>OX578133.1:200332982-201532982 GCA_951213105.1 Amaurobius ferox | reverse complement strand
TTAGCATAAAGGTACGCTGACTTAATGTCTAATTGAAAATGCTGCCAGTTAAGCAAACAAACAAAAATTGCAAAGAAAGCTCTTATCAAGCTAAAATTTATAACGGGGCTAAACACTTCGTCATATGAGTCCCCTTTTTCTTGAGAGTATCCCTGAGCCACTAAATGAGTTTTGAATCTCTTCACTTCTCCCTTTTCATCCCTTTTGATGGTATATACCCATCTGGATCCAATTATTTTTTGTGAGATGGGCGCAGGCACTAAGTCTCAGATACCCCTCTCTTGCATAATAGCTATTTTATTATTCATGGCGTCTTGCCATTTTTCTGAGTGGGGAGATTCAATTGCCGACTTATAGCTTTTGGGAATTACTATTTCAATGTTGCTTGCCTCTGATCTGGATTTGACATCTTCATTTCCCTGAAGTTGAAAAAATTTTGGTCATAATGTATATTTGCCTTGGCACAAAACTTTTTGACGTCATTATGACTTCTCAGTCTTCTTTTATCACCCTTTACTGAATAATAAACATCAGTTCTACTTCCATCAGGCCTAGGTAGGGCTTTACGTTCCCAGTCGATGTCTGAGCAGGTTGTCAGACCGGAATCAACAGGTGAGTCTTCTTCCTCACCAGTTGGACTAGTGTCATGGCTCTCACCTGCTTCTTCCTCTGACACACCACCCAAACATTCCGATCCTGAATCCATCGAGCGAGTATGTCTCGATGTCCGTGGGGTGAAATTCTAGGATAACCAGGGTCCAGGACGTCTTCCGCTGCTTCATTTTCCTCAAAACGGACTTTGCTAGTTTCTATCACTTCACACTATCTTTTGCACTTTCACACTATCTTTTGCTATGAAAATTCTATAGCGTTTGGTATTTTCAGTATATCCTATCATAACTCCCAGTTGAGCTCTTAGGTCTAGCTTTTTCCTAAGCTGTTTTGCCATACCAACATAAGCCTTACATCCAAAAATTCTGAGATGGGATACAGCAGGCTTCTTCCCATAATACAACTCGTGTGGAGTTTACTTTAAATTTATGGCAAATCCTGTTCTTTGTATAAGTGAAACATAGGATTGCCTCTGCCCACACAATCTAAAGCTGTCAGATTAAATCTTTCTGATATCCTGTTTTGTTCGGGTGTATAAGCTTTAGATCGCTCATGCTTAATTCCCAACTTTTTTTAAAAAGCTTTAAACTGATTGTGACAAAATTCCATGCCGTTATCGGTACAGATGCACAAAATCCTTTTGCCTAATTGTCTTTCCTCACGTGATTGAAAATCTTGAAAAACCTTGAAAATATCTGATTTTTGTTTTAAAATAAAAACAAACACCTTATGGCTAAAATCGTCCGTGATAGTCAAAAAATACTTGTTTCCTCCCAATGAAGCTACAGGCATTGGACCACAAATGTCCATGTGCATTAATTGCAACGGCTTTGTCGATCTAATCCTGCCTATTTGTTTATACGAAGCTCTCTTGAATTTTGCAAGTTTGCAATGAATGCAATTTAATTTAGCATATTTTAACCTAGGGAGTCCATTTTCTGCGGAAACTTTACTCGTTTGGTGCAAGTAATCTGAGTTAATATGGCCATACCTTCTATGCCATAATTCAGCTATACTCAAAATTTCGACAGTTGAGCCACCAATTTTATTTGACTTTGACTTTAAATCAGCTTTGTTTTTCCTATTATTGAAGCTAGGCATTATTTTGCCTTTACATTGACTACTTTTATTTACAGGGGATTTTCTATCATTTTTAGAACTTCTATCCTGATCTGTTTTACGGCCCTCAACATTATTATTCAAATTTTTAGTTAAGTACTGTGGTTTTAAAAAGTATAAGCCTTCTTTACGTTTAGCATAAAAGAACTTTTCTCCCTCTGGAGTTTTAAACCATAGTATACCATTGGCTGCATTAAAAGTATAGCCTTGTTCTTCTAAAACAGATGCGGCCAATAAGTTCCGCTGTAATTTTGGTGAATACATGACATTAGTTAACACAATATCACTTTTATGATCTTTGAACTTAACAAACATGTTCATCGTCCCAATAGCCTCAATTGGGCTCTCGATATCACCCACTGCTAGCAACATAGACATATCCTTGCATTTATTAAATTTTGAAAACATTTTCATATCATTGCAAAAGTGTCGCATAGCAACGGTGTCAATCACCCAGCTGAGCCTATTGTCAGGATCATCTACTGCATTCGTTTCAATATTTACATTAGAATATACTTCTATTATATTAGAGCTAGTCAATTTCTTTAACCGTGGGCATTTTGCCTTTAAATGAGCAGTTTTCTTACATATAAAACATGGCCTTATGATCTTAAGGGGACGCTTCAGTTAAAAAAATCTCCGTTCCCTTGAAAATTGCACCTGGTGGCTCAAGAGATGGGCAGTTCCTTTTTTCAAATGATTGGCATCTGATGGGCCAATGAGAGTAAGTAAGGTGACGAAAGGCCCTTGGACCTCTATAGTTTATGACTTGCTCGTGTGTCCAAGAGGTTAAAGGGGGAATCTTAGAAGGGTATGTGGTTTGGGGGACGAGGTAAATGAATGAAAGAATGAAAAAAACGTAACTGGAGACTTTTCTCACTTACTGAAAGGAAAGTTTCCTATCCATTCTATTTCTTGTCAAGGAATAACCAAAGAGTTCTCCTAACCGATTATAATATAATTCTAATATAAATATATATATGTGTGTAACTTCAATGTGTGTTTTGGAGACTAATCCAGGTACAACACTACAATGTGTGTATTAAAAAACTGGAATTAAAAATAAAATTAATCATATTTCTATGTCTATGAGTCCGGAGCGATGGTATAAAACTAATATTTATTCAGTCATTTTGAATATATCATTATTTCCTTTTTAAATAGTATACATTAGAGTGCATTGTATGAAATTTGAAGTTTGAAATGGACGATACAGCACTAAAAATATGTGATATTCTACATGCAGCATTTTTTAGCCTCGCAGGATGTATTTGGAAATTATAGTATTCAGCATGAAAAATCCTTGTGTTGAAAATGATTTGTTTCAACCGGGGTTACTCGGAAATCTTGGGTTCTGCATAGTAATGAATAGCAATGGCGGTTGCCACTACACGGGCACTGCGGAACTGCAATTCTATTCAAATAGCTAGTCTCTAGTAGCGGTACTGCACTTTCACGGCGTTTTTACAAAAAAATGATTTCATTTGTTGACATAGTAACTCAATAGAGACCTATATAATAATTGTCCTGCATGTGTTTTGTTTTTATAAACCCTTCAAAAGCCCCGGTGGCCTAGAAGACTATCTTTGTATACTCAAAAATTCAACTTCGGTACAGAACTTAACACAGTCGGAAATTTGAGGGAGAAAAACTACTGGCTCACTGAATATTTATACAAACAATAAAAATTATTTACAAATAAGAAAGGAAAAATTATTTAATTTATACAGATACTGTAATTCAATAAATACCTATATAATAATTATTCTGGGTGTATTTGTCGTTCCAAACCCTTCATAAGCTTCCGGTGACCTAGAAGACTAAATCTTTGTACACTCATAAATTCAACTGCGCGGACAGAACCTAACGCAGCAGGAATTTTAATGGGGAAAACTAACTGGTTTACCAAATAGTTTAACACTAGTAGAATATCCGTTGAAATTTCAACGGCTTCCCAATGAGCAAACCCCAAAAACATGATTTTTTAAATAATCCAATTTTTTCAGTTGTCTTTTTCAGACTTATGCACCAAATTTCAAATGTATGTCTCACTTTAGACTGGGCATTTCTCAGTTATTCAGCCAATTAAACATTTAACACACATGTTAAGTACATACGCATAGCACATTCGAGGGGAGGGGAGGGGAGGGATTCAACCTCCCCCCCCTCGAAATTAAAAAGTTTCAAAATGTTTCCTAAACACACATGTGATAAAAGATATTTACTTAATCATTCAGTTTGTCATTCTGGAGTCCTTGAACTAGAAAAGCAACCCGTTTTTACCTTTAATAAATAAATAAATAATGGGAATAAAAGTAAGGAGTTTTTAGAATTTAAGAATTAAAAAAAAAAAGAAAAAATGTGTTCCGGCTACTGCGTCACTGCAATAAGGGGGGGGGGGGAATTATCTAAATTTGAAAAAATCCCAGTTCTTGGAGCCGGCAGAAGAAAAGGAAAAGTCGAAGATCAAAAGTCAGTTATTTAGAGACTAGAGGTCTGTCTGCACAGGTCTAATTTTAAAAAATTTCTCGGTTCAAAAATGTCAAGATTTGACTCTTCCAAAGCCTGAGATTTTTTCATTGGAATTCACCTAAGTCGTGCCGTAAACACCCAAAAGCAACCCCAATGCGGCCCGGCCTGAATATTTTCCAATACATTGAAACCTGTTGGCTTGTATGCTGATTAAAATTTGCCATTTAAGGAATTAAACACAAGCTCATCACATATAGTATTAAATGTAAAGGAACCCAAATTTTAAAATTAATTTCAAATTAAAAATAATTAAAATCAAGAATGAGCATTACTATAAAATGAATTTTTATTTATCATTTTGGTTAAAGATGAGAAGGGATGAAAAAAGACTGGGATTATGTTTTTAAAAATGCTTTCTTCATTTATCAGTGCAATGACTATTTAGTTAGAACTCATCAGCATCAAAGATTCGTTGCAGCAGTAGCAAAACAAACATGTCATATGTCACAATTGTTAGTGTTGTTAAAAACTTTTCAATGCGATTAAACTTTCTATGTAAGTATATATAGATAATATTTTCTTTAATTATAACATAATTATGAATATTTTTAAAATTTAATAATTTTAGTAAAAGTGTAAGATGTTTGGAATAAATACATTCAAGGACAATAATTCGCATTATTTATATGTTGATTTCAAATTATGACAGTTTGCTCAGATAAATTTTTATTTAACATTTGTTATAGGAAAGAAATCGCCGGAACTGTGTTTAAGAATAAAATTTATTTAATTTTGATAATTTAGAAACATTCGAAATCTAAGAACAGAAATTAAAATCATAGAAGAAATTGAATAAAATATCAGTGATAAATTTTAAAGTAAACAGTATCTTGGATTTCTTATTTTCATTTATTTATTGGATTTCATATTTCCACCACCAGCAAACAATCACAGTACAAAAGAGATTAAACTTTTTGAGACGAATTTAAAAGTAAAACAAATTGAAACTGGCACTTGACCAATGATAATAATCTAATGATCATTTCCTCAAAAATTAAATTTGGAATGTGTTTTTTCCCTATTCAATTTATAAATCACATGATGTTACGAAACATGACAATTGGTGTATCGGTGTATATATATACTGCTGTATCCAGGCCAGAACATATTTTTTGTTCTCTTACTATAGCTTTAAACAAATTGAATGTTGTGAAGAGCAATGTTTTATTTTGACTTCGGAATGTAGTGGAATAAAGAAGTCTTCAGTTTCTTATCCAAAATTATAATTTTTCTGTATCGGGTTCTAATTGACCCATCTGCATTCACTGTGCAGAGTAAAATTTTATTACCTAACTAGCAACATGCCCGTTATTCGTATGGAGTATCTCTAAAATGCGATACATTCAGCGGTAATATATCACAATACTGTAATAATTAATTATATTTGAAAGCTTAAAAACTTCATCGAAAAAAACGAACTTGATTCAAATGACGTCATCGAAACATAAATCGCCTGGCTCTCTATGGCTTTTTACAGCAGTTATCGTGCTAACGGACAAACAGACAGACAGAATGAACAAAGTCATAACCACTTTCCAACTATGTAGTAAAGTGTTAAAAATGGGTATTTAATTATCAGCATTTTATGAGAAAGATTCTTTCTTATGCTGCTATGGTTTATATAATGCAATGATTTTTTTTTCTTACATAATGCAATGAATTTACATCTTTCACAGTGACAAAACAATGTATAAGAAACAATGTATATTTAATGAAACAAAACTCAGAGGTTTTTAAACACTTTAAGGAGTTTCAAACCAGAGAAGAAAGGCAACTAGGTACTAAGATTCTATGTATCCGAACAGATAATGGAATGGAATTCTGTCATGACAAGTTCAAAGATTATCTAAGTAATATTGTAATCAAGGCAGAACGAACTACCACTTGTACACCACAGCAGAATGGTGTGTCAGAGCGATTTAATTTAACTGCATTTGACTGTGTTAAAGCTATGTTGAACGAGAGTAAACTCAATGACAGAATGCGGGCGGAAGCCATATTGTGTTTTACATACACTAAAAATAGAATATGTCACAAATTTAAAAACAAAATTCCACACGAACTCTACAGTGGTAGAAAGCCTTCAGTAAATCATCTTAGGACTTTTGGTTGTAGAGCCTATGTAGGTAAACCTAGCCAGCTCAAAAAGAAGTTTGATATGAGAGCTACTGAGGGAATTATGGTAGGCTATGCTACTGGAACCAAAGGCTATAGAATTCATTTGCCAGGGGGAAAACGTACCGTTGAAACCTGCAATGTAAGAATTGAGTAGAATAGAGTGAAGTAGTGGAAGGCATCCTGGGCCCAATTTGTCCCAAAACTATCTCCTTTAAAATGTCTAAAGATGACAGTTCAGAATATTCCGAGGGGGAAGTCTGATGGAGGGGCAGGAGAGAGTGAAGACACTGGTGAGAATCTGTCTGAATCCAGTGAGGAAACGGACTCTCCTGCTGATTCCAGTATGACTCCTTGCTCGGGTATTACTTGGCAGCGAAAGGCAGTACCAAGACCCGATGGGAGTAGAACTGATGTATATTATTATGCTAAGGGAGATGATAAAAGGCTGAGATCACATAATGACGTGAGAAAATATTGTACAAAAAGGAATATACAATATGATCAGCAGTTATTTAATTTTCGGGAAAAGCAAAATCTAAGAAGGGTCAGAGGTAGACCAGAAGCAAGCAACATTGAAATTAAAATACCATGGAGTTACAATGATGCGATTAAATCTTCCCAATCCAGTAAATGGTGTAATGTAATGGATGAAGAGATAGCGGTAATGCAAGAGAGGGGTGTCTGGGAACTAGTTCCTGCATTCACTTCACAAAAGCATATAGGCAATAGATGGGTATACACTGTCAAAAAGGACGAGAAAAAGGAGGTTAAAAGATTTAAAGCACGCCTGGTGGCTTAAGGGTATGGTCAGAAAAAGGGAGAATCATACGATGAAGTTTTCAGCCCTGTGGTGAACTTCAGTATAATTAGAGCATTTTTCTCAATTTTTGTATGTATGCTTGGTTGGATGCATTTCCAATTAGATATCAAATCAGCTTATCTCTATGCTAAATTAAGTCAGATAGTTTACATGAAACAACCTCAAGGCTATGTCAGTCAAAAATATCCTGATTATATTTGTTTGTTGAAGAAAGCCATTTATGGTCTTCATCAAAGTGGAAGAGAGTGGTTTATTGAACTTGACACCAAATTAAGGGAATTGAAATTTTTAAAACTTAAATGGTGTAATTGTGCTTATATACATAATAACAAAGTTCTTATGCTAGTTTATGTGGCTGACGTAATTCTTTTTTCTAAGTATCAGAAAGACATAGACCATATTGTTTCACTGCTTAGCAATGAATTTGATATCAAAATATTAGGGAAAATTAAGAAACTACTTGGTGTGGAATTTAAAGAATGTGATAACAAATTTTTTATACATCAGACTTCAGAGTCAATATATAGATATAGTGTGTCAAATATTCCAACATAATAATCCAGTTGTTTAAATATCCAGTTGTTTCACTTCCTATTACTAAAGGTAATATATTAAGTAAAGTTGATTGTCCAATGACAAGTGAGGAAGTGAACCAAATGCAAAGATTTCCATACAGAAGTTTAATTGGGTGTTTAGCTTTTATAGCTAGTAGGACTAGACCAGATATATGCTATGCAATTAACATATTATCTCAGTTTCAAGAAAACTCTGGCATTAAGCATTGGGATGCTTTGTTAAAGCTTTTAGGATATGTTGGAAAAACTAAAGGTTATATGTTGAATTTATGAAGCTGAGTATGTATCTCTAACAGAAGCAGCTAAGGAAATGGTATGGGTACGGAATATAATTGAGGAATGTCATACGCTTGGGTTAGACTTTAATAAAAATAATAGTATCATTTTTAGCAATAACTAAGCAGCAATAAATTATTCTAACTCTCCAATTGAAAACAACAGGACTAAGCATATTGATGTAAAATATCATTTCCTACGAAACTTAATAGTCAATAAGTTATTTAATATCAAGTTTATAATTAGTAAAAATAACTTAGCAGATCATTTTACTAAACCATTGACTAAAGAAGGAATATTTAAATTTTGTAGTAAAATGTTTGAAAAAGTAAATGAACCTTTTTAGGGTTAATGATTTTGTCCAAACTTTAAAAACTAAAGTTGAATTTACAGCTTTAAGAATTGTTAAGATGTTATATATATATTGTTTAGCTCAACCTCATTGATATAAGCTGATATATCTTGAGTTTAAATTTTTGTAATGTTGAATCTTTTCCAATTTACACTATAGTCTATATACATTCTTTTTCAATTTCCCGCATAATGCCAGTTAGTAGCTTATGTGTATAAATTTTTGTAATTTTCAAGCTAGTTGAAAGTAAATGTTGAAATTTTTATGAAGGACATTCATTATCTGTTTACTCATGTATTTTTAAAAATCTTTTTGTATATCGGTACAATTTAGTAGTATTAATCATGTATACTTATCTTGTATTAATAGACTAAATTTAAAAAAATAATAATTACACCTTTTATATGAAGAGATCATGTGACGATTATATGAAAAGATCATGTGACCCACTTCAAAATAAAATATGGCATCCATCTTGTGTCAAAATCGTGATTTTTAGAGTTCTTTTTAATTCATATTTAATGTTGTATCCATCCTAAAACCGCTTTATTTTTGCTTAAATTCTGTGCATCTACATACTGAAACAGCGCAATTACAATATATTTGAGTTTAAATGATCATCCAACTTTGATTATTTCTACAACGAAGCCTAATTTGAACTTATGGAGAATGTAAATACCAAAAGATGTAGAATGAGTTGTATAAGAATTGCTGCATTTCTTTAACGCAAAATTATTTAGCTCATGGAGTCTGCAATATAGCTGATATAAATGAAATATTCATTGATTTTACATGATTTTTTCGATAAAGTTTTAAGCATAGAGTTTAATTACTTGTACCTCCATGGTCTTAAGTTTTTAAATAAAATAAATTATTATAGTATTGTGATGAATGAAATGAATGGAAAAAATTTTATGAATGAAATGCTGTTTTCATAGAGAGAGTCAGACGTGTTATATTTTGATGACGTCATTTGAATAAGTTTCATTTGTTTTCGATGAAGTTTTCAAATATAATAAATTATTGTAGTATTATGGAGACTGTAAATACTATTTAATATGATAATTTAAATAATTTAATAATAGTTTAATATGATAATTTTAAGAATATTACCGAGGAATGTGATAATTTTAAGAATATTACCGAGGAATGTATCTCATTTTAGAGATGTTTAAACCAGGCAATTTATATTTCAATGCCATCATTTGAATGAAGTTCATTTTTTTTAACGAAGTTTTAAGTTTTTAAATATAATAAATTAATGTAGTATTGTGATAATTTTAAAAATATTACCGAGGATTGTATCGCATTTTAGAGATGTTTAAATAAAATTGCAAGTTGGAGAGTGTTTCATAATCAATGCTTTATGCATGATTGATCTTTCTTGTTTGATTTTCGTTGGGTTTTCTGTTCTGGAGGAGGTTGGTTTTACTTTTTGAAATTATACTGCTCACATGCTTCTCTAGAATCGTATCATATTTTCTTAACATGAGAATAATCTATAAAAAATTTCCATGGTTCACTGAGTCGTCATCCAAAGTATGAGCAGATTCTACCTTTCCCCGAAAAGGATGACCGTGTTTACCTATCAGCTTCAAGACATCAACTACTGTTTCTGCTACATGTCTTCTTTCTTTTACTTCCTGTTCCCTTTTGGCCATTTGGTTCCCAAACAGAAGATCAGGCAAACTTTTCCTATCTTTCATTAGCATGAAACAATTCATAGATTCTGTGTGAGTTTTTGAAGTTTTATGCTCCTGTAGTCTCTGATGGACATGCTTCCAATCACTGAATTCAGAGCAAAATACTGAAGAAGTGGATTTTCTAAATGCAACACAAATGAAACAGAACAGTTGTGTTTTTCCGTTGTTGGATAACCACTGCCTTTGGAAAATTTGGTTACCACTGCTACTTTCTTCGATTTTAAATATTGATTTTCTATCTGCAAAAGACAGCTCTTTTGCATCAGGCTGAACTGGGTAGAACGCAAAGTATAATTGCAAGTCATTTGCTCCCGGTTTCTTAAAGTAATCAGTATCTTCTGTTGGTGTGTTAAATGAAGTTCTTTGGCTTGAGTGCAGTTTTGTATTTTACATTGATAGTCCTGGTTTTTGTAATTGTTCGTGTGTTGTTTCTACATTGTCTGAATTCAAGAATGTTCCAGGAAATTCTTTTGCAAGACTTTGTTCATCAACTGAATCGTTCAATTGCATTCCTCAGCTCGATACTTTATTTTCTAAAAGTAATGGCATTGCTTCACAATTTGAGGATTTTGATAAAAAAAGCTGTTATTTTGGAGCATGCTTTAGCAGATTCATACAACATTTTATTTCTTGTCTCTTTCTTACATTCATGGCCTCTTTTCTTTCTTTTTATCTCTTCCATTTCATCAATGTTAGAATTCTGAAAACAATGAAAAAATAAGTAATTAAAAATAAAAAAATAAGTAAGTAGAAGAAAACAGCAAAACAAAATGACCCTGAAATAAATAAAAAAGAAACTGATATATTTTTTTTGGTACATACTGATTGTTAATAAGTATCCTTTAATCTTAGGCATTAAAATAAATACATTTGAAATAAAGAAAAATGGATAAAAATTAAAAAAATAAATTATTTTCCTTTTAGTATTAGAAAAATATATTCATTAGGTAAAAATATCAAATGAACTTTAACTTAAATCTTATACTAGCATATGAGCGCCCACAGACTAAATATTTACGGACTACGTATTTACAGATTTTTGCATTTTTATCATTCGAAAACAAAAATTACCAGCCCCTCCCTCTCAACTATTTTTATTCGGGTCATCATTGTGATAAAGGTTCAAGGTTTGCAAATCTAACCCTAATAATAAAACGTGATAAAAGCAAATTTACTCATTTTTTTTTTAAATATAATTCCAGAAAACGATTAGTGATGTTATCTTTTACATGTGGGTATCAAAATTTACTATACACAGAGCAATTAAACTAAATATAACACATTTATAAAACACAAACTTACCATACTCATCAATACTACGACTGCAGGACGTGAATGAAACGAGATGGACATCCTAAGGGAGATTTCTTCATTTTCAGGACATCCCCTTGTCTTTCAATATCCTTGAATAAACGAAAATTACAACAAAATACTTCATAATACGCTGCAGAGTTAGAACTCAGCACAAGCTCATTCTTTCGTTTCGCATTACAACAGTGGCATGTACAGAGTGGTTAATCGCAGAGTCACCACCCCCGCAATACAAATGGCAGTGAATGCTCGTACTGTCTTCTGTGCTGTATTTCTCGGATCAATCAGTCTCACACTGATGTATTATTTAAATACATTTTGGGTTTTTTTAAAGCAATTTAAACAAAAATTTTACATCCAGGAAGACGAGAGGCGTCATGAGAGGAGGGCGCACAGGGACATGTCCCAGAGTCCCATTACGCCCCTGTGTGGCAGTACATACTAGATGCCATGAAAAATCTTAATGGAGAAAGTTACCACAGTGATAAAGCCTGTAGAGAATTTGTTAGATATATATATCTAAAGCTTGTTTTGAACAACTTTCTTGTGATATTCAGGAAGTGAAATGTTTCCCTCTGTTATGTGATGAATTTATCAGCAGTGCTATAATAGCAGTACTATATAATAGAACAATTAATAATTCTACAAGAAGGGGAAATTTACATGAAATTTCGGAAGTTTAATTTCTCTTCAGAAAGCAAATTCTGAATCAATTTTTTCAGGACTGCAAAATGCATGTACTGGTGTATTTCAGTCTGCAGAAAAGCTGTTTGAGAAATTCTTGTCCTTTATTGTGGATAGTGCTGCCATAATGCAAAGGTGTAAATCTGACATGAGAAAGAGAATCTCAGAACAACCTGCTGTAATTGGACTTATCTATATGTCTCATAGAATAGAATTGTCATTTAAAAACACACTATGAATTTTAAACCTATTCGGATGTAGAAGACATTCTTGTATAAGTTTTACAATAAAAGGCCTTTGAAGAAAAGCTGAACATAATGAAGCTTGCATATCGTTAGAAGTTAAGCAGTTAGTTCCCACTAAGGTTGGCTGAATATGTGGTTTCCAATGCCAAAATACTATCAACAAATTGAGTATTGTAGTTGCTAGAAAACATTCACATCCGAAAATCCCTTCCATAGCAGGCCAGCAAACTTTCAAGACACTAGTGTAGTTACTAGTACTTGATGAGCTCATTTGACATGTAGCATTTAGCTCATTCAGACTGAATAAAGCCAATTAATAATATTTTTGATGCAATCATCTTTTACATTTTACTTGATGAGCTCATTTGACAAGTAGCACTTAGCTCATTCAGACTGAATAAAGCAAATTAATAATATTTTGATGCAATCATCTTCTTTTGAATTTTATTTGCATAGCATTTTATGCCCCAGGGTCACTCATGTGCGGGACACAACATGAGGGGGCCTGGAACCCTCCCTTTTATTTGGGGAGGCTGGAGAATATGCGAAAATTTTACAATGAGTAGAAAATGAAATATGAAGAGGTGCCCATAATAAATGTTTGTAGGAGGCTCACAATTTGTATGGGCAGCTTTGTATGTTGTAATCTATTTATTGTTTGTGCACAAAGTCACATTTTGTATTTATATATGTCCAACATTTATCCAAACTAAATCATGTTCTTTCAAAATTGTGGTTGGTATCTAATAAAAGTGTTATTTCTATAAAGACTATTAGCTTTAGAAGAAGTTATTGTTTTGCATTTTAATCATGGGCATATTGCTAGCTTAGTAATAATCATTTTATACTTCAGAATTTAAAGATGACTGGCCCTCATTTTGGAATATTGACATAAACTTATCTTGTGATTGCTATTTTTCAAATAAATTTACAGAAAGGTTATAAGTAAATGTTCCTTGGTCCAATTTAAGCACTATTAGTGTCCATCAGCTGTTTTCTGTCTGCATAACAGGTAGGTAACGGCTAAGTGGATATTTGTTCAAAAGGCTGTTCTGTATTGATACCATATCAGCTGTATGTCTGTTTATTGTTTTTTAGTTTCAAATTGGGAAATTTAGCATTTAAAAAAAGATAATTTTCCTTTTTAAAAAGTCAAAATTATGTCATGCAGTTATAAATATCGTGCTAAAAATTCCACAGTACCTAAGAAATGCGTGATGATGTTTAAATTAAATATAAATGTTAAGAACTTGTCATAATATTTATAAAATTTATTCCTACTTCAATTTCATCTATAGTTAAAATCTCTAATGTTAGAACCTCTAGTTTCTGGTTTAGATAAGTTTTACGGCAGCTGCTCTGAGAAAATATTGTGTGAACATAATTTTTTTTGTTGCAAATCTTGTATTTAATTCTTTTTTTTTTTTTTTTTTTTTCAGATTGATCCTGATGATAAACAACATGGTGGCCAATTAGTTGCTCAAAGTCTAAAGGTTAGATAGCCTTAAAAGTCCTGTTCTCAGGGCCTTAGCCCTGGGCCTCCAAATTTTGGAAGCCCCAAATTTTACAATGCATGTTTGAAATGTTTAAACAGTTATTAAAATAACTAGGTATATTAGCTTAAATATCAGAAAAACTATCTATTTAAAATATTTGTGATTTTAAGGCTGAATTTCTGATAATTTTCAATTTTTCGGTTCCAAAAAAAATGTTTTTTAACTTCACAGTTTCAAGAAATTTTAGCCTTTAATAAGTTCTTGGTAATGTTTAAGATTTCTAATAGGTGACTGAACTGTTTAGCATAATTTAATAGAATTTTATTGCATATTTTGAATGTAAACTTGATAAAAGCATCATTTCAGTAAAACATGTCTTTTTGTGTCAAAAATATGCAGTATATCACAAAACTAGATTTTTTGCATACCAATTCAAGTGAACAAAGCAAACTTATTATTTCTAATGCATAATATGTACATATTTCTAATGCATAATATGTACATATTTCTAATGCATAATATGTGCATAATATGTACATATTAGCTAATCATTTTACAAAAATATAATTTTTTTAATAAAATTCCTCTTTAGGAGTAAATTTCATAGCTTTTCTGTAAATGGATTTTTCTGGCCTCATTTATTTAAATAAATGACACATCATTCAAGGTTGATCTTTTCAGAGTTTCTTAGAATTCTAATAATGTAATATATATATATATATATATATATATATATATATATATATATATATATACACCTTCGGCGACCAGCCTATTCTCTACCCTTGAAAATTCTGACTGTGGCAAACTCACTGGCACCATAACCCCGTGGAGTTGTCGTTGAGACCCAGACCAATCGACCTACCAGAAAGGTGTAAGGTAACTATTTGGATGGCCAGGAAGTGCCACCCAATTTAGACTGGAACCCAGTGGGGGAGGCATCCACAGGGACCGTACCCTCCTTCCCCTACCACCAACCTCTCGGAAGGACTTACAAACCCACATGTTTAACGTGATCGTACTCCACGTGAACACTGCGGCAGTTTTGGTAGTGGCGGGAATCGAACCCAGGCCTACCGAGTGCAATTCCCGCACTCTAACCACTGGGCTACCGCACCCTCAACCCCGTGGAGTTAACAAAGTTTGGTTTAGTTTAATGACGTAAAAACTAATAATGAAATTTTAAGATGAAAAATAATGTTCTAGGGGGTCTTGAAAATTGATTTGTAAAGTGAATTTATTCTAATGTTTGTGAACTGTGAGATTCTGAGGATTTCTGTACCTTTAACCCTAGGAAAGGGATCCCTTTGATATGTACCCACAGCTGGGATCAGCTGCTCCTATGTTTTTTTATAGAGGTTTGCTCCTCTATTTTTTGTTTTACATAAATGAAATTGTATCCGGTTGTCTGCATTTTTAGTATTGCATCGCAAATGACATGAAAGTATTTTTGACACTGATGATGTTGAATGTGAATTTAGTATTTAAGAAATAATGATGATGCTTTAACGATGCTGCTCAGTGAAAAAAAGTTTTTTTTTTAAAGATTGTCCCCACCACCACCCGATGCATAAATGCACCATGACAATCTCTATAACTTTCTTTTTATTTATTTCTTCAGTGTTTAAGTTTTTTCATTGTAGTCCCAACCACCACCCGATGTAAACAATACATCGCCCCAATTCAATCCAGCATAATGAGCCAAAAACCTTATAAAAAGCAAACACTGATTCAGTTTTTAATCTTCCCTAGGCTAAAAACCGTACAAAAAGCAAACACTTATTCGGTTTTTAATTGTCCCTAGGCTAAAAACCGTATAAAAAGCAATAACTGATGATTTATTATTTAAGATATATATATATATATATATAGCCTCATTATTTTCAGTTTTTATTTTCTGTTTTTCTATTTTCGATTTCTCACCATTGATATTTGTTTATTATTCATAGTATGATGAATGTATAATTGCACTGATTTAGATTTGTTCTCCCCATGATAGTTGTATCTCTTATTTTTAAATTTTGGAAAGTCATAGTGCTTACTTGCCTAACCTTCCTTTTACATAGTATTAAATGATAGGCATTTGTTTCAATTTTGTTTTAATTTTGGCTTATTGTATTTATTAGACAATGTTTTATATGTGTTAAAAAATCTCTAAAATATCTTTGGATTTTTATGAACTATTTTTATTCTTTATTATTCTTTTATAGCATGTAATTTGGCAAATATGCAGTGTTTTACATTTCCTTAGTTATAAATTGTTTGGTAAATGTTTAAATTTGGTATTATACATGGCTATCTAAAAATTTAAAATTATGCTTATATGTGTTACAATTTATCTCTAATCTAACATTGGAATTCCATATAATATTTTTATTGAAATAATTTTATTTATACGCTGCATTTGCACAATAAATTAATTAAATATGTTTTACAATAGCCTTACTTTATTACCTTTAGTTTATCTAACTTTTCATACTTGCTAAGTATAATTAACACTTTTAGTTTGCTTTGATATTTATAAATCTTTTAATTTGCAATCTATTCAAATTTATGCTGCATTAACGCTAAATTTAGAAATAGAAATTGTATTTTTAATTCTAGTCTCATCCAGTGTTATATGAAGATTATTGTAACTCCCATTCTCCTTAACTTTTTTCAGTTATGTTATTTGCCAATGTTAATATTTTTATAGAATTATTTTCTTATTTTTTATTTATAGATCATTACTACTCCATTAAGTATTAAATTATACTCCTACCCCTAGTAGTTTTTAACCTTGTCTATCGCTTTTGTTATAATTTAATATATAGCAATTATTATTATATTTTAACTTATAGATAGTAACCCTTTTTTTAGTTTTTTAATATTTAATATCTAGTGCTGCCATCTGTCGTTATTCTTTCTTACTATTACTTTATATTTTATGAGTTGGGTAAATTTTGTGTGGTTATGATTTATTCTATTGGTGATTTATTGAAGCTTACTTAAAAAAACTGTACTTATCAGAACAATTCTTTATTTTTTATATTATATATGGATTTGATTTATTGTGAATCTAAGCATTACACTATATGTATTATATGATAATACCTAGTGTTTTATTTAATCAAGTTCTGAATTGATCATAACTATAATGTTAATTTTTTTTTTATTTTGTAATATTTTCCTTACTTTCATTAGGTTATGGTTTTACATGGACTTATTTGTTCATATAGATTTTTCTATAAGCAACTATTTTATTTTATTCCTTTTATATATTATTTTCTATGTATTATTGTCATACTTATAATTATCCTTATTCTATTATGATCTACACAACATTTACGTTTTAGAGACTGGCAAATACTTATATCCTAATTATTATATAATTTGTGATAGATATTGCCCGGTATTTTCAATTCATGTTGGAAATTGTCTAGACCGATATCATAATACCAACTTTGTATTATGGATAGTTTTGATTATAATGATTACCTGACTAAAAATTATAATTTTAATAAATGTAAGAATAACAATTGTAAAACCTGCTCTTCTGCTTCTAACGCAAAAATCATGAACCATAATAGCCATTTGTCTTTCTGCAAGGCTTTTAATTGCATCTATAAATTAACTTGAAACATTTGTAATTTTTCTTACATAGGACAAATTAGTAATTCAATTAATTCATCTACGTATGAATGTTCATAGAGATCATGTCAAAAAATATATCCTCAACAGTAATTTTCTTCCTACTTCTAAGAAAATTGAATATGAGCACTTTGCTAAACATGGTTTTGAAAATATTTCTATACATATTTTGGATATAAAAACTAATCTAGCTTACAAGATTTGTTTTTTAAACTTCTATATTAAATCAAATTGTACTCTTTTCCCATATGATTTAAATCAATTATATCTAAATCAGTGTTTCTCAACCTTTTTTGTGCCATGCCCCACCTAAGCCTTTCTAAAATTCTTATGCCCCCCTCCCATGTAACATATACATAATTTTTAATATTCAAAAATTGAATTGTTCACTGAAGAAACTTAAATGATAGGTTTTAGGAAGAAATCACTAGGAAATTGTTGAGGAAACACAGTAAGTAAATTTTCAAAACATATAATGGAGAACTGAAATTCAAGTATGAAATAATTTTAATGAGAGATTTTTCTATATTATATTAATTATTAGTAATTATTTATTATTTAAATTTAGTGAGATCCTGCTGCTTGCTGCAAAGAGATTTTATGTTAGGTTCCAATTTAGTTAGCTTCAGTCTCAAGTCTCCTCATTGTGTTATATTCAGCTGATTTCTTTTTTTTAGCAGCAAATCATTTATGGCACTAAATCCACATTCAGCTAAATATGAAGATGGAAACGGTAACAATAGTTTTCTTGCACATTTGGTTGAATTTGGATATTTGATTTCTGTTTCCTCACAAAGCCATGCCATCGTACCTTTTATATTAAATAAAGTTTTAACCGACTCATCATTTTGCATTTCTGCGAGTTCTTGATATTGCATATCTGAAATATCAGACAAATCCACTAACATTGGCTGCATCATCCAAGTTGGAAAATCAATTTGTTTCAAATCAGAAAATCTTTCTTTTAAATCAGTCAATAGAATTTTCAGATGGTCGACAATAATAAGTATAGCGGTATCAGTCACTTCACATTTTTGGAGCCAATGAAACTTTTCAAAATTTTTGTTGTAAATATATTTCTGACAATTCAATAAAGGTAATGAAACCAAATATCTTCGCTTTTGCATCGACAAGAGTTTTATGTGTTCCTTGAAGTTCATTATTTAATATATTTAGTTTTTCAAAGATATCGGTTAAATAACTCACAAATGCTTTACCATCGATCGTTAACAAATATTTCATTTCAGGTTTGTCTCTTAAAAATCACTAAGAGTATCAAATAGTTCCATAAATCTTTTCAAGCAGTTCCCTTTCGAGAGCCATCTTACTTCAGTGTGAAGTAAAAGTCTCACATGGTCTGCATTTTGTTCTTCACAAAGTAGCTTGAAGAGACAGTCACATTTGGCATTAGCTTTAATAGCATTGATACACTTTATAACTGAATTTATAGTACTTCATTTAGAACAGGCGAAATATTTTTAGCTACCAAGTTTTCCCTATGAATAACACAATGCACAAGAAGCATTTCTGGATTCTCATCTTTCATCAATTTTAAGCAGCCATTTTTCTTGCCCATCATATTAGGAGCACCATCTACAGCACAAGATGTTATATTTTTCATTGGTATATTATTGACATCTAAGTAATTTTTTACCTTATTATATATATCTTTGGAGGTAGTGGTGCTTTCTAATGATTTACAGAACAACATTTCTTCAGCAAAATCCCCTTTATCAGTATATCTTAATTAAGTTATCAATACGGCCTCACTGTCTCTCAAGGTTGATTCATCCATTTGCACTGAGAATTTTCTTGTTTTCAGCTTTTCAACAAGTTGTATTTCAATATCTTCACTCATTTTGTCTATTCTTTTGCTAACAGTATTGTTACTGAGTGGCATAGCTTTCATGTCTTTGTCCAGAACCGTTTTAAGAAATGCTGATATATATATATATATATATATATATATATATATATATATATATATATATTGATGGTTTGATTACATTCTCTCTTATTGTATGATTTTTCCCAGATTTAGCGATGAGTAAGGAAATTTGATAACTATCCTCAAGAGTACAATTATCAGTTGCAGTATGAGCAGTAAATAGAGATTTTAATGTTGCTCTTTTTTCAAAATGTTTCTTTAAAGTTCAAAAGTAATTCAAATCTGAATTTAATACGAGCACTATGCTTCGCCTTCAAATGCGCCTCAAGACGACCTCGTTTCATTGATTCGTTGGTCAAGCATTGTTGGCATAAAAGACAAAAAGGTGACCGTCCATCGTGGAGAGTGGGTATGAAAACAAATTTTAAATATTCCTCCGATTACTGACGAATTTTTTTCTTGCTTGCACCACTCATTTTACTATGGGCTGAAAGAAAGAAATGTAAGATCAATTAAAAACTAAAAATAAAGTATGTGTTAAAATTAATTTAATGTGAAGTGGAGTAAACGTAGACTAAAAAATGCATATTTAAATGTATATGACACATTTACCCCACTGCAAAATAACATATTTTTTCCATTTGACAAATTTTTCTGGAAAAGATGCTTCTAAAACTGAAATAAATAAAAAAATAAAACACAAAAACTTACTACTTATATTTATATAATGTATATTTTTTAAAATCAACAAGACTTTTACAACAGTTTTAATGGACGCTTATTTCAAATTAACACCAACGATTCTCCTTTTAACTCTTTGCACTCAACAGGCGACCGCCCCTAGCGTCTAATAATCTTTGGAACGAACATGGCGGGATTTATTTGACATTTCCCAGTGTGCTCTGGTGGCCATAATGTGAGTTAGGGTTATCTATTTTGACTCAGGTGGTTTTAACTACGACCGCCCCTAGTGTCTAATAATGAAATCACGGCTACGAACATGGCGGACAGAAGTTACCTATACTGGACGTTTACCTAGCTTGAGTAGCGACTGAGAGTTGCCATACGGTTAACTTAAACTCTGGACGTGTCCATTTTCGAATTGCCTTCCTGTGGGGCATGGGCCCCACGTTGAGAAACGCTGATCTAAATGGTAATATTGTAAAAACTAATTTTGTAGATAATAAATACTCTATTTTTAATCACCTTTTTTTTAATTCCCATTTGCTAAATAGAAACTGTTATACACAAACAACTAAAATGAGGTAAAGGAAATTCCAAACATCGTGATTACAAATCTGAGATTAAATGTTTACATCATCAATTTAATAGCACTTATTAATGGAAATTAATAAAATCATGGCTATTTTTGGTTAAGAAAACATTTAAATGATGTTTATGCCATTTTCTTAAAATTAAACCTAACAAATAAATATTTTAATCATATTATTTATGATTTGCTCATTACCAAATCTAAGTATTTAAAATTACATCTTAATCAATTTCAAAATAAAAATCACTTTTATAATTCTTATTGTGTCATTTCTTTTAAACATCCTTTTTATAATACTATTAATTTTAATGATTTATTTAATAAATATAATCATTTATTGCCTATTATTAAGGATTTGAAAATTTCTAAGACTTTTAAATACAATAAGCCTATTGAAGAATATTGATTTTTAATGAGATTTCTCAATCTCTCTCTATAGATATAGATTCCATGTCTAATTTAGATAATAATTGTATTTGCAACGTTGATAATTATGCTAATTATATTAATCCACTTTTGGGTTATATTGTTACAGGAGACTTAGGCATAGTTAAAAACTAATCTTTAAGAACAGTTATGTCCTTTGGTACTAAATTCAGGTTACAATCTTACAAGAACTCTTCTAATGTATTAATCTTGTCAATTAATCTTGACCTTGATAAATATATTTATAATTAGCTTGTAAATATGCTCTGCCATTAGAGACATTTAACATGTGGAAAATTTTTTTGTTAAAATTTATTAAAAATACTATTAGTAGTATTGCATTGTCTAAATCTTTATATGTTATTGATAATTTAAAAAAACTCTATCATTGATTTACAAAAATCCTTTGTTATTACTTATGTTGATAAAACCTCTAATAATTATGCTATTATCTGTAAAAAATTCTATATACAATTTCTGTTAGATAATTTAAAGAATAATAGTCTATTTAAACTTGATTCACACTATAATTAGCATAAAACAGAAAATTATCAATATGTATAGTGATTTAAATGTTAATTATAAATTTTTGAAATTTCCATATATTGTGCTTATACCTATATTTCATAAAAATCCTATTAAATTTAGAACTGTTACTAGTGGTCATAATTCTTATTGTACTACTGCTAGCAAATTACTACTTAACATTTTAAATGTACTAAATGATAGTTTACGTTATTCTAGTAATAAATACTTTATTCTAAATAACATTGAAGAATAAATTAATATCTCTTGGTAAACTTATAGGTTTTCAAACTTTTGAATTTAAAGATCTTTTTAATAATATTAATATTACTGATCTTTAGGATGTAATTTTAGCTCTTTATAATGCTTTTATTACTAATCATTCTAATCTTATTAAATTAAAAAAATTTTCTAAACTTCTCCACTTTGTACGCAATGATTATATTTTTCAAGGTAATAAATTATACTTGCAAGTCTCTGTGGTTCCACAAGGTGGTTGTAGTAGCGGTATGTTAGCTAATTTATACCTTTATCATTATAAAAATTCTTTTACTTCTGCTGATTATAAAATTTGATCTGATTTGTTTAGTATTTACTGACAACAATGCCATAGATATAGATTTCTATCCGGATAATTTGGATTTAATTCTTAATGAAGCTTCTATTAGTAACAGTGTTAATTTTTTGGATTTAAATCTAATTATTGAATCATCTAATAGAATAGTTACTAATTTATATAATAAAGAAGGCAATTTTCATTTTAATATTAATAAAATATTACCATTTAATTGCTGTAACGCTATTCAATTGTTTAGAAATATTATACTTAATCAACTTTTCAGAATTTTTAGATTATCAGAAAAAAAATTTCATGCTTTACATATTAATAACCTAAAAAATACCAGTAAATTATATGAATATCCATTATATTTAGTTAATGGTATAGTTAATAAGTTTAAATTAGCTGAATATTCTTAAATATCCTCCTTAGTATCTTTTATTAGCTTATTATCATCATTGTCTTTTATTTGCATTACAATGTATTCACATCCACTTGGGTATTTGCTTCCGTGCATTCACTATTTTTCACGCCCTTATTTACATAGCTTTTACAGGTGAATTTATAACATTTTATACTTATTTGCAATACTGTTATTTATATCTCATGATTGGCAACAGTTGATCTCCACTTTTATCTCCTGTGAATGGCAATAGTAGACTTGTTATTTATTGCTTTAAGAGACGACTTGTGCAGATTTTTCTCAGGCACAATTTATTTGATTCCTTTTTTATTTTTCAATCTTTAAGGCCCAGTATAAGGAGTTTATAGATAATATCTACCTCATTATTCAGAAACAAGCTTACTTTCTTGGTCATTATGGATACATACTGGACCCTAAGGAAGAATTTATTGCATAATGATCTCCATTTTAAGCCTACAGCTTTTCCATAAGTTAGGCATGCCATGTTATTTTCAGTTTTTTATTTTCCGTTTTTCTATTTTCGAATTCTCACCATTGATATTCGTTTATTATTCATAGTATAATGAATGCATGATTGTATTGATTTAGATTTGTTCTCCCCATAATAGTTATATCTCTATTTTTTAAATTTTGGAAAGTCATAGTGCTTGCCTAACCTTCCTTTTACGTAGTAGTAGATGATAGGAATTTGTTTCAATTTTGTTTTAATTTTGGCTTATTGTATTTACTAGATAATGTTTTATATGTGTTAAAAAATCTCTAAAATATTTTTGGATTTTTATAAACTATTTTTATTCTTTATTACTTTTGCATAGCATGTAATTTGGCAAATATGCAATGTTTTACTTTTCCCTAGTTATAAATTGTTTGGTAAGTGTTTAAATTTGGTTTTATATGTGGCTATCTTATATTTTAAGTTATGGTTATATGTGTTGCAATTTATTTCTAATTGGAAATTCATATAATATTTTATTATATATATACAGGGTGTATATAAACTGATGGTCAGAACTGCAAGGGGTTATAAAACTCATCAAAACAAACAACTTTCACAATACAATGTGGGGTCGGAAAGCAACCGGCGAGCCGCGAGATGGCGCTTTCTCTGGAGTGGATGAAACGTTGCTTCAAAGTGGAAAACACGGTAAATCCGCATGCTACACATTCCAGATGCCACCAGCAAAGGTTCTCTGTGAATGTGTGGGCAATCCATGACCAATTAATTAGCCCGTATCTATTACCAGACTGCCTAGACGGACAGAAGTACCTCACTTTCCTCCAGCAGGTTCTGCCAGATTTACTATGTGTTGTACCAGCAAATCATCCAGTGATTATGTGGTTCCAGCATGATGGAGTACCAGCACATAACACCAGGATTGTGTGGAACTACCTGGACATTGTCTTTCTGAACAGATGGATTGGCCGTGGTGATTCCTTGGCATGGCCTCCCAGATCTCCTGATCTGTCCTGCCTGGATTTTTTCCTCTGGGGACAGCTAAAAAGCACCTTTTATGAGATGCCCATCGAGTCACCAGAAGACCTTGTCGCCCAAATTAGCTTTGCAGCTGCAGACATTCATGAAATGCTAGGAATCTTCCAAACTGTATGCGATTCATTTCGTCGCCACTGTGACGCCTGTCTCGCAGTTGGTGGTCTTTCATTTGAGCATTTGTTCTAAACATGTTGTCGATAAATTTCCATTATTCATCTTCACTGTATTTGTCTTCACTTCACTCCATTTTGATGAAACGTTTCATCCACTCCCAGAGAAAGCTGCCTCTCGCATCTCGCCAGTCTCTTTTCGACCCCACTAGCATTGTGAAAGATGTTTGTTTTGGTGAACTCTATAACCCCTTACAGTTCTGACCATCAGTTTATATACACTCTGTATATAGCATATATATATATGAAGGAAAAGAATCATGTCACCCGAATGATACAGCACCTCTGAAACGACTGTTTATATGAAAGGGCTAATTAATTAGTATAATAGTGCAACACTCATTGAATCATTGAAAAATTATTTTTATTTTTAAACCACAAATTAACTAAAATATTTTACAAGATATGGTACAAATTCTTTAACACATAACATTACGGCATAAACACTAGAACATAGGAAAATTTGATATTACCACTATCACTCTGGCAGAGTTTCACCCAGGTAGAACCACCCATAGGAAGGAGGGTGTACGAGTACTACTCAATTGGAGGGAGCAGACCTCCAATATATTGTTTTATTTTTTGTGGAAGAAGACATGAAAAATTCACATAAAGGTGAAAATCAAATATGAAGGAAGGGGCCCATGATAAATGTTTGTAAGGGGAAGGGTGTTTAATTTGTATTGACCATGCTCCAGGTTGTTTTAGAACAGGGGTGGCCAACCCAAATGATCTTGCGGGCCACTTCGGAAAAACATTATAATCCCGCGGGCCGCATATATATATATATATATATATATATATATATATATATATATATTACATTGCCAATGGCTAGGTACTTGACTCATCGCTGCAATGCAATACTGCCCACTTCTAAGTATGTATAAAAACAGAAGCAACGTGATAAAATAAAAACAGTTATGGGATTTATCTGTTACAAAACACTACACTAAAAACAAAAATATTGCACAAAATAATCGTATTTTGTAAAGTTGTAATGAATCTCGCGGGCCGCAAAATTATTCAAGGCTGGCCGCGGGTTGGCCACCCCTGTTTTCGAAGGACATATTGCCCTGGCTGCCTTTTTGTCATGAGAACAGTGTGTGCCCTTGCCCTTTTGTGATGAAAAAAGCACCGTGCTTGGCCCTTTATTAAGAGAGTAACATTTTTCACAGCATGTTATCTCCCAATAAGAATAAATCAAATTATAAGATTAAGACATGATCTAGAGTCAAAGAAAACATCCCCCACCGTACTTTCCTCCATCAAAAAGAAATGAAATTGAAATAGCAGAAAGGAAATGATTGTTATACCAATATATTCCCCTTTCCACCAGATTAAAACTTTTAAAACTGTTTTTAGTTATTTTAACTTAAAATTTTGTTAAATTATTCCATGTTTCGTATGCATTTGGGGTAAAAAGTTTTGAAAATTACAACTCTGTAAACATTTTTGCTGTAATACCAATATTTAAAAATATAGCTTTCTAGACTAGGGTTCTTTTGTACCATTTGCAAGAGCTCGTGTTTGTATAAATCATTCCGTTCACTTGACAGAAATGATGGTTTGTTTTATTTTTGTTCCACACAGAAATCAAAACTAATACTGGAAACAGAATATACACTATTCAAACTTGCTTTTATGTCTTAACAGAAGACATCTTATTTTTATATTTTCATTCATAATAATAATAATTATATGTATGACAGAAATAACTGGTAATAAATATATGCATCAAAGGTGAATAATAAAATTGTGTTTTCCACTTATGTTTTCACAAGTGTATCATGATAGTTATTTTTAGATTGTATGTTTCTTTTTATGTCAGTGTTTTCAGCTGTATTTTAGCATGTCAGCATACTGTAGAACTTTGAGGTTGTCAGTTTTTAGCAGCATTGCCTCATAAAAAGAAGCAAATGTACTTCTTATGGGGGATGTGTAAGCATCATATCGCCAAATAGGGTGATGTTTGGCACTCTTTGGCAACCCTGTGAGTGAGTGGAAAAGAACCCCTTTCAAGAGTGATAAAACAAAACTGAATTCTGGAGCCAGGGGTGTAAAGGGTGTTTGCTTAGAAAGGTCAGTGATGTTTGGAGCATGTTATATGCATGCTTTTAAGAGTGGCTTCCAACTTGGGAAACAGAGATGAATGCATAGATCTATGAGAAATAGAGATGTCTGTAAAGTGAGAGAGGATTGTTAAATTTTAATAAAATATTTAAAAATAAACAGTGTTTTTATGGCTCAAATACATCATGAGCGGAAGGCAGGAAAGCTGACTCTCCCTCAAATCAAATAGGCCCCAGGCCCCATCTTCTGTAAGTCAGGCCTGCTCTTGTATTCTTTGTTTAAAGTGTGGTGGTTAACATAGTTCTTGTTTTTGCATCCAATTCAGGAATGAATATGCATTGAGCATACCTACAAATTACCTTATACTTATCTAATGGCCAACTATAGGATTCAATACATGTTTTGATTGGCCGGGATCCTAATTGGCTTCCAATTATAAATACAACTTGCTCACTCAGTAATAGTAGCTAGTGAAATTAACAAGTGTTAGTTCCCATAGTTACTCTGATCAACTGCTGTGCAGAACTCTTACCTAACTATAACCAAATTTATATTGTATTAACGTGTAGTTTATAAATAAATAGTTAGTATTATATATATTTTTGTTAAGTGCTCTTGTTTTAGTATTATATGTATTATATTTTATATATAGCTTTAGTATTTAGTATTATATTATACAGGGTGTCCGGTGCTATCTGTGACCAATGGCTATTTCTTCAACCTGTTGGTCACACAGATATCCTTCCAATTGCAAAAATGTTTTAAATTTTAAAATCTATTATCTTAGAAACAGTTTAAATTAATAAATGCATTTCTGAAAGAAATACGAAATATAAGTTTTTATACGGTCTCCCGGTTTTACCAGTTATATTTAGAAAAATTATCCTCATACAACTTCATACATACAAAAAAAAAAAAAAAATCATCCTTTTAATCATAATTCACCAAGTTATGAAGCATTAAACTTTATGACTTAAGTCACTTTTCCATGCATAAATATGTCCCATTTCAGGCAACCTTTAAGGGACCATATAAATATTGAAATTTCCTTATGCCATTTAACACAAGTTGTATTTTTTTACTTTTATTGTCAGTACAAGCTGTATTTTTGATATTTTTTTATGTGTTACAAATAATTATAATTTTAATATTGTTTAGTGTAATGTATATTGCTGCAAAAAATAATGAAATTGCTGCGAAATATTTGTCTCTCTAATTATTTTGTGTATAACCCTTAGCACAAAAAGTGCTCCAACTTTAAGCAGCTATAAGTCAGTGAATTTTGGTTGTAAAAGGATGATTTTTCTTTTATTTTACATGAAATTGTATGAGGATGATTTTTCTAAATATAACTGGTTGGATCGGAGGACTGTATAAAAATGTATATTTCATATTTCTTTCAGAAATGCATTTATTGATTTAAACTGTTTCTAAGATAATAGATTTTGAAATTTAAAATATTTTTGTAATTGGAAGTATATCTCTGTGACTAGCAGTTGAGGAAATAGCCATTGGTCACCGATAGCACTGGACACTCTGTATATATTATTTATATGCTCCAGTATTTCATTACAGAATCAGCTGCAGTCTAGAAATGGGATTTTTTTGCTATTACATTACATTAAATCACTCTCCAAGGAACTAAACACTAAGAAGCACTCAGCCTTGCCTCTCACACTTTAAATGAGTAGTTCAATAGTAGAGTATCCATAACACCCCCATACAGGAAACACAACAGGAAGTCCATCCAGAAACTTTCAAAGCAATGTTCCAGTTAATCAAAATGATAACACGAACTTTGTAAATAATTACTATAATTGGCAATATGGAATATGTAAATTAGAAGCAAAATTTTAGATATAAGAAGGTCAAGCAAATGAAGTTTTTGCTATTATTTAATTAGTTTTTGTTATCTTTCTGCAATATTATTGAAGTTTATATTATGCAATCTTATATATAAAAAAAAAGATATATTCTTAAAAAAGATCTTGTTTTCTATTCATCTGATCATCTTCACTTAAATTGCATTCTCTTTTCCTTGAAGGGATTGACTGGGCTAGCTGTATTTCTTTTTACATGTGATCTCATTGTTTTTGGACAAAAATCAAACATTTAAAAATAATGTGCTTCTTTTCTTAAATTAATCATATACAGCAAATGTTGCTTTTAAATAAAGTTTGTTAAATAGGCATAAATATTTTCAACTAACTTCGTGATAATAGATATTTCACACAACACACTTCGTGATAATATAGAAAACCAAAGATTGTAGATGAATTTGTGATTTATATCCGTTTTGTGTTTTCAAGATAATTTCTATCTTAGTGCTAAAATTCTAGTAAGCCCCCAATGGAACATTATCAAACTTGGTATCAATTGAAATATTTTTTCAAGCCCTTCAAAATGAAGGGTAACATGCTATAATTTGGATCACTTGGAACAATGATATAGATTTTTCAAAATTTTCTTATGAAATTTGAAAATAGAAAAAATCCAAATTTTATAATTCGGAAAATTCCAGAATCGGTAAAGTCCGGACTGGTCCTTATTTTCCAACTTGTACTGTACTGTATATGTAAAAAAAAATGTATAAAACATTTCAAGTTATTTTGAATGGCTTTTTTACACTGTCATATATTCACGGTATCAATTAAATCTAAAGTTATTTTTTAAAATTGGCATCATTATAATGTATGTAGTACCTAAAATTTTGATATAGACAGCAGGCAAATCTCGTGGAATTTCACACCGTATTAACGGAAGTTTACTGAATTTTTTAATAATTTATTAAAGTTTTGAGCATAATATTTATTTACTTTAGCTTGATTAACTTCCGTTAATCCTTCCATTCATCCTTCTTCATAAAATTTCCGTTTTGATTTAATGGGGGATTTCTCTTATTATTATTTTTTTTATTGCGCTATGTTTATTTTTAATTTTATGATTATATTTTTTTTCTTGCGTTATTTCTTTTTTTAGCGCAATATAAAAGACCAGTATCCTGTTTGAAAAATAGTTTTTAATTTTGTAGATCTTTCCTAAAATTATATATTTTTCCTAAATATTATTTTTTTCCCCTAAATTTTTTTATTTCATTTTGTTAGATTTTTAAAAAATTTACTGCAATAAGATATTTTTAGATTTTAAATTATTGATTTTAATTTTTTAAAATATGTTTTAAAATTCTTTATTGCAATTTTTTTTTTTAATTTAGATTTTTTTCTAATTATTTAATGTAATAAAATTTGTTTAGATCTGTAAATTTATTTTTTCAATTTTTTTTATATTTTTTCAAAAATTATTTATTGCAATATTAAAGTATTTTATAGATCTTTATTAAAATTATTTATTGCAGTTTTTTTATATTAAAGAATATGTATTAAAAATAGATTTTCTTAATAAAAAATAAGCATTTTCTATTAATGTAATTTATATGCTATTTTAGTTTATTAAAAGTTAATTGAAAATTCAAAATGTTTTTACTTAAATTCTGTTAATTAGGTTTTTAAAACTTTATTGTCTTGAATTTGCTTGTTGTATATATGACAAACTGTTAAAATAAAAAAAATGCCTTGCATCGAACTGCTACAATGTCGAAAAATCTCTTGCTTACAAACTGCTACAATTTCGAATAATTGCCTGCTACAAACTGCTACATTTTCGAAATATTGCCTGATACAAACTGCTACAATTCCAGAAATTTATTGCTCCAAAAGTGTTTTTTGTAATGACATCACTGCATGTGGTTGTGACCATCGAGGTGAAATACAGGTAGAGAGACTTATGGCAACCTTTTCATGACCACTGAACTAAGTCACATGACTTAGGCACTCCCCTACGCGCATATTTTCTTGCGCATCTCTCCTTCTATTGGAATTGCATTACGTTTCCGAAAGCGAGAAGTCACATCACACGTTTGCTTTTACTTTTAAGCAAAATATGGAAATGTCCTGCACTGCATATGGATGTACGTCAAAGTTTATCAAAGGTGGAGACACTATGTTTCACAGGTAAGTCGTTTCCATTCATTTTAAAACATATTTTATATAAAATAAACCGTTAATTGCCATGTACGACCATGCCGTCCTGTAATAAAAGTAGATTTTCTGGCTTTGTAAATAATGTATAGCCTTGCAATTATTTTTAAAATAAAATATTTTATATATGTTTGTGTACTTTCATAAACTGTACCTCTATAAATGCTTAAAATTAGAAGAGAAAAAATAAAATAAAGGTGAAACTTTTAATATGCCTAGTTTTCTCTCTTGGCGACATTTTTTTACACCAACTTGGATTGTTTACATTTTCATACTCTTTTCTCCTTACAATGTTTTCATGCTTTCATGTCATGTCATGCCATTTCATGTCATTTCAATGTTTCATGTTTTCATGTCATGCCATATAATGCTATGAAATGATTAATAACTCTCAAGAAATTTATATAAATATCAGTAAGTACACATTTAAAATTGATTTTATTTTACTGAGCTATATTTTTCCAGACTTAAAAAAATAAATACAGTATATGGCAGTAAATATAATTTTTTCTTGAGAATTGTAGCAGAAACGAATACTTTTTACACTTTCTTTTAGTATTAACTGTCTTTGTATGTACATTAAAAAGTACTCGTTAAAAATGTCAGAAATGTCCTTAACTGTATATGTAATGTATTAAATGAAATTGAACAATTAAAATATGATTTGAAATTTTTTTTATGATTATGAAATGTATAAACTAACCATATAAAATTCCTAATATTTATCTATGATATGTGCAATAAAATATACTAAAATATTTTTCCCTTCCGTTTTTGTGTATTTAAAACTTTTATTAAAATGTTAGCTAATTTCTATTATTTTTATTAGTTTCCCAAAGATGAAGAAAGATCTGGGAAACACAACTGAAAAGAGAAAAGTTTTAAGCATTAAAATATGCTAAATTGTACTATAAGTGCAAAATATGTTAAATTGCATCAAAATATGCTAAATTGCATCAAAATATGCTAAACGAAAAAAAGTTAACGTTTAGTCATTTTAAACAATTATTTGCTATGCCTAGTGTTCTATAAAGGCTGGAATTTTTTAAACAGTCGGTGGGGGGATGAGGATGTTTTTTACAGAAACTTGGGAACAAAACTGATTTATGTTTTCAACTTTGGCTTTTTCCATATCATAAAAATGAAGTAATCTAAAGTGTCTCACTGTGTGATGAATATGTAAAGCAAAGAATGAGATTTGAAATAATTAAAAAAACATATATAATGAGTCGCTGGGCAAATTCATAAGAGATTCAAAGTAATAGCTCTTTTTTAAATTAGAATGCGAAGATATCATTCCATTATGTTAAAAATTGGAATTGTGAAAATATTAAATTTTGAGATGCAACAAATAAATATAAGAAATTTCATAACACATATTTAAAAAATTAGAAATAATTGTAAATATGAAGAAATTATTGTCCTATAGATTCTATTTAGCCCTTTGAAACTTCGTTCTTTGATCCTTTTAATGATGTCAAAGTAATAATATTTTTGATCAGTGAGGAACTGAAAGTGAAAATGTTTCAAAATTGTGTTTAAAATGTTTATTCATTCCCCACTCCTTCCCTGCATTTAACAGGGTGTTGTTCTATTAATAAATATGAACTAATAAAGCCATTTTATTAGAAAGTTTAAGTCATTAACTTTTGCAAGTTAATGCCTTGCAAGCAGCATTTTGATTTATTATAATAACATTGTGTTCAAATATATTTAAGAACATATTTTTTTTTTTTGGGGGGGGGGGGGGGTCAAGGAATATAAAGTAACTGTTGCATAATCTGAGAATAATAGTCAAGATTTTGAATAGTTACAATTGTATAATGCTCAGCTATATTTATAAAGTTGAATATTGGCATTGAGGCAATTTTGCACTTCAGTTTGTACAAAAATAAAAGTATTTTATTAAAAATAAAGTTTTACTGAAGTAAGATAATAATTTTAGCGGCACTTTTTTTCCTGGACGGGCTGAGATCAGCAATGAATTTAATTGCTCCGATAATTCCAAATCCAATGAATAAAAATATACCACGAAATATAATCATATGCTAAATATGATATACCCTTTCTAGATACAACGGATCTCGAGTTGTTCCCGAATTATGAGTATATTTATATGGGGGGCACAGAACGGGCTAGCCCGATAAGGTTCAAAATCTAAGAAATCAATATGCACCGTAAAAGACAACAAAATACTAAATTTGGACCTTCTAGCTAGAAAATTAAAATATATCACAAAAGAAAACGATATGCCAAATTTCATGTTACTGTGATTAATAGAACTTGATCAGTTAGGACCTAACCAATATGTATTTTGAAATACATCAGAAACATAAGAGGTATTCAGCACTGTTTTACTCCAGTGAAAAAAAATATTTTACAGCACCAAGCGCGGCAATAAGTCGCCAAGTCTGGGAGTGTTCGACCATAAGTCACGTGATACATGCAGTGGTCATGTTTTCAATCTCTTCTGAATAGCAATGCGCAGTCTACCTATATCTCTGGTCGAAGGTTGTGACTCCCTCTGGGTTTGGTCTGAATTGGGTGGCAATGAAGCGAAGTCGGACTGCTAGTATGTGTGTTTCCTGGTTGTATAACACCAATGGCAGACTACCCCTAACCCTTCTGGGATATATATATTTATGTATACTAATTGCCAAGTGTCCGTCTGTTTGTCACGTTTTTTTAGGCACTTCCCGAATAGACAGATTCGCAATCTGGTACACGGGTCCATTGTTTGATAAAACCTCCTGGAAAAATCGAATTTTCTGAAAATGTTCTGTAGATGGAGTGGCCCACAGCAAATTATTCGAAAAGTGAAATGATAGAAAAGCATGCTTTGTTATGAGATAGAGACTTCAAATTTGGTGTATGGGTAAATTGCTCAAAAGGAAGAAAGCGTGCAATTTCAGATTTGCAATATTTGCTACTTTAGGGGGTACCACACACCAAAATATTCTATTTGTCAAATAAATGCGAATCGCCTCCTTTAAAATTTGATAAAGGCTTAAAATTTGGTGTAAGGGCTAATCATTTGATAAAAACACCCAGGATGAATACAATGTTTCAAAAATGTTTGTTTATGGAGGTGCTGCAGAGAAAAGTGTTCTAAAGGTGAAATGTAACGAGTGAGCTGCCAGCGCAGCGACACCTGGGGAAAATAAAAGAAAAAGAGAGAGAGAGAGACGGGGAACTCACGTTATCGGCTGAAGGCTGAAGCCCACCAGTTTTGTTGTGTGAAACTTCTTAGTTTTTGTATTGTTTGTGTTGTATTTTGTGAATAGTTTAATACTGTCATTAAACTTCAAAATGTGTACAAGTGTATCCGTGTCAATCCTGTACAACTAGCGGATATAATTTGGTGCCCAAACGTGCGGCCGGTGTTTGTGTGTTCTCAAAACGACGGACAAAAAGAACTCTTGGGATAACCCCATCCTGATGTGTTCGTGTGAATGCGGTGTTGGAATATCCTTTCCATGCCAAGGATGTTAACAGATTAACAGATAAGTTCAACCTGTTTAAACTATTTTAAGTAGTTGTACTTCTCTTTTCGCCATCCGGCAATTGCAGTAGTGAAACCTATCGTTCAAAAACATTCTTTTCTAAAACGAAGTGCTTACCGTTCTCGTCTGAGCGTCGCTTTCATTTTTGCGACAGGTCTGCGATGGGTCTAGTGGATTAACGGATGTGCTGCAACTGTTTTCTTTATCTTTCTCGCCTTTGATCAGAATTATTTATTATGTTTTAAAGAGAAAAAAGACTGTTCTGTGTTAATTTGAAGAATTTAGAGAGTTTACGATAGAAATGGCTTATCTTGGTAAGGGACGGAAAGAAGATCTAAGATTACTTGTTCAAGAGTTGGGATTAGATGGAGCAGACACTCTTAAGGTGGTGGAGTTAAAAGATTTGATCACGAGTTCTGAAGGCTATGGTGAAGAGTTAACAAAATATATGTTAGACAATATTATTGAAAATCGAATAGCAAGGGAACAGGAAGTCAAATTGGAAAAGGAAAGAATGTTTGAATTGGAACGTTTGAAGTTGCAACTTGAATCTCAGAGGATCTCGCAATCCGTAACTGCAACCCGGTTTTGGAGACGGAGCAACCCAAGTGGGACGTGAGGAGAATTCTCCCTAAATACGACCCTAAGGACGGTGATATGGCATTATTTCTTAATTTATTTGAACGACAACTTAAGTTCTTAAAGATTCCAGAAACGACTTGGGTCCCATATTTAATTGGATCTTTACCATCTGAAATCGGACAGCTTATGGCTAGAGAACCAGAGGAGGAATGTCAGGATTACAATAAAGTGAAGACAATGCTGTTGAAAAGATATAAGCTTACAGCCGATAAATACAGACAATTGTTTTCCCTGCATCGTAAGAGCCAAAACAATACTTGGCGTGATTTTTATTTTGAATTGACCAGTTATCTTGACGGCTGGCTTACTGAACTGAATGTCAAGACATTTGAACAATAAAAGGAATTCATCCTGGCTGACCAAATGAAGAAACGAGTCCCTCAGGAAACCAAAGACCATTTCCTTGATATTTGGCCAGAGCTAACCAAAGTAGTGGTGTTTGATCACTTCTGGAATAAATTCTTATACTTTATACCCGTTAACTTCAGATGAGTGTTATATGACTGTATGAGGGTTAACGGGTATAAAGTATAAGAATTTATTCCAGAAGTGATCAAACACCACTAAGAATTTATAACCCCTAACCTAATAGGAGATGAAGTCCTTAAACCTAATATAAGTATTTAAATTCTTATACTTTATACCCGTTAACTTCAGATGAGTGTTATATGACTGTATGAGGGTTAGCAGGAAATAATGTGTAACAGTTTATAACCCCCTAACCTTTAATGTTCTGAATGTACATCTCATGATTGTGTTTTTAGATGTATTCGTTGAATACATCGTCATACATCTTAAATCATATATCTATCTCCTCCCTCTCATCATATTAATTGGTGTGCGTCTGCAGACAGGACAGCTGAATTTTATTCTGAACCATTCACTAATACAACTTTGGTGAAATGTATACCCCGCAGAATATCATCCAATCTGCCTCCCTACAACTACTACCATGTCGATTCATGATGATTAAATGGTAACTAAGAGTAAATTCTTATATACAGATCGATAATGTATTTTGATAACTCGTTTTCTAGAGAAATGTATTTCCATTTTATAAATAGTTGTGTTTTTTGTTAATACAGAAATAATCTCGTGTTTCACTCGAACTCTATTCATCAACCCTGATACAATTTTAGATATATTCTTATCATAGAAGAAATACGATTACGAATTTCGTGTTAGTATGCATAAACTTCCTGCGAGTTATCTGAAAGGAAATGATTATTTTAGAACCAAAGAAGTCATCGACCAAGGCTCTCACATGTAGATTGATATTTGCACAGCCTTTCGTGTTTCTATTTTGATGTCTAAGTTATCACCACATCATTTCAAATTGTTAAGTTTTAACCTTTTAATTATTTGAATAATATACACTACACACCATATAAAATAAAAACACCATTTATTTTTTGTTAACACATTATTTATAACATACAAAATATAGTCATTCCATTTGACTAGAAGAGTTAGTTCATCACATTCTGACTTCTTTCATCTATCTTATTAAAATGTTCATAAGATATATAGTTAAAAAGATAAACATATAGTTTAAAAATATATATAGTTAAAAACATATACTTTAAAAAGATATATAGTTAAAAACATATACTTTAAAAAGATATATAGTTAAAAACATATACTTTAAAAAGATAAAAAAAATTATTTATAAAAATTATCACTAAAACTAAAAATCATGATTTGTGTATTTCTCTCATGTAGTGTGAGATCAAGTATTTTAATTCCGTGTAGTTTAATTGAAAATTATTCTTCCTGTTTTATACTTTTTATCATATAATGTCCGTAAGACAAACATGTAATTTTATCATCTAATATATATTTCTTATCATAGAAACTACTTAACGAAATTTTATTTAGGTTAACAGTACACAACTCATGATTTTTACTAATAATTTGAGATTGTTTATTTCGTAATAAATCATCATTTCGTAATGTTTTGATAAAATTATCATGTTGAAGAGTTTTCAAAACACTAGCTTTTATTCCTTTTGCTGTTTTTTTACATTCCGTTCCAAAAATATATGAATACATTTTTGGTTTCAAACCACAAAACTCTTTAATCGCTAAACCTCTTGTTTCATCTTTTAAAAACCCTAACCGCATATAGTTCGCAGTATTATACAAGAAATGATCTTGTTCATAATTCGAAAAATCGAAGATATTAGGGAGTTCTGTTGCCATATCTTCATAAATATCATGAGTTTTTATTTCTAAACACAGACTATCAGTGTCTGTATATAATAATGTGACTTTATCATTGTAATATTTTTTAAAAACTTCATAGTAAATTCGATGCATGTGAAGTTTGCTTAATTCCCATACAGTAAATCCAATATAAATCGGTTTATTTAAACATAAAGTACTACGTTTTTTTTTAAATAAAACACAATGTTCGTTAATCGGTTGAAAATAATCTAAACACGAACTTTGTAAGTGTTTTTTGCATTCTTTTTCGGTAATACCGATTGAAACGTTTCTTAGTTTTCTAACATTTAATAACGTACGACCAAAAAATGCGTTATTCATTAATTTGAAAAATTTTTAAAAAAAGTTTCCTTTCGCCTTCTTGCGTTCGTTATTATTCAATTCGATATAGGGTTTCAACCATGGTGTTTGGCGAAAGGAAACTATTCTATGAATTTGTTTTAAAATCATCCCCTGTTTTAAATAAAATTGTAAGTTCAAATAATGAACTACATAACTTTTTTTATCGTTTAAATTTGGAATAAGCTTTTTTGTTTTATTAAACTTTAAATTAAACTGATGTAATAAATGTTTTTGATATGGTGATAAATCATCATAAGTAACTTCAACGTGTTCCGCTGCCAAATTAAAAGATTCATGTTCATCGTGTAAGGATTCTGGATAGGATAAGTCTACTTCTAATATATATCCGATATCTGAATCGGCTGTAACTTTAAATATATTAAATTGTTCTATTTCCTTAGAACTCAACCATTTAAAATTCCCTATTGGTAAATAACTCGACATAACATATCCGTAAAGGTTAGTCACATCTAAAGATATTATGTATTTTTCTTCTAAATCAGGGTTATATGTTTTTGGAATATAAATATTATTTGCTTCGCTGAATCTTTTACCAACCATACACACCCCTCCTCGTATTCCATGTTCAAGTAACAGGTACATATCTACGTCTTTAATGAGTTCAAGGGTGCAATCTGTCATTTTAAGTCCTGCACTCCAAGTTAAATCGGCTGCTGATATGAATTCCAATGCTTCTAAATTATAGATTTTCATAGTGATATCTCTAAAACTTTCAAACACTTCTGCTAATAGTATACAATCACAAAATAAATATAATTTAAGATAATCTTCAAAAGTTTTACATTTAAATTTTTTCCAAATTTTTTTCGCAAACATATATTCTTCATCAGTTATGTGCTCGTTTGTGAGATCATTGAAAAAACATTTTTTAGAGGGGAGTTCAACACCATTTAATTTTATTTCACTATTTAAATATGAATAAGGAAAAACACCTTTTCTTCTTAATAACTGATATTTCTTTTTTGAGGGGAAGAATTCATTAAAAATGGGGAAATTATAATCTGATATATTTAAAGTATCAACCAGCTTTGATAGAGGTGAACTTAAAAAATTATAACTATCTAAAAATTTTAATCGGTCAATTGTGAAGGTAGTAAATTTTTCATTGTTTATTGGTATAACACGAATATTTTTGGCAAATCTGTTTGAAATTTTTTTAAAAATCAAATGAGAATCATATCCAGTTAAATTATGAATAACAACAGGTATAAAAGGCGATATTTGTAAATTTAAATTGCATGGGGAGGAGTGACATAATCCGTTAAATCGTCCCGTTATATGGTTATGATCTCTAGAAATTATATCTCCTGTTTTAAACTGTTTACCGCAAATATAACATTTCGAACTTTTTGGAAAATCAGAATCGATCATTGGAACATTTCTTTGCAGATAGTTAGATAAAGTATTCTCTATTTTTTGCAAAGTTGTAAGAAAATTTTCCACACAATCACCACCTCTATAATATTTATGATAAACAATTTTTTTATCATCAGTTATAATAAACAATGCATAGCAGATAGGTTCATGGACTTGAGTTTTAACTGTATAACTTTGTTTTTGTGAAGGGAATACTGTTTCGAGAGGTATGATCAAACTTTCAAAATCTGCATAAATCACAAAATTTGTTTTCAATAATTTTTGAAATGATTTAAATCTCATAAAGTTTTCACCGTCTTTTGGCATTCTTATGCGTTCGGGTTTGTTCTCTAAACAAAATAATTGATGGGTGTTTAAAGTATCTTTTCTTTGAAATGATGAAAGGCAATTTTTACAATGAAAATGTAATCCATTTTTCACGCATAACAATCTGTTGAAATTAGAAATAAAAAAATAATGATTTTTATATAACATCAAATCTATTTCTTTCTTATTTTTAATTTTACTAATATATATCGGGAATAGATTATTTTCATACCCATAGACGTTAATTTTAAGATTATTCTTTCTTTCAAATTCGGGTATTTGAGTTATTTTAACAGGGTAATTAAGAAAATTGAAATCTAAATATTTTAAATATTTTTTAAATGAAGTAGGGTTGGATTTATTATTTATCATAGGAAATATTCCAGCTAAAACAGAATATAAAAAACACTTTAGATCAGAATTTTTAACATGGATGACACATTTTTTAGCTTTCAATATTTTTGGTAGTATTACAAACCCACACCCTCCGTTTGGTTCACTATATAACCCTAAATGCACCTCAATATATTTAATATCATTAATGATCCACCCACTACCTAATCGTAAAAAGTTTTCAATTGAAGATATTATTTTTTTGATAGCGTTATCTATTTTTTCATCTATTTGATATTGTGATAATAATCTTTCGCAAAATGATGAAAAATAAAATTCTTGTTTTATATATTCATTTTTTTCTATATTTTCATATTTAATGAATTCAACACATTCACATATAATAAAACGTATTCTTAAAGATATGCTATTATTTAATAAGTTAAAAATTTCATTTTTATTATCTATTAACGCAGTTAATGGATCAGAATAATTTTCCAAATCGGTACGAAATGTTTGAACATAATTCTGAAATGAGTATTCCTTCAAATAAAACATATAAATCAAAAGATGAGAAATAACAGGAATAATAAGGTTATTTATCACAAGATTTTATAAATGAAATAATAAATTGCATTCCTTTTATAAGATTGTCTAATGCAGTTATAGGAATATTAAACCGATTTTTCACAACACTTTCATATTCGCGGGTTAGACATATATAATTCGATTTCCTGAATTCTTTTATTTGAATACTGAGACCGTTACCTAAGTAAACGGAATAATCAGGAATCAATTTTTTACCTTCGCTATCGTGACTCAACACCACATCATATTTGGATGCAGGTTGAGGTTCTGGATCATGAGATGGATGACTTGAAATTGAAGGTGTAATTTCGAATTCTTTTACGGAGTGTTTCCTTTTCTTTATTTTCATTTCCTTTATTGGTGCTTGTTGTGCTCCAGTTACATCTAAAAAATAGTAGATAATTTGAAAAATAATGAAATAATTTTTTTACTTCTACATGAATTGTCTTTTAAATCTTGGAAAAAAATAAAAATACAATGTTATTATACCGTTTGATAAAACAGAATCTGTCTCATTATAACAGTCAGATGGTTCAGGTAAATTCTTTCTCGGGTTCTTTTCTTTCTTGAAGATACCATCGTTTCTTTTTCTCTTCAATGTTTTTTCATGTTCTTCGCCAATAATATGATCAAAATCTAAAAAAGAAGCTGGAAACTATCAGAAAATTATTTTTACGTTCGCATGTAAACATTATGATTACTAGTTTTAGGATACTTACTTGTAAATGAATTCATTTTTTTTTCGTGTTCCTTATCATTCAATATTAACAAATAACTACCTGTAAGTGAAAATCAGATGTAAGTTTGTTTACAATGAAAACCAACATATTTCTCACAATAGAAACACAAGAAAAAAAAACAAGGCATAATGAAAAAAAAACCATTTAGCGGTTTTTTTCTAAAGTTAAAGAAGAGATTGTATTTCAAATCTTAACAATCTGATTTCCACTTACCGATTTTCTTTCGTTTTTTAATATTGTCCTATTCCTATTCCTGCAAATATAAAATATAAATAATCTTTCATTATAAATTTTTCCATTCACAACATAATCCAATAAAAGATAATTTAAAATTTTAATCTTCATATATCTATATTATAGGATTTGATACATCTTTGTTAAACATACAATTTGATAAAAAGAACAATTAGACTGTTATGTAAAGGAGTCACTTTCCCAACCGGGAATCGAACCAGGGATCTCCGACTAGCCAGACAACGCTCTAACCACTTGAGGTAGTGGTGTGAGAACTTCATCTCCTATTCTGCTTTATACCCACAACTATCATCTTACCTTTATCTGATCGAGATCTTCCTCTCTCTCTCTCTCTCAAACTTTTGAAGTGATTGTAAAAATAAAAAAATTCACAGCATAATCCAATAACAGATAATTTAAAATTTTAACCTTCATACATCCAACCGGAATTGAACCATAGATCTTTGACTAACCAGACGAGAGTCTAACCACTTGAGGTACCGGTGCGAGAACTTCATCTCCTATTCTGCCTTATGACCCTACAACTATCATCTTACCTTTATCTGATCAAGATCTTCTTCTCTCTCTATTAAACTGATTGTAAAAATAAAAAATTAACTTACCGATATTTTACTCTATAGCAACCGAGTAAATGATGAAAATCCCTCCGAAAATTAGGGATATTCCTGATGAGATGAACACCACTTTTTCTAATACAACCATGTTGTATGTTAGAACTGATCTCTAGCACTGAGGTTATATACTTTCTCTCATACTAATAATAAACTTCTGAAGAACTTGCAGTGAAAACATCCTTTTTCAATAATATTCTCCTTTCTTGGAAGTGTTTCTTTAAGAAGGCTCTATATTTTCACAAAATATATATATATATATATATATATATATATAATTACTAATAATATCGTTTTTACCATTTCTTAACATCGTTGTCTGTTCTGGTTTATTTTTAAACAAAATAATTAATAGTTGATTAAAGTTGTTTCTTTAAAATGAATATATATATATATATATATATATATTGTGTGTTATTAGTATGTGAAATTATATAGATTTTAAAAAATGAAACGTACATATGTTAAAATATATTTATTATTTTAATAAACACAATATTACAGAGAAAAACATATCACATCGCGTAGGATGTGTGAAATTACATCAATATTGTTTCTAAACATGTTTCCAAACTATTGATAGAAGACAAAATATTATGGTATATTGGTGTATGCATGTAATTCAGCAACAAGTTCATCATTATTCAATATAAAAAAATATCCAATTTTTTTCTTATTATTTCTGAAATCAGTTACATCAATTCCATCGATATGTCGATTCTTTTCACCAGCAACACACTCCAACAGATCATTATAAAAGTTTTGTGACCATGAACATATTAAATACTGGTTAGTTAAACAATCTTCACATAGAAATACATATCCAAATTTCTTATCATGCTGTCTTTTATGAATACAATTTATTATATCACAGTTATTTAAGATTTTGAAATAAAATCGTTGTTCGCTAGATTTCCATTCTATTGCTGATTGCATACAGTTATATAAATTTTTGAAAAGTGATGGGTGCACATATATAAAATTTCCTAGTTCTGAATCAGAGAGCAAGAATCCATACCGCTCCATTGTAGATCTAGTGAAGTAATTGATGTGATTATCTAGATATCATGTTTAAAAGTGGTACACAGGTCTGTTTCTTTGCATGGAAGGTGTGACAACATGTTGATAGGAAAAAATTATTTTTCACAAACATCTTGACAAACTTTTCGTTTTTGTCTCTGTGTCTAATATGCAGATGATACATTTGTAATTGACGTGAACTTTGAAAAAGGAAGTATAAACAAAACAACCCGCAAGTTGTTGTCCGATCATCTTGAAAACATATATGGTTGTATTTAATAACGTTAGAATTTTTTTTCATAAAAGAAACCATGTGTTTATTTCGTGGAGGTATTCCATAACTATCAAAGTAGTATGCTATATTATTATGAAAATATATAGCAATCCAATGACTACCTGATAATGTTCTTGGATCTAAGTTTACAATAAATGATTTAAAATGAGTTTTTCCATGTGGTAAACTATCAGATGCATAAACCCCTGCAAATCCATTCTTTAACCTGTAATCACTACATGCCAATCTACACAGTGAAATTGTGTTCATTTTTGTATTGAGTTACGTGCGAAAAATGTTTTTTTTTTATATAATAACAGCTGTTTAATAATCGGTGAACACGCTTCTTGATTTATCTAGTTCGATAGTATTGCGATATTCTGCAAAAACAATCAACGTAACAGTTTCAGGAAGGGGTGTTGCAAATTTCATATCTAGAGCAATATTTCCGGTTTTATTGACACTGGTATGTGTGTCATTTGCAGCGAGATCAGGAGTCAAATCCACACAATATAGCGTATAACCGTCTTTATATTCCAAATAATTAATATTTATGGTTTGAGAATTATGATATCGATTTAAATCCGTAAACAAACTTAGATAACACCTTGCATAGGTATTATTATTAAAATTAGGTTGAAATGGTTTTGCTGGTATCATCAAACCACCATTTAAGACTGTCAAATAATTTAAGTTATAATGCAAGAAATTGAAGGTTTTTTTTTTTATGTTTCCGTTATAACTATCATTGGATACAAATCCTAGAATTAACCGTGTGGGTAACTGGCCAATGAAAGCATTAGCTATTGTGGATGATTGTAAACCACTTGATAATGCAAAAGCTTTTACTTCAATTCGTCGGATAGCTAATTTCACTACCCCTTTTTCCAACGCTTTTTCATGAGCTAGCAGGATAGATGAAGCAACACAGACTTTTCTTACATACAGATTCGCTGACTGAATTACAACTTTAAATGAATCATTTTCAGACATTAAAGAAAATATGTCTTTGTTTCGTTGCAATTTTATGCGGACATTAACACCGTTTATTAATAATTTCGGTTGTGTTGCTAAATCGAAATGCAACGTTCCTATAAGATCCATAACATCGCTTTTTTCGCATGCTAATTGTCTGTTCTTATATCCTTCGTTTGCTCCGCTTTTCTTCACATCATCATGTTTCGAAGAGGTATCCTTATGAAACAAACCAGCTCTATACATAGTCTCTTGTGATGATTTTGATGAAAACAGCAAACTTTCTAACAAAGCACGATAACCATAATTTGCTTGTGAAGCTATTTGTTTATCATTTAAAAACACAGCATATTCTGAAAACATAGTATTTAAAAAATAATTAATAGGAGCAACATCATCTGCATCAACCAGATTCGATCCGTTTTTCTTTATAACTTTTACTTGGAGATGTAAAATTGTGTGAGATAAATCCAAATAGTGTTCTCCATTTCCGCTAATATAAAGCTCTAGAGGTGTTGTATCTGTTAGGGAAGCCACTGGATGTATTTCTAAAAACGTAGACGAATCAATCCCTAGTTGAATTGCAACATTATTGAACAAATCTAGTTCGCTTTTGAGACATATAACGTTGTTGGTATCCATCATGAAAAAATATCGCGTTGTGTTTTACAACGTTTTGTTGTTGAGTGTGATGATTTTCCGCTGTATTTTCTTTTTATACCCCTTTTTTTTCCTCGACCATGTTGTTGCAATTTATTAAAAATATCCTTTTTAATTTTTGTAGAAGTTTCACCAAATCTATTGCGGGTTGCATCTCTAAACGAGCTTCCAGATGCCACATCTGCTAAGACATTTTTTCCAGTATCTAATAATCGTCCTCCTAAATATCGTGAGGCTTTAATAGCCAACGGTGTGAGGTATCGACCCAAATCACCGAAAAATCCATAACCTCGTTGGTGTGGGATACCCTGAAAATAAGGTCCTCCACCTCCCACTTGATTGCAATAATACGCTTCACAATCTTTGGTGTTTAAGTGCATGGTTACATACAGAATGATGAACCAAAATTTATGACGATGAATTTATAGCTTTTTGCGTCTGAAGGAAAGCATCACAAAAGTTTTCCCTCCCATAAATACAATGTTGTTGCCCGAACTTGTTTTAAGTTCTATTTCAATAGTTTCAACAAAATTTTTGCGCACGGGAAAATAAACAGGTACATCATAGTGATTCACAATCTGATCTCCTTTCTCGTTTACACAAGGAATAGCACGAAGGACTGGTGAAAATGAATCACCTACATGGTGTGGAGCTATTAGATCAGTATACACAAATATTTCGGTTATTCCAGCATCTAATTCTATAGGATAATCACTGACATAATCACCGGTTTTAAAACTGATATTTCTAGTAAAACCCAATAGATCTGCTAATCCTTTGTCAAACATCATTTCACATTTTGGTGGTATGTGCAAATGTACTTTTAAATTTGGTAATTGTCTGAGTTTCACATATTTAAATTCTTGAAACAAATGATCAGCATTCTTGTACATCCCTTCGTTTAAAGTTAAATATTCTGAATGTGTGGTATGTGTTTTTGTTTTATAATATTCTTTAATTTCTAATTTGATTAACTCTCCTGCTATTGTATCAATTAGAGGGTTTACAACATATTTTGCTGTTCCTTTTACTACGGTATCCTCTCTTAAATTTATTTTTTGTAAAAACGATCTAGCAAACTCTTTTGTCATACATAATTCAGCATAATCAGATACTACAATTTCCAGTTCATTTCTTATAGGTTCATAAATAAATTTTAAATAATTTTGTAGTTCTAATATTGCTATATTGTCATTTATTATATTAAAAACCCTCTCATCAAATTTATCGTTATTATTATTATTATTTTTTATACGAGTTAATGGGATAATATGTGTCGATATATGTTTGGGATTTCTGTTAATAATTGCAAATAATTGACCATTAAGAGATTGTGTCGATCGTCTAAACTTAAACACACTTGATTTTGTTATAACAATATCTTCCTCCGGTAAATGCAACATATACAATAATTTCGATCCGTTAATTTTTCCTATCAATATTTCAAACCCCTTAGATATTTCAACGATAATATTTGTATTGATTTCATCCGCTGCGAATCGTATACTTGGTTGAATATTCACGATTTTTTCAATTTCGCGATTGATGTTCACCCAAAAATCATTGATATTTTCTCCTATCTCATGAGGTAATTCTATGTCATATTGCATTATGTTAGACGGTAAATTTTCTTCTTTTATCATTTCAATTTTATAACTATTGTTATGGCCTGCTATATTAAACCAGTTTCTTGATATGAAAATTTCTGATAATCCTACCTCCCATCGACCTGATAACACTAACGCCGATGATAATTTTGTTCTATATGATGCCTGCGTGTTTTGAGGAAAGTAACCCATGCTAGAATTGCTGGGTAATGTCACATAGAAGTCTGTTAGGATTTCATCCATGATGCTTTGACCCAAGAGTTGAAGCGATTGTCAAATCCTTTCCACTTTATGTAAAACTCTCTATTTTCACCTGTTCCTTTCGTTTTCAAAATTTTTTCCACTCTCCAAAAATTATGTGTGGTTTTCACAACTGTTTGAATTTCCTCTTCATAGAACCTTCCTTTTAAAATCATATCTTTCAAATCTTTTAAGACATAGGTAGGAGGAGTTGTGGGATACTGTTTATGCACAATGAAGATCTCATCAGTCCAATTAGGTAAATACCCTCTTTGAAATACTTTTCTCATTTTCGATATTCTCACTTGCTCACCAATATTAAATTTATATTTTGACTCTATTCTATAACCATATAGCTTTTGAAAAATTAACGGTTCTAATTCTGGTCTAACTTCAACGGGTGCTAATCCGATACTATTGTGTTTGGTGGTGTTGTAGCTTTTTAAGACATCCTTTAAAACATCTAGATATTTATAGGAATTCCGATATGTGAATATTCTATATAACTTCGATTTTAACGTTCGGTTGAAGCGTTCGACCACACTAGCTTTATACTCGCTGTGAGAAGAATAATGATGGATATTATTTTTCTGAAACAACTGCTGTACCTGTTTATTATAGAACTCTTTACCCCTGTCTGTTTGAATAAGATGAGGATGGGTTTTCATCTGTTTAAATAGTTTTTTAAAACCATCAACCAAACACTCAGCATTTTTTCTTTTAATTGGAATTACATACCCATACTTAGAGAACACATCTATTGCAACAAGTAGATATTTGATTCCTTTGTTGTATTTGGAAAACTTCATCATTTCCACCAAGTCGCATTGGATGAGTTCTCCAATACCATATGATAAAACCTTTCGACGTTTAAATTTATATCTCACTGGTTTATGCAGAGTATACACATCTTGCGTTATTAACCAATTTCTTATTTTTTTGGGTGGTATTCCAGTTGCTTTAGACAATTTTAATATTCCTCCAAATGATGCAGGATTTTCAATGTTGTAATAATATTTTTCTAATATTCTAGCCACTTTTTTCGTGGTGATTGGCTTCTCGATCTCCATGGAGTTTCTCTGGAAGCAGTTGGAAAAACGGATTGACTCCTTAATCCCCGTTTCTTGGATAATTGTCGTTCTCTAGCGATCCGTTGATCCTTTTTCCTAGTTACTATTCTCTCACTTGCAGGTGATATATACCGATCTCCGCTTAAAAATACGTTGTCATCGTCTCGATCACTTGACGCCTTCTTTTTTATTTGTTCTAATACAGTCTTATTTTCAATCCATGAATTTGGGATATTGATTTCTCGCAATGCTTTTAAAAACACATTAAAATGTGTTGGTTCTATTTGTGATTTTGTATTTCGAAAGATATATCCAAAAAAATCTACCATTCTCGATCCTTTTATAGGAACATTGTCACGTGTTATTTCACCAAGATTGTTCCAGGTATATTGTCTAGTTTTCAGTTTCTCCATAATCAGGGGAACAAATTTGGCATATTTCTTTGGTGCAGATATCAAGATATCTTTCAAAACCATATCTTCTTTTTCCTCTTTGGGTTTAATTTCATGGTCCTGTATTTCAATCGGATGGTTAACCTGAGAAAACTGATCATTTGCGATGCGGACGGATATAGGGTCTGGAGGGATATGCATCATTTTTTGATATCTCATAACAAGCTGACCCAAGAGTTTTACTTTCATATCATTAGGCAGCTTTTCACGTTCCAACAAAGCAGTTATTTCATCTTCTACCCGTAATTCAGGTCTCTGAGAATGATAGGAAGACATTAATTCTTCTGGAATGAGAGCCATTTTCCTAGCCATGATATCAACAAAAATTAACCCCCACAATTTTTTCAATATTTTTATCACTTAATCAAAATATATCACACTAATTTTAATATAATTTATATACAATTATAATGTTATCGTTGGTATTTCTTATCATCTGTGTTTTTATTCTTTAACAATTTTGTTCCCTATAACACGACCGACAACCCCTGCTAATGCTGACAATATGATTGGAGCTATCGCCGGTAAAAATCCACCAACCTGGTTCGTTAACAGAATTTTTTTTTTACTCTGAACACCAAGTGACCGCTTTGCAAGTTTTCGCATAATATGTTTATACTTTTCCAATCTTGTTATATTTATAGGAAGATTTCCGGCTAAAATATTTAAACAAATTTCACACACTGCTGACACTTGTGAATGATTCGCCGTTTTCAATAATGCACGTTTCTGTAAAGGTGTAGATTTTGCCAACACATGCAGAAAATGATAGTTCTTTTTCAAATTTTTCATTGTGGTTGATATATCCAATAGATCCCCTCAGAACTGGGAAAAAGATTTTCATGTAAACGATATTCCTCTGTTGTCTGAGGATGCAAATCGATAACTAAATATTTGTACAACTCTCTTGTGGCTTTTATATAGGCATCCAGAAAATATTTGGTCTTTTGCGGATATAGTTGTCGACCCAAACAATTAATCTGACCGGTGTCTCTAGCATTTTTAAATAATATTATGTAATGAGCATTTAAGCTAATATCTCTCATAACTTTTATTCGCGGAAATAAATTTTGTAATATTAAAATAATGCTCATATTACAATGATGTGATGCGGCTGTGAACATGATAGCAATTCTTTCATTCAAATCATGCATCAGATCATCAATGATTATCAAATCTCCATTTTCAAATGTTTTTGGTACACCTCGAATGAATTCAATGTTTGGTTCATCCAAAAACCATGGAGCTGTATATAAATAACACCATTTGATTCTCTGAATTTCAGACTCATAAATTTTGTTTTTAATCATTTTTAGAACGAGAGAGGTTTTTCCCGATTGAGAAGGTCCTACGATCAAACACGAACTCGGATGTTTTAGTTTAAACATTGTTCAAATATTAATAATAATAAAATGAGAGGAGCACCCTCACATCTCGAGATCTAGTATCTTTTTAAAATATATATTCGGTAGTAGTAGTATTTAAACAGTTTTAAAAAGAGAGAAAAACCGTTCTAAGGATATCACCAGTCTGCCTCCCGCTTTTCAAAAATAGATTAGAAAAACATTTCTCCACATTGAGGATGTGACGTATCTTTATCGGAGGTATAAGAGGGTGAAGATATCAGTTGTTTGATAATAACATCGTCAGAAGATCTTCAGTCTGAGTAAGTATAAAATTTATTAATACTTATAGTAGGTTATAACACTTCATCTCCTATTAGGTTAGGGGTTATAAATTCTTAGTGGTGTTTGATCACTTCTGGAATAAATTCTTATACTTTATACCCGTTAACCCTCATACAGTCATATAACACTCATCTGAAGTTAACGGGTATAAAGTATAAGAATTTATTCCAGAAGTGATCAAACACCACTACTAACCAACCCCTTAGACTTGGCGGAAAGGTTACTTACAACTGTTTAAGAACTAATCAGAAGAAAAGTACGATTCCACCGTTTCCGAGGAGGACTAACACGGTCAGAGATGAGGTTACGAAACCTGTTATGCCCAAGAGGTGCTCTCAGGAAGGCATAACCAATCGAACAGATGCTGGGTCCAACCAGGAACGACCAACGTTAATCTGTTATGGCTGTGGTAAAGCCGGATTTATAAAATCAAAATGCCCAACTTGTAACCCTCCCACGTGCGCGGCAGCTCGTTTTGAGAAGATCGAAATCCATAGTCCTGGAGTACTGGAGCGGGCTGCAGTCGTGAGTATCACAATAAATGGTATCGCAGGTACAGCGTGCACGGATAGCGGAGCGACACACTCTATTGCGGGTGAGACCCTGTACCATTTGCTGAAAGATGAAGGAGTTGAGTTTGAGAAGACATTTATTATGATGACGCTTGCTGATGGTAACCAAACTGAGAGGGACGCTTTTACCACGTGTGTGACTGTATGTCTGGAGGGACGTTCTTTCCCAGTAACTCTTTTCGTGCTACCAGAAGCCAAAGGAAATCGTACTCTATTAGGAACAGATTTTCTGAAGAAATCCGGAGTCGTGTTGAATCTTCAAAACCATACTTGGTTCTACAGTGATAACCCAAATGAATACTTTCCATTCGTTGAAAACCCTACTGTCCAGTCCTGTGACATTAAGGAAGGTACGATAGCAGCGAATTCTTGTCTACTCCTACCCAACGAAGGTGAATATCTAACGGAGGACCAACGCCGAAGACTCAATGCGTTGCTTACCCAGTGTGAAGATACCTTTAGTCCGGGGGGAGAGCCGACGCCGTATATAGAACATCGGATCGACACGGGTGATTCTTCCCCAGTTGCCACTACTCCCTATAGGCTCTCCTGTCAGAAAGGAAATTCTGAAAGAACTGATCGACACCCTTCTCAAATCGGGTGTAATCGAGGAATGTGACTCTCCTTATGCTGCTCCAGTGGTGTTAATACCAAAACAGAATGGGGATTTCCGCCTTTGCATCGATTACCGGAAACTGAATGCTGTAACTAAGCCTGATCCATATCCTCTACCACGTATGGATGATCTTTTGCAAAATGCTAAGCCGACTACCTACATGTCTACTATGGACTTAAAATCTGGTTACCATCAAGTCAGAATGTACCCTCCCGATAAGGACAAGACAGCCTTTGTTTGCCCATTTGGAGTGTTCCGATTTACGCGCATGCCCTTTGGTCTAAGGACGGCCCCTGCAACCTTCCAAAGACTTATGGATCTTTTCCGAAACGGATTGAAAGTCAACATTCTAGCCTATTTGGATGACATTATTGTGATGTCCTCTACCTTCAAAGAACATTTGGAGGACCTTCGGTTAGTTTTTGACCGGTTACATAAATTTAAACTGCATGCCAATCGTGCAAAGTGCCACTTTGCTTGCCCAAAGGTTAAATACCTCGGCCACTACATAACGAGAGATGGAATCGAGGTAGACCCCGGGAAAATAGAAGCAGTTCTACAGATACCCTCTCCAAAAAGTGTAAAGCAAGTACAGAGTTTTCTCCAGACCTGTAGTTGGTATCGACGTTTCATTCCTCAGTTTGCTGAAACCTCCAGACCGCTGAGCAACCTTATGAGGAAACGAACACCCTGGAGGTGGGGGCAAGACGAGCAAACAGCTTTTGAAACTCTGAAACAAAATTTGGTGTCACCACCTGTGTTGAAGCAGGTCGATGAGGCCAGGCCTTTTATTCTTAGGACTGACGCTTCAAGTTACGCTCTGGGTGCGGTCCTTACTCAAGGGCAGGGTCCCGAGGAGCACCCCATCGAGTACGCTAGTCGATTGTTGACTTCTGCGGAAAGAAACTACTCAACTACCGAGCGGAAAGCCCTTGCCGTGGTCTGGGCGCTAGAAAAATTCCGTGGATACATCGAAGGAGCTGAAATAACAGTGCTTTCCGATCATCAGCCTTTAAAATGGCTGATGAGCCTGAAGTCGCCAACAGGACGACTGGCAAGGTGGTCCTTACAGATTCAATCGTATAATTTGAAGTTTGAGTATATTGCCGGTAGAGCGAATGTCATTGCCGACATGTTATCCCGCTCTGCATGTACTACACACGAGAGGCCCACCTGCGACATCTGTACTGTCACCATAGACTTACCGTCCAGGAAAGCGAGTGATATCCGGGATGAGCAGTTGAGAGATGATGACTTAAAGAAAATTATTGACTTATATATTATTAATATATTATATTATTATTGAAGGTAACCACAGAACTGAAAATTTCGCAAATTGGACAAGCCGTGGTTATCTTATGTCCCAAGGAATCCTGTATCGTTACTCCCCGGATACTGAATCCGAAGAGGCCCAGTTAGTGGTACCGATCCAAGAGCGCAAAAGAGTCTTGCAGGAGTACCACGATACTTCAACCAGTGGACATTATGGTGCTGAAGGTACTTACTACAGGATTGCATCCCGCTATAACTTTCCTGAAATGAGAAAATACATTGCGGACTACGTAAAGAACTGTGTTGATTGCAATAGATATAAACCCAGTAACCAAAAACGTGCTGGACTTTTAAGGACACCCGTGTACTCTCAACGTTTTGAAACGCTTGCGATTGACCTCTTCGGCCCCCTGCCGAAAACACCGGACGGGAAGAAATGGATTTTCATAGTGGAAGACACCTCTACCAAGTGGGTGGAGCTCTTTTCCCTCCAACACGCCACTGCAAAAGAATGTGCGGTAATTCTACTGGAGGAGGTGTTTTTGAGATATGGATTGCCTCGCCGGCTTATCAGCGACAATGGCACCCAATTTGTTAGCGCTGTCCTTCAGCAAGTGTGCAACATGCTTGGAGTCAAACAAGTACTGACTCCTGTCTATTGGCCTCAAGCGAATCCTGTGGAACGGAAAAATAGAGATCTAAGACCAAGACTGGTCATCCTCGTGGGAAACGATCACACCTTGTGGTCCGAAAAACTTCCAGCTATACGTTTTGCCCTCAACACCGCAAGATGTGACACTACTGCTCATACTGCAGCCTTCTTACAATTCGGAGGAGAACTTAGGACTCTGGATGACGTCCAGCATGACATACAAACCGTGATACATAATGACAATTTCTTTGCCGAAATTACGCCATATCTGCGAAGATTTGCAGATATGAGATAAAGGATTTGGTAGAACAGAAACAGGATCGGAGGAAGAAATATGCTGATAAAGGTAAAAGAGGAGCTCCGTCGTATGCTCCTGGAGACGAAGTGTGGGTAACCACCCATCCGATAAGCAATAAAGCCAGCCAGAAAACCACGAAGTTTGCAGCTCGGCGAGACGGGTCCTTTGTCGTACTAACTCAGCGTTCTCCAACGAGTTATGAAGTGGCTGATCCAAGTTCCCCAGATATACCAGTTGGGACTTACCACACCTCTGCCCTCCGACCTTGTTCCTTGCCTTTCGACACCGTAGCTATGCCAATCACCCCCTTGCATAGGAGGGGCCGACCCCGAAAGACTAAAATATACCAGAACAGCCCTGAATGAATGAATGAAATGAAGGTGGGTGGCTCCAAAAGAGCCCAGCACATCGACCAGAGGTCTATTGTACTACCCCAAAAAGAAAATGAAGATCGCTAAGAAAAGAGACCAGTAGCCGATGCGAAAATAAGCAGGCACTTGACAGGTATGTCGTTCAGCTCCCAGGGTTCAATCACATGACGACCAATGTGTTCGAATCTGTGAGCAGAGTAGGCCTCACATTCACATAGAATGTGAGCTGCAGTTTCTTCGCTGTAATTTCAGCCTCTGCAAAGCGAATCCTTGTAGACACCCATAATATTAAGATGTCTCTTGAGGGTACAGTGCCCAGTAAGGAGCCCAACAGCTCTCTTGATACCAGTTCTACTGAGCCTGAAAAGTTCCTTTTGACGTGTACTAGGGCAATTGCAGTTGAGGATTTTCGCTTGCCTTTGTCCCTTAGTGCCACGCCAGTTCTTACATTGAAGCTTCCTGAAGATGTCATAGACAATTCTTCTGACAAGGTCATTGGGAATACCCAAGGCCGGCTCAGGGCCCACAAAAGGAGTGCTAGAGCCTTTCCTAGCAAGTTCATCAGCCAATTCTTTGCCAGGAATGCCCAAATGCCCAGGCACCCAGTACAGAATGACACTATTATTACTAGCAATTTTACAGAGAGCATTATAACATTCCCAGACAAGGGAAGACGTCACAGTGAATTTCCCCAGAGCCATAAGAGCAGCCTGACTGTCAGAACAAATGAAAATCTGGCTATTCTCATACTTTCTGTCATAGCAAATTCTACAACACATAAGAATGGCAAATACTTCAGCCTGAAAGACAGTAGCAAAATTGCCAAGCGGATAAGATAGCTCAGTGCCATCATCAGGGCAACAGACACCAGCACCAGTACTTGTGCCAATCTTCGAGCCATCCGTATACCATACAAAACATTTCAGTTTGTTGTAGGTTGGAGTCCTCTTCCAATCATCCCGCGAGGGGACAAGAATTTCATAAGGCTTGTCAAACGTAAATTTGACATGGATGCCATCAGGTGGCATACAGAAATAAGGATGACTAGCAACCTTACTGTTAAGTTCGCCCCAAGATAGATACCTTGAGTAATCTTTCCAGTATTTCAGATATTTGAGTCTGTTCATGCAGATAGGTGCCTCTGCTTCAATACCCATATAAAGCGGATGCAAACCAAGTAAAAGTTCAAGAGTTGCAGTAGGAGTGGTTTTCATGCATCCAGAGATTGCAATGCACACCATCCTTTGAAGCTTAACTAAATCGAGTTTAGCAGTTTCACTTCTAATTCTGGACCACCAAACAATGGATCCATAGGAAATGATAGGACAGACTATCATCGAGTAAATCCAATGGATATCTCTGGGATTTAAGCCCCAGGTTTTCCCAATAGCATTCCTACAAGACCAGAAGATTCTTCTGGCTTTAGTCGTGCAGTAGTCCAAGTGTTTCTTCCAATTGAGTTCCTTGTCAAAGTAAATTCCTAAGAATTTAACCTCCTTGGAGCAAATAAGCTTCTGCCCAAAGAAGCAAATATTCCCAAGATTGAGTATGCGTTTCTTTGTAAACGCAACTAAAGCAGTCTTCTGCGGATTAACCGTAAGGCCTGCATTTTTGCACCATGTCTCAACCCTCCTGAGAGCAGTAGACATCATGTCAGAGACAGTGTTGCCAAATTTACCCCTGGCAATGATGTCAACATCATCAGTATATCCAACGCAAGAGACGCCAGAGATATTGATGCTTTCCAAAAGAGAGTCCACAACTAAACACCAGAGAATTGGTGAGAGCACACCTCCTTGTGGACAGCCCGAAAGTGCATGCACAGTCATACTATCACCAAGTAAAGATGCACAGATATACCTGTTAGATAACAGGTTCTTGATCCAATAAGAGATCGTGGTATCAACACCTTTTCTGTCAAGAGCAACAAGAATGGTGTCAATAGGTACCTTATCAAAGGCACCTTCAATGTCGAGAAAGGTAGCAAGAGCAATTTCCTTGGCATTGAGATTTCTCTCTAAAATAAAGGAGAGACTGTAAAGAGCAGTGTCCGTAGATTTGCCAGGTTGATAGGCATGTTGAGAATTAGATAAGGGCTTAGAGGCCAGAATCACTTCCCTTAAATACCTATCAATAAGCTTTTCAATAGTCTTTAAAAGAAAAGACGTAAGGCTGATAGGCCTAAAAGATTTGGCCTCATAATAATTGTCCTTTCCAATTTTCGGAATGAAGATTACCTTAGTATGCCTCCACGCATTAGGTATATGACTAAAGGCAATACAGGCTCTGTAGATACTACAGAGAATGGGAGCACCTTAATTCCCTCCTGGAGAAGAATTGGAATGATGCCATCAGTTCCCGGAGTTTTATAGGATTTATGGGAACTAATTGCCCATTTAACCCTATCGAGAGTAACAATGCTCCTAGCAGTGCTCCAACTATTGTCATCAGACAAGGACGTGGAGCAAGCAATACCACTGTCACATTGAACATAAGGATAAGAAACCGGAAAGTGAACTCTGAACAACTCAGTCAGGGTCTCTTCACCAGTAACAGTAAAGTTACCATTTGGCAACTTGACAGTGTTAAGATTACAATTTCTGTCTCTAGCCATCAACTTAAGAACAGCCCTAGTTCACCATCTACCACTTCTGGCTACTCGTCGAGTCGACTTCGTGGCCAGGGGGGGAGACTGTAACGAGTGAGCTGCCAGCGCAGCAACACCTGGGGAAAATAAAAGAAAAAGAGAGAAAGAGACGGAGGACTCATGATATCGGCTGAAGGCTGAAGCCCACCAGTTTTGTGTTGTTGTTGTTGAAACCCAGACCGTCCGACCTACCAGAAAGGTGTAAGGTAACTGTTTGGACGGTCGGGAAGTGCCACCCAATTTAGACCGGAACCCAGTGAGGGAGGCATCCACAGGGAATACTTCATTAAACTTCAAAATGTGTACAAGTGTATTCATGCCAATCCTGTACAACTAGCGGATATAGAAATGATTAAAAAAAAATCTGCTTCAGGATGAGGAAACATCATATTTGATGTACGAGTAGATAGTTCGAAAGAAAGAAAGTGTGCAATTTCAGTTTTCTAATATTTTATACTTAAGGGGGTGCTGCACACCAAAATATTAGATTTTCCGAATAAATGAGAAAAGAATCGTTTAAAATGTGATAGCGATATGATATTTGGTTTATGGGTCAATCATCTGATAAAAAACCATTACAAATATAGCTTTTCAAAAATGTTCATTTTAGTGGGTGGGAACTCCACACAAAAATGCTCGAAAGGTGAAATAATAGAAAAAGCATGCTGCGCAATTGGAGAGTCTTCACATTTGGTGTATGGGTTGATGGTTTCAAAGGAATAAAGTGTGCAATTTAAAAGACTCGGTTCCACTGGTCTGTTTCCACCTCCAAGGACACTTTCTGAATTAGTGACCTTTTTGCAGGAGGAGTGGCTACACATCCTTGTGACTCTTGTGCATGACTTGTATATGTCCATCCCACGTCGGATACAAACTGTAATTCATGCAAAAGGAGGGCCATCAGCCTAATAATAAAGATTTTGTCTCTTTTCATAGGTGTTTATATTATTTTGTCCAACTCCTGTATATTAAATATGAAAGCATATTAAGAAAAATAATCAATGTTTACTGCATTTCCAATTTACAGTGTGCAAAGCAGCAACAAATAAAATAGAAAATATCAAAGAAACAGATATACCAAATACAAAAGCTATCAGCTTACAGCAAAATTAGTACCAATTCCATCATAAAGAATTATTGGAAAGTAACTGTTTGCTTTGAGTTGTTATCATGCCCAATCTCAAAGTTTATAGCCCCAGACAATTTTTGGAGTTGACCAATATACATTAATATGAATTAATATAAATTATTGGCCAGCTATTGGGCGATTGTCTACAAAAGTCAATGTCATCACGCTGGACATAAAATGGATGAACTCGTGATATATTGATGAACAATCGAATATATTTCGATTAAAGTGTTCGATTCACAAAGGATATAATAAAATATGAACAACATATAATGTGATTTTATCATTCATGGACATAACAATGAATGTTTATAATTAATATGAGCAAGTGAAATGTAATTCATTAATTGAATTCGTGAAATTAATATTCAAATTTTTCTGAATTATAGACAAAGAATATTATAGGATTACAAATATACCAATGAAATAGACCTAAAAATAGGCACTAGCCACAAATCGATTAAACAATGCAGTTTGACAATTAAATAAAATAATTAACTGGCTACCACACTCCCTATAAATAAAAAATAAAAGAGCAGAAATGTGAATAATGATAAACAAACACATTTCCTCTTCCAACAGATAAAAACTTTTAAACAGATTTAATTTTTTTTCAACTTAATATTTTATCAAATTATTTCATGTTTAGTATGCATTTGAGGTAAAAAGTTCTGAAGATTTGAACTTTGTAAGATTTTTTTGTTCTAAAACCAATATTTAAAAATATAGCTTTCTGGACTACGGTTCGTTTGAGACATCATTTTGCAGGAACGTTTATGTTGAGTCTGTCAAAACATAGGATGATTGAAGGGAATGAGTTGTGTCTACATTAGTGCATTGCAGTAGCTTTGATGAAATATAGGATAACTTATTTCCCTCATATTATTTAATTACTGCCTTCGGTGACCAGCCCTGTAATTTTTTAGAAAAGCTTTTAACTTGCAATAGCTTTCCTGCAGAAGCTGTCGATTATGCACCTCCGCGATGCAAGTCATGGATAATGGGGCATTTCATCAAGTAGCTGTCAATTGCACACGTCCCGTTTGCACAAGTTACAGTTAACAGTGCAGTACATGAAGTAGCTGTTTATCGCACACCTTAGCTACTCATGCAAATTACAGCTAACAGTGCAGTTCATGAAGTAAATGTTGATTGCATGTCTCAATGCAATCATGAGACATGCAATTCATGACTAACACATGCAATTCATGACTAATGATGCAGTTCATGAAGTAGATGTTGATCACACATCTCCATTTCATCCCGGTCGTCCAAATAGATACTCTTAAGTCCTCTGGACGAGTCGGACGGCCTGGGGCTTTCACACCTCCATTACATGTGCAATTCATGGCAATTCGTGTGCAGTTCATGAAGTAGCTGTTGTCTGAATTTGAAATTTGACAAATTGTCTTATGCCGATATTGGAGGTAAGTTATTTAGCAGAGTTGATTATGCAGGTGTTTTTCTTTCCAATAAAAAGGCAATGTTTGAGACTGAACTATTTATTATTTGAAGTCAGAATCTGTCACCAGTTTACATTACTTGAAAAAAATGATGAAGCTAAACAATATATACAGTGTATGGGCTACAAAAGCTCATTGAAGTTGAAAGAAAAAATATTTGGCTATCTGATGCAGTTGTAGAAACGAACATTAGGCAAAACTTTACATTACCTTATTATGGTGTGAAATTCCACTTAACCACCTTTTCCGGTAGCCCACATGGTGAATGTTATAACTTTGCAATGTATCAACATGACTCAAAAATAGTCACATATCAACCAAGAACTTAGAAGTACAGGCACTCCATCACAAGATTGAATTAATCATTGAACTAAAAACTTGACTAGATTTTGCTCACATTCCCATATTAACTTCGTCATATAACAACGGCAGTCAAGTCTGATAACTTCCTATCTCAGAGTTGTCTCACAACTATCTAACAAGACACAACTCGATCTTACAACTTGTATCAAGATCTAACAACTGCATCAATCCCATATATATCCAAGGATGGGACCTTTCCAGAACGTATTCATAACCAGAAACATCCCCGGATATGCAAATTACTTGCATACATGTCGAGCACCCAATTTGCTTTTCGGAAAAATGCTGTGATTCACCCTCGAGAATGAAGTGAGTTGCTCAAAAGGAATTTATGAGTTAGCTACTTTCAGGAGAATCATGAATCGTGATTGTTTGTTTACTTTTTTCCAACAATCAGCCCCTTCATGCCTCTAAGCCTCTGTGCATATGCAAATAGACAACGAAAAATTTACTCTAAGGGTCAAAGCATGTTGTTAATGAATGTCAAGGCCTCTAGTATCCAGGCGCTGTCATTAAGGGAAGTTGCAAGGATGTGCGACACCATTGAGTAAACACCCCAAATTATTTTTTTAGTTATACAGATTTATTACAATTTCTATTGAAAAAATCTGAATTTTTTGTTTAATTAAATTAAGAATTATTAAAAATAAGTTATGAAAAGTGTCACTAGATGGCAGCACTACAGCTTTCTTCAGAGAAAGGAGACTCACGAAAGCTGTAATGCATAGAATTTTCAACACATAAAGGGAAAATACAGGGATATTTGTTAAAGCCGCGTCCCTTTCACCGGCTTCTCCTGAGCGAACGAATGGTATGGGAACAATATTAGAAATTTGGCATGAAAAGAAAACAGACATTGCAGAATTATCATTAGATTGTGTCACGTTCTGCGAACTCTTCTCGCCAAAGAGAAATAGAAGAGTAGTAAAACATGAAGAGGTACCTCTCAAATTGGCTTAGTTTCGCTAATTTGGCTTCAATTCTCTACATTTAAGAATGTGTGCGATCTCTTTCTCTTCTTTTTTTATAAATTTGGAAGTTTAAATAAACATTTGAACAAATGAGTGGATTAAGTGTACGTGTGTGGTGATGGGAAGGGGGTGGGTGTTTATGATATTTTAAGGGTTTCTGGCCATCGTGAATAAAATGTGTTGTTTAGGACACTCAGTTTGAGGGATCACTTGACCCACCCAGCTGTCTTACTTATTGAAGTGGTTTCGCATGTCATCATTTCTGATGTAGTGTGGTTCTTTCCTTTGGGAAGGGGGTTATTTCTGATTTGGGACAGTTCTGTGCTCTGGTTGATCTGTTGGTGATGAATTCCAATATGTTTGACTTCAAATTAATTCTTTAAACATCTGGCGTGTCTTATTTTTGGCATACCCGTGATCGATAGGCTATTTTTAGTGACGCTTCAGAAATGTTGTTTCGGATATTTATTTTGAGGGGTCACTTGACCTACCCAGCTATCTTACTTTTTCAGCTATTTAAAATTAAAAAATACCTAAAAATTAAAGAAATTTTAAATATTTATTAAAAAACTTTAACATTAAATTTTCATCGTGTTCCTTTTATCTGCACCATTTCCCTTGAAATTTTGAACCCTGACTGGCAACTATATTGCTCAGATATCCCCTGGGCATAAATTTTACTTGAGGTCATCCCCAAATTTCTTATCTCGGCTTCTAATTCAGCGATTTTGATTATAACGATGGTTATAGTCTCTGCATCCTCTGTACGTGTCATCTGAATATACATATTTTGTGTCAGCCCCCTGGGCATAACTTTTAGTTTAACTAGCCCCATAATTTTACATTTTTAGCCAGCATTTTTCCTAATTGAGCGAATTTAGTTTTGCTAGTAGCTATAGTTTCTGCACCATTGGTGCATGTCATCTGGTTATCCATCTTTGTTGTGACAACTCTCTGAGTATAACTTTTACTTCAGTTAGCCCCCTTCCCCAAATTTCCCATCTCACCTTCTAATTGAACAATTTTGCTTATGCTGATGGTTGTATCTGCACCATCCGTACGCCTCAGTTTGATACATATATTGGTACTTATCGGTTATAGAGACCATGAGTTAGTTTCCAAGAAATTGTTGGAACACATTGAGGATGGCTCAATCATATTTTCATATTGCTGGCGTGGCTACAAAACTGAAAAATTAGAAGAAGCCGGCTTTCAACATTTCAAAGTAAACCATCGGTATAACTTTGTGGATCCTGAAACCGTGGCTCATACACAGACCATAGAGAGACTCTGGAGATCTGCTAAATGGCGTAACAAAAAGCATAGAGACACTGCGAGACAGCACTTGGACTCATATCTCTCAGAATTTATGTGGCAAAGTGTTACCTGTAGTGATAAATTTAATGAAATTTTATCGGCAATAGCTGAGTTTTGGCTGCCACAAATTTCAAAGTAAGACAATATTTGTTTGCTAAATAAAGTTGATCAAACCTCATTATATATTAAATTTTAATCATTGTGTTTGTAGTGAATTTTTCGTATCGGATTATATCGCCAATGTTCGTGTTGGCGACAACTCGGAAAAGCAGTCACTAACCCATGGTCCCTATAAACGATAAGTACCCACATATTTGATGGATATATAATATGCATGCCTTTTTTGTGTCAACTCCCTGGGTGTAACTTTTAGTTTAACTAGCCCCCACAATTTTACATCTCAGTTCCTAATTGAATGATTTAGACTCTGCTGGTGACTATATAGTCTGAGCAGCATTTGTACATTTCACTTGGATCCACATATTTTTGTGTCAACCCCTGGGTGTAACTTTTAGTTTAACTAGTCCCCAAAATTTTACATATCTGCTCCTAATTGAGCGATTTTGGTTCGGCTTGTGGCTATAGTCTCTCCACCATTTGTACATGTCACCTGGATATGCAACTTTAATGTGGCAAATCCCTGAGCGTAACTCTTACTTTGGTTACCCCCCACCCAAATTTTCCATCTCACCTCCTAATCCACCGATTTTGATTTTACTGGTGGCTATAGTCTCTGAACCATCAGTACGTATCACCAGAATATGCATATTTTTTTAGTCAATTCTCTGGGCATAACTTTTAGTTTAACTAGCCCCTACAAAAAATTAGGACTATGTAATGTTTTTCAATAGGAAGGATGCGTCCCCATGTGTCCGGGATTTTTATGAACGAGCGAGCAGGTGGGAGGTATGTCATTTTCCTTAATACATCCGTCATTTATATTTTTAATACACCCGTTGCTATGCCCAAAATACGTATATGTATATACATATACTTTATATATATATATGTATATATATATATATATATATACATATATATATATATATAAATAACACATATATAGACATAAATGCATAGATGAGCTCCCCTCTCTACATGTGGCTCACGAGCCGCCACTGCTAGTATCCTAACGAAAACATAATGAAGGAAATTCAGATTCATGTATAACTATTTCACAATCATCAATTTTTTATATTTGAGTAAAAACATTCATTGCACTAAATTTAAGTATAATTACACATAGCATTAAATATATGTAGAATTACATTATCACATTTAAACTGAGTAAAATCTACATTTGTTAAAAATTCTCAAATTTTAAATATAAACATTTTATAAATTTAATTTAAAATTAGTTTAAAATTGAAGTATCAGCATAGCAATATTGAATCTTAAAAATTTAAGTATAACTAATAAGTTTGTACTAAGAACTTAACTGTCATATAATCATTAAAACTCTCAAGTTCAATTCAAAAATAAATATAATTACATTATTTAAATTATATTTAAATTGTAAGTAACATTAGTAAGACACATGGTTCCTTTAAAAATGTGATGGTGAAGCAGTTTCATATGAGAAAGTTTACGCAGAGGTTAAGATTAGTGACCATATATCGTATAGTCGAGAAAAAGAGGGAAGTGCTGGCAGACTTTGTTAATATTAGTGGCATGGGATAGAATTTAATATAGTTGCAATACGTGCTGGACATGAAATTGGAATTAATAATAATTATGAAAGAAAAGGGCCCTTTATTGGGAAAAGCTTAAAATTTCTATATATATATATATATATATATATATATATATATATATATATAGGTAATCAAAATAGGGTAGTTTAGCTATCAATGCGGTAAATTAAAAGACAAATATTTCCTTGTATTTATAACTGCATTTCTCCCATAAAATTGATATGAATCAGTAATATTTTTTTTTAATTTTATGTTTTTAATATATAAACTAATGTGATTAATTATTAATAAGTTATTTATTAGATCAATTATTATTAAAAGTTAAATTACATTCATTTAAATTTTAAGTAAAATTACTTGCTATGGAGAATTTGAAAATTGGATATTTAAAAAAAAAATTAATTTAGTGTAACACATTAACTTTTAAAATTTGAAAATTTTAAGTATAAGCTTTAAATTCTAAAATCAAAGATATATAAGGTTTAAATTTAAGAACTTGAAATTTTAAGTATAAACGCTAAGCTATAAATTCAAGTATAATCATTTTATATTCCAATTAGAATTTGAACCCTTCTGGAAACATACTCCCCCCCCCCCGGATACATTTTATGTTACCGGACCAAATGCTAATAAATTCAGAAACTTGCAAAATACTTTTGTGAATTTTTACCTAGTTTCCACTTCTTATGTGGCAGCATTTAGATTATTATTATAATTTTATTTTGCTATTGACTATTTTCAGAATGAAATTTTGTAGCTATAATTCAATTTACATTATATTGAAACTTTTTCATCCTCCTGTTTAGCCGGAGCAAGTTTTTCTCGCAATGTTTGAATAACTATTTGCTATATATATATATATATATAGTCATTACTTCTATATATGTATATATATAGTAATTACTTCTATAATAGTAGTTAGATAAAATTATATTAGATAATTTGCCCCCTTTGAGGTTCCATTTTCTCCCCCCCCCCCATCAGACGAAAAGTCCTGAAAGAAACACTGCACAAATAGACAGACATAATTAAAAATATGGTTGATTAGTATTCATGGATGGTAGTATTCACTGGTACATTTATCAAAATCCAAGCATCCGGTTTTTGACCCCCATCACCATACTTTTCCTTTCCTATGTGTTGCAGGAAAAGAGATTATAAAAAGGATATTTTTGTAACTCTTGTGATATTTAGTATACTTCCCTTACAAAATAGAAGTAAGTATTCGCACATATCTTTTTTAAAGATCTATATGTTTTTGAAGGGACTGATTAACACAAAATAAATATTCTTTAGTTTTTTTGTTGTCGATCGGTCTGTCGGTCATATCGTTAAATCAAGGTACCTTGCTGTTAACGGCACGCTTTATTATTATTATTATTTATTTTTCACTAGTCATTTGCAATTTGAGCAAATGTCGTTTTCGCAACATTACAATACTACTACTCAACCGACTGAAATAAAATTGTATACGAATATGGCTTTAGTTATATGCTTGAAAAAATATTCTAAGAGTCATTTCTGTGCACCACACTGCAAGCATAATATAAAAAAATATAAGGAAAGTACATGTACTTTCCTTATGCTTAAAATGCAACATTTTAAAGTTCCAATTAAATAGTAACATAGTTTCAATAGTAGTATCTAAACCACCTTACGAGCACACATGTACTTTATACACTAAAAACTATATTTTATAGCTTATTTTTATCTTTTATTATAAAAAAAAAAGGTATCGATCCATTTTAATATTAAAAACATGATTTTATAGCTAAATAAGGCCTTTTTTACATTTAGACCAAATTTTAACTTTTTTTTAGATAAATGCGTGAAAAAAGAGATCAAAGATAGGCTGCCCCATTATGGGGCTACCTCATACATAGGTAAATTACGGATGAAATTAAATAAAATGCGTGAAAAAAGAGGACTTCTAAATGAATCCTCTAAAAAACCAAGAGATCCTATAAATTTGAATAATGAAGATATTAAAAAAATATAATGAATTTGCTATTTTAAATGGCGTCAAAAAAAATCCTTCTGTCTGTAATTTACGGACGTGTTTTATAGAGTTCATAAAATCTTGATCTAAATTTATTAAATTTTCTATTCCTTTAAAATAAATGGGGGGACTAACGGTCCCCCCATAAAAGAACCTAGATAATTATAAAAATGCTTTCTCACCCGAAACACTCATCCATTTATAAATAACCAGCGTGCTATCTGAAAAATATCAGTCTGAAAAATATCTATCTGAAAAATATCAGGTTGAAAAAGTCTGAGGTCATATATTATCTAAAACATCCTCAGCTCGCGGGATTTTCTTTCAACGCGGCCGGAAAATAATATTTTTCGACCTCGCTTCATAGATTTGACATCGCCTAATGGAACAAACACCACACACCGGGGTCGTGCATCTTTCTGACTGATAAGAGCAGTCTATATAAAGGTTCACTGTGTGACTTGATTCTTTTCTCCTCCAATGGAATCAGATGATGAAAAAATAAATGCAAAATCACGATTCGAATATTTTTTTAGATCTATAGAAAAAAATTCTGTTGGTTCATTAGCACAAACAGAAAGAGATTTAATAAATGTAAAAGATAAATTACGTAAATCATATGAAAAACGAAGAGATTTAAAAAAGAGATTAAAAAGAATAAGTAATGACTTAATTTCTATTGAAGAAACTATTGATGATTATAACTGTAGAAAATCGAAATTGGAAAAAACTATAAATCAAGCTAATGTAATTAAAATGAAGGAAGATTTAAATGATCTTACAATGGATTAATTTTATATGAAAAGGTATGTACTTCATAATCTAGGAAGCTTTTATCAAACCAGCTATGATAAAATCAAGTTATATTAATAATTATCATGCAATTCATACTCATATTTATCATTAATCATACCTGAATACTTAAATATATATCTTCCTTTATTGATTTCATTTATAGATTCATCAGAAAGTATACCGTGTTTATTTGCTAGGTAATAATTTTTTTCTATAACTTCCACATATAACTTTGCGATTACTGTATCTCCATATTTAGTTTTAATTTTTTTCAATGATATCAGATCATATTTCCCAGGATATAAATCATTTAATTTAAACGTCTTAGGATAACCTCTCAGTCTATTGAACTCTTCCATTTATTAGTAAACATTTTTTTATAAATAATTTCTAAACACCTCTGAATTATAGAGATATGATTTAATAAAATAGTTTTATAAACCCCTCTAATATATTAAAAAATGACTTGTACACTGACTGAATATATATAGAGAATTTCTTTCATTATTTTTCCTCTTTAGAAAGCGCGACGCGTGTTGATTGATTTGCGCCGGGTGTGAAAGATAAGGATTGCTCATCTTTGTACTCGCGGCGAATTTGAACGTCTGCTTCTAAGCGTTTTAAGATTATTGTTTTTCTCAGTTACAAAATGACTCAAGTCTTGACGAATCGATTAAGGCATAATATTTAGTTTTTTCAATCCTAGGATCATTTAATTTAAACATTTTTTATAAATTCATGTCCAATAGAATAAATTCTTTGATATAACATATAAAACTCCTAATCCCTTCAATTTAATATCTTCTTTTTCAATTAATTCAGTCAACCTTTGAAAACTTTCTGATAATAGTTTTTTATTATGATCATATTTTATATCATACAATTCTTTACAAAGATAAGTCATATAGTAAATTTCTTCAGAATTTGTAAAATTTAAAGCTCGAATATCACCTAAGCACTCATCCATTTATATAGAAACATTTTTATAATGTCCTAAAGCTCTAGTATTCATACCATCTTCTAATATAAATCTTTTATCATCTTTTGCTGATAAAGCTATCTTGTTCACTTGAATTGAATACAATTCATGTTTCTTACTTCTAATTAAATTCTGTGTTCTATATTGATCTTTTTTATTTAATAAACAGTCTTTATAATCCTCAAACGATATTCTGTTTTTAACGGTACTAGTCTTAGTTCCTTTAGACTTCTTAGTTTCAAATTCTTTATGGTCTTCATTATTATTATTATATTCTTCAACACTCTGCTTTTCTAATCTTATTGAATACATTTTACTTCTTAAACCTACAAATTCTTCCATAATCACACCGTTATTTTCATCTTTCATTTTACCTAATACTTTTTTATTACATCTAGGCATATTATACAGATTATTTACTTGATAATCAGATGTATCGAAATAATCAATCATAGACTTCATATCTTCATAAAAGTCATCTGTTTTAATATCATATATAAAACTATCTGTATCCATATATAATAACTTAATATTATCTTTATATCTCGGTTTCATAACATTATAATGAAAATCATACATTAAATGTTTAGATAAATCTAATATACTCATTCCAACATAAATCGGTTTATTAAAATATAGTTTTGTTTTTTTCATGTGAACAGCTACCAAATTTTCATCAAAAATAGTTCTACATTTGAAATTAGGTTTAGCAATTAATTTTTTAACTTGATCATAATTACAACATAATCTTACATCGATTCGTTTTCTTATATTTTCCATAGTTTTTCCAAATATGGAATTATTCATTAATTTATAAAAATCTTTCTCAAAATCATTAGCAGCTTTCTTTCTCATTTCAGTGTTTAAATCTATATATTTTTTTAACCAATTCGATTGTTTAAATTGTAATACTCTATGTACTCTTACAGCCTTTAAACCCATTTTCAAATATTGTTTTAAACTTCTATAATGAACTACATATTTCTCTTTATCGTATAAAGTTGTTAATAACTTACCTTGTTTCGAATTTTCAGGAATTCTATTTTCAGGACACAATGGTAAATCTGAATGATAATCATGTAACTCTTTTGGATATCTTAAACTAATTTCAAATATATATCCAATCTCATCTTTTATTTTATTATTATATAATTCACGTTTAACATAATTTATTTCATTACACCATTTAAATTCTCCATATGGTAAATATTGACTCATAGCCCATCCATATAAATTATTAGCATCTAAATACATTAAATAATTGGATTCTTTACTATTATCATAATTTTTCATATATTTATTATTAGCTTTTCCATATCTATTACAACATTGTGAAACACCTCCTCTTAAACCTTTTTCTATCATGAGAATCATATCATAATCATTTAATAAATCTAATTTAACATTTGTTATTTTTAACATAGCATCCCAAGATAAACCAGGAGCAGTAAAATACCAATCTGGATCTAATTTATAAGTTTTTAAACAAACATCTCTAAAATTTTCAAATACATCTGTTAAAATTAATACATCTGTTTTAACATATAAATCTGTATATTCACCTAAATTTTTTATATTAAATTCTTTCCAAACACGTTGAGCATGTTTATATTCTTCATCAGTTATATTACATTCATTCAATTTATTATAAAATTTATCTTTTGAAGGTAATTCTGTTTCTTTGTATTTATCTCTAGAATCCATATAATCATAAGGATATACACCTTTTCTTGTAATGAGATCTAATTTATCATCAGGAAAATGTAATGATGTCTCTCTAAATTTCGATTTTAAGTATTTAATATATTTCATTTTTCGTATTTTTGGAGGATATCTATTTATTTCTTTCTCTGGTCTCAAGTTTTTTGATAAATTATCTAAACTGCAAGACATAAATTTAAATGAATCAATAAATCTCAATTTCATACCTCCTATTTTTTTGCTGAAAGATATATATTTTTCTTCAGTATTAGGTATAACATCTATTTTTGATTGATCAAATCCAAGTTCTTTTATAAACAAATGAGAATCATAACCTGTTAAATTATGAATTTTTACTGGAATAAATTTTGGAATTTGATAACTTAAATTACAAATATTATGAGCAGGACCCCTATATTTTCCAGTTATATGACAATGATCAATTACTTTTTCATCATTTAAGATTTGATTTTCACATATATGACAAATATTAGTTCTTTTATAATGATTTTCATCGAACTCTATCATTGATTTGATACTTTCATATTTTTTAGTTTTGTCTTCTATCATTTTTTCAATTTTAAGAGTATCCTCTTTTAACATAGATACAAACTTTTTGATTGTATCTGGTCCTCTATAAACAACAGGAGGTTTAAAGTATTCCTTTTCATATTTGATATAATAACAAAATGCATCTGCTACATGTTTTTGATATTTCACAGTATATGATTTAGTTTGATCTTGCTCACATGTATCAATTTTAGGTAAGAGAGATTCAAAATCAGCATATATAGTATATGGTACTCTCATTTTTCTTTCATAATTTTTAAATTGAATAACTTCATCTTTTTTAGGCATATTAATTGTGACAGCATCTTTACAGTATTCCTCATGTATCTTTAACCTTTCCTCAGAATAAAAATGATTTAAACATCTATCACATAAAAATATTTGATTATTATTAATTTGTGATCTGATCAAACTATTCATATTTTTAATCCAACAATAATGATCTTTCATATAAAACAAGTTTACATGTTTTTCTAATTTATTGTTAGTTATTCTAAGTGGATAAATTGAACCATCATAACTATAAACATTTACAGATATATTATTTAGTTTTTCAAATTTCTTAATATTGTCTAATGAAACAGGAAAATCAATACCTTTAAAATTTAATTCATCTTTATATTGTTCATATTTTAACACTCTTTGAGGATTTTTTTTTACAGGATGAATTGCTGATAATATAGACCACATAAAACATTTATTATCTTTATTTTTTACATTTATTATAGCTTGTTTAGATTTAATATTTTCAGGTAAATCAATATAACTTGATCCTCTCAAGGGTTGATACTTATTTATTCTCAATTCTAAAAATTTAATTTCTTCAAGACTCCAACCAGATCCTTTTGATATAAAATCATCAGATTCATTTATTAAGTTGTCAATAACATAATCATAAAAAGTATGTAAATCATTAGATTTTAATATAATTTGATTCTCAGTTTTGAATGTAAATTCTTGAATTTCTTCATTCAATTTATACAAACAAAACAATTTAAAATTTACCTTTATTCCATTAAATTCTTTCATAATTTGCTTTATTTTTTCTATTACAACCTTTCTTTTCTCTTCTAAAAATTCTAGAGGGATTTTAATATTATTACAATTATTAATTCTGTACGATCTTAATCTAGATTTATAAGCAGTTTCATATTCCTTAATTTCTACATTACCTTCATCTAATGCTTTTTTATGTTTTCGACTTGATATGTGATTTTCTAAATGTTTATGATATATGCCGCAAATAATACATTTTCTTTTTTGTTTTGATCTTTTAATCATTAAGTCTTTCTTTATATGTTCTTCTTCATCTTCATAATATTTACCACATATACGACATTTTTTATCTTCTGTAAATAACTTTTCAAGATTTTCTTCTACTGTAAATACATTTTCTTCAGGAAAGACAGATTTAAAATCATTTTTATCAAATCTTAAACTAAAAGAATCAAAAATCTTTTTAATTTTTTTACGTTTTTTAGGTTTATCAATAAATATTTTTTTCTTTTTTTCCAAGTATGCTGACAAATCTAAATTTAATAAATCTACTAAAACAGGTTTATATTCACCTGTTTTTCTGATATATTTAGTTAATAATTTAATTAAATCAACCTTCTTACAACCTTTAGGTTGTTTAATATTCAATAATTTTACTACTTTTCTAAGTTCATTAATAGTCTTTGACTTTAAGGCAAGCTCCATTTATTAGGAAACATTTCTTTAAATACTTTTTCCTGGAAGATGCTTACTATGATAAATACTTTTTAAATGTCTCTTTTTGTGTGTATAGGTATATTGCATACCACATTCACATTTAAATTTTTTATATTTGATTATGGAATCACAACATTTACAATGACTTTGGAAATTAATTTTTCCATATCTATGATATATGTAAAACTCATTTACTGATTTCATAGTCAAACAGTGTATACACTTTTTTGTAAGCTCCATTTATTAGGAAACATTTCTTGAAATACTTTGTAAAAAATCATTCCATATTTTTTCATATTTCTTTTTAACTTTTTGAACTTTTATATTATTTTCAATATTAAAAATAGCACAAATCTTTTTCATAAAATAGTAATAGTTAATTGATTTCTCATAATACATAAAATCTAAAAATTTTAAAAACATATCCTCAACTTCTTGAGAAATATTATATCTCCTTCTTAATCGATTAAAATAACAAACTCTACTATTATATCTTTGTTTTAAACTTTCGTAATCAATAACATAAAAATATTCTTCTTCTTCTGAATCATATATTAATTTCATCTTATTCATTTATATTTAAACTAATTCAGATGTCCAACTATTAAATTCATCTGGATATCCTAGACATTTTACAAAATACTTATTTCCTTTCTTTTTTATGATTTTTTCAATTTTATATACATCATCTTTTTTATTATATTTTACCATTTCATTTTCATAAAAAGTTCCTTCAATTTCTTTACTGTTTAAATCTTTTAATCGATAAGTAATTGGATCTGTTTTCAATACTTCAGAAACTATAAAAATCTCTTCAGTAAATGTAGAATCATCTACTTTCCTGAATGTTTTCTTAATTGTAGATATTCTAACACTATCTCCTATCTTAAATTTAGGTTTTTTCATAATCTTTTTAATATATAAATTTTTATAAACTTGAGATTCATTTTCTCTAGCCTCAACAGGTGTCATTTTTATAGATCTATGATATGAATTGTTATAATTTTTAAGTAATTTAGGTAATACATCAATATATCTTTTAGTATTGTTAGCATGCATATATTTTATAATTTTTTCTCTTATACTTCTATTAAATCTCTCAGCTATTGCAGATTTTATTTCTTTATTTTTAGTTGTAAACCAATGTATATTATTATCTTTAAATAATTTTTGTGTCTGTTTTCCTGTAAATTCAGTACCTTCATCTGTCAAAATGAATTTTGGTATTCTTTCTTTAAAAACTTGTTTAAAACCTTGTACTACTTCTTCAGATGTTTTTCTTTTTATAGGAAAAGCCCAAGCATATTTATTAAAAGCATCTATAACCGTTAACAAATAATTAGTTCCATCATTATATTTGCTATAATTTTTTATAAATAACAAATCAGCGTCAAATTGATTATTACTGTTTGGAACATAAACTCTTCTTCTTTTAAATTTATGAATGACAGGTTTATATCTAGTATATACATCTTGTTCATGTAAAAATTCTTCAACATTAGGTAACCCTGTTTTTCTTTTCAATTCTTGAATACCACAATAACCTGTTTCTGGATTATAATAGACCTCTTTTAAATTCCTAAAAAAGTATTCTTTTTACTTCCACAAATAGTACAGATACCTTTACCAACTGGTTTATTATTTTTAGAAGTAGTTTTATGATAATTTTTAGTTGGGGTTTTATCTTTACACTTGACACAATATATAGAAAGACCTAATCCAAAAGTTTTTTTAGCTTTAATAATAGGTTTAATAATTCCTCTAGCTAATCTTTCTTGAAATGTTGGATCTTGTATATCATTTAAATCATCTATTAATTTTTGATCAGCAACATGTCTCTGTTTTGTATCTTTTGTTTTATTATATTCAATATCATGTTTTTTACATAACTTATCAACTCTATTTATTCCAGGATCACCTCTTTTTAATCTTTTTTCTAATTTTGTAAATGGACCACAATATTGATATCCTGGTAAATGCAATTCTGGAGGATTTATTTTATCTTGTAACCATCCAATAATATCACCACCTCTAATTAAACCTATATAACCTCCACCTTTTATTTCTTTAAAAATATGAATATTTTTTTACACACCATTTATTTATTTAGAAATTTATATCCATTCAATTGCATTTGTTTTACGTATTTTTCAACTGGATTAAATTTTAAACTTTTTATGAAATCCTTTTCACACATATAAATTTCTTCTTCTGTCATATCCTTAGCTTTAAACGAATTAATGAGTTCTTTATAAAAATTATAACAATGTCTATATTCTTCTTTCCTTTCTGCTATTTTTAATGTGAGATCTATGGCTTCTACTATACCAACTGATAAACTTAAAAATGCAAGCGGTAGAAAGGCTATTGCTGATAAACCCGTTCCACTTAGAATAACCTTACTTACTGATAATGAAATACTTATCTTTTGATACAAATTTCTACTCTTTCTGTAAACATATAATCTTTTTTCTAAATATACATCCATTTATATAGGATTAAATTTTTTCCTGTATCTCATTTCAGGATTCACTAAATCTAACATAAAAAAATCGTATTTTTCTTGAACACTTTTATTATACATTTGTTTGAATTCTTCAGTACTTAATAAACCATCTATCTCTCTTATAATCTGTTGAATTTCTTTTGGTTGTAGAGTGAAAAATATATCGTAATTACAGTTCCTTCTTATATTGATAGGTGTTAAAAAATATGACTGAGTTAAATAAATAAAGGATGCGTTTTTCTTTCTACCTCTGATAAATAATTCTTCGATGTTTTTTTGATCTTTCTCAATCACACAATCATCAATAATAACTAAATTCTTTAATGTAGGATTTAAATCATCTACAGTAATAAAATTTTGATCTGAAGAAAATAATACTTTTTTTTTTAATTTATCATAAAATTTTAATAATCTTTTCTTATTCTTTATATTCTTACATTTCAAAATATCTTCTCTTTCTATATCTTCAAACAATGTATATATTTCTTGTAATTTAGAATATTTAGGTTCGTATAAATATTTTGCACATATATATATAATGTATCAAAAAATAATAAATCATAAATCAAATTTAACAGTAAATTTGTTTTACCTGAACCTGAAGATCCTACTATAAGCAATCTAAATGGATGGTTAGGTAACAAAGGATGTTGTTTAGGATCAGGTAATTCTTCTGGTTCCGTGTAATCTTTAATTTTTATCATAATTTACTAGCAGTAAAAATAAAATTTGCTGCAGTAAAAATAAAATTAGCTACAGTAAAAAAATAATATTATATAAATGGGTAAAAAAGGACGAAAGCTTATAAAACAAATAAGAAATAAGAATAGTCTCATCTGTGTAATCTTTATCATAACAGTAAAATTAGCTGCAGTAAAAAAATAATATTATATAAATGAACTTAGAAAAAGAACGGAAACACAAGTTTATAAAACAAATAAAAGATTCAATTAAATTAGTAAAAATAGAAAAAGAAATAAGAAAGAATAATGAAGATCAACTAAAAGAAAAAATAGGTATTCAAAAAACCTTAGAGGAATTTCATAAACCAGTCACTCAAGAAATTGAAAAATATGAAAAATCAAATAAAGAAGTTGTGAAAAGTATTCAAAATGTTGTAGAAAATATTTCATTTCCATCTATAGAAGAGCCTATTGAAGCTGTGAAAGAATTAGTATCTTATACTTATGATATCGATCAAAATTTAAATTTAAAATATTTAAAAGAAGAAAAATTATACAGACCGTCAGTATTTTTAAACGATCAAGAAAAATTAGAGGAGATGTATGGAAGAGCTAAACAGTTAAAAGAAGGATTATCTAAGAAAAGAGGCAACTTAAAAAGTACAATTTCTAGGGCTAAAAATTTTTCAGAGGAGGAATTAAACCAGAAAAAGAATGATATAAAAGAAATTAAAAATAAAGAAAATATGTTGCAAAATTATATGCATAGATTAAATATGATTCGAAGTAGTAAAGAAATGAAGGTGGGTAAAGGATTGAATGTATTATCAAATTTAACAGAAAAAATATGTAACGGAAGTAAATCAAAGAAATTGTATAATCAAGTAGCTTTATTGTTAGATATGTTATTAAAAAATAAAGAAATGACTTATAATGATGTACAACGATATCATAAACAATTTCTCTGTTAATAAATGATAAAATATAAAGTTTATTTGAGTGAAGGTCAGAAAAATAAACTTAAATCAGCTTTTAAAAATAAAGTAGAAGTAACATTACAAATAGATAAATCTAAAACTCCTAATCATGAGATGTATTTAACTAAAACTCAAATTAATCATATTAATGATAAAAAAAGAATTACAATCAGTAAAACTCAATTAGATAAAAATGGAGGATTTTTACCATTTCTAGCAGCACTTATACCCTCTTTAATAACCGCTGCTAAAATTGCAGTTCCAGCATTAGCATCAGGTACTTTACATGGATTAGCTAGTTCAGCTATGCAAAAAAAGGGATCTGGGAAAAAAAAAAACTTGGAAAGGGAATATATCAACAGTGGGAATTAGCGACAAAATGATTATAGAAAATATGAAAAATGAAAAAGGATTTAGAGGTGTGTTTACCTCCGATTTATTACCTAAAACAATAGGAAAATTTGAAAATGGAATCATTAATTTAGATGTATCAACAGGTCCCGGAACTCATTGGGTTTGTTATTATAATGATCCTAAATATAAATATGTGGAATATTTTGATCCGTTTGGTGAATATGACAATATGAAGGAGGACTATATTCCTAAAAATATTAAATCATTTCTTGTTACATCCAATAAAAAAATAGGTTATAATGATAGTTTTTTACAGAAACCTTCATCTGTGAAATGTGGTATATTTTGTATGAAATATATAAGAGAAAGGAATAAAGGTATATCACCTAAAAATGTTCTCAAATCATTTCCTACACAAAAACTTAGTGACTATAATGAAAATTTTGTTATGTATAAATGATAAAATTAAAATCTGAAGGTCATGAGAAATCAGAGGAATTTACTGTAAATTTTATTACACCTCTTAAAATAAAAAAATAGCTTTACACTCATTCTCTATGGAAGTTTCCTGGTTTAATATAAGTAAGAATTATGGAAATAACAAATTTAGATTGTATACATTAGACAAAGATATAAAAATCAGTTTAGACACAGATATAACAATTATTATCTCAAATGGTAATTATACTGTAAGAGGTTTAAATGAGTATATGATGAAAATATTTGGTAAGGATCCACCTGTGAAATTTGGTATTATTGAAGCAAGACAAAGAATATCTATTAAACTGAAAAAAAATTGGGTAATTGATTTTACAGAAAGTAACTTTCATAAAATTATAGGCTTTTTAAAACCGACATATGGAAGTTATGATAAAGAAACAGAGATTGAAGGTGAACATATTGCTGATATATCTAATGGAAATGATAATATTTATATTCACTGTGATGTTGTAAAAGGATCTTTAATAAATCAATATAATTCAGAAGTTATATATTCTTTCACTAATAAAAACCCTCCAGGTAGTATAATTTCAAAAGAATTTAATAATTGGATATTTTTTCCTGTTAAAGTGGATTACTAATCAAAAAGGTGAATTAATAGATTTAAATAAAGGAGCTGTAGAATTTAATTTTATTTCTTCTTAAATAAATGAATAGATTATATAGAAAAAGTAAAAAAATACAAGGATTTTTAAAGGTTTTATTGAAACCTAAGAATATATTAAATGAAATATTTTCTATGAAAAAGAAAGGAGGTGGTTTAAAAATTCTTCCTAAATAAATGATTTATGATTTAAGTGATACTCGTTATTATTATAATGATCACATTAAAAGTTATGAATTAAGAGAAATTCATCCAAAAGAACATAGTTCAGATGAGAATGCTACCTATGTTTTTCATATTAATGATACTAAAGCAAAAATTTTATATTCTAGAGGATATCTTGAACTAAAATTAAAAATTACAAAAAATGATAAATCATCCATTGGAAACGAAAATGTGAGTCTGGTAAATGGCAGAGGTTTTATCAAAACTTTAAAAGTACATATAGGAGATACTGAAATTGAATCAAATACACAGTCAAATTTTTCAATCATGAATCATGTTTTAAGATTAATTCATTATACTCCTGATTATGTAACATCACAAGCTCAAAATGAATTTTTTTATCTAGATACATCTGATTCAGCTGACCGTAATGAGTTCAAATATGATGGTACTTTAGAAGATACTACTAAAATAACTGAGTTTTTTAATAATTTGAAAATGAATAAAGATTATAACAAAGGATTCGTAAAGAGATGGGAACTAACGAAAGATAGCAATGTCATTAAAATATGGACACCTTTAAAAGATATAATCGATTTCTTTAGAGAATATGAAAAGATAATTTCAGGTGTTGAAGTGAAAATAGAAATTCAAAGAAATGAAAATAAAAATATGATATATACTAATATAAGAAACGAAAATTATAAGGTAGTAGTTGAAGGTTTAACCTTACATTTACCTTATATAGAATTAAAAAATTCTGCAGAAAGCTTGTTTCTGGAATCATATCTATCTAATAAAGATATAGAGGTAAATTGGGATCGATATAGATTTAAGATGGTAGGCCCTTATAGAAGCAACTTTGGATCTGTGACAGCAACTACAGCGTCAGATGAAGTTTTAAGTGTCTATGTTATTCCTCAATATGTTGAAAGAGATAGTAATTATGAAAAAAATAATATGATATTTGATCATATAGATATGGCAGAATGCTGGTTGATGATTAATAATAAACAAGTTCCTCTTATGCGTTATAAAACAAATTTTGCCAATAAAGATTATAGTAGAGTGTATGAAGCTCTTTTACGTGAAGGATTTTACGATAATAATACAGAAACAGGACCTTTGATAAATAAGGAGAATTTTGGTAAACTGTATCCTATTTTTCCTTTTGACTCATCAAATCATGAAAACTATACCGATTTAAATAATTTAGATATTGAATTTAATTGGATAACGAATAGTCAAAAGGAATATAAGTTTTATTTTATTTTTAAAGAAAGAAAGAGATATTTTATAAATTTAAAAAATAAAACTATAACAATGGTTAAGAGTTTAAAATCTTAAAATTAAATAAATGAGTGCTTATTATCCACCTTATGATGATCAAATGAAAGAAGGACCTATTGGACCTCCAGGTATAGGTTTTAAATTAATGAATGATGGAAATTATGATATGGAAAATAGAATTTTAAAAAATTGTGAAAATCCTATAGATGATTTAGATTTAACCACTAAAAGTTTTGTTTTGAATAAAATAGAGAATAATCATCATGAATTGAGAGATCATATAGAAACTAAATATGATGAGAGTTTTTTATCCTTTACTGTAGAAACAGGCAAGAGAATAAAAGAATTAAATGATACAACTTTACATTCTTTAGAAGGTAAAGTTTTTGATGCAAAAGGTAAAAGAATAGGAAATGTTGCAGATCCTAAAGATGAAAAAAATGTTGTGAATAAAAGATATTTTGAAAAAAATTCGTTAATATTACAGAATGATAAATTTGATGCAAAAAATAAAATAATTACGAATGTTTCTGAACCTGAAAATGATAACGATGCTGCCAATAAAATATATTAAACAATAGAGATATCTGGGTTACTATACTAAATGATTTTCATACAGATGGGGATTATAAAAAAGTAAATTTCAACATGATGAGCTCAAAATTACTGGATCAAGAGATGCGATTATCTACAGATATGTATATGAAAATTTCCATATATATAGATATATATGATACAGTAGAAAGTAAATATATATATGATAAAAGTCCACTGATATCTCTGGAAATTAATAGTAAGGAAATTTTAAATGTTAATAGAGATGTAGTAACCTGTTTTGTTTATGGTAAACGTGATGATATAATTACATTAAAGATAAAATGTGATGGTAACGCTTTAAAACCTTATATGCATATTGAAAAAATTTCTTTCTAATAAATGGATATTGATTGGAATGAATTTTCTAGAAATAATTTATCTGGAGATGTAATTAGAAATCTTAAAGATCATGTAAATTGGGATTTAGTTTTACAATATTCAACACTGTCTGAATCTTTTATTGAAGAATTTGCTCAACCTGATGATTGGTGTAAAATTTCTAGATATCAAAAATTATCAGAAGATTTTATAGAAAAATGTAAAGATAAAGTAGATTGGGTAAACATATCTCAATATCAAACTTTAAGTAACGAATTTGTCGTAAAATTTTCTGATAATTTAGATTTATATAAAGTATCAATATTTCAAAAGCTTACAGAAGATACCATGAGAGTATTAAAAGATGATTTAAATTGGTTGTATATAACTAGATATCAAACATTTAGTGAAAATTTTATAGAAGAATTTATGCATAAATTAGATTTTTGTTATTTGATTAAATATAAATTTGAGCTATTACCTGATCACTTTTTTAATGTTTATTGGAAAAAAGTACAAGCAATACAGATGAGTGAATTAAATAAAAAGTTTGGTCATCATGAAATAGAACCTTACCAAGAGAAAATTATTGAAGAGATATATGAAGTTAAATCAGTCTTGAGAGAGAGTGTTTATCTTTTGAGACAATTAACTAACAAAGATGATAAATAAATATTTAATAAAAATGTTTCTATATAAATGGATGTTACATATAATAATGGTATGGGAAAAAAAACTATGTCTTTCTTAAATATAGAGAATCCTACTGAAGTGAAATCTATTTTTATATTATATTGTGATACATCTCTTGAAGGAATAGAAAATTTAACTAATTTAAAAGAATTATATTGTGAGGGATATAAATTAACATCTCTTGATGAAATAAAAAATTTAATAAATTTAGAAACATTAGATTGTAAAGATAATAGATTAAAATCTCTTGATGGAATAGAAAATTTAACGAATTTAAAAGTATTAAAATGTAGAGGAAATAAATTAACATCTCTTGAAGGAATAGAAAATTTAACGAATTTAGAAACATTAAATTGTAATAAAAATAAATTAACATCTCTTGAAGGTATAAAAAATTTAACGAATTTAAAAGTATTAGATTGTGAGGGAAATAAATTAAAATTTCTTGAAGGAATAGAAAATTTAACTAATTTAAAAGAATTAAGTTGTAATAATAATAGATTAACTTCACTTGAAGGAATAGAAAACTTAACTAATTTAGAAATACTATCTTGTAGTGAAAACGATATTACATCTCTTGAAGGAATAAAAAATTTAACTAATTTAAAAGAATTATATTGTGCAGATAATAGATTAACTTCACTTGAAGGAATAAAAAATTTAATAAATTTAGAAATACTATCTTGTAGTGAAAACGATATTACATCTCTTGAAGGAATAAAAAATTTAACTAATTTAAAAAAATTATATTGTAGAGAAAACGATATTACATCTCTAACTGAATTAATATTTTTGCCTAGAATAAATGAAATACGGTATGATGAAGATAAAATACCCATGATGTTAAGAAGATTTAGAAATAATGTAGGATTTCCATATCGAGGACAACAGTCTTAAAAAAACTCAGTCCATAACTATAAAACGCGTCCGTAATTTTCGGACGCGTTTCGTCATCAATAAGTTCCAATATATTTTGAGTCACTTTGTAATGAAGATCTTATATTAAGATTATTTTAAAGTTTATTTAGAGGATTCATTTAGAAGTCCTCTTTTTTCACGCATTTTCATATAAATCCTTTTTATTTTCTAAAAAAAACTTTGAAAATAATTTTTTTCACCGTAATTTTATGGGGGGACTTATGGTCCCCCCATTTATTTTAAAGCTTAGAGGATTCATTTAGAAGTTTTCACACATTTTATTTAATTTCATCCTTTTCACCTATGTAGCCCCATAATGGGGCAGCCTATCTTTGATCTCTTTTTTTTTTCACGCATTTATCTAAAATTTGGTCTAAATGTAAAAAAAGGCCTTATTTAGCTATAAAATTATGTTTTTAATATTAAAATGGATCGAGATCTTTTTTTATATATAAAAAATAAGCTATATAATCTAGTTTTTAGTATTAAAAATATAGGTGCGCTCATACGGGTGTATAGACCGTAATTTACGGACAGAAGGATTTTTTTTTTTGACGCCATTTAAAATGGCATTATATTTTTTAATATCTTCATTATTCAAATTTATAGTATCTTTTTAGAGGATTCATTTAGAAGTTTTCACGCATTTTATTTAATTTCATCCTTTTTACCGTAATTTACCTATGTATGAGGTAGCCCCATAATGGAGCAGCCTATCTCTTTTTTCACGTATTTATCTAAAATTTGGTCTAAATGTAAAAAAGGCCTTATTTAGATATAAAATCATGTTTTTAATATTAAAATGGATCGAGACATTTTTTTTATATATAAAAAAGATAAAAATAAGCTATAAAATATAGTTTTTAGTATTAAAAATATAGGTGTGCTCGTAAGATGTTTTAGATACTACTTTCAATTATACTCAAAAATTGAAATAATTTAGAAAGTTTTAGAAATTTACAGTATTTTTTTTTTTTACTTTTTATTTACCAGAAAGAACAAACATTCTTTGAGGTTCATCATATTTTTTCTGATGACTTGAAATAAAAAAATAAAAATAGGAAAGTTTGGAGCTCTACATGTGAGATGGTTAGTTAATTTAGAAAATAAATTTTGATTGATTTCCAATAATTTTAAAAACTAAATTATTTCCTATTAACTTTCATTTAAATACTCAAATGCTAAAGAATTTTATATTCTATTAAATTCTTACTCCATAACATAAACGTCGAATATAGGCATTTTTAAGATCCGATATAATTCATTTAAAGGATTCAAGTTTATAAAATAACAGGGGTTTTAAAGCGGCGAGATGTGAATATGTTGAATATTGTCTTCATTTTAAAAATTACCTCATTCAAATTACAGTAGTTACTTTTCAAATTAAATGAAGCTTTAGCTGAAATCCTGATAACCAAAAATTTGAATAATTCGAAAAAGCAGAAATTGTCTGTAAATAGCGTAAGTAATATTACATACTTTTAATTTAAGAAAAAATAAATACAGTATTAGGTAGGATAAAAAGCACACAGAAAAAAAATCTAAAAATTGAGCAAAACGAAAAACAATTTCCAAGAACTTTCAAGTAGCTAAATTTAATATAATGTCCTAGGAGCAAACAAACACTGATCCGTGCATAAAATTTGAAATGTTTTTTAGCTAAAAAGTTACTCAACAGATGCTGTATATAAGTCGTTATAACGAAAACTATCATTATTTTTAAAAAATATACCGATTGTACACCTGGAATTTAGAATAATCTGAATCCCATGATGGGGGGTATAATATATTATATGTTAATAGAAACAATTTCTAACAATCATAAAATAATTATATTTTGCTTACCTTAAATTTTATGCAAAATGCTAGATGAATATTTTAGATAATATCAAGTTCAACTGTATAACATTTAGAAAGAAAAACGATAAACTATTCTTTGCGGCAAGAAAAACAATGTTTTACATTTCTCACTGAAACATACGACTGGAACCCATCACAAACTCCTCCCAAAACAAATTTCGCGCTGAACAAAATGATTTGTAAACAATACACACATGCTTTACAGCCGATGGGGTTTGTATGACCATAAATTCTACAGTGGCCCACCAATGTCTCAAGATGTCTTTTGAGACCTGTCCTCGTCCAGTTTCCTAATTACATTCAATGCGGATACCTGTTTCGGCATAGATGTGAAACAAGTTCTTTATTTATGTGTCTGGGTGATTGGGTGGTTGGGTGGAGATGATTTCCGGATTTAGAGCGTAGGAGAATAACTAACAAAGGATGGGTTTCCTGGCACGGCAATTCTAGATGGAACCCCATCGTTTCAAGCAAAGTGCCCTCTCTCATCGGATTTTTTCATGGAATAGTTAACAAAACCCTGTTTCACTTAAAAGCTTTTGTAGTTTACAGATAATGATCAATATGCCACCCCTAGGAGTACTGTTGATGGCTGTACTGACGCCCGATGCGCTAAAGTAACTAACTGTTACTTGTGTTGCAAGATACAAATTGGGGCGACATACTGCAAACGATCACATTTAGCCCTCTGCTCTTCTTTTCTCAAGGGGAGAATGAATGATTCACATTTAGCCCTCTGGTCTTCTTTTTTCAAGGGGAGAATGAATGATAGCCGTTTTCACTCTTTTATCTGTTTACTTTTTAACGCATACAACTGCCCTTATAAATTTGGTTGCTTGCGTCCCAGAATTTTTTTATTTAAGACCTAGAACTTTTTTTTATTTAATAGATTTTTTTGTTTATTAAATTTTTTTTTTAATTTAAGATTTTTTTTTTTATTTAAGTTGACTGAAATGCCGCCCTTAAAATGTGCCGCCCCAAGCAAGTGCCTGCTTCCCCTTATTCCAAATCGTGAACTTCAAAATTTAAAAAGTTATGACCCACACCAGTGGAATTTTAAAAGAAGACCTAGAATGACAACATTACTAGAATAAATACTGCATATCAACATCTACTAATAAATCAATATAATAGCCTTAATGAAATTGCCATCTTTGAAGCCCATTCAACTTATTGAATAGTAAGAGCTTGATTCAAGATTAACTGTATTAAATATGAACCAATAGAAAAGCGACAGGTTTTAAACCAATAGAAATCAACCTTCCCACCCTATTTTCATACTGCCTTCGGGTGCACAACAAGTAAAGTGTATCATGCTCATATTCTCCGAGAGATACAGCCCACTGAGGCTAGGTGCTCTATTCAGCGACAAACTCAACGGATGAAATGCCTGCTTTGCTGGTGCCTTAAGCCAACCCATCTCTACAAAACTTAAAGACCCTTTCTTTAGTCATGGGTTTAGTGAAATAATCTGCTATATTATTTTTACTGATTACAAAATTTACTTTAAACGACTATTTAACTACAAGGTTCCTTAAGAAATGACACTTGACATCAATATGCTTGGTCCTATTATTCTCAATCAGAGAATTAGAAAAATTAATTGCTGCTTGATTGTCACAAAAAATTATCCTGTTATTTCTGTTAAATATTCACTCTAGCTTTTTAAATTCCTCAATTATATTTTGCTTCCAAGTCATTTCCTTGACGGCTTCAGTAAGAGATACATATTCAGCTTCCATCATTGATAGGCTGGCACACTTACCAGGGTTCGTGCGCACTCTGGAAATCGGGAAAAACAGGAATTTACAGGGAATTTGAAAGTGGGCTAAAATGTCAGGGAAAATCGATTTTTTGTTCAAAATTCTGGAAAATCAGGGAATTTTTAACTTGCCGACTTGCTCACAGAGATGTTGATTACTACGGATTCTCCGTAGTTTCTATAGGAAACATACTACAAATTACGGAATTTGCATAACTTATATAAAATTGTCGCCTGTGAAGGCCAATAAGTTTACGGCCGCGTGCACCGTCATGCCAATCGGATCAACGTAATAACGAGAATTTACGGGCGCATGGGCGTTAATGCCAATCAAATTAATATGGCAACGGGGATTTATGGCCGCATTTGCTTTAATGCCAATCAAATTAACGTGACAGCAGGGATTTACGGCCGTGTGCACGGTAATGCGAATCAAATCACCGTAACAGTGGGAATTTACCGCAGCGTGGAATGTAAAAGATCGCTTTTTTCATAGACGTAATAAATGTACTTCTTAAAAAGTTATTGAATTTGACATAAATTGCTGAACTATTAATTTTATAATTATTTTCGCATAAACAAAGTAATTGCGCAATTCAGTTTATGTTCCCGTGAATCGTCGATTTTTCCATCTATCTCCATCTTTTAAATATTGCATATTGGATTGACTAAGCTTGTTTATTTTTATATTCTGATTAATTATTAAGGTTAATTTTTTAATTATTTTCGCATAAACAGCGCGATTACGCAATTCACTTTATGTTCCTGTTAATCGCCGAGAGTAACCCAAAAAAAATACCTATTGCATAGCTGTCAACTCTCTGGTTTTCTGGGAAACTCCCGGTTTCCCGATTTTAGACTAAAATCTCCCGGTTTTTGTCAATTTTTTAAAATTTCCTAACGTTAGGAATTTTTCAATAAAAATTCTCTGTTAAATATAATTTCAATCGAACTTGCGGACGCCATTTTGTTTCTTCTGTATATGAACCAGTACTAAGTTGCACCATTTTCAACATTATTGATGGATACTGCTTTAAATAAGTGTGATTTTGTGTATATACGTGACATTGTCGTGTAATATTTAAACATCCGTTTCCATCTATGTTTAATTTCAAATTACGTGAATGAAAATTACACAATATTCATTTCTTTGTAGTAGGTTTTATTATTAATCAATATTTTCATAAAATATTGATTAAGTGCGATTTCGCGGGTATGGATTACATTCCTGTGCAATGTTGAAAGATCCTTTTCCATCCATGTTCAGTTTCAAATTATGTGAATTAGAAAATGCACAACATTCATTTCTTTGCAGTGCATTTCATTATTAATAAGGTGACCAATCGTCCTCCTGTAGGGAGGACAGTCCTTCTTTTGTAGGTTCTGTCCTTCCTGAAAAAGTGTCCTCCTACCTGTCCTCCTTTTCGATATTTTAAAACTAATCTGTTGATCTCTGTATTCAGAGATGCCGCGCCGAACTGTTACGCGTCATGTGACGGAACATCGAGATTATGAAACGCATGCGCAGTGCATAGGAGTCTCGCACCATTGCGCACTTCACTTTGTTTACTTTAACTCTATATTATACTTCGTGTAATCAAGATTGAATTTTGATACTCTAGCTGCAGCACTTACCGTAAAATTCAATATGAAGGATATTTCGTGCTCCGAAATTTCCAATATATTGTTACTGTTAGAAAATGATATATTGACAAAAAATATTCATTCAATGGAAAAATACTCATTTAAGTAAATAATTAAAACGGATGTAAGCATAATTAGTGTATTTTTGTTTGAATTAATAAAATGTTTCATTTATTTACGTTGTACTTTTTTCTTAAGTTTTTTCGTCCTCCTTTTCATTGTAAAAAAATTGGTCACCTTATTATTAATTAATATTTTTGGAAAATATTTATTATTTTTTAAGTGCGATTTCGCGGGTATAGATTAAATTTCCATGTAATGTTTAAACATCCTTTTCCATCCATCTTATTTTTGATAAAATCTCAAATTAATTAAATGGCACTTTCACATTTTTGCAGTTTACATAAAAATGAAGGACTATTTTCTATAAAATATACTCTCTTTTTTCCCCCTTATTTTCTAGAATCTAGGTAATAGAGTCCCTAAAGCATTTTCCTATCCACATTCATCTAATTAATTAAATTACAACTGAACATCTTTTGTTTTAGTGAGCCGCCACTCTAAAATTGCTCTCTGTTTATATGCCACTATGTTTTTTTTATACACTGACTATGTAAAAACATTTTTCTTATGCAGTAGGCATTTTCAATGTTATAGTAAGTTATCATATTTTGAAAAAAAAAAAAAAACATACATTTTTTGTGATATGTAAAAAAAAATCCCTATTTTTCCCTAAATGATATTGAACAAGTTATACACTGACTTGAGCACTGTGAAAATGCTCACCGTGCTATCTACTGGATTTTTATTCTCCAATGTTGGCAGGTGTGCTATTGATAATCATGTACAAACAGCCAATCATAGAATTAAAGGTCTTGAATGAAGAAACTTTGTCACCAAACAGTAAATAATGCCCATTTACCTACAGGATAAAAGAAAAACTGCTTTCCCACAATCCAAAATAAATGAAACAACAAACATTAGTTCAAATGTTTAAACAAAATGATAAAATGTAAACTTTTTTTTTATTTCTTGTATATGTATATTTCTTCTTAAAATTTCTTTTGTTCCATTCTTTCTCTCTCTCTCTCTCTCTTTTTCATTAAATAGTATTTTTAATGGGTTAATTTGACTTTTTATCATTATTTTTACAAAAAATAAGGTTTTAGTGTATTTTTAATTGGTATTAGGTTTGAATTTTATCCAACTTCTATAATCCAGAAAATTTCAAAATCCAAAATTAGCAAAATTCAGATTTTTGAGGTTGTACTGTATATGCAGATAAAATTGTATACAGACATAGAAAATTTTGAATGTTTTCTTTTTCTCACTGTCATGTATTCATGGTAAATATCAGTTAAATCTAAAATTTTTTTAAAATTGGCATTAAAATAGTAGTGCATAATTCCGAGAATTTTGATGAAAACAACAGGGAAAACTCGGGGAATTTCACTTTGAAAAATGGGCATGAACCCTCACTTATGTTTAAAGGTTTGCCAGGAAATGGGTACTCTGTCAATGAAGAATAACATATCCCCTTGTGACACTCTGCCATCTCTATTTGCTGCAAAATTAGAGTCAGAATAGCAGTTTCAGTTTAGTTCACTAATACTTGATACATTTAACATATAATTTTTAGTGTTCTCTATGTATCCCAATAACTTCAATAATGCATCCCAATGTTTAATTCCTAAATTCTCTTGGAACTGAGATATAATAGGTTCACTGCTTATGATAGATCTTGTCTTGTCCGTCTGGATAGAAAGGCTAAACATCCAATTAAACTTCTATAGGGAATACCTTGCATTTGAACCAATTCCTCACTTATCAGTGGATAATCTATTTTACTTAGTATATTGCCTTTAGCAATAGGAAGTGCTTAAACATTTGATACACCTTTTCAATGTATTGACCTTGGTGTATGTAAAAATTATCATTAATCTCTGAATTCCACACCTAACAGTTTCTTAATTTTTCCCAATATCTTGATATCAAATTCATTACTAAGTAAAGAAACAACATAATCTATATCCTTCTGATATCTTGAAAAAATAATTATATCATCAATATAAGTCAACACTAGAACTTTCATCATTGTATAAGTATGCATAGTTACACCATTTAAATTTAGAAAAACTTAACTTCTTTAATATGGTATCAGGTTCTGTGTACCATTCCCTTCCACTTTAATGAAGGCCATATATGGCTCTCTTTAACAGACATACATAATCATGGTGATTTTGGTTGATATAACTTTGTGGTTATTTCATGTGACTTTTAAGATTCAACTTATGCTGATTTGATATCTAGTTGGAAATGCACCCTACCAAGCATACAAAGATAGTGAAGAAAGCTCTAATGATACTAAAGTTGACCACTGGGTTAAACACTTTATCATATGACTCTCTTTTTTCTTGGGTATACCCTTGAGCCATCAAACGTGCCTTAAATCTATTAATTTCTCCTTTCTCTTCTTTCTTTATTGTGTAGACCTATCTACTGCATGTTATTTTTTGTGAGGTGGGTGCAGAAATTAACTTCCAGACATCCCTCTCTTGTATTATAACTATTTCTTCATCCATGACTTCACACCATTTGCCAAACTGGGGAGATTTAATGGTTGCTTTGTAACTTTTGGGTATTTGTAGTTCAATGTTACTCACTTCTGGTTTACTACCTTTTTTGATTCCTATTTTAGTTTTCTTTTCCCAAAAATTTAAATAAGTGCTGATAATGTTGGACTTTATTTTTAGGTCAATATTTCTTAATGTCATTATCTGATGTCAGCCTTTACTTATCACCCTTGATGTAATAATAAACATCTCTCCTGCTACCATCAGGTCTTGGTATGATTTTTTGCTCAAGCTATAGCCGAGCAAGGAGTCAGGTTAAAGTCCACAGGAGAATATATCCTCACTGGCTTCAGACGAATCTTCACCGGTGTCTTCACTCTCTTCTGCTTCTTCATCTGACCTCTCTCTCTCAGATGCATATATTGAAATGGAGTATCCTAATTACTACTTTCTACGGCTCCGCCTCCATCCCACCCATACTGGGGGCGGGGTATTGTGACTTAGACCCAAACGTCACTTCACTTCCAGTATCCGTATATCCTATTTTCTTTCTTTACACTATAATGCTATTATGGTTATTATGTTGGATATAATATTTTAATGAAGTATCAAGTAAGTGTCATATTTTAATATAATATGTATAACAATGCAGATTTCCTTTTAACAATAATCTAACATCATTTCAAGATTGTTTTATATCAAACTCAAGTATTGTTTACAAAAATATCAAACTCTTATCAATCGTGTATAAAAGTACACACTAAAAGACTGCAAGGGCGCGGTAGCCCATTGGTTAGCGCGCTGGAGTTGCACTCTGTAGGCCCGGATTCGATTCCAGCCACTGCCAAAACTGCCGCCGTGTTCACGCGGAGTACGATCACGTTAAACATGTGGGTCCGTAAGTCCTTCCGAGAGGTTGGTGGTAGGGGAAGGAGGGTATGGTCCCTGTGGATGCCTCCCCCACTGGGTTCCGGTCTAAATTGGGTGGCACTTCCCGGCCGTCCAAACAGTTGCCTTACACCTTTCTGGTAGTTTTCTTAAAACTAAATACGGGATTGGCAAATTTATTTATAACTTTAAATCTCACCTTAAATTTTTACTTTCTCTTCTAGACAAAATAACTGATATTCCCTCTCTTGACAACTATTTTAAAACCTTTATTGATCTAACTCAAAATTGTGCCCTCTCTTTCATTAGAAAGAAAAAATTTCAAATTTCTCCTGGTGGAACAAAGACTTGTCCAAATTTCGTAATTTTGTTACCGCCCTCTCTAAAAGAATCAAATCACTCGAGAGGAATTCTGCCCCCCCAGATGAAATTTCAGCGGCTAAACTACTATTTAAACGTAACAGGGCGAAGTATAAGCAACTAATTAAAAAATCTCGTTTGGATTCTCTGGAAAAAGTATTGTTCCAGCTGTTATCAAACTTTTGGCTCACATTTCAAATTTTCATTTCAAAAATATAAAAAATTCAAAAATTTAAATCTTCACTTTCCTGACTCCCCCTCTCTCAATCATAATGACAAACTTAAACGTCTTTTGGATCACCATTTTAAAGAAGATTCAGACTTCCTCGGATTCCCTTCTCTTTCCGTGCCAGATGCTGGCTTGGGAACTGTCTCTGATGTAGAGCTCCTCTTGGTCTTTAACAATTTAAAAATGGGCAAAGCTCCAGTACTTGTTTCCAAATGGCAAAGTCAAGGAAATCAACTTTTTAAAAATTTCCCCTCACTCATTTCAAAGTCTATTAACTTATGTTTTAAATTTTGTCATTTCCCCTCCTGCCTCAAAAATGGAAATATTTTATTTTTTAATAAACCGGGTAAAAACCCTTCCCTTTGTTCCTCCTTTCAGCCTATTTCCCTCCTCCCAACTTTTGGCAAAATACTTGAAAATTTTTTTATACATAAACTCAACTTCTGGTTGTCGACTGAGGGGACTCTGCATCCCCTTCAGTTCGGATTTAGAGAACTCACCTGTTGTGAAGATGCTGCTCACAGGCTGATTGAATCTATAACAGTGCACAAATCAAAAAATTTTGTTTCGTTAACCACCGTGGACATCTGCGGGGCTTTTGATAGCCTTAACTGGAGTATCTTACCTCAAACTTTATCAAACATAAACCTACCGCCAACTTTTCAATCTTTTATATATTCCTACTTAAGCAACAGACAAATTTCTTTTACTGATAATTCTATTACATTTAATAAAACAATATCTATGGGTGCTCCACAGGGTTCGGTTATCTCCCCTACCCTGTGGAGCATTTATTTTAATGACATCCTCAAACTTAATAATAACCTTTTTCATATCCAAGTCTTCGCAGATGATCTTGCGGTGGTTACTTACGGTGTCAATCTGATGACCCTTCGTAACAATACAAATAACCTGCTAAATCTTGTTTCCTCCTCCCTTTCAAATCTTAAACTTACGATCTCTCCTGATAAATGTAGAGCCATAATCTTTAACAAAAACAGATCTAAAATTCGTAATAGGCCCTCTTTTGAAATTTTGAACTATAAAATTCTTACCTCCCGTTCTCTTATCTTCCTAGGAATAACAATAGATGATAATCTCAAATGGAGTACACATATATTTAACCTAAAGGAGAAATGTTATAAGATCGCCAACACCTTTGGGCGGGTGTCTGGCAATAATTGGGGGGTAGACAAATCCTTTTTAAAAATCTGGTACCTATCGGTAATTGAAAAGTCTTTAATTTATGGTGCGGGAATCTGGGGTCAAGCATTGACGGGGGATCAGGTCAAAAAACTTCTCTCCCTTCAAAGGATTTTTCTTTTAAAAATTTCTTCTGGTTTTCGGACCACTTCTAACATTTCTCTTTACTCCATTACTGGTATTCCCCCTATCCATATAGTAATTAACACCAACTATAAAAAATATGCTTTTTGGAAACATCGTTTAAATCTCTTCTCTAATTTGCCCGTCCCGGACCCTTCCCTTTTCGACTCAAACTGCCCGGTTTCTACTATCCCTCCTTCTAATCATATTGTTAATCTTGTCCCCCTCCCTCCCTCCTCTTTTTCTAAATTCAATGTTTATACAGATGGCTCTTCCATTGATGGAAACACTGGTTTTGCTGTCTGTATATTCAACCATGATACGCTTCAAGAAACATTCACTTTTAAACTAGCTAATGGGAACACAGTTTTTCAGGCAGAAATTGCCGCCATTAATTTTGCTATTAATTGGGCCTCAACTAATAATACTAAAATTAATATTTTCACAGATAGTTTTTCTTCTCTTTCGGCTCTAAATTCCATTAAAAATAAATCCTCTTATCTTTCAAAAATTAAACTTAATGCTTTAGCAAACAAAAATCTTATTAATATTTGTTGGGTTAAGGCCCACTCTGATATCTCGGGAAATGAGACTGCGGATAAGTACGCCAAACTTGCTACCTCCTCGGGTTCTCCCTTTTCCCTTCCCTTCCCGTTTTCCCTCCTTAAAAAATTTTGTAAACAAAATATTTCTCATCATTGGCAAATCTTTCTTAACTCTTATATTTCCCCCCGGACTCACGATCCGGCCCGGATTTCTTCTTTCCTCCCTCTGGTCAATCCCTCACTCCAAATTACTAACAAATATTTAATATATTTTTTAACTGGGCATGGCCCATTTCTAGATTATCTCCATTATTTTAAACATAAATCCACCTCTTGTTGCACCTGCGGTTCTTTCGGCGATGCCGACCATTTTGTTTTTTCTTGTCCCCATACAAAAAATTTTCATCTTATAAAACCCTCCCCTGCCAATTGCGCAGCCTGGTTCTCGAGAGTCAGTTCAAATAAATCTTCTATAGATAAAATTAAAAACTGTGTTCTCATTGCTAGAGACATCTCTAATCAAATTTCCTGATCAGCTTGTGAGCCTCTCCCTTTTCCCCCTTTTGGTCGGTGGTCCCCTGTTGTCCTTTTCCCTGGAGGTGTTACCCTCTCTTTGTATGGTTGCCTTGTTTTGTCTGTGTTTTGCTGTGTTTTGATTGTGCCCCGTTTGTTGCTGTTTGTCTTGGTTTAGTTTTTGTTTTTGTCTTCGTTGTTGTTTTTGTTGTATTATTTCTCATTGTGCACCAGTCGAAGTAACAATTGTTCAAGAATTATTGTAATCCGTTTTAATGTGTCTTTCACTGTTTAAACTTTATATTGTTTCAAAATGTGAAACATATTATGTAAACTCTCCTGAAGGCCCAGGCCACTCGACTGGCCCTAAGGCTTGCAGCAGTTTTTTGAGTGGCCGGACTGTAAACTCTCCTGTAAATTTTTGATTCTCAAAATAATACGCTGCTGGACCGTCGGACAAAAGCCATGGAAGTTGGGAGTTGGTTTTGGCTAACTCCTTCCCGGCCGTCTAAACGGATGCTCAAGTCCTTGTTGACGAGCCGGACGGCCTGGGTTTTCAACACCTTTCTGGTAGGTCGGACGATCTGGGTCTCAACAACAACAACAACAACACTAAAAGACTGCATATTTTGTTAAACCTCAGAAAGGCTAGATGAACACAATGAAGTTTTTGCTGTTTATAAAATATAAGCAAGCTTTCCAGTGTTTTTCTAGCCAAGAATTTATAAAGATATATATATGTAAAAATTTATATTGCATGTGTAACTGATCAATTATTTGCCAATCTTTATAACAATTCATACTAACATCTTTTTACACAAACCACCCAATGCCTGGTAATAAATGGTTACACAATGCTGGCATACACACATGTAGAAATATATTTTAACTAATTTTGTATGTACTTTTGGACAAACATTAATTCAACAAGCTTTCTTTTGTAGATGTAAGTAATTTTGTTGCGATATTCAGTTTCTGTTATCATTTATGTTAAACAAGACTTGGTCCAGCTTTGAAACAATCAATGAGTTGTGCATTGCTTTTATTGTATAACTTTTGCACATGTCAAGGGTGTGTTTGAAAAGTTAACTGAATGTTCATCTCCATTAACAATTGTTTATCAGTTATCAGGTCACTCACATGCATCAGGTCAACAACATGGTTATTCTGCACGATTCTAGACAGTATTTCAAGCAAAACACGTGTTCTGTGTATCATGTGACCACATAACATTGATTGAGAAAATCCTTGGTCATTCTGGTTATAACTGCACTGTGATTGAAACAAGTTTTTAAATGGAAGTGGTTATGAAAATGTTTTTGAACTCTGGTCATGACCGGTGGTCACCTGTCATAATTGTAGAAACTCTTCAACTGTTTCCAAAATATCATCAGTTTTAGTTAGATTTTGTCCAGTAGTATGTAGTCCATAGAAACAATGCAAGCACCTAACATCAGTTTAAAAAAAAAAAATTACTATTATATTTCAGCAGAATTAGTGAAACGGTGATTGATGATAGATCATTGGTGACCAAGCTCAAATTAATCTTAATTAATAATAGCAAAGATATACTTTTTTGTTGTATCTTAAAAGGTTGTCTTCAAATTTGAGAAATAAGAACTCTTTTAATTTCCACGAAAATGTCATTGATGCATTTGCAAAAAAAGTAGAAGATAAAAGTAAAATTAAGAGCAAAAAAAGTAAAATTTATTTACAAATAGGTTCAACAGTACAGTCAACCCTCCTATAATGCGATTAACACTAGAATAACTGATATTTTGAACTACCGAGGACGACGGGTAGCAGTCAATTTGACCACCATAGAAAAAGTGCAACATACCTTTAATTCAAAACCAAAACATCGTAGTTACAACATTTAGGATGTTTCTTTGACACATTTTTTGGAAAGAAAATAAGAAAAGACATAAAATTTCAATGGGCTGGGATTAGTCGTTTTGGAGGAATCGTTTCTCGAAGTAGTTATGAAGTCAAAATGACCACTTCTGTCGTTCTAGTGTTAATTCATACCGCTTTATATTATAAAACTCAGATTAGTGCACATCAGATTAATTCGTACCATGTTATATGGAAACAGCATACTGTATTATAAGAAACTCAGAACAATTCGTACTGTGTTATACAGAAACCGCATTAAGTGGAACTCAGAACATATAAATCAAATTGATTCATTCTACGTCATATAAAATTGTATTTTTAGAGTACCATGTTATGGTGAATATGGTTATGAAATATAAGTTTATAGATACAAAAATAAGGAAAAAATATTTTGCATATTTCAAATTATTTTTATTAAGACTTTATAAGAAAATTAAAAAACAATGTGAAATATAAACTTAATAATTTTTTTTGGTACTTTTCGGTTATAGGGACCATGGGTTACCGATTACTTTTCTGAGTTGTTGCCAACACGAATGTTGGCGATATAATCCGATACGAGAAATTCAATGCAAACACAATGATTACAATTTAATATATAATGGGGTTTGATCAACTTTACTTAAGAAAACAATATTGTGTTACATTGATATTTGTGGTGGCCAAAACTCAGCTATTGCTGATAAAATGTCATTAAATTTATCACTACCGGTAACGAAATGGTGTTAATATTGTTACTCCATTTTGTGGATCCCCAGAGTCTCTATGGTCTGCGTATGAGTCCTGATTTCAAGATCCACGAAGTTATACCCATGGTTTACTTTCAAATATTGAAAGCCAGTGTAAGCCATGAAATATGAAAACAGCCACCTATTTATAATATCATTAACCGGTATAAACCAGAATTTGGCATGATCGCTATGTGTTGCCTTGTTTGACTTCATGTTAGCTGAGTTTGGGCCGTCACAAATTTCAATGTAACACAATATTTTGTTGTTAAGTAAAGTTGATCAAACCCCATTATATATTAAAATTGTAATCCTCGTGTTTGTAGTGAATTTCTCGTATCAGATTATATCGCCAACGTTCGTGTTGGCAATAACTGGGAAAAGTAGTCGGTAACCCATGATCTCTATAACCGATAATTACCCTTTTTCCAACAAAAATTCCATTAATATTCAAATTAGACCATCCAATTTAGACCAGAACCCAGTGGGGGCAGTATCCACAAGGACTGTATCTTTCGAAAGAATTATAAGATCTATGGTACTGTGTTTTTAACGTTGAATTGTACGTTTGGCGATTTTCCGGATGACAACATGCAATACTACTTCAAAGTACCTAATTAACTTATACTTCACACAATTCTAAATTAACAATTATCAATATTGATAACATCCTCAATAAACGATATAGTCCATGTATTAAAATATTTTAATTCATCAATTAGGCATAATTTTCACTAATTTAGCGTCATTTTTGCAATTTTGACGAAATTTTCGTCAACCTGGGGCGAAATATCACCAAGTAGCCGATACTTTACTACATTATTCACCAAGTTTGCCATATACATCACCAATTGTTATAGACAAACTGAGAGAAGAGCATTTCTTATATATTAGAATGTATGCCCATCATATGCCGAAAATCAGAATTTGCTAAACATTATTATCAATTGGCGATATTTTCGTTAATTTAGCACTATAGTTGCCAAGTTGGCGATGTCCCACTAAATTTCTCGTTAAGCGTTACGGACGGACAGAGGGAGAATGGGTTATTCTTATAGTGTATTCTTATGTTTTTTCCAAGATATTGAACTTTTATCAATTAGTTGTTATTTCATTGATTCAGCATTAGTTTCATCAATTTGACGAATAATTTATATCAATTGGGTGACATTTTCATCAATTTGGCAACATTTAGAAAGTCACCAAAATCTTATCCAAACGTTACGGACGAAAATATAGTTTATTCTTATAGTACTCGTAGTTTCTTATATTATTTCCAAGATATTGAATATTCGTCAATTAGTCATCATTTTCATTGATTTAGCATCATTTTTATCAATTTAGCAACATTTTCTTTAATCTAGCAATATTTTAAAAAGTCGTCAAGTTGGTGACATTCTGCAGATTCGTTGCCAAAATCTTGCCAAGCATTATGGACTGAGAAATAATTTATTCTTATAGCAGATAAATGACTATTGGTGTCCAACTGCAAAAGTATTCTGCAAAGAATCTTTTCTCATGAATGGAACAACCTAGATCCATGAGAATGTCAACAAATTTATCGAATGATATCACATGAAAAGTGAACATATTTTGCAATAGTTAATATTTTTTTTATTTTACGTGATTTTTTGATAAATATATTTGAAAAATGTGCAATATCTCGAGAACGGTTCACACTAGCATTCTAAAGTTTGTATCAATCGTTTTATAATGAAAAAGTACATAAGACATGACTATTTACGTAAATTTATTAAAGGGTTAGATTTTTTCAAAATTTCATTCGAAAGTTTAGGAGGGTTCTGAACATTCGATTGCTTTTAAAAACAATATGCTTCCAGTATTCACGGATTGTAATTTTTGTACCAAATTTTTTTCAAATCGCTCCATTGGTTCGTGAGATATCGTCTCCACACACACACACACACAGAGGGAGAGAGAGAGAGAGAGATACACCTAAAAAATGCTTGATTCGTGTTCAAGGATGGTTGAAACTTGTTCTCCCATCGAAAACTCAAATTCGAATTTTTGACCCCGTCACAATACTTTTCTCATACATTGTACTATGTACTATATAAGGAAAGTAATAAATGAATCTATGGGAGAACACATTTTATATAACAGACAAAGATGTAATAATAAACAAGAAATGTATGACGAAACCGTCATATGGTGACAAATGGTTTGTATATTTCATTTTTGACAAAACTATTAAGCATTTTAATTCTTTTTTTCATACATATTTCTTACAGTCATACGAATTACAGTCATAAGAATACCCCTCCACCCCCCCGATGTTGAATCCATATCAGTCATCATCTAAGCTCGCATCTAGTTTTCAAAATTGGTTATCCCTATCTATAACCAATTTTGAAAACTAGATGTTTTATGGAGAATTTTTGAAACAGATGTGGAAATGAAATCGGAAGTGCAAATTCTTAGTGAACCATCCTACACCCTCTAGAATTTGATGCAGAATCTATATCAACAGTTATCATCTAAGCTCTATGTATAGCCAATTTTGAGATATAGACATTTCAAGCAAAATGATAATTTTTGAATCGGAAATGAAAAAAGAACTGAAAGGCAGGGGGGGGGGGTAGAAATCCATAGTGAACGTCCAACCCCTTCAAAATATGATTCTAACTTCAAATCAGTCATCATCTGAGCTTTCTATAGCAGATCTCAAGAAAGAGATGTTTCAAGGAAGCATTTTTCTGAAAAAATATAGTATAGCAAATGTTTGCCAGCAATAAAACTTATTACATAATATAGCACTACCTCATTTAAACAAATGCCTAGGGCCTAGCATACATACTTGTTAAATCGAGGGACTCCTACATAAAACTAAAATCTTACCTTTAGTTTAAAATTTGTTGTGGCTTCGAAAGTCCTATTTATAACCGCACATTTTGGTTTGCATAATTGGCATTCCGCCTAATTACTCCATTATCATGATATAACTTTGAAAGATTTTTCATCTAATACTTCCCAAAATACATTTGCATCAAGTGCGGCAGTATTTTTCATCTTTTCTCACATTTTTGCAATAACTAACTGCATTACATCTCTTTAATTTACTTAAAAAATATATACAATGCATAGCAGAGCTGAGATTCCCTGTGTTTCTGTTTTCACAAAGAATGCCCCTTTTCTTTATATAGACAGGAAAGAGACATCTACCAAACAACATCATTATATGGTTCCTATATGAACGTAAAGTTTATTGCAGAAACTATACTTTTCAGAGTCCACCACAGATACTAAACATTTCATTAATTCGGCAACAGATTGCAAAAGGCTGTTTAGATTGACTCCTAGAAATGCATTCAATGACTAGACAAAATACAGAATACACATTAGCCGTTTCCTCTTTTGCGAATCTGCGGTTTAAACACAATAGTTTGAAACCTGCAGAAATGTATTTTGAAAATACAAAGTACTCTGAAAATTTATTTTCGATACATTACCAAAATACTTTTAAGTTTTTCAGTTTAAAATACAAAATACAAATGTATTTTGAAAATGTATTTCAAATACATGTATTTTCGATACTGCCCAACTCTGGTGAAATATTAGGCAGTTGTGAAATATTGTAACTACATACATGAATCATGCAGTAGTATTTACTAATTGTCATTTGTAATTGTAGCAAGAAAGCATTAAAAACAGAATAAAAATATTTGACATTCATGTTTGCAAGCTTTAAATATGTTGTAGAAAACTTGAAAGTTATAGGAACTTGAATTCAACACAAAATAATACTGATGATTAAAATGATTTTTAAAATGTGAGCAAGATAAATTTACAATGAATCAGATATTTTAAAATCCACCTAATCCAAAGTAAAATACCCAGCTCGCTGAAATATTTCAAAAATTACATTATGTGCTCAAATTAATACGAATCGTAGTTTGAATGAGTTTCGATAATTATATACATACGTAAATAGAAAAAGATATTCATCCGTAATACGATGAAGACAAAAAAAAAAATTAAATCTCTGTGTTTTAGAACACATAAATGGGAATTTATGAAAATCCTCTTTCTGAAATACATAAAATAACTTTAAATTGTTTAAAAAATTATATCTAGCTATAATGGCTTGAATGTATAGCTTGAGACAAGAAAGAAAATAAGATGTATGAGAAGCGAAGTGACGTTTGGGTTCTACGTCACAATGGCCCATCCCCAGTATGGGTGGGATGGAGGCGGAGCCTTAGAAAGTAGTAATTTGATACTCCGTTTCAAAATATGCCTCTCAGATACTTCCCTTCAGAACTTAGAGAAGTTGTCACAAGATATCTTCAAGGTGATTGTACTGTGATCAATAGGGCCCAGGATGCTTTCCACTGTTTCACCACTCTCCTCAAACCTTACATTACTGGTTTCGATTACCCAGTTTTCTGTAGGGATCAAAATCCTGTATCCTTTGGTACTTGTGGCATAACCAACCATGACTCTTTCCTGAGCCCTTATATCCAATTTCTTTGAGTTGTTGTGGTTTGCCAACATATATATGCTTTACTACCAAAGATTCTGAGGTGAGCTACTGTTGGTTTTTTACCACTATAGAGTTCATGTGGAGTTTTGATTTTGAATTTGTGACATATCCTGTTTTTAACATAGGTAAGGCACAAAATTGCTTAAGCCCACATTTTGTCACTGACTTTACTTTCATGTAAGATAGCCTTTATACAATCAAGGGCGGTAAGGTTAAAGAGTTTAGAAACCCCATTTTGTTAAGGTATATAGCTATTTGTCTATTCCCTTTTAATTCCTTGACTTTTTTAATAGGCTTTGTACTGGTTGTAACAAAACTGCATACCACAATCCGTACAAGCATTCAAAATCTTTTTAACTATTAGCCTTTCTTCTGTAACTTGAAAATCTTTAAAAGCTGTAAACACATATGACTTTTGTTTCAAAATATAAAGAAACATTTTCTACTATAATCATCAGTTATTGACAAAAAGTATTTATTTCCACCTAAAAAATTTGTAGGTTAGGAACTACATATATCTATATAAAGTAATTGCAATGGTCTAGTGGACATTATCCTACCTATAGGCTGGTATGACACTTTCCTAGATTTAACCAATTTACAATGATGACAGTTCAATTCATAGGCGCCGAGTTTTCAAAATCTCAGGGGGGGGGGGGGGGGGCACAATCCGATAAAGTTATATACAAGATTCACAAAGTCGATAAATACATAACAACTTGCAAGGCTGCCTTGAAGAAAGCAAGCATATGTCAGTTAGGTGCCTACAATTGGTTCGAGGTCATTTTAAGCCCCTACTTTAGGCCAAAAGAACAGTATACGCCCTTAATAACCGCCAAGAACGAACTGCCCAACGAACGGCAGTAGTGGTTGTTAAGAATGCATACTGTTATTTTGGCCTGAAAAAGGGGGATATAATACCATCGCAGCAACTGTAGTCACCTAACTGACATACATATGCTTTCCTCAAAGAAATTTTGTAAGTTATTGTCTTACAAGCAGCAGTTTTGGAGTCAAATAACCGAGAGGCTAAGTCACAGGGATTGTACTCGGAGCATAATACAAAAGTATCCAAACACTACTGTCTATATTTAAATATTTTTAAATTAAATATGTATATAAAGTGATCATCACTATAACCACACATTCAGCTAAATAAAAATTTTTTAAAAATAAATCAATTTATAAAAAAAAATCTCATAAATAATATTTTTATGCAAAATTTGGATGACATGTTAGTTGACAGTTCTTATCACAACTAAAACTTTAATATTTTTATCATAGGGTTGGGCTGAGTATACCTAGTGGGTGGGGGGAGGGTGTAGCACCCTCTGGCCGTTGCCTGACTACAGTGCTGTGCCAGACGTCCCGTGCTCAGCAGGAGCAAAACTACCCGCGGGGTTTGCAACTTCAAACGGAATGGATACCACCCACGGGGTTTGCAGCTTCAAACGGAATGGGTGCCATCTGTAAAGACAGCACTGGTATATAGGATCCAGGAGAAATTACAGATAAGATCTCTTTAGGTAGACAAAATAAGTCATCTCTACTTCGTGGTAATCATTTATAGTTATTACTGGAGGGAAACAGCTATTTTTTGGAAATGCCAATAACATGGCTGTAAATATTCCATTTCTCTTTGAATTAGGCGGTCAGTCGAAAAAGTTCTGGTAACCAGGTCTTTTTGTCATTAGCGTAAACATGTTTCCTGGGAGTAAAGATGAGCTTGGTTTATGTGCGAGATAGTTTAGGGAGCTATGGTAAGGAAGATGTGAGCAAGACTGAACGGAAATGTGACATGTACGTTGATTCTTTCAATTATTTTTATGTTTAAAAAAATTTCATTTTTTGGTATTTAGTAAAATATGAAGTTAGAAAAAAATATTAAAATTTCCCAGAGGGTGCTTTGCCCCCTCTGGAAAAGTTCAGCGAGGGCTCGTGCCCCTCTGTCCCCCCGTAGTCGGCGCCTATGGTTCAATTTACTGTACTTAAGCCTAGGGAGTCCATTAGCTGCAGAAACTCTACTTGTCTGATATAAATAATCAGCATTGATAAGGTAATATTTCTTGTGCCTTAAATTAGTGTAACTTTTCAGCTCAGTTGCTGAATTACTTGGTTTATTTTTCCCATTGCCCACATCAGTTTCCTGTTTATCTTTTGACCTCACAAAATCAGATTTTCCTTTAGATTTAGTTCCTATATTCTTACTTTTAGTTAAGATTGTTTCTTTTATTTTTGAATTTTCTATGCTTGCTAGAATCCCCACTTTTATATTTATGGAAATTGAGTTATTTGGGATAAAAGGCTTAGTGAAAATTTGGTGAGATATTTGGTGACTAAATAGTGGGACAGACTTACAGACCTAACAAATTATATAAATTAGGATATGCCTTTTATTAAAATTTGTTGAAAATTTTAATAATTACAATTGTAATCAATTTGTAATTTTGATCCTGTTCAAATTTTAAGTTATGCTTGACGACTTATTCTCGACTCTATGCAATTCAAATCTCTTAAAAGTTATTTGTGACGTCATTCTCAGAAATATCATGCTTGACGTTTTTCTAAAATTTGTATTAGTTCTTTTCTTGTAATATTTTTAAATTTGTAAGCATTTAAACTTATTTTGTAATTTCAGTGTATATTTCTTGAATTATTTTAGGAAGTTCATTTACCATTTATATTTTATGTAAATTTGTTTTAAAATGGTCTCTATATATATATAAACATTCCATGCTTTTACCACTCATGTAGCCACTGATGAAGGGCGTATATACGTCCAAAAGCGCTCTGGCAGTTTTTAACAATATTTTGTACGTCTTTTAGGATGTTAAATAAAAGACTTTTCGTTTTTTAAAAAACGTTTTGTCCTTGGTTTTATCTATTGATTCTCAACGTTAAAATCATTTACTATGTATGATTTTTAATCTTGTAGATTTAAATTTGTTTTGATAATGTAAATTTAACTATTTAAACTTCACAGCCAGCAGCTTAATTTTTAATTATTTTTACAATTCCCACTAGCAATGTTCATTAAATGTGAATATACAAAGCAACATTTAGTGCAATAGGTTGTAAAATTGTAATATATTTTAATATACTAAACCACTAAAGTTTTTAGTGGTTGTGAGAAAAATCAAACAAGCCCAATTTAAATAAAAATTCAATTTGAAACAAAAAAAATCTAATTTAAATAAAAAAAATCTAATTTATTTGATTTTTTTTAAATTAAAAAATCACCAACCCAGCAAGCAGAACACATGTTTCATCCATGAGAAAACTGTGAAAACCAACATTTTCTCTCATAGTGCAATCAGAATTGCAATATGGTACACAACAATGTACCATTTTTACTGAATTATTTTTCCACAATATTGTTATATTAATGCTATAAAAATCAGTATAATTTAATAAATAATAACAAATATAAAATTATAAAAAAAAAAAGCTTTACCAAAAACAAAAACCTACCCAAACCCTCACAAGTGCATCATTGTTTACATTGAAAACCCATGAAAAAACAGGAAATGAAAGCGATCCTAGCGGACACTTTAGTGAACTGAGCTGTCGCCTATTTTTTGCCGAAAATACTTGAAATTTCCTGGAATTTATTATTACGTAGGCAACGCATGGAGGTGCCTTTGCACTCCTTAAATTTAGAAAATTACTTAATTTATAGAAATGTTGCATAGCAGCAGTATCTATGACCCAGTTGAGCCTATCACAAGGATCATTTACAGTGTTCACCTCAATATGTGGTGATATATGCAGTTCCACAATGTTGCTAAAACTGGTTTTTAGTTTAGGACAATTTACTTTAATGTGATCTGACTTCTTACAAAAATAACATGGCCCTCTCTTTTAGTTTTCTGTTTAACACTCAATTTACTCAATTTGTTTGTTACATTATCAGCATTAATACATTTTTAGACTTAGAGACTAGAAAAGCAGAAGAATTTTGACTTTGATCTCTTTCTTGTTGATGAAGTCTCGTCTCCTTGTATGATGAAGTCAGCTTGTATTTTGTCGAGCACAAAGTCCTTGTCCTCCTAGCTATAAATAAGTTGCACTATCCCATGGAATTCTTCCAGCAAATATATGGTTTGAAAGCAGTGTCTGCTCGTAAGCGACATGTCGAGGGGGGCACTCATCTATGTATTTATGCCTATATATGTGTTAGTAATATGTATATATATATATATATATATATATATATATATAAATTATATGTATATGCATATACGTATTTTGGGCATAGCGACATGTGTATTTTTTATGCACCGGGCACCATTTTTTATTTAGTTTCAATTCATTGTTCTCCTTGTCTTGATCTTTTATCTAGATCTAATTGTTATTGCCTTTTCTCATTTTTGCCATGTTTGCTCTTTCATATTATTTTTATACATATATATATATATATATTTATTAATGATTTTTGTATACATTTATACTCATGTCCTTTTCGATTGTATTTTATCATTCCATTAATTATTCCCCTCTTCCCCATTTTGCCATTATAGCAATAAGTTATCTACTATTTTTATCCTTTGTCTTGGTCTATAGTTACTTATTTGTAACGGATATTCTAAAGATGCGTTTTTTGTACTTACAGTAATTTATGCATAGTTTTCGATTATAAATATCCATTATATATATATATATATATATATATATATATATATATATATATATAATATATATACAGTCAAACTCCTCTAAACGGTCACCCCTGAGATGTGGTCACTCCGTTTTTACAGTCAGTTATAAATTCTCCAGCAGAAAACTCATTCACAATATGCACTTTGAACCCCTGATTAGCGGTCACCCTCAAATACGGACGCGGACACTATTTTAATGATTCATTCCATTAGACTAAAACCTCTATATGGACACAATCAAAATTTGAATTTTCTGTACCAAAGATGGATTCCCAGAAAAAATTGCAACTCATCTGCGTAAGAAAAACAACTGCGTCTACAACAATGGTCATTCTCTAGGGACATTAAGAGCAAGCAATTCAAAAGAAAGATAAGGAGTTACGGAAACTCCCCCACCCCTCAGTCACAAAGGAGTGGGATCCACTTCAAGGAGAAAACTCGACTAAGACTACAAAGGGTACGGAAGTGGAGTGCGCATGGTCGTTAAATTAACATTTAATGCATTGCTTTTCGAGAATTTGAAGTCACATCGGCGTTGAGGTCGTAGAGTTCATACGTGTATGTATAGTCACCCTTCTTTCGAAATGGCCAGCATTAGTAATCGTCGTGCTCTGTCTCTGAAAGATAAAATTAATGTTATTGAGTATAATGAAAAACATAAAGTGGGAGTTCGTACCCTCGTGGCTAAATTTAATGTAGGAAGAACCCAAATATGCTGTATTTTTAAAAAGAAAGAATACTGGCGAAACCAATGGTTGAAAAACGGAAATCAAGAAAGAAAAAGTAAATTTCCTAGAACACCTGTACTTGCTGTAGATACAGTTGTTTATGATTGGTTTGTTTCTGCGAGAAGCAAAAATCTCCCTATTTCCGGGCCAATTCTCCAAGAGAAAACGAGAGAAGCTGCAGAAGAGTTAGGATTCACAGACTTAGAAGCCTCGAATAGTTGGCTGGATCGATTTCGTGTTCGACAGAAAATCGCTTTCAGGAAACTGGTCGGCGAATCTGCTGATGTCGACAATGGTGTGTGTTGAAGATTGGGTTGAAAAAATACCAAAAATTATTGAAGGATATTCAGCAAGGGATATCTATAACATCGATGAAACTGGACTGTTTTATCGAGCTCTTCCTGATAAAATACTTTGCTTAAAAAAAGAACGTTGCAATGCAGGAAAAATTTCTAAAAAGCGATTGACAATACTGCTGGGAGCAAACATGCAAGGTGAAAAGTTGACCCCTTTGGTGATTGGAAAAGCAGCAAAGCCTCGCTACTTTAAGGGACTGGATATACGTGGCTTACCCGTCGAATGGCACTCTAATAGGAAAGCATGGATGACTTCTGATATCATGTTGAAATATTTGATAAACTTAGACAAGCACTTCGTGGAGAAAAAAACAAAAGTCCTTATGTTTATGGATAATGCCACGTCTCATCCAACAGACGTTCGCCTGAAAAACATAAAGGTAATTTTCCTTCCCCTTAACGCAACATCAAAGTGTCAACCACTCGATCTCGGTGTAATCAAATCTTTTAAAGTTCAATACTGCAAGCTACTTTTAAAGCATTTGATCTGCAAAATGGAAGAAGCTAAATCAGCCACAGAATTATCTAAGTCGATCAACGTTTTGGATGCAGTTGGATGGATAAAATCCGCATGGAATAGTGTAAAAGAAGAAACGATTTCTAACTGTTATCAAAAAGCTGGTTTTAAGGAGTTTGCAACACTTCCGACTGATTCAGATGAAGAATCTAAAAGTTTATAGAGCTTGATGGAAAAGGCCGGATTCATGGGCATATCGTCTGAAGAATATGCTCCTATGGATGCAGATGTGATGATAGAAGAAAACAACAGAGAAATATCCGATATCGTCAGGGAATTTGCAATAGAATCATCCGAAGAGGAAGAAAGTGAGGAAGAAGTCGAGTGTGAAGAGCAAGGAGTCAGCATCAGAAATTACTCTGAAGTTTTTAAAATGTTAGACGGACTAAAAATATTTTCTTGTAAGCATAATGATGGAAAGGCATTAAATTTAGTCTCACAACTTAAAATACACTTCGAAGGAGAAAGGCTGGTGGCTAAAACCCACCAAATATCAACTGATCAGTTCTTTCCCTGAAGGTAAATAAATTCAATGTATACTACTGTACGTTTTTTGCATATGAGCTTACATGTTGTGAATTTAATTTTTTTTATGAAACAAATGTGCACGTTCGTCACCAAGATCGCAGCTGGGGGGGGGGGGGGAGTTAACCCCCGATGAAAGAAAAATTTAACACTGAAAAGGTACAAGGTAAAGATCTAATTAGGTATAGTATCAAAAACAATGTTACCCCCCCCCCCCCTCGAAATCAAATTTTGGCTATGGGTTTGTCCGTTACCTTAAAATTGTTTTATGTTCTCAAAAATAGGTATGTTTCAATATGAGGAATTTAAAACGACTAATGTGTAATGTTTGATCTAATTTAGAACTATCCCCTCTTTTATGGTCACCCCTTGTTTACGGACAAACTTTTCTGTCCAGAAAGTGACCGTAAATGAGAGGTTCGACTGTATATATATATATACACATACAATACAACCTCGAAAATCCAGACTCGTCTGGATTTTACTGATTCCGGATTTTCAATTTTTTCAGATTATATAAACTAAATACACTATAAAGCACTATTTTTAGTAAAAATAATGACAAAAGTTAAGTTAATCAATTAAAACATTATTTAATACAAAAAATGGGGCAAAAGAAATTTCTAAGAAAAAATATTCGCGTTAATAATCCAGGGGTGTAAAATATGTTGGATTGCGGGATTGAGGATCCCAGGAAATTAGAGCAGGTTTGGGGAAATTTCCGGCAGAAAACCTTTTTTTTTTTCAAAGTGGCTACGTCCATGCAAAGCTAGTGTTTACACTATTTTCAAGCAAAACTACAACTATTGCCAAATGTGGCAATTGTATCGTTAATATGTGTGTTTTTTATTTTTTATAGTGTTTTTTATGTTTACTGTTAGCACAAAAATAGTGTTGCTTCAAAAATAATCGCTATTTGTTGCGGGATACTATTTTAGAACTTGACGCCCGTATTTTGAAATAAAATACGACCTTTAAATAGTTAAATAAAAGCCCAGTTTCCGAGTCGCCGTCCATCTGATGTCTAGAACGCTGAGCTTGTACGCCGATGATCCCCAGGTTCTGTCCCTGCCGAAACTGCATCCTTTTTTTTTTTTTTTTCGTGTATTTGCTATATTATACTGTTTTTCACAGAGTACTGCTATCTGAAACGGGATCCATTGCTCACCAACACACTGTTTTTTTATTTTTACTGTTAAAATTTTTATTTCAAAGTTTTTTACAAATTTTATAGACTTTTTCCTGTTTCGACCAAACCTCGTAACTGCAACCGTAAATTTCTCCAAAATCACAATTTAGAAAGCTTGTTACGGAATGCAACTTGGAAACTTTTGTTGACTTGTGAATGTAAACGTGTTGATTTATAATGTCTACTTTTCAAAGTAAGTAGGAGTGAACTGTGCGTATTGCGAATGGTGCAGTAGACGTGACAAACTCTTAAACCACGTGTCAAGTAAACATCCCATGGAAAAACCTAGAACTAAGGATCAAGAGAGTATTTCAGGTTTTTTTAACCGTAAAATTTGCGATCAGGAAAAAAACAGAACTGAAGATATTATTTCTGATACTGTGATTGATAATGATGGGTCTTGTAGCAGTAGTGATGAATCTGAGAAAAGAATGAAAGAAATTGATAAAGATCAACCATTGGGTCAGTGCCCCCCATTATTGCTGTCTTCGGAGGAGGACATAGAAGTAGAAGTTGATAAAAGCAAGTCTACTGCTGTTAATGAACAATTATCGAGCATATATAATGCAATAGCTATACTAACCAACAAAGTTGATGAATTGTCGAAAACAAACAAACCTGAAGCTGAGATTAAAAATCTGCAGTGTAATGAAGAAATTAACGAGTTGCCTGACTATACTGGTTCTTGTATTTTTGAAGATGAAGAATTTAAAGCTAAAATTAAATTAATTAGAGTAAGTAAGTCAATTCCAGAAATTTGCATGTTTATGCCATGTTTAGAAGGGGAATTGAAACAGTGCAATGCTCTCCATGTATAGAAAACTACAAAAACGTACCTAAGGAGGTAGCCATTCAGAAAACGAAATCTTTTGGTATTTTTGATCTTCCAAGTGAAGAGCAATTGCTACAACCAAATCAAAGTGTTGAGTTTCTAAATTTAAAAGGTCATCTTATTAGACATTTGCAGTCAAAGGCACACCACTGATGTGTTAATTTTTTTGAAGCTATGGAAAAGAAAAATGTTATAATGAAAATGGAACATGAAAAAGTGGGACTCCGTGTTGCAAGAGCTGCCTATAGTGCTGTAAAAGAAGGCAAGGGGGGTAAGTTTTTTGAATGTTTATTAAGTTTGAATTGCCTAAATGATGCTGATATTGGTGAACTTAATCACAGCAGAGAATTTTTTAGGGCTTTTAGAAAAAACATATTTTTTACCATACAAAGCAAAATACGTGAATTTTTAAGTATAATCAATCCAATAACTAAGCATCTTCCTCTTGTGTCTGTTACAGTAGATAAGATTACAAAATTACACAGAACATATCAAATAACTTGCGTGATCACTCTTATAGATGGTGTTCAGACTTGTATTTTGGTTGGCATTTCCCCATGTGGTACCTTACACAAGGGGGATGTTCTTGTTGGAAAACTGCAAAATGCTCTTGAAAGTTCACATATTCAAGTAAAAGAGCAGTTGAATGGTATGGCATTCGATGGGCAGTATTTTGATCTTAGTGTTGATAAAAAACTGGCTAGCCTTTGTGAAAATTTAAACCATGATTTTCTACTTCCTATGTGGGACATAGCCCATAGGTTAGAATGTGTGTGGAGTGATGTTTGTAAAGTACAATCCTTAATGGGGATATATAATCAAACCCAAGTTATAAGTAATTTAATGAAAACTTATAATTGGGGCATTGGATATGAAGAATTAATTGAATTAGCTGAAAAAAATGAAACAGCCTTTCTGAATCCTAAATCTTTTCAGGACACTCGTTTTGTGCAAAGTCAAGTCAGTGTATATAGAACATTCTAAAGAGATTTTCAGCTTTTTTTTTACTGATCTTCAAAAGAAACTCACCAAGTGTATATAAAACGGTCATAATACAAATGCCAAAAAATACTCATCGGCATTGAGTAAGTTTTCGAAACCCAATTTTATATTTCAAGTACTTGGAACGATTGACATCCTTGAGGTTTTAACAAAATTGGGTTGCATTTGTCAGAATGTAAATGCTTGTATTTGGACAATTTTTGATCATTTTGTCTCCGTAAAGAGCATTCTTAATGGAAATAGAATGGATCATAGAATTAGAAAGTGGTATGTTGTCAGAAGGAAATTTTCCATCCATCGTAAAAGACTTGGATTCATTAACAAAAAATATTTATCAGAATTCTTTACTGATTAATGACAACTCAGAACATCATTCAAGCCGTTCACAGATTCTTCAGGATAACCACGTATCTGTTGAAGATAAATGCAATTTCAAAGGTGATAGGAAGAAGTTGGAAATACTATGCAAAACACTATTGGAAAAATTAGAAGATAGAATACAAGAACCTACAATTGTGAAACATATGCGGCTATGTTTCAGTAGTAAATATTTGGCAAATACTGCAGATTCCGAAAACAATTCAGAGGAGGAAATTCAAAACTCGTTACAAAAACTTATTGACTGTGTTAATGAAAATAGAAAACTCACATTAAATGCTGATGGAATTCAGTTACAATTTAAAACCTTGAAAAAAAACATTTTAAGCCCAGAGTTTTTCAAAAACGTTGAGGGCATGGAAGAAAAACCTAATTTGATGATTCGAGATAACCATATCATAAAAGAAGCCTTTACAAATGAAAATGTTTACCAAAACATTCCCGAAAGCTTGTGTGTTTTGGAGAACTGCCTGAAAATTTGCAGTGAAGCAGTTTGCGAATCTATTGGATCTGTTATAGGCAATCATCTTCATAATCGACATATTAAATATGACAGTCTTTTCCAAGAAGTCTTTATTTCTTGGAATGGACCTCCAATACACAATGCTTCTGGACTTTTAAAAAAATCTTTAGACAGACATTTTGATGGAGAAAAATATCACTTCACGAGATTTTCTTCTATGTCTCGTTTGAAAATTTACAAGGCATCGAAACTCATCGACAAACTCCATAAGGAAATTGGAAGGCTGCCATTTCTTGGGGACCAGTAAATTTTTTATAAGGTCTATATAATTAATTAAATAGTGTGATAAAATAGATAATAGATAAAATGTGTGATTAATTTTTATAACTGGAGTAATTTTCCTTAACCCTTCCATGCAATTTTGTATAGGCCTATTAGAGCGCTTTATAATTTTGGGGGAAAATTTTCCAGTAAAATGTATGTTCCGGGGAAATTTGGGGTTCCGAACATTTTTTGCACCCCTGTAATAATCTAGAATGTGTGAACAAAACGAAATGATAAAATTACATTTTATCATTTCGCTTAAATATTTGAATTAACGTTTTTTGTTTCATTAATTTTGGTTTATGGGAAAGCAGTTTTTTTTATCCTGTAGATAGACATTATTTCTGCTCATTTATAAAGCTTCTTTATTCAAGACCTTTAATTGCATGATCGATTATTTGCACATATTTTTTCTTCTCCACATTTATTATTTCCACTTTGCTCTTTTTTTATTTAATATCATATTGCGAATTTCGCCATCACTCAATTTATTTGCGATTGGCGCATCATCACAGTGCAGAACTTCCGCGATATTGGCTTTGACGAGATTTAATGAAGCAAGCGCAGGAAGATTTAATGAAGCGCCGAGATTTAACAAAGAACAAAAATTAGCATTTTTGCCGATATATTTAAAGGTGTGAATGTGTTTAAACTGTCTTTGCTATTAACGAAATGAAAAACAAAAAATAGGAACTCAATAGTTTTATTTATTTTCTAGCATCTATATAATGTTATGTTTAAAAAGGCTGATGACTCTGAAAGAAGAAAAAACTTTATTAGTAATAGTCAAATAAGCAAAAAATATCATGGTAGATAAAATATCTTTTCTAAAAAAGAAAAACATCTCTCCTCTCAATGATTTTTCTAAAATATGATGAGTCGCAAAGCTGCCGTAGCACCCGGATGTGATGGGGCAGGGAAAACGAAGAAAGGAATTTGCTTGGTTAGTAATCGTAAACGCAGCAGACCTTCACCTCCGATAGCAGAGGCCGGAGAACTAACTTTTGACGTCTCGGCTTGTAGGCCCACTGTGAGTCGGTCTTCCAGATCATCATCGGAGCTTTTGTTATTTTCTTCCCTTTTGATTCTCTGTTCGATGTAAATCAATAATAATTTGTCAGTAAAGCAATAATATTCATGAAATTTGGAAGTATTTTCGATAATGTACATTAAAATGGGTGATTTAAAAGATTAATATTGCTGTACATTTCCTTAAAATAAAATATTTATAATGACTCAAATTCACTCTGGGGGCAAAGATGAAAGGATTTAGTCAGTGTTTTAATAAAAGTTTGAAAAAGAACCCTGTATATTTATTGCTTAATCAGGCATTTTATTTGAATAATTCTTCAGTACATTCAGCTCAAGTATTCGTACTTACAGATAAAGTATGCAGAAAGTAAAATGATTACTGAATACTATCTTTATCTTTAAATATCATAAGATAATCATAAAAAAGAAACTCATTTAACTTTTAATATGTTTGTCTTTATTTTTATTTCATTTTATTTTATTCATTTGTTGTTGTTGTTGTTATTATAAATTGTAAAATTATTTAGAATTAAGATAAAATACTAGTTGAATGTCATTCATTAACCTATGCACTATAATTTGTAGAAGTTCAGGTTTTCTAATATATAGCACATCTTATATTTCTTTTTTTACTACCACACATTAACAAATTGTAAACAATTTTGCTTAATTATAGAGTTTTAAATACCTCAGGAGCGTTGCAAATTTAATAAAGCTGTATAATAGAACTTTTTTGGTATTAATATTTCATTTACAATTCCATTGAAGTGAAAATGTAATAAAGATTAAATTAGCTTTGTATTATTAAAATAACATTAACTATAATATAATGAAATATGCAATGGTAACTTGAAATTGTAAGTTGGTTACTTTGCTTTTTTCCAAGTAATTTTAACAATTTTCAATAACATAATAACTCGCTACATAAAAAAAATGTGCACAACCTAAACACAAATGACTTCTTAACCCATCGGCTTCTATTATCGGCTCTAACTTCGGCTTCTACTATCGGAGGTGATGAGCAAACCCCCCTCTCTTTAAGAGGTCAGTGTGTTAATGACCTTGTTGCTTGGTTCTGTGCAATACGATATTATTTAGAACAAAAAAGGCAAAATATACAGTCGATTTCAAGCTGACAGGAGGTTCGACGAGAACAAAAAACTTGTCAGATATTGGGAGGGTATTCTGGAGACAAAACAGAATAGATTGAAGAATGGGATTCGTACTACGAAGTGAATAAAATAAGTTTCTGTTAGCATTAATATGAATTCTCGGAATTTTTAGATTTAATTGAACAATTTGTCGTAAAATATTATAATGTTTTAAAGTGTCTAATATTAAAAATTACATTGTGTCAGAAAAATGTGTTTTCAATAATGAGAAAAGGAAATTTTAATAATAAAAAATCAGTATTTAAATACGATGTATATTTTACGCAAAATAATTCTTCGGGAATCGTGCCTTGCATAAGAGGGAGGGAGGGTTAATGCTACCAACGTAATTCATGCTCCAACCACGAGCCGATCTACAGCCATTCATATTTACATCCAGTCTAAACTTTCATCTCATTTCGGGGTTCAGAAAATCGACTGGAAAATACGGTAGTTGTTTATAAAATATAATTCCATATAAATAATCTTACCCCGTTGTTTTAAATCTGCAACTTTGTCAGTCCGACAGTTGGGGGGGGGGGGGGGAGATTAAAATTTGGAAAACATCTGGATTTTAGAGGTTTCCAGATTTTTGATGTCTGGATTTTCGAGGTTGTACTATATATATAGTACAACCTATATATATATATATATAGTATACTATATATATATATCTATACGAGGGTCATCTAAAAGTAAAGAACGTTTGTTTCTCTAGATATTTTTATTTAAGATAATGAAACAAAACTTATTTTACAACACATATAATACCTTAGCTATTTTTCTACGTAGTCGCCATGCAAATTTAAACATTTGTCATAGCGTATCACCAGCTTTTCTATATCTTCTGCATACTCAGTGACCGCCAAGTTGTTGAACCAGTCATTAACGCCCTCTTTCAGTTTGTTGTCACATGGCACACACTTTTCTGTAGCCCAAATCACTATTAAAAATTTCATAAAGAACTGTTCTTGAAATTTCAGGAAAGAACGAACTAAGTCTAAGTCCATCTATAGTGAAACGTCTATCCTGTTGAATTTTTTCCTCAATCCTTGATTTGAGTTCGTTAGTCACAACTGAAGGTCGGCCCGAGCATTCTTCATCATGAATATTCGTTCGCCCACCATTTAACATGATGCACCATTTTCAAACTGAAGCTTCATTCATCACTTTACCATAAACCTCAGTTATCTGTTTGTAAATTTCGATAGGGCAGACTTTTTCGCATTCAAAAGCGTATTACACTACGAACCTCACACTTGGCGGGATCTTTAATTTTGTCACACAGTTCAAAGTCACACTATAAACAGTAAACGACCATTGCAGCTCGCTGTTAGCGTCAGACTGGCGCGAAGGAGTGAGAAGGTCCATGATGCGGGGGTGGGGGGAAGAACTGCACGGTTCGTCAGATCAAAACATTCTTTACTTTTAGAATGCCCTTCGTATATATAGTATTTTAAGCATAGAGATGGGTATATTAAGAATGTATTAAGTAAAATAACATACCTTCCGCATGCTCTCTCGTTCATAAAATTCCTGGTCACATGTGGATGCATCCCTTCTGGTAAACATTACCTAGTCCTAATTTACATTAAAGTAAAGATGTGGGGGGCAGGCCCGGCTCTAGGTTTTTTGCTGCCCCGAGCGAAAAATAATTTTTGCCGCCCCCTCCCTGGAATTAATTTTTCTGTTAACCTTTATAAATGCAATAGAATAGAAAAACACTGCTAAATCATCAGCTTTTAGTCAATTTTGTTCCAAATCAGGCGTGCACAACCTATGGCCCGCGAGGGTTGTTGAATTGGCCCGCCATTACGCTGGCAAAATCACAATTTTTTTTAAGTAAAAACAAATATATATATATATAATTTTTTTTATTCATTTTTTGATTTTTTTTTTCATTTTTCAAATTTGCATGATGTTTATTCACTGATAGTATTGCCAACATCGATGTTTTTAATTTCCATTTGTTTCTCAAACAATGCTGCTAAAACTAGCGAAAAAAAACCCTTCTTTCTAACTCAAGTGAAGTTGGAAGCACGCCAAATGCCACATGACTTTGTAGCTATAAATAGATTTCTCTCTTTCCGCTTTGTTTGAATCGCCGATTTGGCATCAAAGTTCCTCTTGTTTATTTTCTCCCTTTCTATTGACAGCAGGCGGTGCTTTATTGTGGATCTCATTTCTTCAATATTGTCGCAGCACTAAACTTGAGTATCACGTGTTTCTTACTTCTATTCGCATTTCCCCACAGAGAAAAATATTAGCATTTCGAAGGCGTATTATGCAGCTATGGTGCTAAGTCGTAAAATAAAGCAGTGAGGAGCGAAAAAAGGAAAGGTGTTTTCCAAAATCGAAAATTTCAGGATTCTTGAACGGACAAATACTGTTTTGTTAATAACAATGGTACAATAACATGTCTCCTATGTTATGTTACAGTAGCAGTAGCAAAGGAATATAACGTAAAATGGCATTACGAAACGAAGCACATTCCATTCTCATCAGTTCAAGGAATTGAACATTCTCGGAAAATTGTATACCTCAAGAAGTCTCTGGCCAGCCAAACCAGCTATTTTCAGAAGCAGACATCTGATTTGGATATTTGTTTTGAAGTAAGCTTGAGTGTTGCCGAGCTAATTGCAAAATCTGGGCAACCATTTACTGACGGCGATTTTGTGAAAAACTGTTTAATGATTGCATCAGAAAAACTTTGTCCAGAAGCGAAACACAAATTTCAGAAAATAAGTTGAATAGAATGACTATTCAAAGAAGAGTGCAGCAATTGAATGAAGATATTGATGATCAACTGAAGCAGGCAGCTACACAATTTGAACATATCTCCCTTGCTGTTGACGAGTCAACTGATAACACCTCAGTGGCTCAGTTCCTTGTGTTCATTTGCGGTATAGACAAAAATTTCTCTGTTACTGAGGAACTTCTTGCAATTTTCCCAATGAATGGTCAAACAACTGGAAAGGAACTTTTTCGTAGTTTGTTAAATTTGAGTAATGGAGCTGGTTTAAATATGGATAAATTTATCAGCATTACGACAGATGGAGCACCGTCAATGGTTGGAATAAGAAATGAAATGATATCATTACTAAAACAACATCTGGGAGAATGTGAAACAGAACTACTACAATACCATTGCATCATACATTAGCAAAATTTATGTGCCAAGGAATTGGGTTTTGAGAAGTTAATGAGGTTTGTGTGTGACACAATTAACCTTATTCGTACTAGTGCATTACGGTACAGAAAGTTCAAGGAATTTTTAGCAGAATTCGAAGATCTTCCTTGTGATGTTGTGTACCACACAGAAGTGAGATGGCTCAGTCGTGGAGCTACACTCAAACGTTTTATGGATTTATTAGATAAAATCGTTACGTTTTTACATGAAAATGGAAAGGAAACCAGGCATTTGGAAGAAGCAAGTTTTCAATGCGATTTGGCATTCCTTACCGACATAACAGGTCATTTAAATGACTTGAACGCAAAATTACAAGGGAAGAATCAATTCATCTCTCAGCTAGTGAGTAATATAAATGCATTTAAAAGCAAATTAGCATTATTCCAACAGCAGCTGAAAAACAAAAACTTTGCACACTTCCCGTATTGTAAGAAAATGAAGGAAAAATATCCTCATATGAAGATGGAATATGAAACTCAAATTGAAATTTTACTTGAGTCATTCAATGAGAGATTTTCTGAATTTGAAAAATGTCGTACGAAATTTGAATTATTTAGCGATCCATTTTCTGTGCCTGCAAATTCAAAAACAGAAGGTATGCATTTAAGTTTAATTGACTTTCAAAGCTCAAACATTTACAAAGAGCAGTTCAAAGAGAACTCAATACTTTACTTCTATGCATCATTACCGGACGAATTTTTGTTTTTGAAACGTAATGCATCTGAGTGTGCTACAATGTTTGCAAGTACATATATTTGTGAGCAAATTTTTTCACTGATGAATTTGAACAAAGCGAAGTTCAGGAACAGACTGACCGACGAAAACCTTTCTGCAATTTTGCGCATTACTACTACAACTGTCGAACCAAATATCAAAAACATAACATCAAAAATTCAATCTCAGCCATCACATTAATTGGATTGGACCAAATTTTTCAACTAATTTTATTTTGCTGTAAAACTTTTGTTTTGTGTAAATTTATTATTCTCCAGAGGAGGGGGGGTGCACACCTCTCTGGTTCCACCATTGGCCCTTGGTAAGATACTTTTAATTTTTGTGGCCCACTGTCTAGAAAAGGTTGTGCATGCCTGTTCCAAATGCTTCTCAAGTGAATGGATCTTTCGTGGGATTAAATCTTTTGATTTTTTCCATTTTAAATTAAAAAATGTGCAATATCTCAAGAAAGAAATAGGTTAGCATCATATAAATGATGGTATACGAGAAGGCACCAACGAGAAGACATTTGGGTCACGTGATTTTGGACGAGTCCATTAGTTAAATTCAATGACAGGTAGAAACGTACTAGGAAGAACGGATTTCCAGTTTTAATAATGCACAATTTGTGCAGTACGAAAATGATTTATGCAGAACGATAAAGAGCTTTATATGTATAAGTACATTCAATGTTACTGTTGGGATGTGGTGGAAATGTTTTCTTCATAATGATTAAAATTATATTATAATAAAGCAATAATGGTCGTAGATGTTTTGTTAAAATTGAAGAGTTTGGTTGTAATACTTTTCTTGTAACTTAAACTATTTTATTTAGGAGAAATGCACAATATGCGTTTCATGCGTATGAATGAATGATTCATCTCTTAAAAGGAAAAATCTGATGTGGACAGCACATGCCTTCCCTACAGATTCATATTTATTTTCTTTATTTCCTTTATAATTTATTAAATTGAGTTTATATGCACAAACTAGCACGAATAATTATTTGAAATTACATTGAAATTGCAGTTTTAATTCAATTTTTTTCCGGGAAACTTTGCAAAATTACTGAAAAGCTGTGTTTAAAAGTTCCAATAATTTGTTGGCTGAGATTGACCCCCCCCCCCGCAGTTTATGGGTTGCTCGCTTGTGTAATAAGACATTTTCTTTAGGAAAGACCCTCGATCCATCTATAAGAGGGAAAAAAATACCTTGACATACACACATCTTTATATTTTTATGAATTCGTACTAGTGCATTACGGTACAGAAAGTTCAAGGAATTTTTAGCAGAATTCGAAGATCTTCCTTGTGATGTTGTGTACCACACAGAAGTGAGATGGCTCAGTCGTGGAGCTGCACTCAAACGTTTTATGGATTTATTAGATAAAATCGTTACGTTTTTACATGAAAATGGAAAGGAAACCAGGCATTTGGAAGAAGCAAGTTTTCAATGCGATTTGGCATTCCTTATCGACATAACAGGTCATTTAAATGACTTGAACGCAAAATTACAAGGGAAGAATCAATTCATCTCTCAGCTAGTGAGCAATATAAATGTATTTAAAAGCAAATTAGCATTATTCCAACAGCAGCTGAAAAACAAAAACTTTGCACACTTCCCGTATTGTAAGAAAATGAAGGAAAAATTTCCTCATATGAAGATGGAATACGAAACTCAAATTGAAATTTTGAGTCATTCAATGAGAGATTTTCTGAATTTGAAAAATGTCGTACGAAATTTGAATTATAGCGATCCATTTTCTGTGCCTGCAAATTCAAAAACAGAAAGTATGCAACTAAGTTTAATTAACTTGCAAAGCTCAAACATTTACAAAGAGCAGTTCAAAGAAAACTCAATACTTTACTTCTATGCATCATTACCGGATGAATTTTTGTTCTTGAAACGTAATGCATCTGAGTGTGCTACAATGTTTGCAAGTACATATATTTGTGAGCAAATTTTTTCACTGATGAATTTGAACAGATCGAAGTTCAGGAACAGACTGACCGACGAAAAGTTTTCTGCAATTTTGTGCATTGCTACTACAACTGTCGAACCAAATATCAAAAACATAACATCAAAAATTCAATCTCAGCCATATACATTAATTGGATTGGTTCCTGGCAAAGACAAATGTAGAATTTTTTTTATTAAATTAACCAAATTTTTCAACTAATTTTATTTTGCTGTAAAACTTTTGTTTTGTGAAAATTTATTATTCTCCAGAGGAGTGGGGGGGGGGGGGGGGTGCACACCTCTCTGGTTCCACCATTGGCCCTTGGTAAGATACTTTTAATTTTTGTGGCCCACTGTCTAGAAAAGGTTGTGCATGCCTGTTCCAAATGCTTCTCAAGTGAATGGATCTTTCGTGGGATTAAATCTTTTGATTTTTTCCATTTTAAATTAAAAAATGTACAATATCTCAAGAACGAAATAGGTTAGCATCGTATAAATGATGGTATATGAGAAGGCACCAACGAGAAGACATTTGGGTCACGTGATTTTGGACGAGTCCATTAGTTAAATTCAATGACAGGTAGAAACGTACTAGGAGGAACGGATTTCCAGTATTAATAATGCACAATTTGTGCAGTACGAAAATGATTTATGCAGAACGATAAAGAGCGTTATATGTATAAGTACATTCAGTGTTACTGTTGGGATGTGGTGGAAATGTTTTCTTCATAATGATTAAAATTATATTATAATAAAACAATAATGGTCGTAGATGTTTTGTTAAAATTGAAGAGTTCGGTTGCAATACTTTTCTTGTAACTTAAACTATTTTATTTAGGAGAAATGCACAATGCGTTTCATGCGTATGAATGAATGATTCATCTCTTAAAAGGAAAAATCGGATGTGGACAGCAGATGCCTTCCCTACAGATTCATATTTATTTTCTTTATTTCCTTCATAATTTATTAAATTGAGTTTATATGCACAAACTAGCACGAATAATTAATTGAAATTACACTGAAATTCAATTTTTTCACTTAATTCAATTTTTTTCCGGGAAACTTTGCAAAATTACTGAAAAGCTGTGTTTAAAAGTTCCAATAATTTGTTGGCTGAGATTGACCCCCCCGCAGTTTATGGGTTGCTCGCTTGTGTAATAAGACATTTTTTTAGGAAAGACCCTCGATCCATCTATAAAAGGGAAAAAAATACCTTGACATACACACATCTTTATATTTTTATCATTATATATTTTACTTTTTATATAACGCTGTTTAATTTCTATAAAATACAAAGAAAACGCTTCAATCCAAATACTTTTGCTGCCATTGAGTATCATTGACCATCATTTCAGTAAGCTCTATGCTACATTTTTTACAGTTACATATTTCATAAAGTATTAATATTTGTTAATTCTAAAATAAATTTTAGTAATTTAATTAATTTTAAATAGGTTATCTAACCATTATCCTTGCTTGTGTGCCACAATTCGGACAGTTCTTCATTAGAGATTACATTGCATGGCCATGTCATCTAAGGAATCTATTCCCCCCCCCCCCCTCCCTCCGAGTTACAAAATTTGGAAATTTTAAAAATATATAAAAAATATCTATTTTATATTTTTATATATATATTTGTTATTATTTTATAATATTTTATATATAAAATATTTAAAAAATTGTATCGCTGTCGCCATTCTCGAAATCTGATTCTATACTTTCAGTTGACTCTGAGTCATGTTCTGAAGAGGAGTCGGCACCTACCACAAAACTGATTTCTTCTATGGTTTCTTCCACTAAATTGTCAATTTCCCAATATTTATTTTCAACTTTCACTGCGTGCTCACAATATTTAATTCACTGCTCCTTTGTAATGCTGGCAAGGTCTGTCGGATGGGGATGCATAACTTTTCTGAATTTGCTTCAGCCTAAAAAGAAATTGAGGACTTTGTGGACCACATTTTGTTCCTTAGAATGAATTACTTTTACTTCTACAGACATTTTGTCGATAAAAGCACAGTTCACTAATATCAGATTCTAATTAATTAAATAAACAGACGTTAGAAGTTGGAACAGATGTTAGACATTTTCTTAGTCGCAAGCGCAATGCTAGTAAAACATTCCAACTATTCTAAATTCCAAACAATTGGTGAAATACATACAACAAATGCGATGGCCAAACAGGTTTTTGCGTTTGGCAACCCTTTTACTGTAGTGCACAGATTGTCTGTTTTGCCAGCCTTCTTCCCTATAACGAAATGGACTCATCCAAGGTCATCTGCCAACTCATGGGAGCCGGACTATATTCAATTTTAGATTTAAAAAAATCTGTTGTCTAATACATGCCTTTCCATATATATTAATAAATTTTATTATTAAAAGCTTTTATTTAACTCATCATGAATGATATGTGTGTGTGCTGTATGTTCCAACTTCTTTGATGGCATTTCAACATAAGTCCTAGAGAGCTGAAATTTGGTACACAGCGTAGTCTAGTAGAACATTATTTTAATTTATTAAAGTTTGTTACATCCTCAAAAAATAGAACCGGTATAGTTTTCTACGAAATGGCATGCAAAAATTCCATTGTTGTAAGATAGTTAAAATAGTTAAAAAAAGACTTGAGGGGCTGTACCAAAGATAAGTCTGCAATATAGAATGTCTTATCACACAGGTGTTTGTAAATGAAGCAACGGTTTACATAAACATTTCATTTATTTCTATAAACTGCCAACAGTGGTCTAATAAGTTACAAAGTTAGTTATTACAATATGTTAATTAACTACTAGAATTAAAGAAATGAAACTTAACAACTTGATTATTGCTTGATAATTTTTATCTTATCTCACATTCAGTCACATTCCTCGCTTGATCTCGTCTCACAACACACATCCTCGGCCTAACACTTAGTACCACTGTCCGACTATTACACTCCAAGCTACAATCTTTAAAAATCTCACTCTTTTTCGTCACACCCAATTTGATCGACATAGACCCTGTTTCTGTGCTTTGCCGTAGAACTAAAATTACTTTTTTTTATTTAGAGTTCCCATTTTTCAGATATTTCTTATGATTTACCACCATTGAAGCTGTTATGAATAAAATCTTTTAGCCAAAAATCAAAGTTTCTATAATTATTCATTTTTAGAAAACAATTATGCAAATTAAAGTTTCCTAATATCTAGATATGGCTGAAAATTAATAGGATTTTATTGATACCGAATTAGTATGCTTCTATTATGTAATTCGTTTTATTAGTTTGAGATATTTATCTCTTCCTGTAGGAAAGTAAAATTTTCTAATATCTCTAGAACGACTAGTGATAATTACTAAACGACGTTGTCCATTTCTTTCTGGTTAGAAGTATATACAAATTATTTACTCCTTTAACAATGGTGAGTAGTATATATAATGTAAAAAAAAAATCCATTTTAAATCAAAAACGTGCAATAGTACCTCATAACACACATTTTATTGTCCTGTAAATGGTGTAATTTAAAAAATGAAATATTACATATAAAATTAATATTTTTGTAACAAATTGTAATATAATCATTTAAATTTTTTTTTTAAATTATTGAAATAAGAAAATTTGAAGATCCTGCCCTTCAAGAAAATTCAGAAGCTGACAGTTATTGATTGTATATCAAATATATTTTGATTTGCTTAATTCGTTTGATATATATACCGCTGCATGTGGAAAAGTAAAATTTTCAATGGAAACTTCTTAACAATGGTATTCATTTATTTCCTATTAAAAGTAATTGCTGAATGTGTAATAATTTAATAATGTTGAGTGTATTTAACATTTTTTATTTTTCCTGTTTCAAATAAAAAATGCAAAATATCTCGAAAACGGTGCATATATTAGCGTCCTATATAAATGATGATGTTTGCTTTTAAGTGAAAATTCAATTGAAATATCTATTTTTGTAACATTTTTAAACATCATACTTTTTATGCTCATATTAAATTTTAAATGTTCGAAAAATTTATGGCTTTCAACTGTCCCATTCACCCGAAAATTAATGAGTCGCTGATATTAATTGATTCAAGAAGTATTACCGAATTGTATTCTATTTTATTGATTTGTTATAGAGATATCATTGCCAAAGACTCAAGAATTTCTTTCGGGTATACATCTGAGGGGGCAAGGGGCGAAGCTCCTTCTGGAAACATCCTTCACACCCCACATCCCTGATACATTTTATGTTACCTGACCAAATGCTAATAAATTACGACACTCACAAAATACTTTTTATGAATTTTAACCTAGTTTCCACTTCTTATGAGACAGCATTTAAATTATTATTATAATTTTATTTCACTATTGACTATTTGCAGAATGAAATTTTGTAGCTATAATTCAATTTACATTGTTTTAAAATTTTTTTCATCCTCTTGTTTAGCAAAAGCAAGTTTTTCTCACAATGTTTAAATAAGTATTTGCTATATATATAGTCATTACTTCCATATATGTATATATATAGTAATTACTTCTATGTAGTAGTTCATTAAAAGTATATTATATAATTTGCCCCCTTTGAGGGTTCCATTTTCATCATTCTTTGAGGGTTCCATTTCCCCCTTTGAGGGTTTCATGAACATAGTTAGGCTGTTATTCAATACAGTGAATAACGTCAGGATTTATTATTTTTTTAATTTTTCACTAGTCGTTCCCAATTTGTGCAAATGTTTTTTTCGCAACATTACAATACTACTACTCAACCGACTGAAATAAAATTTTGTACGAATATGGCTTGTTATATGCTTGAAAAAATATTCTGAGAGGATGTTTCTGTGCACCACACTGCAAGCATAATAAAAAATATATAAGGAAAGTACATGCTTAAAATGCAAAATTTAAAAGTTCCAATTACATAGTGACATAATTTCAATTCTACTCAAAAGTTGAAATGATTTTGAAAGTTTAAGAAATTTACAGTATTTTTTTTTTACACATTTTATTTACCAGAAAGAATGAAAATTCCTTGAGGTTCATCATTTTTTTTCTGATGACTTAAAATAAAAAAAAGAGAAAGTAGAAAGTTTGGAGCTCTACATGTGAGACAGTTGGTTTAGAAAATAAATTTTGATTGATTTCCAATTAATTTTAAAAACTAAATTCTTTCCTATTAACTTTCATTGTAAATACTCAAATGCCAAAGAATGTTATATTCTATTGCATTCTTACTCCATAACTTAAATGCAGAATATAATATATGTAAATGATATTTTTATGATCCGATATAATTCATTTAAAGAATTCAAGTTTATAAAATAACAGGGGTTTTAAAGCAGCGAGATGTGAATATTGTATTTGTTTTAAAAATTGCCTCATTCAAATTACAGTAGTTACTTTTCAATTTAAACGAAGCCTTAGCTGAAATCCTGATAACCAAAAGTTTGAATAATTCGAAAAAGTAGAAATTGCCCGTAAATAATATTAATACATACTTTTTATTTAAGGATTAGGTAATGAAAACACGCTCAGAAAAGAAATCTAAAAATTGAGCAAAACGAAGAAACAATTTCTAAGAACTTTCAAGGAGCTAAATTTAATATTACATCCTAAGAGCAAACAATCTGTGCGTATAATTTAAAATATTTTTTAGCTAAAAAGTGACTTGACAGAAGTCGTTATAATAAAAACTATCATGATCCTTAAATTAAAAAATATAACGATTTTACACCTGGAATTTAGAATCATCTGAATTCTCTTGATGGGGGTCTAATATGTTATATGTTAATAGAAACAATTTTAAACAGTCATAAAATAATTATATATTGCTTGCCTTACATTTTATGCAACATTTAGAAAAGAAAACTATAAACTATTCTTTGCGGCAAGAAAAATGATGTTTTACGTTTCTCACTGAAACATACTACTGGACTGATTCACCCCAAAACAAATCTTTTGTGGAACAAAATGATTGATAAACACATGTTTCACAGCCAATGTGTGTACCATAAATTCTACAACGGTCCACTGATTTCTCAAGATGTCTTTTGAGACCTGTTTGTTCTCTTCCAGTTTTCTAATTACTTTCATTGCGGACACCTGTTCCGGCATAGATGGGAAAGAAGTCCTTTATTTATGTGTCTGGGTGATTGGGGCAAGATGATTTCCGGATTTGGAGGAGAATAATTAACAAAGGATGGATATCCTGGCAAGGCAATTCTGGGTGAAACTCCATCGTTTCAAGCAAAGTGTCCTCTCCCATCGGATTGTTTCATGGAATAGTTAACAAAAACCAGTTTCACATAAAAACTTTTGCAGTTCACGGATAATGGTCAATATGCTGCCCTAGACGAGCTGTTGATGACTGTACTGGACATAATTAGTTACTACTTTTGTTGCAAGACAAACAATTGGGGTGACATACTGGAAGCGATCACATTTAGCACTCTGGTCCTCTTTTTCCAAGGGGAAAATGAATGATTGCCGTTTTCACCCTTTTATCTGGGGTCAAATGTTTAACATTTATTCAGTGTTTTTGTTTTACTTTTTAACGCATACGACTGCCTTTGTAAATGTGGTTGCTCGCTCCCCAGAACTTTTTTTTATTGAAGAGATATTTTTTATTAAGATTTTTTTATTTAAAATTTTTTATTTAAGTTGAATGAAATGCCGCCCCAAGCAAGTGTTTGCTTTGCTGGTGCCTTAAGCCGGCCCTAGTAGGGGGCTAGTTAAACTAAAAGTTATGTCCAGGGGTTTGATTAAAAAAATATGTATATTCTGGTGATACGTACAGATAGTTCAGAGACTATAGCCACCAGTAAAATTAAAATCAGTGGATTAGGAGGCGAGATGGAAAATTGGAGAGGGGATTAACTGAAGTAAAAGTTACACTCAGGGATTTGTCACATTAAAGATGCATATTCAGGTGACATGTACAAATGGTACTGAGACTATAGCCACCATCAGAACCTAAATCGCTCAATTACGAACAGATATGTAAAATTGTGGGGGATAGTTAAACTAAAAGTTACAAGCAGGGGTTGACACAAAAATATGTATATCTAGGTAATATGTACAAATGTTGCTAAGACTGTAGTCACCAGCAGAATCAAAATCGCTCAATTAGGAACTGAGATGTAAAATTGTGGGGGCTAGTTACACTAAAAGTTACGCCCAGGGAGTTGACGCTAAAAACACATGTATATTATATCCATCAAATATGTATATCAAGGTGAGACTTACAGATGGTGCAGACTACAACCATCAGCAGAATCAAAATTGCTGAATTAGGAGTTGAGATGGGAAATTTTTTGGGGGGGGGGGGCTTACTGAACTTTAGTTCAGCGCTTTAGTTTATTTTGGGGGGGTGGGGCTTACTGAACTTTAGTTCAGTAAGCCCCACCCCCCCAAAATTAGCACACTCAGAAAAGATACATATTTAAGTGATATGTACAAATGGTGCAGAGACTATAGCCACTAGCAGAACTACAATCGTTCTATTAGGAAATAAAATAAAAAATTGTGGGACTAGTTAAACTAAAAGTTATGCTATTAATAGGCGCTGACACAAAATATGTATATTCAGGTGACGTGTACAGAGGGTTCAGAGACTATAACCATCATCAAAATCAAAATCGCTTAATTAGAAGCCAAGATAAGATATTTGGGGGCTACCTCAAGTAAAATTTATGCCCAGAGGGTATCTGAGCACCAGCGGGGGCCAAAATTTCTAGGGAAACAATGTCAGATAAAAGGATAATGTTGAAAATTTAATTTTAAAGTTTTTTTTAACAAATATTTAGAATTTCTTTAATTTTTAGGTATTTTGAATGTTAGCTGAAAAAGTAAAACAGCTGGGTAGGTCAAGTGACCCCTCAAACTAAATCTCCAAAACAACACATTTTTGAAAGTGTCACTAAAAATAGCCTATCAATCATGGGTATGCCAAAAATAGGAAACTCTGATGTTTAAAGAACTAATTTTAAATCAAACATATTGGAATTCGTCACCAGCAGATCAGCCAGAGCACAGAACTGCCCCAAATCAGAAATGACCCCTTTCCTGAAGGACATAACCACACTACATTAGAAATGACAAAATGCGAAACAACTTCAATAAGACAGCTCTCTGGGTAAAGTGATCTCTCAAACTGAGTGTCCCAAACTACACATTTTACTCACGATGGACAGAAACCCTTAAAATATAATAAACAATCCCCACCACCACCACATACACATTTAATCCATTCACTTGTTCAAATGCTTATTTAAACTTCCAAATTCATTCATAAAAAAAAGACGAGAAAGAGAACACACACGTTCTTAAATGTAGAAAATTGAAGCCAAATTAGCGAAACTGAGCCAATTTGAGAGGTCCCTCTTCATGTTTTACTATTCTTCTATTTCTCTTTGGCGAAAAGCGCCTGCAAAACGTGACACATATCAAGTGCTAATACTGCAATGTCTGTTTTTTATCACGCCAAATTTCTAATATTGTTCCCATACCATTCGTTTGCTCAGGACAAGGCGGTAAAAGGGATGCGGCTATAACAAATATCCCTGTATTTTTCCCTGTGTGTTGAAAATTCTATGCACTACAGCTTTCATGAGTCTCCTTTCTTTCACGAAATCTGTAGTGCTGCCATCTAGTGACATATTACATCACTATTCTCGATTCAATTGAATTGGAAATTTAAATTTTTTTTCAAGAGAAATTGTGATAAGTCTATATAACTAAAAAAATAATTTGGGCTGTTTTCTTAATGGTGCCGCACATCCCAACGGCCTCCCCAATAACCGCCCCTGCTTGAAAGGCAACATCAAGTTCCTCCATGGGGTGTTTTACTTTTCTCAATTTCATTACCTCTTTCTGGAGTCTTGCATAGAAAATATCTATAGGTTCGTCATTCACCGAACGTATAAAAAAGAACTAATCTAGCAATCTGATAAATTGACTACCCTGGTAATTCAACATATATCTTTTGCAAGTAGTATCACATTTCTACTTTTATTTCTCTAGCAATAATATTGACATCACTTTTGACAAAATAAATAATAGTTTTGTTTGAGTCTGTTTAATCCATTGAGTTGGTATATCTCTGAAAAACAATTTTTACTTTTTTAAAATGCGAAAACCTGAAATACTAACTATATAAATAAATATTCTTTAAATTATTAAAAAAAACTGTATGTGATAGGCAAAAAGTAAAGCTTGTTTTAAACTCAGCTTGCCAAACTTCATATAGAACAGTCAATATTTTCTGAACAAGAAAATCCATGTAAACTTGTGATAATTCACATAAAAATATAGCTTATAAATGTGAACCCTGTGGTGTGTGGTTAAACTTTATTACCCCATACTAATATTTTGATCACATAATTTAAATAATTCTTATGTATGTTATATTTTATATTATCAATTTTCATGTTCTACAGGATCATGGTATTACAAATGTATTTACTCTTATTGGAGGCCATATTTCACCTATTATTGTTGCTGCTAAATCATTGGATATTCAAATCATCGACACTAGGCATGAAGTATGTATATGTTTATTTTTTAATAAACTTTCTATTGTGATTTACTATTGATCCTAGATATATTCTTTGATAAAAAGCTCAAGAACTACTAATTTTTCAGAAACCAATCACTGTGTAAAATGTGTTTATGATAAGTATATGTAACTGTATGTATTAAGCAGTGGCGGTGCGTGCATAGCCACTGTTGGAGTGACAGTGCTCTCTCTTCCTCCCAGCCTGGTGTGCAGCTTGTTGGAAACTTGGTTTTGTTTACGTCGCGATTCTCGTTTCGCGGGAGCATGACGTCATTATTCTAAATGATTTTTCCGTTCTTGTGAACGAATCGCGATGTGGACAAAACTGGGCTTATCATGCAAATCACCTTCTCGCCTCTCATGCATCCTGATTTGCATATCCAGAGGGCATTGCCAGCAACGATTGTGTTCCGGAAGGCACCCATCGTCGGATATAAATGCTGGACACAGTTTTGGTTTAAGCAGACATGACAGACTGCAGACAGCAGATAGATCGCTGATCGATGGAGACATATTGACGATCATAGATGCCGATCGCTGATCGATCGACTTTAATATTGATCGATGTTAAGACGGGTCTACATAGAGTCTTGTTCGAAGTAGTCAAATGTAATGATAGTGTTTATCATTGAAGCAGATGTTTGATCTAAGTAATGGTGGATCTTAAAGTTTTTATGGTTTTCAGTCAAGGAGACCATGTTGTTCCGTGCTGTGGACTTTATGCAGAGTTAATCCGTGAAGTTTAAAGTTTTTGCCGTAGCGTGTACTATTGGTGGCATCGGGAAATGCACGTAGTTACGTAAGTCTGAAAAGTTTTATTCTACTTACCCGTGTATTTCAAAGATTGCTTAAACCAGGAATGTGTCTGAGTGTGTAATTCTTCTGAAACCCTACTATTGAGCTTGTGAGCTCATGTTTTTGTACATAGTATGCTTGCTTTGTGTTACATTGCCAGAAATATCTTGTAAGCAAATGCAATGGATTCGCTTCTTAATAAAAGTGATTTGAACTAAATTGGAACTGTTCTTTTCCAACACCTCTACAATTAGTTGTATTTTTACAACTACCTTTGACGTTGTTATCCCTGCAACTCAGCTTAAATTCCAGCGAAGTTGTTCAACTGCAATTCGTACCTCGTATTAATTTTTACAACCAGAAGGCTTATCCTGTGAATCTTGACAGATTATTGCACTGTGATCCCCCCAACAGTGCGGTTTCCTACTTGCGCATGCGCACAACAGTCAAACACCATGCCACTGAAACTGTGAAGCATGGTGTTTGACTGTTGTGCGCATGCGCACATAGGAAGCAGCACGTGAGGGAGAGAGAGTACTGTCAGTGCCGCAGTGCCTATGCACCCACTGCTACTGGTATTAAGTGTACTGTAAGAAAAACTTGAGCAAAGTATAAAACCACAAATAGCACGATAATGCAGCATACCACAATAATGCATATTACCATGTTTTCCAAAAATCAGTCAGCAGATTGCTAAAATCCTTAAAAAATTCGCATTTCAGTATTGCGTTTAAACCATCTAATAAACTCATTTTCTAATTTTCAAGATTCTTTAGAAATTCTTAATAGTTTGAAGCATTTACAGTATTTCTTGCCAGTGTGGTCTTTCTTATATTGATCAAACTAAATGTGCTTTAAAATTTTGTATTAAGGAACATGAAAATTATGTAAAAAAAACAGTATTTTGAAATATTTTCAATTGCTCAACACTGCTATCAATTTGATCACTGTTTTGAGTTTTCTTCAGCAAGGATTATACAAAAATGCACTTTGATCTATGATCTTGACGTCTTTGAAGCCTTCCATATCCATAGAAAATCCAGTAATCTGGTTAATGGCTTGTCCAGTACTCCATTTTTGTTCACGGTCTGGCAGAATACCCTGTAATTCCCCCTCCTTTCATCATTCTATTCCTTTGGGGCCCTTATGTGTCATTTTAACATTTTTTTGAGCCTCATTTATTCTTGTTCTGGCTTGACTCATCTTGTTGGGATATTTCTTTTGTGTTTTGGCCCACACCAATTTTGTGAGTTACTTGTCATTTTGGTTTGGCTGGGTGGTTCTTCATGCTTCTTTCTGATTGGCTCTCTCTTAATCAAGGTATATAATCCCTCTTGCTTCTTCTTTTCATGCCCATTCCTCTTTTGGACTTTGGGTTTGTTGGTTCTCTTGCACTGATGAAGGGTATCCTTCAAATAGTTGTATACTTCATTATTGTGTTATTTATGCTTTTATACATTGCTCAAGTTTTTCTTATCATGAGCACAGAGAGCAGGGGTGGTGAATTAATGGAAATTCTTACCAGCCAGAAAAAAATTCTACCAGCCAGAAAAAATATGTGTTGGAAAAAATTAAAACATTGCGATTTACTATTCCCATGAACGGACGGTTATGCAAATTTAATATGAACGACTCTTTCCGTTCACTGGCGTGAACCGTGACGTTTTCCAACATGAGGTTTCATGCAAATCAGTTCTCAATGCGTACGCATCTCATTTGCATATCCGGGGGCGTTTCCGGAACAGTCCATTTTCGGACATAAAAGACAGAAGTTTCTTGAAGCAAAAGCAGATGCTGTCAGACGATGATCTCAGTCGAGACAGACGCAGATGTCGATCGTTGGATCGGTCTAAATCCCTGATCGGTTCCGGACATAATCCCGACAGCCGAAATCCTGACAAGCCAAAATCCCGACAAGTCAAAATCCTGACAAGGTCAAAATCCCGACAAGGTTGGAATCCTGACAGCCGAAACCAACTCACGCAGACTAATACAACACTAAGGCGGTCATCGTAGTGACGTCACTAGGGTTAGAATTTACTAATCAGCACCCCCCCCCCCCACGCACATGCGTTGGACTCATGCTGGGCACACACACATGGCTGTCTACGCCTATATGTATAGCTTGATCAAAATTATCGGCTTTTTTACATCTCTACATTTTACAAATTAATAGTTTTAATCACTAAATCATAACAATTATGCCATTACTGAAATAAATTTTGACAAATTGAAATGACAGTCACAGATTAAAATGGTACAACAGGTCTGTATAAGATTTATGATTCTTTTGTTTAGGTACTCATTTCTTTTACTGGTCACTAGTGGAGGGGATGAGGGGGGTAGGTCATAACCACACCCCAAATGCGAGAGGGGGAGAAGAGAGATCAACCCCATGCCAATCACTCGATGCCAGAATATATGGCCATTGTCGTAGCAAGCGGATGGAGACAAGAGGCAGCGTGAGTCAGCGCATGTGCGTGGGGGGAAGGGGTGCTGATTAGTAAATTCTAACCCTAGTGACATCACTGTGATGACCGCCTTAGTGTTGTATTAGTCTGTGCAAGAGTGGGTGAGTTTCGGCTGTCGGGATCTTGACTTTTCGGGATTTCGACCTTGTCGGGATTTCGACCCTGTAGGGATTTCGGCATGTCGGGATTTCGACTGTCGGGATTCTGGCTTGTCGGGATTTTGGCTGTCGGGATTACGACCCAGACCCATCCCTGATATAGTCAGTTTAGACCAGTACGTGTCGGATGTGTTTAGTTAAAAACATTGACTTATTTTTCTAAAGTATGATGGCTTTTACTGTGTTACGTGCATTTAAATAATGTTAAGTGTTAGATTTACTTACGTTGGAATATTTGGAAGTCACGTTAATATTTGTCGGTATTTCATCCATTGGATCCTGTTTGCCAAGTGTGATACCTTCAACGGTGGCTGCAAATGCACGCAAGTTATTTAAGGTAGTATAATTCTTTACTACAAACTCTTCAAGAAAGTTCTGTCGAACTATTTGTGTCTACGAGAACCTTTGTACATAGAATTGCTTAAAGATTTATGGCATGGAAATTACCAGTATGTGTAAATTGCCTAATTATGTTATTCACACAATAAAGTGAACAGTGTTTTTCTTTGAACTGGCTTCGTATATTTTTCCGACCCAGCCAACACTTCATAAGTGGTTTGAACTGTGCATACTTCTGCTTAAAATAATATTCAAGAGCTGTGTTTCAGAATACGACTTCCAGTACGTATCGAACCATGGCTTCATCTGTTACGCCTAAATTTTTATGAGTCAAATTAGTAGCATCTCGAGTATTATTGTTATTAATTCTCATACCAGTAACTAAGTAAATTAAATTACTAGTATTCCATCAGCTTATGGGCCAGTTTAACGCCCAAAAACCATAGTGTGAGTGTTGTGAAATATCCGGACTTAAAGAAAAATCCACCATTGTTCCAGTGTAGAGGTATTCAAATGGGGGCCGCAAATGGCACCATTTTGAATTACGTGTGATCAAGTAAACATTGTAGAAAAGACTTTTGCTTCTGCTTCTTTGCTAATCTACCAGTGTCCATGGAGGCAAGTAGAACGGAGTTACTTACCCGAGGCAACTACGTCCCTTGGTGTACCGACATCTCATTCGTCCTCAAGAGAGAAGGGTGTTTCGGTCACGTAGACGGATTCATGAAGCCAATCGAGGAAGATGCATCTCGCCAGGACTTCGATGATTTTCATCGACAGAAGGACCGAGCGCTGGCTATCATCTATCAAAGTTTATCTACAGAATACAAAGAACTGATAAATGTCACAGACGAGCCAAGTCATGTGTGGAATACTTTGAAACAACATTTCTAAGTGCCTGCCCAACCCAATCTTGTGCGTCTTCTGAATGGAGTTCTTTTCGGTGCGGTCGGAACCCGACGCGCCTGTTGACATATTTTGATCCAGACTCAGAAAGGCAGTGACAAAACTTAAAGATGCGAATCACTCCATCGAGGACTTGTACGTTGCATTTTACGCAATCTGCCATTTACCGGAGGAATACCGGGGTATTGTTAAACTTGTAATTCAATCTTAACTTCTTAATCCTAACCTTGTATTTTAATAATTTTAAATTCATAAGTAATCTCAAATTTGTACTTCAAGTTGTATCTTAAAATCTGTAAACTTTGGACTTCTCATTCACCAATTCCTTGGGGATTTTCTATTGGCCCCTCTCGTATCCCTTTCCCTGCCCTCCCTTTCTCTTACAGCCACAGCTCAGCACTCAGCCATCAGCAGCCACTCCAAGACGAAGGCGGCACAACACCAACCGCCTCTGACTCCTACACAGCAACCTCTCGAAGATGAATGCTATTCCATATTGCTATTACTGAAAAAATCATCTACAGTGGACTTTTATACATTCGATGTGGCTGTGATTGACCTTCGGTCCCAGGAAGGCCATAAGCAAGAGTCTTGGCTCTTGGCTATACAGATGGAGTGATGCGGACTTCAAGTTAAGTAAGATCCAAGCAGAGTTGGCAGCTGAAGAGAGTAGACTGCGACAATTGGAAAGTGACATGGCAAAAACTGTAAGTTTTAATTCTGCATATTTTACTTCTAAAAGCAATGTAAATAAAGTAAAAATACCTAAATTTAAATTGCCAACTACGTCTAATATAAATACTTCTAAAAATTATGTTAATAATAGAAATGTTCCTAAAAATACTGTAAATATTTCTAAAAGTAATGTTAAATGTTTTAAAGCAAGGTCATACTGAAGCAAATTGCTCTAAATATAATGGATCTAGTGTTATGGACTTTCTTGTATCTCCGCATATTGAGGCAAATACTGTTATCGATCCTAACGATAGGCTCAGCTGGGTAGTAGACACTGCTGCTACACGACTTTTCTGCAATAACATTAATTATTTTCCAAATTTAACGGGTGCAAAGGCACTTCAATGTCGTTAGCAGTAGGGGATGTCGAAAGTCCAGTTAAGGCTATCGAGACGGTGGAAATGTACGTCCAATTTAAGGACAAACAAAGTGTTATTATACTTAATGATGTTATGTATTCTTCTAAACTTAGGAGAAATTTATTAGCTGCCTCTGTTCTTGAAGAACAAAATTTCAGTTTTAAAGGAGCTAATGGGGTACTATGGTTTTTTACACCCAAATGAGATAAATTCTTTTATGCAAAAAGAAAGGATGGGCTGTATTTTTTAAAACCAAAGTATAGTACCCGTAAACCAAATAACACTGAAAACAGTCAATCTAAAGATAGGGATCGGGATGGAGACAAGAAACACAAAAAGGATAGGAAATCTAGACATAGGAATTCTAGTGCTTCCAGGAATGTAAATAATGTAAAAATAGCACCTAATTTTAAAGAAACTAAAAATAAATCTGACTTGGAAAAATCAAAAACTAGGCAGATTGTAAATGTGGGTATTTTGAAATCTAAGCCTAGCAGTTCAGTAATTGAACTTAATAGTACAAACTGTCTTTAGCACAAACGATATTGCCACATAAATGCTGAGTATCTTCTCCAAACCAGCAAAGTTTCTGCAGTAAATGGACTTCCTAGACTTAAATACAAAAAGTTAAATTGAAAATCTTGTAAAATGGCTAAGTCTAGGAGAGTATCGTATCAACCCACCGGTAGGATAAGGTCCACTAGACCATTACAATTGTTGCATATGGACGTTTATGGTCCCTTTCCTACAGCTTCGTATGGTGGAAATAAATATGTCCTAACCATAACAGACGATTATAGCAGGAAAGTTTTGGTTTATCTAATGAAACAGAAGTCAGAGGTGTTTTTACATTTTAAAGAGTTTCAAGGCAGACAGGAATGGCAATTAGGTGCTAAAATTCTATATATCCGGACGGATAATGGAATGGAATTTTGTCATGACAAGTTCAAAACTTACCTGAATAATATTGGTATTAAGACAGAGAGGACTAACACATATACGCCACAACAAAATGGAGTATCAGACCAATTCAATTTAACCGCATTTTATTGTGTTAGAGCTATGTTGAACGAAAGCAAAATGAATGACAGATTTTGGGTGGAAGCCATATATTGTGTTTTACATACACTAAAAATCGTATATGTCACAAATTTAAAACGAAGACTCCACGCAAACTCTACAGTGGTAGAAAACCTTCAGTCTATCATCTTAGGACTTTTGGTTGTAGAGCCTATGTAGGTAAACCCAGTCATCTCAGAAAGAAATTAGATATGAAAGCTACAGAAGGGGTTATGGTAGGCTATGCTACTGGAACCAAAGGCTATAGAATATTTTTGTCAGGGGAAAAACGTACAGTTGAAACCTGCAATGTAAGATTCGATGAGGGTAATGTAGTGGAAGGCATCCTGGATCCAATTTGTCTCAGAACTATCTCCTTAGGGATATCAAGAGATAACCGTTCAGAGTACTCTGACAAGGAATATCTGAGGGGGCAGTCTGATAAGAAGGCGGGAGAGAGTGAAGACACTGGTGATGATATATCTGAATCCAGTGAGGAAACGGACTCTCCTGTTGATTCCAGTATGACTCCTTGCTCGGATATTACTTTGCAGCGAAAGGCAGTTCCAAGACCCGATGGGAGTAGGACAGACGTATATTATTACGCCCAAGGAGATGATAAAAGGCTGAGGTCACATAATGACGTTAGGAAATATTGTGCTAAAAGAAGTATACAATATGTTCAGCAGTTATTTAATTTTCGGGAAAAGAAAGGTCTTAATCTTAAAAGGGTCAGAAGCAGACCAGAAGCAAGCAACATTGAAATAAAGGTACCAAAAAGTTACAATGCTGCTATTAAATCTTCCCAGTCTGAAAAATGGTATAATGCTATGGATGAAGAAATGGCAGTAATGCAAGAGTGGAGTGTCTGGGAACTAGTTCCTGCATCCACCTCACAAAAGCATATAGGCAATAGATGGGTTTACACTATTAAGAAGGACGAGAATGGGAAAATCAAAAGATTTAAAGCTCGCTTTGTAGTTCAGGGGTATTGTCAGAAAAAAGGAGAATCATACGATGAAGTTTTTAGCCCTGTGGTTAACTTCAGCATAATTAGAGCATTCTTCTCAATTTTCATATGCATGCTTGGTTAGATGCATTTCAAGTTGGATATCAAATCAGCATATCTCTATGCTAAATTGAGTCAAAAGATATATATGAAACAACCTCAAGGCTATGTCAATCAAAAACAACCTGATTATGTTTGTTTGTTGAAGAAAGCCATTTATGGTCTTCATCTAGTGGAAGAGAATGTTATAATGAACTTGACACCAAATTAAGGGCATTGAAAATTTTGAAACTTCAATGATGTAATTGTGCCTATATTTATAATAAAGTTCTTATGTGGTAGTTTATGTGGATGATATAATTCTCTTTTCCAAGTATCAAAAGGACATAGACCACATTGTTTCATTACTTAGCTTTGAGTTTGATATCAAAGTATTAGGAAAAATTAGAAAACTCCTAGGCATGGAATTTAAAGAGTGTGACAATAAATTTTTTATACATCAAAGTCAGTATATAGATAAAGTATGTCAAACATTTCAACAGTATAAATATCCAGTTGATTCACTTCCCATTTTTAAAGGGAATATTTTGAGTAAAATTGATTGTCCAATGACAAGTGAAGAAATAAAGCAAATGCAAAGATTTCCTTACAGTAGATTAATTGGATGTTTAGCTATTATATCTAGTAGGACTAGACCAGAGATATGTTATACCATCAACATATTATCTCAATTTCAAGAAAACCCTGGAATTAAGCATTGGAATGCATTGTTAAGACTTTTAGGATATGTTGAGAAGACTAAAGATTATATGTTAAATTTATCTAGTATTGAAGAGTTAAAGTTAAATTGTTACTCAGATTCGGACTTTGCTGCAAACAGAGATGACCGTGTTTCACTTGGAGGCATGATATTCTTTATTGATGATGAACCTATTTCTTGGCGAACCTTTAAACACAAGTGTGTCAGCTTATCAACAATGGAAGCTGAGTATGTAACACTAACTGAGGCCGCTAAGGAAATGGTATGGGTATAGAATATAATTGAAGAATGTCATTCGCTTGGGTTAAACTTTAAAAATAACAGTGTCATTTTTAGCGACAACCAAGCAGCTATTAATTTTTCTAATTCTCCAATTGAAAACAACAGAACTAAGCATATTGATGTAAGATATCATTTCCTAAGAAATTTAATAGTCAATGAATCATTCAATGTTAAATTTGTAAATAGTAAAGATAACGTAGCAGATCACTTTACTAAACCAATGACTAAGGAAGGAATATTTAAATTTTGTAGTAAAATATTTGAAAACTAAATCAAACTTTTTAAGATTAGTGGTTAGTATAAAAAATTTTTAATGCTAATTTGAACTTGGGAATTTTTAAAGATATTATATATACATTATCGTTTTTCTCAAACCTCATTGATATAAGCTAGTATATCTTGAGTTTAAATTTTTGTGATATGGAATCTCTTCACTTTACACTTTTGTATATACATCCATTTTTCAATCACCCACATAATGCCATATAGTAGCTTATGTGTATAAAATTTTTGTAATTTTCAACTTAGTAGAAAATATGTGTTGAAGTTTTCATGAAGGAATTTCATTATCTGATTACTTGCATCATGTATTTTAAATTTTTGGTATATCAGTACAATTTAATGGTATTAATTATGTATTCTTGTATTGTATTAATAGACTAAATTTTATGCCTTTTGAAATATAGTGTTTATATTCAAATTTAAAGTAAACTTAAATTCTGTGCTTATACAAAAATTTTAATCTTTTTAAGGTTGATGTGCTAAATATGAAATATGCTTATACTTATAAATTTAAACATAAATTTTGATGTTTATAATTAAACTTAAACTAAATGTAAATTTTGAATGCTAATACTTAAGCATTGAAGTAATGTTGTACATAAATTTCTACTGGATGTATATGTAGTTTTTGCAATGTAGTCTTCTATACTTAACTGTTTTTCAAATGCTGTAGGTACTTATGCATTTTATTTAAATTTTGTAATGATGTGATACTTTAAAATTTATTCCTTCATTATACTTTTGGTTATTGGGGGGGCCTTGGTGTTTATTAATATACCTTGGTTTCTCAGAGTACGTTTTTTGCATATGCATTGAGACTTAAGGATTAGCATGAGGGGGCCAACTGTTGGAAAAAATCAAAACATCGCGATTCCCAATTACCGTGAATGGACGCTTATGCAAATTTAATATGAATAACTCTTTCCATTCACCGGCGTGATGTTTTCCAACATGAGGTTTCATGCAAATCAGTTCTCAATGCGTATGCATCTCATTTGCTTATCCGGAAGAGCCCATTTTCGGATATATAAGACAGAAGTTTCTTGAAGCAAAAGCAAACGCTGTCAGACGACGATCTCAGTCGAGACAGACGCAGATGTCGATCGTTGGATTCCTGATATGGTCAGTTTAGACCAGTACATGTCAGATGTGTTTAGTTAAAAACACTGACTTATTTTTCTAAAGTATGATGGCTTTTACTGAAGTTACGTGCATTTAAATAATGTTAAGTGTTAGATTTACTTACGTTGAAATGTTTGGAAGTCACATTAATATTTGCCGGTATTTCATCCATTGGAACCTGTTTGCCAAGTGTGATACCTTCAACAGTGGCTGCAAATGCACGCAAGTTATTTAAGGTAGTATAATTCTTTACTACAAACGCTTCAAGAAAGTTCTGTCGAACTATTTGTGTCTACGAGAACCTTTGTACATAGAATTGTTTAAAGTTTTACGGCATGGAAATTACCAGTATGTGTAAATTGCCTAATTATGTTATTCAGACAATAAAGTGAACAGTGTTTTTCTTTGAACTGGCTTCGTATATTTTTCATGGCCCAGCCAACACTTCATAAGTGGTTTTTGAAATGTGCTTACTTCTGCTTAAAATAATATTCAAGAACTGTGTTTCAGAATACGACTTCCAGTACGTAATAAACCATCGCTTCATCTGCTACGCCTAAATTTTTACGAGTCAAATTAGTAGCATCTCGAGTATTATTGTTATTAATTCTCATACCAGTAACTAAGTAAATTAAATTACTAGTATTCCATCAATGTGTACCAACCAATTTGCGTGCACTGTTCAAGTATCTCAATTTTTATAAGCAAAAAGAGATAAAAACCCAAAATGCAATTTTTAGATGCACTTTAACACATTTCGCACAAGTTTAAATACAATACCAAAAATAATAAAATTATGTATATTGGACTTTCATAGAATTTTTTTAAATAAAAATGTGCAATATGCACACAACTTAATTTTTGCTATAAATAAACATTTAAATTTGAGCACATACCTAAGTATATATAGCACTGGTGGCAACATTAATGGAACATACATAGAATAAAAAATTCATTTATTTTAAAATGTAGTACTTTATGATGTAGGAACATTAGTTGTTATTTAAACAAATTTGAATATAGATGACTTATTACTACTAGTCAAAGTCTTCCCCAGAATTGAAACAGGCCAGGATGCCATTACCCAAAAAGAGAACTTAAAATAATTGAAGGCACTAAGTTATGGAGCAGAATTGCATGTACTCTAACAACAGTTGCACCATTAGCGATGATCCCGCGTAGCGGCCGGGTATGCGGTCAACAGATACTTCATCAACTGCAATATTAGCTATCACTTGCTCGCATAATGGAAGTGCACGATTGACAGCTACTTTATGCACTTCACCTTTAACCGTGACTTTTGCGTATAGCGGAGGTGCGTGATCGACCACTACTTCAGGAACTCCACTATTAGCTGTGGTTTGCACGTGTAACGGAGGTGCGTGAGCTGCAGTTACTTCATGAACTGTCCTGTTAGCCTTGACTTTTGCTCATAGCGGAGGTATGCAATGTTGAAAACATAGTTCTGTTTCCGTCGCGATTCTCGTTTCACATGAACGGGATTTCATTTTTAGAATGGTTTTTCCGTTCCTGTGAACGACTCGTGACGGGAACAGAACAGGCTTATCATGCAAATCACCTTCTCCCGTGCTCATTCTGTTTTGCATATAGTTGTTGAAATTTTTTTGTTGGCAAAATTCATAACCAGTTGGTAGCAGAGCGTTGTAGTAGATGAAGCAAAAAGTAGACTTGATGTGAAAAAAAACTTTATTTATTTTCACGAACTTAAACATCTTAAAAAACAAAAACAATATCCATTTCTATAACTTCGAAATGGTATCAGCAGGAAGTTAAAATCACAAAACTAAGTCTTGAAAATACATCATAAGACTTAAACAGTTAGGCCTAACAACACCGGCCCCGTACATCGCTATTTACCGGCATACATGCAAAAAACTGTTTACTTAAACTGCTCATAGTAACATCTTACAGATAGACATCGGAAATACTATCAAAGATTACAGTTTAAACAAAGATGACAAACTCAACGATCATCCTGGTAATCCAGATCAAGACCGAGATCAAGATCAAGAACAAGATATCAAGATAAACCAACTGATACAACCGCTAGCTTATATAGTGAAATATCATTGAAGTAGAAGTTAATGTTTTTCCCGGAGAATGCTAATTTCTAATCGGTTGAAGTAGAAATTAGCATAAACCGGAAGTTGACGTCTCAATTTGTAGGAATACGGAGCATGGGGGTAAAACTTCTTAACAAGCGATCCGAAAGCGATTAACCAATCACAACAAAGTAACTTTTGGATTTTAACGGTACGTTGACCGATTTACGTTTTTGCTTGTTTACATTGAAGTTTTTCTAACAATCGGCCCCCTGCTACAGATAGAGTTGCCTAATCACAAAAATACAAGTTATAATCAAATATCAATTTTTAAGTTGAACATATACTGCTTTATAGAGTTTCAAAGCACCATGTATAAATTTTAGTGTAGAACTACATTTTTCAAGACAAAGTTTAAAAAGCATCATGATATAATTTACATGAGAATACAAAGTTAAAATATCTCTGTGTTAAAAACAGGAGATATAAATTCAAATTCAAAAACTCTTAAATTCTTCGCCACACAGTATAAACTCAACGGTACCTAAACTACATGTTGAGGGAGTGGAAAAGTTTGTATATTACATCGAAAAATTCTTAAACTTTTAACCCTTCACTACACAGTTTAAACTCATTAGTATCTAAGCTACTACATGAGAGATTGAAAAAATGTATAAGTTATTTTTAGTATATGTCAAAAACCTTAAAAATCTTCGCCACACAGTATAAACACATTGGTAACTAAACTACACAATGTGGGTTTTAAAAACAGTGTTGAAGTTAATTTTTGAGAAGTACAACTATACAATTTAGAATGAATGTAACTTGTTTACATTAGATTTCAAACTATAATTTAAACATCTCAAGAAGTTTTAAAGATATCACAGAATTTAAAAATTGCTTCTTTGGTGACAGGTTTCGTAAAACCATCAACTTTATTATTTTTGCTGTTTACAAATTTAATCTCAAAGAGTTTCTTTTCAACTAGATTTCTCAAAAAATTATATTTAACATCGATGTGTTTTGTTCTATGATTCTCAATGGGTGAGTTGGAAAAGTTTATGGCTGCTTGGTTATCACAGAATGTTACACTATTTCCTAACTGAACATCAAGCTTATTACATTCAAGTAATATGTTCTGTACCCATACCATTTCCTTTAGAGATTCAGTTAATGAGATGTATTCAGCTTCCATTGTAGATAAACTCACACATTTATGTTTAAATGTTCTCCATGAAATAGGTACCCTATCTACAAAAAATATCATGCCTCCCATTGATACTCTATCATCCCTATTAGCTGCAAAGTCAGAATCAGTAAAGCAATTGAAATTTACAGATTGAATGTTTGATAAGTTTCATTTAAAATCCCTTGTTTTATCTACATACCCTAGAAGTTTAAGTAAAACATCCCAGTGTCTAATGCCTGGGTTTTCCTGAAATTGGGATAAGATATTTACAGCATAGCTAATATCGGGTCTAGTTCTGCTGGCTAGAAATGACAAATAACCTAATAAGTTTCTGTAAGGTATATTCTTCATTTGTTCTATTTCAGAATGATTTGCCGGGCAATCTGTTTTGCTTAGAACCACACCTTTAGCTATGGGTAAACTTGAAACAGGATATTTAAATTTTGAGAATTTGTTACAAATCTTAGTGATGTATTGATTTTGAAAAACTCCTCTTTTCCGGAAAACATCTGAAGTAGCACCGTTTTTCCCGAAAATTTCCGAAGCGGCTGCATCCGGCACAGGCGAGACGCATGAAGGCTAAAAGCATCTATCTAGTTAGTCTTCAAGGCGAGACGTGTCATTTCATTCTTCACTAGTTACAAATATGGCTCCTGTATATATAGGAGCCTTAGTTACGGACGGACAAGTCGTGGCAAGGTGCTTTTTTTAATGACGTTTCATTCTTTTCTGGGTAAATAGGGCAGAGCACACTAGGCACAAAGGTTTTGATTTTCCCGAATTCGTTACATTTTCTTTTCTGCTCTTAGTAGTATCTATACGTACGTCTGAGCCCACATATTCTTTTTACACTAAAAAACATGATTTTATAGCTTTTTTTATCATTTTTTATTAAAAAAAAAGGTCTTGATCCATTTTAATATTAAAAACATGATTTTTATAGCTAAAAAGGTGTATATATACCTTTTTTACATTAAGACCAAATTTTAACAATGAATTACTGAACTTTTTTAGTTAAAAAGCTAGACATATAAAATAAAAGCGTGAAAAAAGAGGACCTGAATGGAAGTCTTCTAATATATGTACCTTTAAACAGTGAACTTTTTTAGCTAAAAAGCTAGACATATTAAAAGTATGCAGTGAATTATTTAAAATAAATGCGTGAAAAAAGAGGACCTGAATGGAAGTCCTCTAATATATTAAAAATGTGTACCTTTTAGCAGTGAACTATTTTAGTTAAAAAGCCAGACATATTAAAAGTATGCAGTGAATTATATAAAATAAATGCGTGAAGACCTCCAAATGAATCCCCTGTTTTTAAAGGGTGGGGTTGAGACCCCCCCCCATATATTTAATAGAAAAACTCAAAATGTTTAACTAAACATTTTTTATAAAATTAAAAAGAATTATAGAAATATGAAATCATTATGAATATACAAAACATATGATAATTATAGTGGGGGGTGACGCCCCCCCCCCCACTGAAAAATGATTAAGCTTTCTCTAATTCATATTCGTATTTATCATCAATCATACCCGAATACTTAAATATATATCTACCTTTATTGATTTTATTTATTGATACATCAGAAAGTTTTCCATGTTTATTCGCAAGGTAATACTCTTTTTCTTCATCATCTAACTTTATGATTACTGAATCTCCATATTTAGTATTAATTTTTCTCAATGATATCAGATCATATTCCCCAGGATTTAAATCATTTAATTTAAACGTTTTAGGATAACCTCTCAGTCTATTGAACTCTTCCACTTATTAGTAAACATTTTTATAAATATAAATTCACCCATTCTTCATAATCTGTAAAACCTCTTTCTACCATCTCTTTTATAAGTTTTTCTCTGTATTCTTCATCAGACTTTGACTCTCTAAATATTTTATCAGCTATATTTTTTGTTCATTATCAGAAATTGTAATAGAAACATCAGGATCAAATCCATTTAGTACATTAATTATTCTAGTTACTTTTCCTACAAAACATTTATCATCACCCTCTTTTAGTTCATCTTTTAACACTTATTATTTCATTTTTATTCTCATTTTTTAAAATTCTGTTAAACACAATAACTAATATCTCTCTAAATTTAATATTATGGAATTCTTCCTCCAGTAAGTGTCTTTTAATTTTTATATCTAATTCTTTAATGCATTCATCTAAATCATATTTAATATCTGTATTTAATAATTTTATGATAGTCTCTCTCAAAGATTTTTGAATATATGTATTATGTACATTTTGAGAGTCATTATATACATTATTATGAAATCTTCTTAAATTCGGGGGTAAATTTATTTTATCTCCATCATACCATACTTTATATATTCTAGGCAAAAATATTAATTCATTTAGAGATGTAATATCATTTTCTCTACAATCCAATAATACTATATTTATTAAATTTTCTATTCCTTCATGTGAAGTTAATTTATTTTTTCTGCAATCTAATTCTTTTAAATTTATTAAATTTTCTATTCCTTCAAGTGAAGTTAATTTATTTTCTCCACAATATAATTCTCCTAAATTTATTAAATTTTCTATTCCTTCAAGTGAAGTTAATCTACACGTCATACAATATAATTCTTCTAGATTTATTAAATTTTCTATTCCTTCAAGTGACGTTAATTTATTTTCTCCACAATATAATTCTTCTAAATTTATTAAATTTTCTATTCCTTCAAGTGAAGTTAATTTAATGTCTCCACAATATAATTTTTCTAAATTTATTAAATTTTTTATACCTTCAAGTGACGTTAATTTATTTCCTCCACAAGACAATATTTCTAAATTTATTAAATTTTCTATTCCTGACGTTAATTTATATCCCTCACAATATAATTCTTTTAAATTAGTTAAATTTTCTATTCCTGACGTTAATTTTTCTATTCCATAATATAATAAAAAAATAGATTTCACTTCAGCAGGATTCTCTATATTTAAGAAAGAGATAAATGGTTTTTTTTTATACCATTATTATATATAACATTCATTTATTTAGAAACATTATTATAAAATATTTATTTTTCATCTTTGTTAGTTAATTGTCTCAAAAGATAAACGCATTCTCTCAAGACTTTTTTAACTTCACAAATCTCTTCAATAATTTTTTCTCTGTAAGGTTCTATTTCATGATGACCAAACTTTTTATTTAATTCGCTCATCTGTATAGCTTGTATTTTTTTCCAATAAACATTAAAAAAGTGATCAGGTAATAGATCAAATTTGTATTTAATCAAATAACAAAAATCTAATTTATGCATAAATTCTTCTATAAAATTTTCACTAAATGTTTGATATCTAGTTATATACAACCAATTTATATCATCTTTTAATACTCTCATGGTATCTTCTGAAAGATTTTGAAACATTGATACTTTATATAAATCTAAATGATCAGAAAATTTTATCATAAATTTGTTACTTAAAGTTTGATAATAATAAATGTTTTCCCAATCTACTTTATCTTTACATTTTTCTATAAAATCTTCTGATAATTTTTGATATCTAGAAATTTTAAGTTAATCATCAGGTTGAGCAAATTCTTCAATAAAAGAATCAGACAGTGATGAATATTGAAAAATTAAATCCATATTTACATGATCTTTAAGATTTCTAATTACATCTTCAGATAAATTATTTCTGGAAAATGCATTCCAATCAATATCCATTTATTGGTGAACGTATTTTAGAAAGGGATTTTTTCAATATGCATATACGATTTTAAAGTGCTTGATTTACCATGGGTTTTTATCCATAATGTGATGATATCATCATGTTTTCCATAAGCAAAACAGGTTACTGTATCTGTATGAGCTTCTAAAATTTCCTTACCATTGATTTCTAGTGATATGTAGATCTTGACTTTTATCATATATATATATTTAATTTCTACATATATAACTAAATATATGGAAATTTTCATATACATATCTGTAGTTAATCGCATCTCTTGATCTAGTAATTTAGAACTCATCATGTTGAAATCTGCTTTTTGAAATCCAAAATGGTTAACAGTTTGAAAATCATCTTCTATGGTAATCCAGATATCTCTATTGTCTAAACATATTTTATTGACAGCATCATTATCATTTTCAGGTTCTGAAACATTCATAATTATTTTCTTTTTTGCATCAAATTTATCATTCTGTAATATTAATGTATTTTTTTCAAAATATCTTTTATTCACAACATTTTTTTCATCTTTAGGATCTGCTACATTTCCTATTCTTTTTCCTTTTGCATCGTAAGGTTTTCCTTCTGAAGAATGTAAAGTTGTTTCATTTAATTCTTTTATTCTCTTACCGGTTTCTTCAGTAAAGGATAAAAAATCCTTATCATATTTAGTTTCTATAAGATCTCTCAATTCAAAATGATTATTCTCTATTTTATTCAAAACGAAACTTTAGTGGTTAAATCTAAATCATCTATAGGATTTTCATAATTTTTTAAAATTCTATTTTCCATATCATAATTTTCATCATCCATTAATTAAAAACCTATACCAGGAAGTCCAATAGGCCCTTCTTTCATTTGATCATCATAAGGTGGATAATAAGCACTCATTTATTATAGCATTAATTTTATGATTTTAAACTCTTAACCATTGTTATAGTTTTATATTTCAAATTTATAAAACATCTTTTTCTTTCTTTAAAAATAAAATAAAACTTATATTCCTTTTGAGTATTCATTAATCTCTCCCAATTAAATTCAATATCTAAATTATTTAAATCGGTATAGTTTTCATGATTTGATAAGTCAAAATGAAAAATAGTATACATTTCTCCAAAATTCTTCTTATTTATCAAACATCCTGTTTCTGTATTAATATCATTTAGTCCAGCATGTAAAAGAGCTTCATACACTCTTATAATCTTTATTGGTAAAATTCGTTTTGTAACGCATAAGAGGAATTTGTTTATTATTAATCATCCAACCAGCATTCAGTCATATCTATATTATCAAATATCATGTTATTTTTTTCATAATTACCATCCCTTTCAACGTACTGAGGAATAACATAGACACCTAAAACTTCATCTGAGGCTGTAGTTGCTGTGACAGATCCACTATCGCTTTTATAGGGACCTACCATCTTAAATCTATATCGATCCCAATTTACCTCTATATCTTTATCAGATAAAAATGATTCCATAAACACGCTTTCTGCAGAATTTTTAAATTCTATATAAGGTAAATGCAAGGTTAAACCTTCAACTACTACCTTATAATTAACATTTCCTATATCAGTATATATCATATTCTTATTTTCATTTCTTTGAATTTCACTTCAAAACCAGGAATAACCTTTTCATATTCTCTAAAGAAATCGATTATATCTTTTAAAGGTGTCCATATTTTAATGACATTGCTATCTTTCGTTAGTTCCCATCTCTTTGCGAATCCTTCATTATAATCTTTATTCATTTTCAAATTATTAAAAAAATCAGTTATTTTAGTAGTATCTTGTAAAGTACCCTCATATTTTAACTCTTTTCGGTCAGTTGAATCAGATGTATCTGGATAAAAAAATTCATCTTGAGCTTGCGATGTTGTATAATCAGGAGTATAATGAGTTAATCTTAAACCATGATTCATGATTGAAAAATTTGACTGTGTATTTGATTCAATTTCGCTATCTCCTATATGTACTTTTAAAGTTTTGATAAAACCTCCACCATTTACCAGACTCACATTTTCGTTTCCAATGGATGATTTATCATTTTTTGTAATTTTTAATTTTTGTTCAAGATATCCTCTAGAATATAAAATTTTTGCTTTAGTATCATTAATATGAAAAACATAGGTGGCATTCTCATCTGAACTATGTTCTTTTGGGTGAATTTCTCTTAATTCATAACTTTTAATTTGATCATTATAGTAATAATGAGTATCACTCAAATCATAAATCTTTTGTATTTATTTAGGAAGAATTTTTAAACCACCTCCTTTCTTTTTCATTGAAAATATTTCATTTAATTTATTCTGTGCTTTAATAATAGGTTCAGTTTTCACCTTTAAAAATCCTTGTATTTTTTTACTTTTTCTATATAATCTATGTTTATTCATTTATTTATGAAGAAAAAATAGGTATAAAATTAAATTCTACAGCTCCTTTATTTAAATCAATTAATTCACCTTTTTGATTAGTAATCCTCATTTTTATTCTTTCAACAGGGAACTGTTTTAACAGGATAATATATCCAATTATTAAATTCTTTTGAAATTATACTACCTGGAGGGTTTTTATTAGTGAAAGAATATATGACTTCTGAATTATATTGATTTATTAAAGATCCTTTTACAACATCACAGTGAGTAGCCCATTGGTTAGCGTGCTGGAGTTGCACTCGGTAGGCCCGGGTTCGATCCAGCCACTGCCAAAACTGCCGCCGTGTTCATGCGGAGTACGATCACGTTAAACATGTGGGTCCGAAAGTCCTTCTGAGAGGTTGGTGGTAGGGGAAGGAGGGTACGGTCCCTGTGGATGCCTCCCCCACTGGGTTCCGGTTTAAATTGGGTGGCACTTCCCGACCGTCCAAACAGTTACCTTACACCTTTCTGGTAGGTCGGACGGTCTGGGTCTCAACAACAACAACATCACAGTGAATATAAATATTATCATTTCCATTAGATATATCAGCTATATGTTCACCTTTAACCTCTGTTTCTTCATCATAACTTCCATATGTCGGTTTTAAAAAGCCTATAATTTTATGAAAGTCACTTTTTGTAAAATCAATTACCCAACCTTTTTTCAGTTTAATAGATATTCTTTGTCTTGCTTCAATAATACCAAATTTCACAGGTGGATCCTCACCGAATATTTTTATCATATACTCATTTAAGCCTCTTATAGTATAATTACCATTTGAGATAACAATTGTTATATCTGTGTCTAAGGTATACATTCTAAATATGTTATTTCCGTAATTCTCACTTATATTAAACCATGAAACTTCCATAGAAAATGACTGTATAGTTAATTTTTTTAATTTTAGAGGTGTAATAAAATTTACAGTAAATTCCTCTGATTTCTCATGACCTTCAGATTTTAATATTATCATTTATACAGAACAAAATTTTCATTATAGTCACTAGGTTTTTGTGTAGGAAATGATTTGAGAACATTTTTAGGTGATTTACCTTTATTCCTTTCTCTTATATATTTCATACAAAATAAACCACATTTCACAGATGTAGGTTTCTGTAAAAAACTATCATTATGACCTATTTTTGGTTTTTTATTAGATGTAACAAGAAATGATTTAATATTTTTAGGAATATAGTCTTTCTTCATATTGTCATATTCACCAAACGGATCAAAATATTCCACATATTTATATTTAGGATTATTATAATAACAAACTCAATGAGTTCCAGGACCTGTTGATACATCTAAATTAATGATTCCATTTTCAAATTTTCCTATTGTTTTAGGTAATAAATCAGAGGTAAATACATCTCTAAATCCTTTTTCATTTTTCATATTTTCTTCAAACATTTTGTTACTAATTCCCATGGTTGATATATCCCCTTTCCATGTTTTTTTTTTTCCCCAGATCCCTTTTTTTGTACAGCTGAACTAGCTAATCCAGATAAAGCATCTGTTGCTAATGCTGGAACTGCAAATTTAGCAGCGATTATTAAAGAGGGTATAAGTGCTGCTAGAAATGGTAAAAATCCTCCATTTTTATCTAATTGAGTTTTACTGATTGTAATTCTTTTTCCATCATTAATATGATTAATTTGAGTTTTAGTTAAATACATCTCATGATTAGGAGTTTTAGATTTATCTATTTGTAATGTTTATTCTTTATTTCTAAAAGTGGATTTAAGTTTATTTTTCTGACCTTCACTTAAATAAACTTTCATTTATTATAGGAGAAATTGTTTATAATATCGTTGTACATCATTGTAAGTCATTTCTCCATTTTTTAATAACATATCTAACAATAAAACTACTTGATTATACAATTTCTTTGATTTACTTCCATTACATATTTTTTCTGTTAAATTTGATAATACATCCTTTTTATCTATACCTTCATCAAACCAAGGTTTAGCCTCATTCATGAGATGTAAGACGTGGATATATTTTTTCATCATTTCCATTTTATAATCTGATTCCTTAATTTTTTCTAGATCATTTTCAGCTTTAGAATAGTTATAATTTTTAGTATTAGTTCCTTTCATTCTTTTATATGTATCTCACTTTTCTTTAGCTATTGCTATTATTTCATCAAGATCTTTTTTGGATTTATTTATAAGATCAGAAGAGATAATTCTAAATTTTTTTTTTTGATAAACGGAAAATCCATAAATTTATCACTGTAAAATATAAATTTTCCTTCTGCTCTATCCATCAATTGTTTAACATCTGATGTGTAATCAAGAGGTGGAAATGAAATATTTTCTACAGCATTTGGTATACTTTTTACAACCTCTTTATTAGATTTTTCATATTTTTCAAATTCTTGAGTGACTGGTTTATGAAATTCCTCTAAGGTTTTTTGAATACCTAATTTTTCTTTTAGTTGATCTTCACTATTCTTTCTTATTTCTTTTTCTAATTTTACTAATTTAATTGAATCTTTTATTTGCTTTATAAACTTGTGTTTTCGTTCTTTTTCTAATGTGTTCATTTATATAATATTAATTTTTTACAGCGAGTAGATTATTTTTTACAGCGAGTAAATTATTTTTTACTGTTATATAAATGATAAAAATTAAAGATTACACAGAACCAGATGAGTTACCTGATCCTAATCAACATCCTTTGTTACCTAAACATCCATTTAGATTGCTTATAACAGGGCCTTCAGGTTCAGGTAAAACAAATTTACTGTTAAATATGATTTATGATTTTTTAAATTTTAATGCACTATATATATGTGCAAAAGATTTATACGAACCTAAATATTCTAAATTACAAGAAATATATACATTGTTTGAAGATATAGAAAGAGAAGATATTTTGAAATGTAAGAAGAATAAGAAAACATTATTAGAATTATGTGATAAATACAAAAAAGAAGTATTTTCTTCAGATGATTTTATTACAGTAGATGATTTAAATCCTTCATTAAAGAATTTAGTTATTTTCGATGATTGTGTGACTGAGAAAGATCAAAAAACCATTCAAGAATTATTTATCAGAGGTAGAAAGAAAAACGCATCTATTATTTATTTATCACAGTCATATTATTCAACATCTATCAATATAAGAAAGAACTGTAATTACTTTATATTTTTCAATCTATAACCAAAAGAAATTCAACAGATTATAAGAGAGATAGATGGTAAATTAAGTACTGAAGAATTCAAACAAATATTTAATAAAAGTGTTCAAAAACAATACGATTTTTTAATGTTAGATTTAGTGAATCCAAAAATAAGATACAGAAAAAAATTTGATCCTATATAAATGAAATGGAAGAATATTTAGAAAAAAGATTGTATGTTTACAGAAAGAGTAGAAATTTATATCAAAAGATAAGTATTTCATTATCAGTAAGTAAGGTAATTCTAAGTGGAATGGGTTTATCAGCTATTGCCTTTCTTCCGCTTGCTTTTTTGAGTTTATTGGTTGGTATAGTAGACGCTATTGATCTAGCATTAAAAATAGCGGAAAGGAAAGAAGAATATAGACATTGTTATAATTTTTATAAAGAACTCATTAATTCGTTTAAAGCTCAGGATATGACAGAAGAAGAAATTTATATGCGAGAAAAGGACTTCATAAAAAGTTTAAAATTTAATCCAGTTGAAAAATATGCAAAACAAATGCAATTGAATGGATATAAATTTATTCATCCTAAATAAATGAAAGGTGGTGATATTGTTGGATGGTTACAAGATAAAATAATTCCTCCAGAAATGCATTTACCAGGATATCAATATTGTGGTCCATTTACAAAATTAGAAAAAAGATTAAAAAGAGGTGATCCTGGAATAAATAAAGTTGATAAAGCATGTAAAAAACATGATATTTCTTATAGTAAAACAAAAGATACAAAACAGAGACATGTTGCTGATCAAGAATTAATATATGATTTAAATGCAATACAAGATCCAACATTTCGAGAAAGATTAGATAGAGGAATTATTAAACCTATTATTAAAGCTAAAAAAACTTTTGGGTTAGGAATATCTCCTAATATGTATTGTGTCAAGTACAAAAAGAAAACCGAAACTGAAAATTATTATGAAACTAAAAATAATAAACTAGTTGGTAAAGGTATTTGTACAATTTGTGGAAGTAAAAAGAATACTTTTTTAGGAATTTAAGAGACATATTATAATCCAGAAACAGGTTATTGTGGTATTCAAGAATTGAAAAGAAAAACAGGATTACCTAATGTTGAAGAATTTTTACATGAACAAGATGTATATACTAGATATAAACCTGTCATTTGTAAATTTAAAAGAAGGAGAGTATGTTCCAAACGGTAATAATCAATTTGATGCCGATTTGCTATTTATAAAAAATTATAGCAAATATAATGATGGAACTAATTATTTGTTAACAGTTATAGATGCTTTTTATAAATATGCTTGGGCTTTCCCTATCAAAAGAAAAACATCTGAAGAAGTCGTACAAGCTTTTAAAATCATATTTAAAGAAAGAAAGCCAAAATACATTTTGACAGATGAAGGTACTGAATTTACAGGAAAAGTTACACAAAAATTATTCAAAGATAATAATATACATTGGTTTACGACTTATAATAAAGAAATAAAATCTGCAATAGCTGAGAGATTTAATAGAAGTATAAGAGAAAAAATTATAAAATATATGCACGCTAACAATACTAAAAGATATATTGATGTATTACCCAAATTACTTAAAAATTATAACAATTCATATCATAGATCTATAAAAATGACACCTGTTGAGGCTAGTCGACAAAAATGAATCTCAAGTTTATAAAAATTTATATACTCAAAAGATCATAAAAAAACCCAAATTTAAGATAGGGGATAGTGTTAGAATATCAACAATTAAAAAAACATTCAGGAAAGTAGATGATTCTACATTTAATGAAGAGATTTTTATAGTATCTGAAGTATTAAAAACAGATCCAATTGCTTATCGATTAAAAGATTTAAACAGTAAAGAAATTGAAGGAACTTTTTATGAAAATGAAATGGTAAAATATAATAAAAAAGATGATGTGTATAAAATTGAAAAAATCATAAAAAAGAAAGGTAATAAATATTTTGTAAAATGGTTAGGATATCCAGATGAATTTAATAGTTGAACATCTGATTTATACAATGTTTAAAGATAGATGGTGATCCTTGGGAATCATTAATATGATGATTTAACGGGGTGGGATCTATCACCCCCCGATATAAATTTGAATAAAACTGTTATTAATACGTAGTAAATAAATGAATGTTAACTTTTTTGACGGTGTTGAAATGGTTGAATCGATTGATATTTTAGATAATGAAGTTTCAGATAATAAAGTAGCGCATAATTTAAAGATGAAATTAATCTATGATTCTTCTTCAGAAGAAGAATATTTTTATGTTATAGACTATGAGAGTTTAAAACAAAGATATAAAAGTAGAATTAGTTATTTTAATCGAATAAAAAGGAGGTATAATATTACTCAAGAAGTTGAGGATATGTTTTTAAAATTTTTAGATTTTATGTATTATGAGAAATCAGTTAATTATTATTATTTTATGAAAAAGATTTGTGATATTTTTAATATTGAAAATAATATAAAGGTCCAAAGACTTTGTTATAAAGTCAAAACGAAATATGAAAAAATATGGAATGCCTTTAAAAAAATGTTTCCTAATAAATGAATGTGACAAGAATATGCACACACTGTAAGATTATAAAACCAATAGATGATTTCTATAAACATCGTAATTATGGTAAATTTAATCGTGACAGTGTTTGTAAAATGTGTAAATCTATGATTAGTTATACGAAATATAATTGTGAATGTGGAAAACAGTATACATATCTTCATAAACAAAGACATTTGAGAAGTAATTATCATATCAAGCGAGTTGTGAAAAGTGTTTAAAAAAATGTTTCCTTATAAATGGACATGTTACTGAGAGCAAAGACTATTAATAAACTTAGAAATGTAGAAAAACAATTGAATATTAAACAACCTAAAGGTTATAAGAAGGATAATTTAATTAGATTATTAATTAAATATATCAGAAAAACAGGTGAATATAAACCTGTTTTAGTAGAATTATTAAATTTAGATATATCAAAATGCTTAGAAAAAAAGAAAAAGATATATTTATTGAAAAACCTCAAAAACATAATAAAATTAAGAAAATTTTTGATTCTTTTAATTTAAGATTTGATAAAAATGATTTTAAATCTGTCTTTTCTGAAGAAAATTTATTTACACTAGAAAAGAAAATCTTGAAAAGTTATTTACAGAAGATAGAAAATGTCGTATATGCGGTAAATATTACGAAACTGAAGATAAAGAAAAACATATAAAGAAAGAATTAATGATTAAAAGATCAAAACAAAAGAGAAAATGTATTATTTGCGGTATATATTATAAACATTTAGAAAATCACATATCAAGTCGAAAACGTAAAAAAGCATTATTAAATGATGAAGGTAATGTAGAAATTAAGGAATATGAAACTGCTTATATATCTAGATTAAGATCATATAGAATTAATAATTGTAATAATATTAAAATCCCTCTAGAATTTTTAGAAGAGAAAAGAAAGGTTGTAATAAAAGAAATAAAGCAAATTTTGGAAGAATTTAAAGGTATTAAGGTAAATTTTAAATTGTTTTGTTTGTATAAATTGAATGAAGAAATTCAAGAATTTACATTCAAAACTGAGAATCAAATTATATTAAAATCTAATTATTTACATACTTTTTATGATTATGTTATTGACAACTTAATAAATGAATCTGATGATTTTATATCAAAAGGATCTGGTTGGAGTCTTGAAGAAATTAAATTTTTGGAATTGAGAATAAATAAGTATCAACCCTTGAGAGGATCAAGTTATATTGATTTACCTGAAAACATTAAATCTAAACAAGCTATAATAAATGTAAAAAATAAAGATAATAAATGTTTTATGTGGTCTATATTATCAGCAATTCATCCTGTAAAAAAAGATCCTCAAAGAGTGTCAAAATATGAACAATATAAAGATGAATTAAATTTTAAAGGAATTGATTTTCCTGTTTCATTAGACAATATTAAGAAATTTGAAAAACTAAATAATATATCTGTAAATGTTTATAGTTATGATGGTTCAATTTATCCACTTAGAATAACTAACAATAAATTAGAAAAACATGTAAACTTGTTTTATATGAAAGATGAAAAAAATGATCATTATAGTTGGATTAAAAATATGAATAGTTTGATCAGATCACAAATTACTCATCATCGTATATTTTTATGTGATAGATGTTTAAATCATTTTTATTCTGAGGAAAGATTAAAGATACATGAGGAATACTGTAAAGAGAAAGAAGCTGTCACAATTAATATGCCTAAAAAAAGTGAAGTTATTCAATTTAAAAATCATGAAAGAAAAATGAGAGTACCATATACTATAATGCTGATTTTGAATCTCTCTTACCTAAAATTGATACATGTGAGCAAGATCAAACTAAATCATATACTGTGAAATATCAAAAACATGTAGCAGGTGCATTTTGTTATTATATCAAATATGAAAATGAATACTTTAAACCTCCTGTTGTTTATAGAGGACCTGATACAATCAAAAAGTTTGTATCTATGTTAAAAAAGGATACTCTTAAAATTGAAAAATTTATAAAAGAAAAAACTAAAAAATATGAAAGTATCAAATCAATGATAGAGTTCGATGAAAATCATTATAAAAGAACTAATATTTGTCATATATGTGAAAAACAAATCTTAAAGGATGAAAAAGTAATTGATCATTGTCATATAACTGGAAAATATAGGGGTCCTGCTCATAATGTTTGTAATTTAAATTATCAAATTCCAAAATTTATTCCAGTAAAAATCCATAATTTAACAGGTTATGATTCTCATTTGTTTATAAAAGAACTTGGATTTGATAAATCAAAAATAGATGCTATAACTGAAGAAAAATATATATCTTTCAGCAAAAAAATAGGAGGTATGAAATTGAGATTTATTGATTCATTTAAATTTATGTCTTGCAGTTTAGATAATTTATCAAAAAACTTGAGACCAGAGAATGAAATAAATAGATGTCCTCCAAAAATACGGAAAATGAAATATATTAAATACTTGAAATCAAAATTTAGAGAGACATTATTACATTTTCCTGATGATAAATTAGATCTCATTACAAGAAAAGGTGTATATCCCTATGATTATATGGATTCTAGAGATAAATACAAAGAAACGGAATTACCTTCAAAAAATAAATTTTATAATAAATTGAATGAATGTAATATAACTGATGAAGAATATAAACATGCTCAATGTGTTTGGAAAGAATTTAATATAAAAAATTTAGGTGAATATACAGATTTATTTGTCAAAACAGATGTATTAATTTTAACAGATGTATTTGAAAATTTTAGAGTTGTTTGTTTAAAAACTTATAAATTAGATCCAGATTGGTATTTTACTGCTCCTGGTTTATCTTGGGATGCAATGTTAGAAATAACAAATGTTAAATTAGATTTATTAAATAATTATGATATGATTCTCATGATAGAAAAAGGTTTAAGAGGAGGTGTTTCACAATGTTGTAATAGATATGGAAAAGCAAATAATAAATATATGAAAAATTATGATAATAGTAAAGAATCTAATTATTTAATGTATTTAGATGCTAATAATTTATATGGATGGGCTATGAGTCAATATTTATCATATGGAGAATTTAAATGGTGTAATGGTGATGAAATAAATTATGTTAAACGTGAAGTATATAACCATAAAATAAAAGATGATTTAGAGAATGGATATATATTTGAAATTAGTTTAAGATATCCAAAAGAGTTACATGATTATCATTCAGATTTACCATTATGTCCTGAAAATAGAATTCCTGAAAATTCGAAACAAGGTAAGTTATTAACAACTTTATACGATAAAGAGAAATATGTAGTTCATTATAGAAGTTTAAAACAATATTTGAAAATGGGTTTAAAGGCTGTAAGAGTACATAGAGTATTACAATTTAAACAATCGAATTGGTTGAAAAAATATATAGATATAAACACTGAAATGAGAAAGAAAGCTGCTAATGATTTTGAGAAAGATTTTTATAAATTGATGAATAATTCAGTATTTGGAAAAACTATGGAAAATATAAGAAAACGAATCGATGTAAGATTATGTTGTAATTATGATCAAGTTAAAAAATTAATTGCTAAACCTAATTTCAAATGTAGAACTATTTTTGATGAAAATTTGGTAGCTGTTCACATGAAAAAAACAAAACTATATTTTAATAAACCGATTTATGTTGGAATGAGTATATTAGATTTATCTGAACATTTAATATATATGTATGTATGATTTTCATTATAATGTCATGAAACTGAGATATAAGGATAATATTAAGTTATTATATATGGATACAGATAGTTTTATATATGATATTAAAACAGATGACTTTTATGTAGATATGAAGTCAATGATTGATTATTTCGATACATCTGATTATCAAGTAAATAATCCATATAATATACCTAGATGTAATAAAAAAGTATTAGGTAAAATGAAAGATTAAAATAGTGGTGTGATTATGGAAGAATTTGTAGGTTTAAGAAGTAAAATGTATTCAATAAGATTAGAAAAACAGAGTGTTGAAGAATATAATAATAATGAAGAAGATATAGAAAACCATAAAAAATTTGAGACTAAGAAGTCTAAAGGAACTAAGACTAGTACCGTTAAAAACAGAATATCATTTGAAGATTATAAAGACTGTTTATTAAATAAAAAAGATCAATATAGGACACAGTATTTAATTAGAAGTAAGAAACATGAATTGTATTCAATTCAAGTGAACAAGATAGCTTTATCAGCAAAAGATGATAAAAGATTTATATTAGAAGATGGTATGAATACTAGAGCTTTAGGACATTATAAAAATGTTAATTCTATATAAATGGATGAGTGCTTAGGTGGAGCTTTAAATTTTACAAATTCTGAAGACTATTTGACTTATCTTTGTAAAGAATTGTATGATCATACTAAAAAACTATTATCAGAAAGTTTTCAAAGGATTAGGAGTTTTATATGTTATTTCAAAGAACTTATTCTATTATGATTAGCAGGGTGAATTTATATTTATAAAAATGTTTACAAATAAATGGAAGAGTTCAATAGACTGAGAGGTTATCCTTAAACGTTTAAATTAAATGATTTAAATCCTGGGGAATATGATCTGATATCATTGAGAAAAATTAATACTAAATATGGAGATTCAGTAATCGTAAAGTTAGATGATGAAGAAAAAGAGTATTACCTTGCGAATAAACATGGAAAACTTTCTGATGTATCAAAAAATAAAATCAATAAAGGTAGATATATATTTAAGTATTCGCGTATGATTGATGATAAATATGAATATGAATTAGAGAAAGCTTAATCATTTTTCAGTGGGGGGGCGTCACCCCCCTCTATAATAATCATATGTTTTGGGGGCATCACCCCCCCCACTATAATTATCATATGTTTTGTATATTCATAATGATATCATATTTTTATAATTCTTTTTAATTTTATAAAAAATGTTTAGTTAAACATTTTGAGTTTTTCTATTAAATATATGGGGGGTCTCAACCCCACCCTTTAAAAACAGGGGATTCATTTGGAGGTCTTCACGCATTTATTTTATATAATTCACTGCATACTTTTAATATGTCTAGCTTTTTAACTAAAATAGTTCACTGTTAAAAGGTACACATTTTTAATATATTAGAGGACTTCCATTCAGGTCCTCTTTTTTCACGCATTTATTGTAAATAATTCACTGCATACTTTTAATATGTCTGGCTTTTTAACTAAAAAAGTTCACTGTTTAAAGGTACATATATTAGAAGACTTCCATTCAGGTCCTCTTTTTTCACGCATTTATTTTATATGTCTAGCTTTTTAACTAAAAAAGTTCAGTAATTCATTGTTAAAATTTGGTCTTAATGTAAAAAAGGTATATATACACCTTTTTAGCTATAAAAATCATGTTTTTAATATTAAAATGGATCAAGACCTTTTTTTTTTCATAAAAAAAGATAAAAAAAGCTATAAAATCATGTTTTTTAGTGTAAAAAGAATATGTGCGCTCAGACGTGCGTATAGATACTACTGCTCTTTGTTTCAGGACTTTGATTTTCAGTAAAAGTATTCCAACTTTTTCACTTGAAATATTCCGATATCGCTAAAAAAATCCTATTTGCTTTGTCTACGCCCTTCAAACGCGATGTGCCGCATAGAATTTACACTATTTTGCACAAACATTTATTGGAAAAGCTTGAAAAAAGAAGAAGGTCATCAGTGCATTTCCGAGATGATAGAAAGTACATTTAAGTAAGGAATTCCCGAAATTAATGAGAGTTAACTTTTGCCGAAATGCGAAGAAAATATAGCAGCTATAAAATGTCATTCAGGGCCTTCTGATTGATCTCTTTAAATACTTAACCTAAGCAATAAACTTGTCATTTTCTCCGAAAAACCCGATTTTTTTTCATCTCCGTGGAAATATACACATCTTTAATATTTAAAAAAACGTTGATAGAATTTCAACATCAAAATCATTTTCAATGAAATCCTATTATTTGGATGAAAATGGCTATTTTGAACCGAAAATTGACCCTATCAAAAAGTTCCATTGCAGTATATTTATGGATTTTTTACGTGCTACATTTATTAATTAGTATTTTATAAAAGACAGTTTAGCAATATCGCGGAATTTTTTTATGTAAACACGATCGCCGATACATTTCGTTTTATACTTAAATATTTTACATTTTTTCAATCTGTTTCCATCCACTAATATTTTTATATTTTTTGGGCTGTTTATGCTGGGATATTATTTTTAAATATATTGTTGATGAAATTGAGATATATGTTTAGAATAACGAAATTAAATTTTTTATTTATTCAGGCATTTAGAATTATAAGGCTTATTAGAAATACATTTGAAGAGCATAAATTAGAATTTGATATATTTGCATCCATAGTTGAATCTCTCATTTCAATTAAAAATGAACATCCTTCTCATCTTAATTTTATTAAAAGTACTTTAAAATATTTTGAAACATATGAACAAAGGTGCTTCTGCTAAAATATTAGATGAATATGGTGAGGGCCCACCTTGTTGAAATGTTCCAAAAAAAGACTTCTAATAACTACCCTGAATAATCAACTTTTTTCAGACATTATTTTCTTTCAAAAATTTTCTTAATCCCTAAATTTGATACTATAATTATATGTAATTTGCATTTTAGTTAACCAAGTGTATCTTTTCATATGGATTGTAAAAAATCTGTGTTTAATACATGTTTTTAAAATGAATTATAATTTTCTATAACATTTTAGAGACCATTCTAGTAAGTTTTAGAAAAGCGTTCCGAATTACGTAAAAACCCCTTATCCAGAATGCCTGACGTCCCAAGCAGTCCGGATAATAGATCCTGTACGGTATTAGCTTCTATACTAGAGGATCTATGTACTTCTGCAATATTTGTCCCACTAGACTTAAATTTGGGACAATTTTCTTTAATATGACCTGGCTGTTTACAGTAAACACACTTTACTTTCCCTTTAGAATCATTCTTAAAATTAACATTACTTTTAGAATTATTTACATTTGACATTTTTAACAATTTCAAATTAGTCATTTTTACATTATTTCTAGAACATTTAGATGTAAAATATGCAGAATTATTAAGACACATTTGCCATGTTAACGTTCTGCTGTCGCAGTCTGCCCTCCTCACCTGACAACTCTTCCTGGATCTTGCTTAATTTAAAATCCAATGTCACTCCAACGATATATAATTTGTACAATTCCCCAGTATTCTTCAGGTAAATACTTTATAGACTAGAAGGCGATGTACAAATCTTCAATTGGATGATTGGCGTCTTTGAGTTTCATGACTGCTTTCCTTATCTGGGGATAGAAAATATCAACAGACTCATCGAATTCCGGCCTGATTGAGAAGAATTCGTCCAACAATCGCACTAGGTTTGCTCGGGTAGGCACTTCAAAGTGCTGTTTCAATGTCTCCCACGCTTGACTTGGTTCATCAGATATATTGACCAGCACTTGGTGATAAACCAGCACTTGGTGATACTCTGGTGATAAACTTTGATAGATAATGGCCAGCGCTTTGTCTTTTCTTCCATAGAAATCGTAATATTCCCGACGAGACGTATTTTCATAAACAGGTTTTACAGTTCCATCTATGTGACCGAAACACCCTTCTGCCTTAAGAGCGAATGAAATTTCCGTGCTCCAAGTGACATAGTTTTTCCGGAATAGCAACTCGATTCTATTTGCTTCTATGGCTGCTGATAGGTTAATGAAGAAGCAAAAGTCTCTTGTACAGTTGTTTACATGTTGATCAAAATGGTGCCTGCTGCGGCCCCCATCTGAATACCTCTATGGCTCACACAAATGAAATGTTGAAGAATTTTCTTTAGCAACATATTTTTCCGAACATTCACTGTGGTTTTAGAGCATTTAACTGGCCCATGACCTGCTTGACTATATGAAAAATGTATTCTATATTTTGGAATTCAAATCTAAATAGAACGATTTAGAATAGCAGAAATAATGCAGCAAAAAACCTTGATGAATGTTCTTGTGCAATGAAATAAATACGAAGCTGGGTAGAAGAAAAACTCAGTTCACTTTATTTTGTGAATAAATAAATCACCCCAGGCAAATTACACATCTTGGTAAATACTATGCCGGTAATAAACAATACTTTGTACAATAGAGCTCCTAAGCTCGTATAGACTTTTAGTAATTAGCAGAACTTTCCTGAAGCACTTGTAGTATTAAAATACTTGTAGTATTAAAATACTACCTCAATCACTTGCGTGCAAATTTAAGCCACCATTGTCGGTGTCACACTTGGCCAAAAGTTCCATTGGTCGAAGCACTGGTAAACTTTATTGTGACTCCACACAATTCAACGTAAGTAAATTTTAATGACTTAACACTATGAATCTGCACGTAACTTAAAACTCGTTACTAATAGCTGTCATATTGCAGGAGACAAGTCTGTGTTATTTAACCAAACACATCTGACTTTAACACGCGTAACGTACATACCAACTAAGAACTTCACCTTCTTATCATTGTTGTATGCCAGCAGTCGTCTGCCAATCGATCGTATCTGCAATCTATCTGAGATCCTTCAATCTGCCGATCTGGTCTCAGTCTGGGCTTGATCAGGTCAGGTCTGATTCTGATCTGCTTCAAGAAAGTGCTTCTTTAATTATCCATAAAGGGGATCGTTCTGGAAGCGCCCCCGGATATGCAAATGAGATGTGTATGCATTGAGAATTAGATTTGCATGAAACAGCATGCAAGAAAAACGTCACGGTTCACGTCCGAAAACGAAAAGAGTCATTCGCAGGAATTTTGCATGAACTCCACCGTTCACTGGAAACGTGAATCATGATATTTACATTCGTTTTCCCAACAACCTACTTCATGAACTGTCCCGTTAACCTTGACTTTCATGCATAGTAGAGCGACTGACAGCTACTTCATGAACTGCGCCGTTAGTCATGACTTGCGCGTGAAGCAGACATGACTTTGCGTGCGACAGACAGCTACTTCATGACTACACTGTTAGCCGTGTCATACATGTGTAGCGGAGGTTAATTGCCAAAAGTCACTTCATGACCTGCACCGTTAGCCCTGATTTTCGTGTGTAATGTGGCTGCTTGATCACCACCTACTTTATGAATTGTGCCATTAGTCATGACTTGCGCACGTGATCAACAGCTACTGCAAAAAATTTATTAAAAGTTAAGCTTTTTTTCAAACAACAAGGCTGGTCGTCGGAAGCGGTTAGTAAATAACATGAGCCAAATACGTTCTTCCATGTTTCATCAAAACCGGCAAAGTTCGAATCTACTGAAATGGGCTAGTTTACATAACTTTTATTTCCCCTCCAATCCTCCTGTGCTTTGACAGACTTAACATAAGCACATACATGTTCCTACAAACTGTTAGAAAACTTAATGTAAACAAGCAATGCTTACATCAGTTAACGTATAGTCAAAATCCCAAAAGTTACTTTGTTCTGATTGGCTAATCACTTTAGGATCACTTGACAATAAGTTTTAACCCCATGTTCAGTATTCCTGCAAATTGAGATATCAGCATCCGGAATATGCTAATTTCTCCTTCATCCAATCAGAAATTGGCATACTCCGGAAGCATTAACTTCTACTTCAATGACGCGGCACTATTTAAACTTGTGGATGTGCCAGTAGATGTGTTCTTCTGCTTTATTGTTCTGCATTTTGCTTTTATTTTACTTTTGCTGAAGTAAACTTCTGCTTTCTTCAGTTTTTTAATGTGACTCACTCTTGCACTTTTCTTGCCCTTCCCACCCTTCTTACAGCCGAGCAGGCATCCACCATGCCAAAACAATCTTCTGGACCACCAATAGAAATTCAACGCTGATCAAAAAGACACGCCCACTGGAGTGGAGCACCATTGCTGTCCACCTGCAAACATAACTCACACCTGATGGTCCGACAACATTATTTCCGATGTGGGGATGAGTCTCTCGAGACAGGCACCCCGTAAGCAAGCGTTTTGGTTTTTGGTTCTTCTGTTTCTGGAAAGTTATCCGGATTGTACTTGCGTATGCTTATGCTATGCATGTTATGTAAGCTTTTTAAAGCATGATTGCCAGTAATTGGCAAAGTACGTTGCCGGTTTATTTAGGCCTACTTATTGTCTAATGCTTTAATTTTCGAGACAATGTTACTTCAATTTTAAACATGTACCGTATTGAAGTTCTGGATATGTGTACCCCCCCCCCCCCCATTTATGTTATGCTTTAATATTTCTTTCGTGAAGAATAAATTAGTTATTTTCACGAAAAGTTTCTTCACTTCAACTAAACTACATGACTTGATAAAACTCTATTTCTATCTCTGCTACGTCTGCAACAAATGGCTATGTGCAATAAATTAACTTTTTAAAGTGCTTTTAATTTTTAAGCCAACACAAACGATGATTCAAAAAACAAAAACAAAAAAACGTAGTCCAGAAAGCTACATTAAGTATTAGTTTTAGAGCAAAAATGCTTACCATCAAATCTTCAGAATTTTAAGTTAATAAATAATAAATGAAAACAAGTTTGGAAGTTTTTATCTATTGGAAGAGGGAATGCATTTGTTTATTTTGTTTCTTTAAATGGAGGAATGAAGTAGATGTTTTTATCCATTTTCTTTGGCACTGGATCACGGGTTTATCTTATTATTATTATTTGTGGATGGGGAAGGTGATAACATGCTGTCGAAAACTTCATGAGAAGCTCTGCATTCTTCGCAGGTGAAGGCCGAAGGCCCTTCTTATACGAGATGAGCACAATGCACTGATCCAGATGGTTATTGCATAAACCGATTCTCACATCCATGAGGACCACTCGCAATCGATTCTGAACCTTAATTATAGTCGGAATTTGCGGTCTGCCACGTGCTTTTAGCTTTTGGGAAGTCTCCATTATTTTGTGCAGTCGGGCTTGCTTTGGGGTAGAATTTTAAATTTTTGCGACTCAAATAAAATTGAACTCGCCAAGTGAAAACCTGGATTCGCCAGTGTCGAGCTAGCGAGTGGGATTCCTCACTCCTGACAAAGAGGATTATACTTATTGATCCCAAGGACCCACTGCGATCTCATTTTGGTGTGCCTGTAAAGGCCCTATCACACTCAAGAACTTTTGGAACAACCAACTATTTCGGACAACTTTTCCCCCAATTTTTCGGCGAAAAAGTTGGTGATAAGGTTATTGACAGTTTGAAGAAGTTGTGCTAAATGACAAAACTACGGCGGTATGTTTATCGCCTTTTGGCGACAATTATACATTTGTACATGTACTTTTCGGCAGGCAGAGCGTTCTCGCTTCGACTTCGGCAGTAAAACAAGATTTTTACTTTTACTGCCTTTTGTAACCATTATTACTTTGTAATTATGACTAAATTGCTATAAGCTGCAGGGAAAAATCAAATATGCCTTGGCATAATTACGCTAGGATTATTCCTGCTTAAGAAGAAGAAACAAAGTAAACCGAGAAGGATGTGGACAAAATCTATTGTAAATTTTTGATTTGCTCTTTTTTATATGGATTACTTCAGATATCAGAAGCTTAAACAGATGAATGAACATTAAAAAATATTTGGATTTGTCACACATCCATATAAAAAAGCAAATAAATATTTGTTGAAAAATATTCACTCTATTTTAAGATACAAAATTAGTTTAAAAAGCGATATTGTCGATATTGACTGAAATGAAACAAAGAAAAAGAAAACGTAAAAGTATTTAAATTCAAGGATGCCGTTATTAAAATATCATGTCTTAAACAAATTTAAGGTCATTACCATTTTATACTTGATTTTAAAGGTTTTCAAATACGAATCTATATTAAATATCCGAAGATGTTCTTTGCTCATTTGTAACGTTTAAAATATTTCTCATTAAAGCAAACTTTTAAAAATTATTTTATCTACATTATATTTATTGAGTAATTATGTTTTAAAATAGATTTAAATGTACATTCCATCTATAGCTGGTATAAAGTATACTTCAAGATGCTTTTCAAAGTAACTTCGAAATAAATTTTTATAAGCATTCAAATTTAAAAGAGTAAACTTTTCATATTTACATACAAACTTATTTTTTTTATTAAAAGTAAATGATTTTCAAATGTATTGTAAATTTCTAATTGTCTATGTGCGTTTAAAATAATAAAAAAATTCTTCAAATGTTAGCATTAAGTTATTAAAATTTCAAAGTAGCTTGATTTTTGTTTTTATTCTAATCTAAAATGTTCAAAATTACATGTCGAAAGATAACTACTACTCGTATAAGGATGTTCGATGATTTTTGTCTAATTTTACATGCACATTTTATATTTGCTAATTTTACAAGCACTTTTTCACTTAAGAATATATTCCATCTATACCTGGTATAAAGTATACTTCAAGATATTTTTCAAAGTAACTTCGAAATAAATTTTTATAAGCATTCCAATTTTAAAATAATTTACTGATATAAGGTTATTTTGTATATAGAACGTAAAATAATTTAAAACAAAAAAATTCTGCAGATTATTAAAGAAAAACTATATATGAATATTTTAGCAACAGATGGCAGCACTTGTAAAATTTAAAATTTGCATGGATTCGAACCAGAGCCCAGTCGTTTGCTGAGCTGATTCTCTACCACCCAAGCCAAAACTTAACATTTGAAATATACTAACAAATTATATCATGCAATGCATTTAGTGTTATTTTAGAGTACTATTTTGAAGAGTAAACAGAATAAGTTTTCAAGTTGTTTTAGTATTGCAATAGAAGGATTAAAAAAAAGTCTATGGAGAACATACATGAAAATTCATTTTCTAAATTCTGTCTGATGTTTTTTTTTAACGATTCGAGAAATAGAACATAATTGTATTCGTTAAAACGAGGAAATTGCCATAGTGTAGTAAATATTCTAAAACAATTTAAATTAGGTTCCTTTGTGTTTTGTGATGGAATCACTTTAGTTAGCTTATTTTAGAAAACTGATGAAATATGTATATATCGCCAAAGCAAACTCGCGTACGCTCTTGTTTAAATTCACAGAAAGGCGGATTTTCTGAAACGCATCTATACTGTAAACCAGCAAGCCGCTGGTAAGTATAAATATGAATCAGAAGAGACCAAAGAGATTATATTAGTAATAATATCTTAATTTTTATTATATAATATTTCATGTATATAAAATCGCTTTGGAAGAGATGGTTCGTAAAGATGATATTTTCTCGTACGCATGTTTCTTCAAATTCTTTTTTAAATACAGTGCATCTTTTAGATTCCACAAAAATGATTTTTCACGTATTGATTCAATTAACTCCATTTCTATCTTGCATGACATGACTACTTTTTTCGACTTTGAGACGACTTCCATTGACATCCACCTTTATGACACAGAAATATTATAAATACTTATCAAAATTCTAAATCTAAACTAAAATAATACTTCGCGCTGCCTGGTTATTATATCAATATAATCTATCTGTTATTATATTCTATCTGTTCGCGCTCCACAGATTCAAATTTGCGTGAGGATTTCACTCCAAACCAGAATGTAGTAGAATCTGCGCCAACCTTTCTACACACGTGATTCCTTCGCTACTCATCTGTGATTGGCTGGTTGGTAAAAAATTGTCCCAAATGAACAACTTTTTCTATACCGGTCAGATAAAGTTGTCCCAATTTTTTGAGCTTATTTCACACGAGTTTTCTCCCAACTCGGCGTAAAAATTGTTCGAAAAGTTGGTTGTCCGAAAAATTGCCGGAAAAGTTGTTGAATGTGATAGGGCCTTAAGAGAACTCGCATATCCCCAAATCAAATATATAGTTCCAATAACTATCAGGAATAGCATGTAGTTTGTAGCATACCTGTAGCACTGGATGCTTGTTTCGGATTGGTCTTGTTGGGTAGATTTCCCATCGAGGTATGAAATTTTTCACAACATCAGGATAAGCAGAGTATTTGCAGTGGGTATTACACGAAGTTAATCAATGCAAGCAACAGTGAGTAAAATAAAAATTATGTTTATTACTCACGAAAACATGTAATAATCGAAAGAATAAAAGCATACATCTTTAACTTTAATGCAGCTCACAAATAGTTACATCAGACGAAAACATCACTCTAAATACCGAGCATAGCTGTAATATTTTGGCTATATGCATTACATAGCATAACACTAGCTATAAGTTTAAATATTATCAAAAGCTTCTACAACAAGCTTATCAAGAGCTTTTACAACAAGCTCATATGTTTTCCCGGCCATTCAAATGGTTGCTCAAGTCTTAGGATGAGTTGTCAACAAGCTCATACTAATTCAGAGCAACAAGCTCTACAATCAAAGCCAAAAGCTTCTAATCTGCTTTCTGCCAAAGCTAAAAAGCTAAAGTGCCATTCCCAGCACCGGGCATTTATACCCATCATCTGTTAGACACTTCCGAAGTATGCTAATTGCCAGTGATATGGAAAATGAACATATTCTGGTCAACTATGATACAATCTGCAGGAACTCAAATGTAATTCAACTTGGACACTAAACAAATGATCCAAAATCCAAACAGTTAAGGCAGAGTTGAATCGATCCAAAAAGTTACCTTTTTCCGATAGATGGCTCTGACTATCGCAGGTTTGGCGCGATCCAATCTTGCACCAAACGGCGATTATCTTCAATTTACAGTAGCCCTAGTTTCACTTCCGGATTAATCCTGAAACCGGATGTTATGAAATGCATTCAAAGTCGAACTTGATTTCATCGGCTTCGGCTAATAAATTTAAAACGTGGGCTACACATAAAAGTATGTAGAAACTTTCTTCATATTGATAATAAAATTTCATATTTATGTATTGCATGTTCATACGGATCAGTATAAATTTTAAATCCTTTATGCGTATTCATAATTTAAATTGAATTTGTAGCATGCCTATTCATAATGTAATAAATATTTGTTATATGAGTGTTGATGGGAAACTGACAAGTTAATTCATTCATTTCTGTTGAAGTATATTTGAAACTTTAACACTTTAAATGGGTTTGCTTGTCTTGCCTATCACTTATGCTCTTAAGCATTTGTATATTTTATTACCTTTCTACTTTTCTATTGCTCATGGGTTGGTAAAATTCAGTATACCTGCATTGATAATGTTTTGTATGCGTTCATATTGATGTGTTTATTCTTTTATGCTTAATTCTAAACTATTTCAGAAGACAAGAACAAATAGGTTTGAAGTAAAACTGAGAAATTCCTATATATTGTTGTTGAAGTATATTTGAATTTCAGCAATTTACATATTTTGCCTTTTCTACCTATGATGTATGTTCTTAACCATTTGTAGAGCTACTTTGCATATTGTTTTTATTTTCTTGATAACATAACAAACAAAATTCTAAGAAATGAATACTTTACCAACATTTTATATTGAAGTAAGTCACTTTACTCATCTTGAATCAAAAGGTGAATAGTCGAAACCACCTCCTTGTTGTGACCCTGCATAAGTGCCATTAAAACACAGACTTAAGTGAAAAAAGAACGAAATGAAGGTTTATATTAGCTTGAAATAATATTGACAATTTCATCCCTTTTCTTATTTCCTATGTTCCAGTGTTAGCGAACATTGAAGTTTTTTTTGTTTGATTGGAAATTCAATTGTATATATTTTAAATTCAATATAGTAGCAGAGTCATAGCAGTAAATGTAATGATCGACAGTTACTGTATTAGGGATCTAGGTTCCCTGCTCGCTATACGTAATAACCCATATGTGTGCACACAGGGTTTAAACGGGCATATTAAAATATTTAACAATTTTACTAAAATCTAAAATTATTTTAGCATTTTAATATTTTCTTTGTCCAAAGTGCCAGTTTTGATTTTTTTAATAACATATTAAGGGGAACTAGATCTAAATATTTATCTGAAAAATAAGTTGCAATTACTATACAATTTTCTATTCTAATATTATTTGAATTATAAATCACACTAAAATCTTAAATGTAAAATCATATTAATATGGTAATATCATTTCAACCATGAATAGTAGGCACTTGTTATCAAATATAAATAGAATCACAGACTAATTTAATATCCCAGAAACCCTAATACTAAAATTTATAGAAAATTAGATTCCCTTCAGAAAATTACCAGATGCATGTTATCTCTAACATTAATCATAATTTGCTGTCTTCTTAGCTCAAAGTACATGTCTCTATCCCCAGTCCCTTCTCTTTACCATTGACCAATTTTAACTAATTATAAGATATGCAAATTAAAAATATTTCACTTTCATGCACAATTTAAATTCCTTTTGCTTAAAATGCTCATGCTATCTAGAATCCTAGGACTAATGTTGTGTTTATGAGTTTTAACATTTTAGCTAAAATGGCATGTTTTAACAAGATTTCTTATGGAACGATGCTAAATAAAACTGACACAGTTAAGACATTGTGTACACATCAAAATTAAGGTAGCTTTAGAAACATCTACCACCAGGTTACTTTTTGTCAACAGATGATGCTGAATATTGCAGGTTTGGCAAGATGCGCCAAAAGGCGATTGTTTAATTTGTGGTAGCACTCTTAACTTCCAATTTAATTCCAAACAAAACCTAATATTAGGAAGATAATTAAGATCAATAGACAAAATTTTTTCTCCGAGTAGTACTGTATTTTAACATGTTTCCAAGTGTTTTTCAAATTATATTGTATATTAATGTTAGGGTACAGCATGAATTTTTTTTATTATTATTATTATTAATGCAAAGGCACATAGATACAAATCAATTGGCCCCCATACGTCACGCAGTGATGCATGAAGCCAGAGCAGTGCACAACAAAAAGAGAAAACAGGAACAAAAATAACAAGAATAATTAACAAGAGTCCATCAGCATCATAAGGGAACGAGCTCTCCAATATTGATCATAGATGTTCTCTCCAGAGATGGCCATACACTCCCGAAGATGATCTCCATTCATGTCAGTTATTTGTTTACACAAGACACAATTTGGACTACTAAAAATACCTATGCGGTGTAGGTGCTTAGCCAAACAATCGTGTCCAATTAGAAGTCTAAACGCTGCTGCCGCAATGTTTCGAGGACTGTCAGGGATGTTATGTATCGAGTCTCTCCAACTTTTGTGTCTGTAATTTCCTCCATCACGTGTGATTTATACAAAGAGTTTAATTTATTTTTAATTAATCTAGTTGCCGAGCAAGCCAGAATTTGATGTTGACAAAGTTGAACAATTTTTGTCCCCTTTTTTTGCCAAAAAGTCAGCCACTTCATTTCCATAGATATTACAATGGGATGGAATCCACTATAGTACAACTTCAATACCCTGTTCCCCCAGGGTCTCCAGATCATTTCTACATTTTTCAATAGTAGCAGAAACCGGAGTTCCATACTTCGAAATTGCTTGAATAGCGGAAACAGAATCAGATAATATAACCACATTCTTAGTATCACTGTTTCTCACCAATAGTTGTTCTGTGGCAGTTACAATTGCCTGCACTTCACCATCAAAATAAGTAGTATTCGGTCCCAGGGTAATGTAGAAAGAGAAATCCTCCGAAAACACTCCAGCTCCTGCATTATTTTCGATTGATAGACGTGATCCGTCAGTATACACATACCACTCAGGTCTTGGGTATCTCGTGTTAATAGTTTCCAATGCATATGCTTTCAATTCTTCCTCACTAGCCTGAGATTTCTTAACATGAGTACTCAATTTAAGGTTACTTCTAATTGAGTTTCTTTTAAAAGGTCTAGTTGGCTGAACAAAGATTTCAGGGCAATCAGACAAATCAAAGTCCTCTCTATGTTTCAAGACAGTTTGTAAGAATCCCTCTTGAGTTTTTAACACTCTAGGTGTACTATTATCATATTCTCTCCAAAAGGGAATATTAGGAAGACGTATAAGTTTTTCAAAAAGGTAAAGTGCTTTTTCTCGGAATACTTCTTCTAGCGGTTTGTTATCTGTTAAAATTTGCATGGCAATGACCGGAGTGGACTTTACCATACCTGAAATGAGCCTGAGCACCCTGTTCTGACACATCTCCAAAATTTTCAAGTTAGTGCCGGTAGCTGTGACTAAGGGTTAAATATAGAATAACTATAGGCTTCGAAGAAGCAATTGCCTTGAAATGGACAATAAATAAAGTGAGATTTATCTTTTTTTTCATATTGATAATATTTTATGTTTATATTACATGCAAATTAACTTAAAGCCCATATAAATAAAGTAAAATGCTGTATAACAACATTTTACATGTTCTTATAATAGTATTGAATATTAGCATAAGATTTGATGCAAAACTGACAAGTTGATTTTATTGAAGTGTATTTAATATTTCAACACTTTAAATATATTGACTTGCTACGCCTATGATTTATATTTTTAAGCATTGTTTGTTAAGTTATTTGTATATTTTGTTAGCTCTTACTCTCTAATGCTCATGAGGTAGATAAATTCTAGTATTTGACTTAACTAGTATTTTGCATGCATTAATATTTTGTTTATTTTTTATGCTCAATTCTAAACTGTTTCAAACAACAAAATTGAATAGGTTCATACAAAAATGACAAATATTTTTTGTTGTTTGAGTTTATTCAGCATTTGAAATATGTTTGCTTGTATATCTACATTTTTCAAGCTACTTATTATAGTTAGCTTTGTATATTATATTTTCTCTATTGATAATATAAGTGAACAAAAGGAAATTCTATAAAATGAAATCTTTGACCATTATCATTCTATGAAGGCATAGCCTTTACTTTTCTTAACTCAAAGGGTTATTTCCCATAAATTCGCTCAATGAATATCATGAGTTTTACTGATTGAAATTCAGCTGCTTATTTGGTTATACATTTTTTATTCAATAAAATAGCAGAGTCTTAACAGTAAGTGTAATAAGAATATATAATAAAATAAGAACTTTGTCAAAATACAGCATACATTACATTTTAGCAGTAAACAGGCAAAAATTTATTGTATTCTGTATTATGAAGTTTTATTTTGTTTTTTGTTGCAGTTTTGGAGTAATTTTTTATATAAAATATAATAATCAACTGACACTGTATATTAGGAACCGATGTCCCTTACTTAGTATGCATAACCCTAATTTTTTGTACTTCAAAATTTAAATGAAAGCCTTATATCTTTGATATCTTAACAAATTTGGCTAAAACAGATTAACATGTCTTGGTTGTAATGAAGGTCTGGGGTGGGGGGATTATGCTATTTTCCAGTGGAAAACCGTACTCTTCACTTCAACAATAAATTTTAAGGATAATCTCCGTTAAAACTTGAAAATTCAAATTTTCACTTAGTAGCAAGTTGCCAGTATGCAGTTTTAGTTTAGTGGCCACTGTATTGCAATTTTTTTTGTAAAATCAATAAGTATGGTTACATGTACTTAATATATTATTATATATATAGATATAAGGGATAAGAATTGGGGAAATAATAAACAGTTAGTAAACTTTTGGGACAGTTTTCTGATTAAAACAGAATAGAAGAGGGATGTAGTGGCTCGAAGTTGTTTCATTTAATCACCACACTGCATTGTGTAATTAACCTATGGTGAGTGGCGAGTTCCTATTTTTAGGTCTACTCTGGGATGATAAATTTGCATTTTAATTTTTAGATAAAGTTTCACATACATACCCCCTTCCCTTTGAAAGAATAAGCCCTTCCTATTCTTGTCTGCTTAAAAGTCTGCACTGTTTTTTCCACACATTTAGTATATTTTTTTTTATTTCCTTTACTTTCTCTTTTATTTGTTTTGATTTTTTCATTTCTTTATATGTGAAGTTAAATTAGATGTTTGCCAATCTAACCACCACAACTAACCACTGCATGTGTGCACTGCTTGCTGCATCAAATACTAGTGAAACTATTGTTTGATGCCTTTTATCTGAATGGACCTTATGCCACAACTAACCTGCTCAGATTAGGCCATTCTAAAATATGTAATAATTGTCTCTGAAATAAAATAAATATAAATATAATGTGTATTATAATCAGTTATGCAAAATGGGAGATAAATTCTGTACATTTCGGAATTGGTAAGTGGTCTGTTTATTTTCTTACATGTTTTCCTTGAATTTTATATTCTAAATATAATGGAGTTTCCTATGTATTGTGTTTTCCCCACTTATAACATTTTTTAATCGTCTCCAAAGAGAAATGTAAAACCGGGGTTGCACTGTAAAATTGCAAAATGTTATAATTTATTTTCAGTGTAATTGAGTTATTAAATAAATTCTGGTTTATTCGACATCTAATTATTCAGAATGTGTGATAGTCCAGCTCAGCTCTTAAATTATATTCGGGTTTAGAGTCGCTGACAAGCAGAACCAAAGTGATGCTTTGCTTAGAGGCCCTATGTCATATAAACAGTTAACAAAGAAAAGACCAATAACTTGTAAAATAGGAGTAGTATGGGGTATACATTTGTTGTATAGGAGCCCAAAAATTCTGTCAGTTGCACTGTTTAGGTCCATTCGGCTTTATTGAGTTATATTTACTGTAATAAACTGAATGCTTTTATATCCAGATTTATGTTAATTGAAGTTTGCCTTATAATGTTAAAATTTATTTAAATGTTTTTTCGCATACTGTACAGTATAATTCAGTATGTGTAACTCTTTAATAAAAAAAAAATCACATTTATTTTCAATTATTTTCTTTTACATTAATTTTTTCCAATTTTTATAGCATTTTAGTTCAACATCTAATAATTCTGTAAATTTGATAATCTGGCACCTCTGAAATATGCCAGATTATCTGAAGTTTACTGCATATTTTATTTTATTTGTAACTTTGCTAAAAATTATAGCATAAAACGTTATTTGTAAATTTTGGTCCCCTATTTTTATGTCTCTTCAAATTATTTATCACTTTTCACCACTGGAATATGTTATTTTTAAAAATATAATTCTGAACTATTACAAAATGTGATGCAGAAATGATAAGCTTATGCATTTGTTGCTGATATGTTTGCATAATTTACTCATTTAGATTTATATTCTAATTTTTTTTATAACACTACATATATTTTATTGTTCGATGTAGGTATATATACAGATTAAATAATAGAATTTTCAAGTTAAAATTTCATATGCATTAATGGTTTGCATATATTCTTAATATATATATTTGTAGTATAGTATTAGTTTGTAGTATACTACATTCTTAATATAAATAATTGTGGCATTATACAGTTTAATGTACATACATTCTTAATATTCTTAAAATAGTTTAATTATTCAGTTTCTGTAAGTAAGCATTGGTAAGAAATTAAATCTTATTGGAAGGCCCGAGTTCAACCCATTACACTATAGCAAGTGCAGTGTAGGGCAGAAGTCATAACCCTATTCTGTTCAACAAAATCATTGAGTTCCCATAAGTGGTATGCTGTCATGGAGTGGGATGCAGCAATCGCTCCAGGGTGTAGAATAAGAAAGAGGCTCTTCTTGCGGTAAACATGTATTTAGTTTAAGGATCAAAGAAAATACATTATGGAAAAGGATGCAATGAAATAATTTTGGCATGTGCTCAGTCATGTTTGGTAACTACTTTAAATAAGCTTAGTTATATATACTTCAATTTTCAATGCATATTTGTTTTTACATATCAAAATAGTTTTAAATCATTATCATCTTTCTGTAGTTTTGCACATAAGACAAGAACCCCACTCCATAAGTGAAGCTATGAATATTCCTTTGGTGGGATGCAATGTAAAATGTACCCTATACTCTCTATAGCACCCATAATTTCAGATGCAATGTAGAATACTATGTACATGTGAAAAATCACTGGGGAGCGTAATAATGTAACTTTCGGCCTAAGTTTCCTTCTAGCTTTGTTTATGCCTTACTTATTTCAGGGGTAGGCACAAATTACAAGGTGTGTTACATTATATATTATTTATGTATAATGTAGTATCTTTTTACAAAGAAATATATATAATTATATCGAAAGAATATAGATTTATTTTAAAATAAAATTATTGCAATTAATAATATTACATATATTTTACTTTCATATCTTTGTTTCCATTCAATGCAAGGTTTATATAAAGGTAAAGTATTTTGATGAAATTAAAAATTTCTAGGTGTAGTTTTAATAGATTCTTTTGCAACTAGGTAAAGAGCATGTTTTCGGAGGATAGTAATGAGGATATGTGATGAGTTATTTTTTGGTTCAAACAGAGCAAAATCAGATATGAATAATAGAATGCTCAGGGAAAAGTTTATTGCTATAAATATGTAATGAAAAGGATTGTAATGGGTTTAAAAATGTAATATAAAGCTTTGACTACATATCCACATTTTGAACCTCACACACTACAAATTGAGTGTGTATTAAATCTTTAAATGAAAAGTGAGTACCTAATCTGAATATGAAAAAGTGAGTATCTAATCTGAATATGAAAAAATATATTAATTTTCATTTGTTTATAGTAACCATTACAAGTTGATAAAAGAATACATTCTTCACTTATTGATATTCATATTCTGTTAAGTATCTGTAATGCTAGACATTTACCTTTGATGAATGGAATCTTATTTTTAACTGTGGACATGATATCCAAATAACGAATGGGACAATTTGAATAGCATTTTGTACGATTATATTGTCTATAAAGTATGAAAAGCTATTTACTTTTAGCAAGTACAGACATACAGAATGCACACATATTTACGTTTTTTTAATATAAAATAAATAAATAGCAGTCAATCTTGTAAAATATTTTGATAATCAAAGTACATGATCATTTTATGAAAACTATTTTTCAATATAAAACGTTTTTTTAATATAAAATAAATAACTGTCAGTTAATCATATAATATCTTTTGATAATCGATATACATGATCATTTTATAAAAGCTATTTCATAATCATCAGAAACCAAATTATACAGTAATTTTATTTTCAGTAGGAAACAAAGAATACCGATTTAGAAACCCTGACATGCCCTGATTTTGAGATGTTGGTAGTAAATTCATGAAATGACTTATACTCGTATATATAATAAACTTTAAATGCAAATATTTCAAAATAAATCGGTCAACTCTTTTCTCATGCAGCATTTTCGCGTTATAGCACATTTGGAAACAATGTTGAATAGCGATGCCATCAATGTAGCCAAAAATGCGAAACACCAATCAAAGTAATACGAAGTCAATATAACCTTTTTATATATTTGTTGTAAGTGCATAGAAATGAGTGCAATTATTAAATTTATTAAAGCGTTGATAACGAAAGAACCAAATGTTAATATATACGCTATTGATTTAACGTGAATAACATTGTTCAAAGCTTTTTACATATGATTATTAGATTGTTACAGAAATTAACTTACCTCGGAATGAAATAAATTTATATGCAGCCTACATCATATGTTTTTGGCTCTTGAATTAAAAAAATTATGAAAAGCGGTAAATATTTCATAGATGCCTATAAATCTAATATGATTCAACATTTATTTTTGCAGCACAGTGCAGCACATTCAACTATTAAATCTTAAAAAAAAAAAAAAAAACTATGAAATTTAATTATAAAACTAAGAAACAATAATTTCTTAAGACATTTAAAATATATAGTAAAAATCACTCTCACAGCAAAATGTTTAAAAGTCTTGAATTTATAATAAAGTTTTATTATAAATTTAAGTTTTAGCAGCCAATTATTTTTATACACAAACACATACAAACATTGATTTATATATATATATAACATGCTTTAATCATCGCCCCTCTCTACGTATTGATCACGAGCCGCCACTGTCAATAGTTGTGATATTGTTCATAAAAATGTAGGGCCAAGTGCTAAGCTGAAAACTGTAAAATTGACAAGAATTGTTAAATCTGAGGAATTAGAAAAATAATTTTTATTACCAAATTCTCAAATTTTGTTGCCATGTCACAAACAAGTAATGACCACAAATCTTACATCTTATAGTACATTGCAAAAAAAAAAAATGAAATTAATATTTTTAACCACTGAAAATTTGCCACTTTTTAAAAAATAGCTATTATGTTTATACCAATGGTAAATTAGTGATTGGTAGCATAATACCTGATATGTATTACATATGAGTTTGGGTTCAATTTAGAAAGCCCAAGCTTAGAGCCTGAATCTGCCTAAAAACGAAATATGTTTTAAACTTTCACATTTAATTGTTACTAATTTTCAAAAATGTACATTGGTAAAAATAGGCAATTAAGTTTAGGTATCAATCACAAGAAATGCATAAGCACAATAAATACATAAAACTTAAGCGCTAAAACGATAAAATTTTGAGCGCTGAAGATTTGGAATAACTTAAATTGAAAGAAAAATTGTCTCATGAAAACCATATAATAACATTAAAATATATACCAATATGGTTGTTTGTAGTTTGTAGTAGCAAAATTAATATTGGCCTTTTCTTCTCTCCACTCAATATTTTGTAAGTAGTCTTAAATAAGTAGTTAGTCTATGTTTTGATATGCCATCTTCTGAAATATTTCATTACTAGTTTTGCTACATTTTACAATCATAGATGTTTACAAATAGGTTTATTACATACTACACTAGATGGCCACACACATTTAACAAGCAGCCAAGTTTAGCAGCCTTAGAGCATTATACCCCCAGGGACTTTTTATGACTTGAGTATTAACATTATGAAAGTTATTTTAACAGAGTATTAAAACACATAAATAGGAGTACATATATAAAGAGCCCTCACTCACCTAGTCCTAATTCTCACCAAACAGTTTGACAGTTAACAAATTCCTTTTTCAACTGTCAACTGCGACACACTTCCACCATTTTTTAGGTCTTCTGTATACTTTAATTGCTTACTCCCGTATGTTGCTAACCTTTTGTACTATAATATGTATGATCAGTTAATGCAATTAAGCTTGCTATTGTAGAAAGTTTTAGGTCTTATCATTATGTAATGTGTAAGGCAGTTCTCAATTTATGACAAAGTTCTGTTTCTAGATGTTCTTTTCTATATGTTTTGTTTGTTATGTCTTCAACACTTCAGCATAAGTTTATAACTTTTATTATACATATTGTATATGTTAGTAGTCATTTTAATACATAAAATTGAATTCATCTACTGCTCTGTACAATGTGTTTTATACAATGTATAGGATATATATCATACAATAAAAAGAAATAGTAAAAATAAACACTGGTACATGACTTGCAAACCAACTTTTGTGTACTAGCTATATTTGTTTTGTTTACTAGCTATATTTGTTTTATTAACCAATAATAGTTTAGTTATTTTTTTATGTTTGAAACTGTAGGATGCATTTCTATTATTCAGGTTTTTCTGATAAATATTGCGATAAATATATTTTTTAATATTTATTGTATCACCATTTATTTAAATCATATTTACGCTCATTATATGTTTAGAAAGCAACTTTATGTATTAACATATTAACTCCTTTTAAAAATTTGTGTGAATTAGGATGTTATAGTAAATGTTCGTAATTTGCAAATTGCCTGTAATTAAGTCTGGTAAAAAGTACATTTAGAAATATGAGAAAGCTACTTTAATATTCCTTTAAATAAAAGTTTTCAGTGCATTACTGGACAATAATCTCTGATTTTTTATTGCTACCTCTGCAGTGAAATTAAGAGTAATCACATTTTGTCAAGTAAATCAAAGTAATCACATTCTGTACTGATGTCATAAAATTATTTTTAATCGAGTTTTTATTGATTTATTTTATTTTTTATATATTGTAGGCCACTGCAGTCTTTGCTGCTGATGCCTTTTCTCGTTTATCTGGAGTTATTGGTGTGGCTGCTGTAACAGCAGGTCCAGGTGAGTTTAAGGAGAAGAAATGATTGTAATTAAATTAACATTACATACACTTGAACCTTAGGACTGTGTTATAAACACATGTTATCAAAACCATATTTATGTTATGTAGATCATAGAAAGCAATTTATGCTGAAAATTAATAAAATGAACTTGCTCGTTAATTTGAATCACTAAGTGGACAGTAATTAATCCACTTTATCGAAAATTCATATTAAGGATGTTTGTTGTGACAATGACATTTTGCCAGGACAATGATAAAATTTGCTTTAATGCTAGAATTTGCTTTTTCGGTGTTCTTTTTAAGGCTAGTCAGCCATAGTTTAAATTTTTGCTATGAGGGGAAATTAAAGTGTTGTAATGATTAACTCTAATATCTAACAATTTTATTTAGTTTCAATTGTAGAAATTCTGACTAAGGATATGAAGGACCACAGACCATGAGAAGCATGCTGTCACTGCTGCAACAAACATCAATAAACCGGTTTCACACTTCTTAAAACTTATCAGCACCAAATAGCTATTACTGCAGTGGCAACAAGAAAATGCGTTTTGTTAAATGTATGACATTCCCAAATTGCCAGGTTGTCCTTATCAGCTTTCCTTCCATGCATATTCTCATCCATGATTGCATGGGATTTCTGTACTTGTATGACCGTAGCCAAGGGAAGTGCCACATAGAGGTAGTTGAATGGAATTTCTACTTACTACTCAGAGGAGTTGTAATGTAAAGTTTTAAATGGTTACAGTTAGTACCAGTAAATGGCATTTGATGAAGAGGTACTTGATGATCAGTATATAGGCATACACGATAGGATTGGAGCAAGTTCTGTTTCAATTCAACTCAAGATCGGTTGACAGTCAGCAAGTTTAGAAATTGTGTATGTTCATCTTACCTATTCCTATAAATATGTCATATGAGATCATGTGGCATGATAAGACAGTTTACCTAGTGGTCATGTTAATTTTTTATGTATTTTGTGGACTTAATGATATATGCAGTGCTGTGATTAGTTTCTCAAGTTGATTAGTGGCCAGAACTAATAGTATTGTGAAAATGGGATACTGTTGTACCCCTTTTTTATTTGCTCTCAGGGTTTTCAAAGGAAATTTCATATTTGTGATGAGGGAGGTACTGATACAAGATATTTCATGTAATGCTGTCCAGTGACTTCATTTTTTTAATACAGATTTTCTGCAGAATTTGAGTTTGGGCTGAGTAGTTTGAGGCTGGATACTGAATCATAGAGATCCAAGTTACAAATCATAAATTCACTCATCCTGCCATAATAGTCAGCAATTGTTAGGTCTCATAATTTACCCATTATGTAACATTAATTTAAATTTCCCTTAGAAAACCTGTTTAGAAGGCATTCATCTTTTATCACTCTTCCCCTTAATGTTGTTTTTGTGTAATTTTTCTCATTAGTAATTTTCTGCTGAAGAATTATTATTCTTACTGAAGTTTGTACATTTAATATTTAAGTATGTGATAAAATAATTTCCTGTTATAGCTATCAACTATTTTGTAATGAAATGTCACTTGAATATCAATATTTTCTAGGTGTGACAAATACTGTTACTGCTATTAAAAATGCTCAGATGGCTGAAACTCCTCTTCTGTTGATTGGTGGTGCTGCAGCAACTTTGTTGAAAGTAACTGAATTTTATTTATTTGTTTTATGGGACCTTTAATAACATTGATACTCTGTTACTTAAATTTAATTTTTTCTGTACTAATTTTATTGAAGTGCAGCGAGGTAAAAGCAAAGCTTCCTTGCCATCAGTTCAAATGCACTTCTGCTGTTGATGCTATTTTTCGACGATTATTTAACTGATTTGCCAGAAATTTACGAAGTTACAAGTTATGATGAAGTCTGAATTTTGAAATTTGATTTGTAGACTCAGATAATTAAGGTCAAAAGTCATCATGTTAAGTCTATAGGAAAAATTATTTTTAAAACTTTTATTTTAACAAATGTATAATCACATTCAATGAATGTTGCCATAAGAATAAAATTACATTGAAAAAGATATTAAAGTTTAATTTTTTTTTATTATAAATCCTAAATTATAGTAATATCAAGCTCAATTTTAATACATAGATGTTCTTCAATAATAAGCATTTCTGGACATATCCTCTTAACTAATGAGTTTGTTCCTCAATGATGAAAGTAAATAATAAGCCTTTACCACATGTTACATGATCTGTTTTTTAAGTATTTAAAATAATTTTAATTAATTGCACACTATATTTCATGTATTAAAACATTAAATGACAACACATCACAGGTCTATTTTGAACTTTGTATTGACAAAAAAATAATTTAACATTCCTAGTACCATATAGTGGTCAGAAATTGGAGATAATTTTTTCTGGTGCGACCAAAAAACCAGTAAGAAAATTTCAGACACCAATAGCAGCCAGAGGCTATATGCAATTTTTTAGAAATAAAATTAGGTGCCAAAATTGAATTAGTGTCATTCCACGTGAAGACATGCATTTTAAGAGAAACTTGTACCATTGTCACAGATTTCTTTTAAATTTTTATCATACAGTGATACCTCGCATCATGAACATCTTGGTTTACGAACAAATCGGTCTACGAACACCATTTGTGAACAAATTTTGCTTCGCTTCACGAACATGCACGCATGGAGTGCAAGTGACTCGACTCACGGCACACAAAACACTGTGCACAGTCATGCCCCCAACAGCAACCCAGCTCGCATGGGTGTAGTAGAGTCGCAACAACGTGTTAATATTTTGGTTTTTTCTTTATTTAATTAATTTTATCCCTTATTATGGCCCCCAAAACAGTGAAAAGTGTTAGTGAAGGTGGTGTTCAGAATCCTAAACGTATTACTGTTGATATAAAAAAGGAAATTATAGCTAAACATGAAAGTAGTGTTCGTGTTTCGAATCTCGCCAAGGAGTATGACATGGCGAAATCGACGATCTGCACTATTCTAAAGAATAAAGATGCGCTGAAGAAAGCTGATGTATCTAAAGGAGTGACTAAGTTAATGAAGCAAAGGCCTTAAGTGTTACAAGAAGTAGAAAAATTATTGTTTGTTTGGATTAATGAGAAGGAGCTTAAGGGAGATAGTGTGAGCGAGGCTTTGATATATGTGAAGGCGTTAGAGCTTTATCAATATTTATTGGCAAACCAGCCAACTACAAGTGATACTCGTGTCGAAGAATTTAAGGCAAGTAGAAGATGGTTCGAAAAATTTCTTCGACAAACTGGAATTCATAGTGTTGTTAGGCATGGAGAGACAGCTAGTTCGGACCAAAAGGCAGCAGAAAAATATGTGGAGGACTTTGGTAAGTTTATAGGCTTAGAAGGTTACGTCCCGAATCAAGTTTTTATTTGCGATGAAATGGGGCTATTCTGAAAAAAAAATGCCAAAAAGGACATACATAACCAAGGAGGAAAAGTTACTACCTGGCCACAAACAAATGAAAGATAGGCTTGCACTATTATTGTGTGCGAATGCAAGTGGCAATTTTAAAATTAAGCCCCTTTTAGTGTACCACTCTGAAAATCCACATGTTTTCAAGTGCAATAAAGTGATAAAAAGTAAGCTTCCAGTAATGTGGAGATCAAATTCTAAGGCTTGGGTTACCAAAGTATATTTTAGGGAGTGGCTGAATGATGTTTATGCTCCTTCTATTAAAACATATCTTGAGGAAAAGAAATTGTCCCTTAAATGTGTGCTGCTTATGGACAATGCTCCTGCTCATCCTCCAAATGTTGAAAAGAAGACCTACCTTGATTCTGCATACGACTTTATTAAGATCAAATTTCTGCCTCCTAACACCACACCTCTATTACAGCCAATGGATCAGCAAGTAATTTCTAACTTTAAGAAAATATATACGAAAGCTCTTTTTTCAAGGTGTTTCCAGGTCACCAATGATACAGATTTGACCCTGCGAGATGTCTGGAAGGATTACCTTAATATCCTCCACTGCATAAATCTCATTGATAAAGCCTGGAACAATGTCTCTTATCGCACATTGCAGTCAGTATGGAGGAAACTTTGGCCAGCTTCTGTGCCTGACAGACATTTTGAAGACTTTGAGGAAGAGGCAGATGTAGTACAAGACATTGTAAGCATTGGCAAAAGTTTGAAGTTGGAAGTCAACGAGGATGATGTGGTGGAGATGCTGGAGGATCATAGCCAAGAACTCACCCCAGAAGAACTTATTGAATTCCAACTTGAGCAGGTGAAAGCTATGAAGGAGGAGCACTCAGCAGAAGAGCAAGAGGTGCCAGATGCTTCAACTACTGAAATAAAGGACATTTGCAGTAAGTGGAGTCAAGTGAAGGCTTTTATTGAGAAACATCATCCTGACAAAACTGTTACCAGCAGAGCGGTGGAAATTTTAAATGATAATGTAATGGCCCAGTTTCGCAAAATTCTCCAGCAAAGCAAAAGGCAAATTTCTCTGGATCGTTATCTTATACAATTGCCAACAGCCTCTCCTTCGAAGGAGTAATCTTCCTCCTTCCCCTCTCCACCTCCTCCATCCCCATGTGTCAGCAATTATCAACGACAAAGGTAAATTGTATATGTACTGTAAAATTAGTTTTATTTTGGTAATTCAACTGCTTTCTTCTAATATTACTGTTACATTTATTTCCTTTCTGTATTATTTCCACACATAAAGCCATACCATGTTAAAAAAAAATTTTCTAGGACATGAAATGTATTATTTGAATTTACATTAATTGCAATGGGAAAAATTGATTCGGATCACGAACAGAGTCAAGGAACGAATTATGTTTGTGAACCGAGATATCACTGCATATACATGTAATATAATTTTGAAATCGTCTCTCTAAGTTCATATCAATTCATACTTCTTTTAAGCCATATGCTTAAGCTAGACCACATGTCAGAGGTTAAATCTAATTAAAGAATGCTATTCATTCGTTCACTAATTCATATTGTGTATTTATTATTTCTACTAAACTTAAAGCTAATCACATTATTAAATTATAACTTAACGAAATTCCTGCCGAACCAAATAGCATGTCCATGAAAGGTAATGTTTAGGATTCTTTCATTCCTATGAGGATGGTTCCTCATGATAACCTCATGATGGATAACCTCATGATTTCATATCATATGATATTGCTGCTTTAATTGATATAGAACATTTTGAATATACCCATAAGTCATTTTCTAGAAATTCCTAACAACCCCTGCTTAGGCTTCATTTTAAATCTCCAAACCTCTAGCCCGCGATTTGCATATTCCCAAATTATGGGGCTTAAGATCTGCTTTTATTAATGTAATTGCTTTATATTTAACCGAAAATTATGCAAAATTGTACACTTCAACTCCTCATTCTGAGAGGATGACATGAGAATAATGTTTTAAAATTTGTGACCAGTCAATGCATCTATAATAAAGTACAACTACAATTGGACTCTCTCCGGATTCTTTTCTACATTAAATCACAAGGATTATTTACGTGACTAAATTATCTATGTTTTGTATCTCATACATATGGTATTGAAACCTTCAAATGTAAATTTGTAAAATATTTTACCCAATATCAGCCGAAATACAGATGTTTGAAAAATGGTGGCCATCTTGGATTCTACACTAGTGTCTATAAAAGTAATTACTTGAGAACTAATGATTCAAATTCAATAATTCTAGTACCAATGTGAAACTATTTATATCAGGAATGGCTGTGGTTAGGCTGCCTGCATGTGCGGTCATGGATAGAGTTGCAGTAGGAAACCTGCAAGTGGGCTTCCTTCAAATTAGTCGGACGGTTGTATTCCAGTGGAAAATAGCATAATATTCCATTTTGGTTGATATTATGCTGGCTGCAATATACAAGTATAAGAAATTTTTATATATTTTTTAATTCAAATCCTTTTTTATAGCTATGTTGTGTAATATATGTTTGACTGTAGCTGTAATATAAGAATAAATACTTTAAAAAGTCATTGGACATATTATTCCAGCTAACATGTAATAATGAAAATTATTTCAATAAAGTCAAAGCCTCAATTCCCATCTCCTATATGTATATAGGAGGAAAAAATTCCATTTTTCAAGATCTATTTTAACGTTATATGCATTAGTGAGATCTAAAAATAGTATATTTTTAATTTTTTAAAGTAGTTTATTTTTAAATATTTTCTTTCTTGATAAAGAAAAGTTATAAAATAATTATGTTTTATTTATAATAGGATTTTTTTTATGTTAAATTTAAAACATTACACAAAAGGAATAGCCAGAAAAAATAATTTAAAATTCTTAAAATGTAAAGAATTAGATATAATAAATAAGAGTAAATTAGTAAATTATAACAGCAAATTTAAAAATGCTTTTCAAAAATATATTATTAAATATTATATTAGAATTCGTTTTAAATACTTACAGATGGGAAACCTTTTTGCCACTTATGAAAAAAATAAAATTAATAACTAAAAGAAAAAATAATTTACTCAGTTTATTATATACATAAAAAATGATGCATTACTAAATAATTAAAAAAATAGAAAACCAGTTTATAATTAAATCTTTTTTAAGAATATATTATTATATATAATATTAAAAATTATAAAAAAAAATAGCTGTTTGTAATTGAATGGTTAAATATTATGAAATGGAAGAGACAATTTGCTGAAAGATAAGTTAAGCATAAATTTAGTGCTATTAAATCATATTCCTTCACTAGAAGTACTTGTGTAAATATTTTATATTTTTTTTCACAACTTTATCAGCGTTTTTCTGAGAAGGAGTAAAATGTCACTTGTACCTTTCTCTTATTCTTTTTCTTCAAAATAAAGCACACATATGCAGGCCCGTGGAAACTCTCCGGACCCCCATCCCCTCATATGTATACTTAATTTTTCCTGTCCGGGCCGAGTTCCCCAGCATACCTGTTACCGGGGGGGGGGGGGACTCCAGTTCGGGTCTATTAATTAGAAAATTTTATTATCAAATACTTCATGTCAAGTTCTTTAAAAAGTTTTGAAAGGTTATTATATTTTATTTTCAGAAAAATTGAAGTGGAAAAAAGGAATCGCTCCATTCTTCAAGTTCTATTTTAATGCTATATATACATTTGTAGGAACTAGAAACCGTAAAATTCGACTCTTTTATCGATAATTTGTTTTTAGATATATTTGAAGAATTACAATTTAAATAACACTGTCCTCTAACGTTAGTAAACAAAATATAATTTGCTATCTTCCACCGTAAGGCAGCAACCATCCGGTTAATTTGATGGTAGCCCACTGGCAGGTAGCTCAATGCGCGTCTGCACTTGACGGCAGCCAAATTACATCATTTCCGCAACCGCACGTGCAGGTAGCCTAACCACTTCGATCAGGAATGCATACATAATATCAAAACAATAGTAAATTTACATTTTAATATTTTTGTCACATGTAAAGTGGAAAAGTAAATTTCAGAAAATAGCTAACTGTAATGGACTATAAAAAAGGTACATAATATTTTTTTCTGTTACTTGGCAGAAACACTAATTAATATGTGTGCTTTGAGTAGAAAAAAATTAGTATAGCAATATTTCTTATTAACTGGAAAAAAAATGGCTTTTAAACATATATACATCTAGATCAAATTTGATAAGCAATATTTTAATCATTTTTACAAAGTAAAAAAAAAAAAAATAAACAAAAAAGGGGAACTATTACTATTTTTAAAAAATTTAAAACTAATAGATTTAATCTATCTTGAAGTTTTTGAATAATAGTTCAATAGATTGATTTTTGTCAGGCGCAACATGATAAATTCTTCCTGTAGTAGTTGTGAGAGAATACACAATTTTCATTATGTGTTCTTATGGCATCCAATACACATCTAAAGGTTTTGGCCATATATATGATGCACTTGGGCCATGAGCATACATAAACATTATTTTATATGCATTGAATTCTTTGCAGCATTCTAAAATCTTTCCAATCCACCAATTAATTCCATGCACATATGCAACATATTGTTCATTGTGGAGTGTCCATGGTCTGATAGTTTCATCTTTTCCCATAGTAACAATGGATGTTGAGGAATTTGATATCCTGGAAACCAATAATTGGGTTTCGTTTATTTAGACCATGTTCCTGTGATTGTATTTGCCATATCATACCTTTATGTTAATTTTAATTCCAAAATTTTTTACAACAAAAGTTTTGATTCCTGTAATTAATGCATTTTTTAAAAATTAATTTATACAAATCATATGCATTCAAATATTGTATCTTTATATGGATGCTTAAAGCTTGCTTTGGTGGCCATATACTTTCAGAGTTCACATGGGCACTCCTTAAGAACTCCTTAAATTCACATTTCGTTTTTAAGGGTCCTTAAAACTCCTTATTTTTACTTAAAACTCCTTATAATTTTTGGCGTTCCAATTTTGAAATACAAAAGGAAACCAAATAAATGACTGACGGTCCAAAATCAGCACTATGAATAATGTTATAAAAAATATTAGAGATATCCTATCATTTTGAAAAGAAGTTGCTTTGATTTGGTTAATTATTCCTTTGCATCATCACCCCTGATATTTCCTTTGACCTACTTGACAAACAAACGAGTGATGATATCTTGACGGACCTGCTCTGGAAATGATGGCGAAGTGTTGCTGATGCACTGGATGTGCGTCAGCGATACTTCATTAATACTTCATGATACCATCATTTCCTGGCGTTCCCTTGACAGAATCGGGGCAATGATGCTGGACCGGAGATGATATGACATCTATCGGTCCAACACCTACCAGTGGGGGGGTATAGGTACAGGGACCGACATGAAAATGTCAATGAGAAACTGTATTTCTTAATTTATGTTATTTACACCAAATACTTATAATTTTTCTCTTCTTATCCAGAAAACTATGACTAAATTTTCTCAAAGTATAGATAAAAATAAATTCTTTCAAAGTATTTTGGAAGGGTGCTTTACTTGTAAGATCAGGTATATAGAACAAAATAACGACCTTTATTTTTTAAGTGCAAAATGAAATTTTTTAAAAAGTACTTTGGGCGATTGCTTTTCTTTGTAAGATCTGGTATGTAAAACAAAATTATGTGCTTAATTTTTTTAATTTTATTTTATTTTCATTGTCAATTATTTAGTTTTCAATCACTTTTTCGACCCCCAATTATTCCTAGAAGTAAAATACTTGAACCTATTTTGTTGCCGTATTCGTGTAGTATACTATATATTGTTCAACCTTTATATACAAATGAGATTGGAATTTTTTTATTTTCCCCGTGAAAGAGAACTAAAATCTTGATTTTATCCGGCAAACTATGACGATATGTTTTGCAAAGTGCAGCAAAATGAAATTTTTCAAAAAGTACCTTTGGAGATTGCCTTTCTTTGCAAGATCTGGTATGTAGAACAAAATTATGTATTTCATTTTTTTGAAATTTTTTTTTATTTTCATTGTCAACTATTTCATTTTCAATCACTTTCAGTCACATTTTTGACCCCCACTCAATCCCAGAAAAAAAAAAACTGCTTGAACATATTTTGTTGATGTATTCATGTAGTATACAATATTATATTGTTCATCCTTGATATGCAAATGTGACTGGAGTTTTTTTAATTATTGAGCAGAAAAGGCTTACATTTGCACGGCAGTATCAGAATTGGACCTTCACTGATTGGCAAAAAATTGCCATCTCTGATGAGTCACGTTTTCTGCTTTATCGAATGGATGGACATTGGCATATAAGAAAACATTGGCATATTGGCTGAAAGAACACAAGGTGGTACGGGAAGCATTATGGTCTGGGGAATATTTTTCGTGGCATTCTCTGGGTCCACTCATACCTGTGGAAGGCACTATGGCCTGAATTAGTTATGAATCCATCTTTCCAGAACAGTTGGTAGATGGTTCTGTTATGTCCTGTAAGCAGATTTATTACTGTCAAAGTTCTTATAATCCTTGTATTTTTAGATTTCTTTACATTATCTAATAATTTAAAATCCGCATCTATTTGCATATTAGTTGTTTAATAAATATAGTTATTTTTTATTTAACCTAGAACATTTTTAGTTTTATGAATAAAAAAAAAGGTACAAAATTAATGTCTTTAATATGTTTTATCATTTAGTAAATAAAAAAGGGAAATGTTATTAATTATTATTAAATGTTAAAATAATTTTTTACAGGAAGAAGGAAATATACCTGTAAACATGCACGAAGCCAGAAATTTCCATAGGGGGATGTCAGAAGTGAATTTTTTTTTCAATTTAAAAGCGAATTTTTTTATTAACAAGTTTTTTTAATGATTTTAAAAATTTAAATTTTTTTATTTTAGTTATTATTAAATAAAAATAAGTTTTATAAATTATATTACATAAAAATTATTAAAATATTTTTAATTTTTTTAAATCCAATTTTTCATTAACATGCCATAAACTACCCCCCCCCCCTGCCTCCCACCAAGGAGTTCTCCAGGATTCATAAACTGGGGGTGTGTATAATTAAAAAAAATTGGAGGGGGTGTTGACCGGGTAGATTGATTTAAATCAACTTCATTTAAATCGATATTTAAATTACTTGATTTAAAAAAAAAAATCATTGATTTAAATCGCTTATTTTTTTTTTTAAATTATTCATTAAAATCAATGACTTTTTTTAATTAATTGATTTTAAACAACACAAACATGCATTAATTTATTTCACATTTATAAGTTTGGGTTATATAAAATAATAATGCTTAATAAATTATTACATACTAATGGTTTGCCCATCAATAATGATGTTGAAATTGAGTTATTTGGGATAATGATCAGAAGTGGGATTCGAACCCACGCCCACATTCGTGGACCAGAACACTCAACCTCTGCAACAGAGGAAGGAAATCCTTGAGTCTGGCTTAGCGAAAATTTGGTGAGATATTTGGTGACTAAATAGTGGGACAGGCATACAAACCTAACAAATTATATAAATTAGGATATGTATTTAATATATTAAAATTTGTTAAAGAAAATAGCTTTAAGAAATAATTCAAATTTTTTTGATAAATTCATGTAATTCCTTACAAATATTTTCTTATTTTTTTTTCAGAAATAAAATTTCTCCTTATCTCATTTTTACAGCTTTTGCAGATAATCTGATTTAAATCATGATTATATTAATGAAGAAATATTTATATTTCAATTTATTTTTCTTTACATTCGCAATCGAGTATAACTTGAATTTCCTCGAGTTTGATTCTCAACATTAAAATCATTTACTATGTATGATTTTTAATCTTGTAAATTTAAATTTGTTCTGATAATGTGAATTTAACTAATTAATTTTCACAGCCAGCAGCTTAATTTTTAATTATTTTTACAATTCCCACTAGCAATGTTCATTAAATGTGAATATACAAAGCAACATTTAGTGCAATAGGTTGTAAAATTGTAATATATTTTAATATACTAAACCACTAAATTCCATATTAATGCAGATAATGTATATATTTTAATTACAATTTATTTAAATTATATGAAATATATTTTTTGTTATATATTATTCATAAAGAAGTTTTTAGTGGTTGTGAGAAAAATCAAACAAACTCAATTTAAATAAAAATCCAATTTGAAACAAAAAAATCTAATTTAAATAAGAAAAATCCGATTTATTTGATTTCTTTTTTAAATAAAAAAAATCAGCAAGCAGAACACATGACTGTTTTTATAGTTGTTTTCTAGTGAAATACTCGTGTTTATATTTTCAGTTTTTAATTATGTTTAAAATATACACAATATATATAATTCTATGTTCAAAATATACAATACATTATATCCACAATAAATATTCACACTAATACATACATACTATACATTTGTACTAATTAGATGAACATTTTATGATTTATATAATTATTGTCAACTTCACAGTATTTTCACAAAATATATATTTACAATATGTTATTTACTTTACATTTCAAAACAGATTTTACGACAGATTACAATGAAGATTTATTAGATATCTTTTTTTTCTTACAAGTATGGTCCAGAGTAAATGGTAGACCAGAATAGGGAACCTAGATAAGAATTTATTTAGGAAAAAAAGCATACAAATGTCACATACGTGATCGTGGAATGGCCCTATAACTTAAGCACTTTTATGTTTAATGGTTTGCACTTTAACTTTTTACTAATGTCAATTTCGTTAATAAGTCTTTTTGCATGATTGTCCAGTATAGGTTTAAAAAATTTACTTATAATAATGTCACTAAGTTTATCACTAATGTCACAATTTTCTTTACATTTGAAGTGTTTTATATATTCCGATAGCACAAATATTTTCAGGATTTTTACTAAATGCTGACTCTTGAAATAAGATAAACTTTTAAAAACAAATTCTAATATATTATGAAGAAAAAATACAAATTTTTGAGCAGGATAACATAATGATCCACAGTCTTGCATTTTAATTAGATTCATCAGTGGCGAATTAGTACTAGCAGAAGAAAGTGGCTTTAAACAAGTTTCATAGTTGGTTTGTTCTTCAGCAACTCGAACCAAGTAACCAGCGATCATAGCCAGCGAAGAAAGTGTAAGGTCCACATGTCGTTCTAAAAGAATTATTATTTAAAAAATAAGTTTCTAAGTTTTAATATAAAAATTACCAGCCTATCACAATATAAAAATGTAAAAACTATTTTATCCAAGATCAAATTAAATATTTTAGACTACTAATTGGGACTCTCAAACAAGAATATGTAGTCTTCTACATGGAATAAATCTGTTACTACTAAATAAAACTATGGTGACCATATTTTTGAAACAAAATATGGGGACGCAATATCAGGGTACCTTATAATTTGAATAGTTTATGATATTTCTTTTTTGTTTTTGTGCAATCAATTACTTAAAAATAAAATTATACAATTTTAATTTTACAAATAATGTCATGGTTGGTGTGATTTAAATGAATTGAAAATCAGTGATTTAAATTTTAAAAAATTATATTTTTATTTTAAATAATATAAACAGTTGATGTTCATTCCAATCAAACATGTTGTAAAATCAATTACTTGAAAACAAAATTGTAGGAAGTTTAATGGTAGACAAGCCATTTTGGTTGAATCTTACGTTAAAAAAAATTATAAAATTTTAACATTTCAAATAAATGGGCCCAATGAAAGAAAATAGATCTTACTGGAGTGAATATATCTTTTCAGCTCCATCCTAGCAACAGGTTAGCAGAAAGCACAGTTTAGCATAGTTACTGACATTAACATAGTTACTGCATAGTTAACAGAAAGCAGACTAATTCATTAAATTTTTTTGATAAAAAGTTAGAAATACTACTTGAATGACCCATACATATTAAGAATTATTAATAGAGAAATTGTAAATCTTACCTTCAAGAGGCTTTTGAAGTATTTGAAGTACTTCTAGAGGAAGCTTGAGGCATTTTCAAGTTTCAATATTAGTTTCAATTTGTTTTTTTCTTAGGATATTCATAGTTTTGAATATTTGTTTTTCAGCATTTGAAACTGATGATGGATTTATCATACCAGTTTTTAATCTTGATTCTAGAGCATACATATAAGATCTGGCATCCATCATATCCTTAAATCCTCCTTTTCTTCTAAGATGACTGAACAGAAGTTCAATGTCATCACTATTTAAATTTCTGCTAAGAATGTAATAGTAACCATTTCTTAGAAGATACTTGATACACGATAAAGTTGACTATGTTGTTAAAACTAATGCTTCATAGGTCTTGTGAGATATTTTATTCACATTTGCATTACATTTCTGGACTTCTGCCATATAAGGAAGAAAATTTTCTTCTAACCAGAGGAAACATTCATTAGAAACATCGGTAAATACCAATTTATCCATGTTTTTTGAAAAATATGCATGATGAAAATTACAAACATCATGAATGTCATGCTATTTTATTACATTTTCAATAAAAACAATGGTTTTTGAAAGACTCAGTTTATCAGTAATGAGTTGAGGTGCAATTCTAGGCAAAGATTTCAAAGCTGCAATGATAGAATGTGAAGAAACATATTTAGCTCGCTTTACATTCATTTTTTCTAAGTTAGTAGGAAAAAGAACTTTCCTTGTCAAACCACGTACTGACTTAACAGCTAAATATTTTTGAGGTATCGTACAACATTTTTATGTGTGAGCTAGAAATCACTTTGTTTTTATAAAATAGATCTTTGTTTAAAAATTGAGAGCAGATGTTTTTTAAAATATGACTGCAGTCAAAACTTAGGAATAATGGTCGTTCCTTATCATTAGGATGAGGAATTTCAAACGAAATATCACCACCACTGAGTTCTTTCATGTTAAAATTAACCGATGCATTATCTGTTGCTATTTTTATGATTCTAAAACCAATCAGTTCTACTTCTTTGACAACTTTTCTTGTTAAAGAGCACAGTTGTTGTTGCTGAGACCCAGACCATCCGACCTATCAGAAAGGTGTAAGGTAACTGTTTGGATGGCCGGGAAGAGCCACCCAATTTAGACTGGAACCCAGTGGGGGAGGCATTCACAGGGACCGTACCCTCTTTCCCCTGCCACCAACCTCTCGGAAGGACTTATGGACCCACATGTTTAACATGATCATACTCCGCATGAACATGGCAGTAGTTTTGGCAGCGGAGGGAATCGAACCCGGACCTACTGAGTGCAACTCCCACACTCTAACCACTGGGCTACTGCACCCCAAGAGCACAGTTGTGTACCAGCTAGTTGTTTCGTAAGATAAAAAGCAACTGGAATACGGAATGCTGTTGACAGGCCTTGACAGGCAACAAAAAAACACAGAAGTCTGTTGGCAACTTTATCATCACAACCAATTTCTTCTATTTCTGATGTTGAATATCCTAAAAATTGATTCAAATTATGGTCATACAATAACTTTGCCTTAATTGCCATTTCATCTATGATTAATGAACCCATTTTCTCTTCCTCATTCTTCACGTTTTTAAATTCATAGCATAAACGTTGTTTAATGAGAGAAGTAATACCAGTTTCACAATTTGAAAATCCCACAAAATTTTTAAGGGTTCTTGAATGTGGAATTTGCATTATATTTAGGGATCGCACAAACTCATAGGCTACTGGAGCCTTTTTCTGCCATAGAACACAAATTTTTAAGGTTGTTTCTTCATATTTTATATGCTTTTTTCCATATGCATTAATTTGGTCTAAGAGAAACAATGATTTTAAATTTCCCTTCTTACTATCTTCTACAATTTTTAGCAATTTTACTTCCACATTAGATTTCTTCCTTTTTTTTTTCTTTTTCTCCTCCTCTAGAAGCTTTATTTTCTGTTTTAAAGCTACAATTTTAGAACGTAATTTATAAACTGACTTAGATTTTGATACACATTTATAGCTTAACTTATTTACTGAAGACACCTGTATGCCCATATCCATAGTGGAAGAGGTGGAAACATCATGACCTACTTCTTCTAAAGAAACATTTACAGATCTAGCACATACTCTTTTAACCTTAGACTCATCAGACAATTTATTAGAAGCTAATCTCTTTTTCGGACTTTTCCTTACTTTCCTTTCTTTTTGTTTATGTTATAGGTACCCAGTGAATACTGAAGGTACAACATGAGCAATCTACTTTAATAGTACTCATGCTGAAATCCTGAACAGTAAAATGCTTGCTGCAAATTTTTGAAGCTTGGTTTGGACACCAAAGATACTTGTCCTTATTTCCTTGATGAGAAATAGCAACCCGCCACTTATCTCTTAAAATGGGATCCTTGGGAAAACTGTGAAAACCAACGTTTTCTCTCATAGTGCAACCAGAATTGCAATATGGTACACAACAATGTACCATTTTTACTGAATTATTTTTGCACAATATTGTTATATTAATGCTATAAAAATCAGTATAATTTAATAAATAATAACAAATATAAAATTATAAAAAAAGCTTTACCAAAAACAAAAACGTACTCAAACCCTCACGAGTTCATCATTGTTTACATTTAAAAGCCACGAAAGAACAGAAAATAAAAGCTATCCTAGCAGACACTTTAGTGAGCTGAGCTGTCGCCCGTTTTTTGCCGAAAATACGCAAAATTTCCCGGCCTTGTTTATTACATAGGCAACTGCCGGGGATGGCCTGCACCAGTGGCCGAACCACAGGCATCACAACTTGTGTGACGTACCGGTTTGCTGTCAGATTACTTGCAATTTTCACTGGAACACAGTTCACTGCATAGTTTTTTCACTGGAATAAGTACATCTGGATTTTTCATAGACAAATATAAAGAAATTGAGTTTACTGATTTTGTTTTAATTTAACTGGGATGTTTGGGATGAAGTGGATTCTAACAAACTTTCTGCCGTAAACCTGAATAGCCATTTTAGATATTCATCCTTATGAACCTTTCAAATACTTCCACCCATATAGACTTTTTCATTTGTAATTAGACTATGTAATCTCCTTTTTAATAATTCCAAATCGTTTGAAGATAATTTGAGCATAGGAATAAGCTCAGTACTAAGTGATACATTGAGTTGAATACCAAACATTCTATCTCTACTGCATATAGCTGAGGCTGAACAAATGAAATGATCATAGAACGAACGCAACACTGTTAGTGTTAACTGAACATATTTCTCAAACAGCAAAAACAAACTATAAAATGGATAACCAAGTCTCTCTGTGTATGATGTAATATTGCATCATACTTTGAATTGATATAAACTATTTAGAAAACAGAGGATACGACACAGGAAATCATTTCACGAATTGTATTATCTACAGATCTGCATGATATATAATAATTGCTATTACTTATATAACAGAATTGTCTGAGTATAATAAATGCCTTTCTTATCTTTTTAATTAACAAGAAAAGAATGATAAATATGTGGTTTTTAGGTAGTTTTTTTATTAGCCTACATTCCAGCATTTGAGATTTTTTTTTTACCTTGACATCCTATTTGTATACCTTTTTTACCTTGACATCCTATTTGTATTTTTTTTACCTTGACATCCTATTTGCAATTTTCTCAGTTGATAAGAGATATTGCCATCCTAATGCATTTTTTCTTAAAGGACATACACTAATCAAAAGTGAAATTGCACCACCATGAAGCAATGCATGTAACCATATGCAAATCACAGTACCGGTAGAGGAGAAAAGAACAAAGAAATATATGCAAAAGGACCATGTTTATTCAGTAAAGAATGTGGCCCCCACAGGCAGCTATACAGACTGCTAAATGGTGAGGCATACTATTGATAAAGCTATTAATGGTTGCCTGAGGTAATCCTTGTCAAGCAGCGTCCACTGCAGCACGCAGTTCATCTATGGTATGTACCAGTATCCTCAGTGCACCTGACATCTGATGTCATGTTCAATAGGAGAGAGATCCAGTGAGGAAACTGGCCAGGAAAAAATGTGAATTCCTTTCAGGCTGTTGAGAGTTTGCCGTGCGGTGTGGCATTGTCTTGCTGAAACACTGTGCTGGAGACGGCCTGTACCAGTGGCTGAACCACAGGCATCACAACTTGTGTGATGTACCAGTCTGCTGTCAGATTACCTGCAATCTGTACTAGAGCTGTCTGCTGATCGAACATGATACCACCCCAAACTATGATGCCTGGTATGACGCTCAGTGATATGGGCTTGCAAGTGGCATTCCACAGGAAGCTGCCACACCTGTCCATAGCTGTCATTCCTCCACAGGCAGAAGCGAGATTTATCCATTAACACTACCCAATGCCATTCATTGGTCCAGTTGCGATGACAATGACATCACACCAGATATACATCCATGTGTCAAGCTCGTAATGGCACCTCAGTGGCTGACTTCCGTGTATGCAGCTGTACTTCATGGAAACTGTTGTGAATGTTTGGATGCACACAGGTGCAACCGTTGATGGTGAACGGGTCTCAATGAGCCATTAGGCGAATCTGCACTCTGTTATGTGCTTGTTCGATCCACTCCCTCTTTGGCATGTTCTCTGATGTTCCTACATCTATCGTGTCACACATGGCATGCCCAAAACATGTGGCAATTGCAGGCATCTACAAACCCACATCATACAGCCCCAGGATACAGTCTCATTCCCTAGCTGTTAACTGCTGGTATACAGCTAGCTCACTGACGTCTTCGAGGCATCACTTTTTCACTTTTCTGAAAGTTCGACTGCTGCAAATTGTTGCTGATAGCATTTATGGGAGGAGCCGTCTGCTGGTCTTTATTACCCAAAACTATGTGTCATGTGACCGAATGTACGAAAACTTAATCATTTGCATATGACTCTCTTCTACCAGTACTGTGATTTGACTATGGCTATGTTCATTCTTTCATGGTGTTGCAATATCACTTTTGACAAGTGTATATCAGTTAGTGTTTCTACCAACTTTCAAGAAACAAATATGTGTCTTTTTATGGTCCATTATAATTAATTTCACTAGTGTCTAACATTATCTTTACATGCAGAAAAACACTGATTTTTCAACAACTGCTCAATATAATTGAATAAAATATTTTGGAGTGATACATAGCATCATAACATTAAAATACAAACTGAAAAATCGAATGTAAGTGCATATGATACAAAATTAATTATAAAACAATTTGCCACTTCTGTCAATGTCTGCCCAGTTTCTAAATGGCCGACAGATAGCTGCCATAAAGATTCTTTCCAGATGATACTTCAGAGCCGTAAAAAACTGTTTTGAATGGATAAACACTGAAATCAAATCCCAAATTTCAGAGGTTCGCAGTTAAGCATATTTCAGGCACAGGTCTTATGCCACTTATTTTTATGTATGTAAGATAATTTTAGACACCAGTATATTTTCTAAAGTTGATTTTTTCATTTTACATGTAATAAAAATATTAAACTGTAAATTTACTATTGTTTTGATATTACATAAGCATTCCTGATATAAATAGCTTCAAATTTGCACCAGAATTATTGAATTTGAAGCTATTTTGTATACATTACATATACAATTATTGATTTTGTACCAGGATTATTGAACTTCTCAAGTTATTACATTTATAAACATTGCAGAATTCAAGGTGGCTGCCATTTGTTAAAAATGATCATTTTTCAAATTTGCCAATATTGAACAAAATATTTTACAAATTCAGATTTGTTGGTTTCAATACCATATATATGTATGGTAAAATAAAAATAAAAACTGTGACTATGATGCAACACTCAGTAGGTGTACCTTATAGAATGACTCTTTATTATTATATTACAATTGCATTATTGATATTATTTTATTTCTGCCATTTCCTAATGTACTTGCCTATTCTATTGGTATGCATCGACCTCAAGATTTAATTTTGGAGAAGGTTGTAGTTGATATTAGATCTAACAAGTTTTCACTTGAAATTTCATATCCGGCTGTCCAAATTGCTGCTCATGTCCAAAGACAAGTCGGACAGTCTGGGCTTTCGACTTTCGACTTAAAATTTCGTATGTTGGATGCTTGTGGGTTAAAAAGAATTGAAGGACTGCTCTTTGAACCAAACTTCAGTAGTGAACACAACACATACTTAAAATTAACCACAAGACATGTTTCAAACTTTATATCTTGAGTTGGCAAGACTTGAGACATTGAAATTAGTGATTTAATATTTTTCTCATAACTTTGTTTTCAAATCTTAATCCATCAACGAAATGTTATTTCTCTATATTAAAAAAAATAGCTGATGCTGCAGAGTTTTATGCACACTCTGGAAATCGGGAAAACCGGGAATTTACAGGGAATTTGAAAGTGGACTAAAATGTCAGGGAAAATCGATTTTTTGTTCAAAATTCTGGAAAAATCAGGGAATTTTCAACTTGCCAACCTGCTGACAGGGGCAGAACCAAAAATATTTTTCGGGTGGGACGCAAAGCTAGAAAATCAATTCGCACCTATTTCGGGAAATTTGTGGTCGGATTTGGGCATGCCCTCGAATGAACTCTCAAAATATTGAGAAATCAAAGAAAAATCCGAACGTATTCATACATATATATTTTAATATTATTATTCATATTTAGAATAATTTTATTTCTATTTTTTTATATCTCATACATGTTTTTAAGATCTTTGCTTTTCATATCTCAAGCATGAGTATTTACAAAATAAAATCCATTTCTTTTGTGGCAAACTGGTTTAATACGGCCTCTACATCAACTCAAACATGGGAATAATCATTCATCAGGGCGGATCCTGTTAACCTGGTCTTCGGCCATTCGAGGCTTCAACCAACTTTTAAGTATTCGCAAAGTAAATAAACCTCGCTCTGTTGTGACAATTGACACCCGCAGTGTGGTCTTGATCTTATACACTTTAATAAGGCATGGGTAAATATTGCTACCTTCCCTCACTTTCTCCAATACGCCGAGTGAAAAAGTCTTTCATCTTACTACAGTTTGGCCCCTGACAAAGGAGTTTTACTTCTACAAAACTTTGTAGGATGTCTAGGTCTGAATTGTGCAGTACCATGAGGTGGCATGATGCTTTCATGATCCTCCTGAAGTATGATTTAACACCCGTAGACTCTAATTTTAAATGATTTGGAATCATTTGTAGCTGAAGATATTTAATAGACACTTTAGGGAAAGTTTTCTTGAAATCCGAGGATGAATTTGAGCAAGGAACGCAAACAGCCCACTTCCAGTGTACTGTTGATGAGGAGTCTTTCCACTAAATTGTTAACTTGGTGCTGCTATCTGCCAGCTAGCCTTGGAATAGTTAGTTTGACTCTCAACTCCCGCTTTCTTCTTCCATCGCTAATTCAGCATAGAACTTTTCAGCGTAGGTATGCCTCTCCTTTAGCAATTTGACCACTTGCAAAATTTTTACTGTGTGGCTTCGTGTGCATCCAAGCTCTTCTTCTGTATAAACTATTGTTGAATGGTTCGATTATAACAATTAAATCATTCAACGAAAATATGGCCATTATAAATTCATAATGCGATATACCGCCGAAAAGAAGATTTGCATTGGTTACTGATCCCATATAATGGCATTATGTTAATTTCACTGAAGCTGTTCTGCAATGAGCAGCATATCAATTTTGAATTGTAAAATTGAGTCAATTCGCTAAACCTAGTGGGTCCAACAGTGTCCGACCAAGGAATAAACCCAAGTGATCTCTCAGTAATACATGTCTTTTGCAAGGCGTTGAAAAAAGAGATAATTTCATCCGCAGTTTATAGTGTATTCCTGGTGGAAGCCACGCACATCACAGTAACTAGAAATTGCCAAATTGAGATTATAGTCATTGCAAGGACAGAGAGAGAGAGAGGGGGGCAATCACAACTTCCCTTTTAATTTCTGTAACACTCTACACAGTTGTGAAACATTTGCGGTGCATCTATTACAATCAGTCACAACGCAATTATTCAAATCTAGTTCCAGTTCTTTTATAAATTTAAGAACACTTTTCCAATAAACAGAACTTCTAATTGCCCAGTCTCCCTCTTATCTCAAATGTCTTCTTGAAGATCCACGAAACGTACAAAACTTTCTTTTACAATATTATTTGAGACATACCGCACTGATAAATAGAGTTGTAACTCAGGGATTCTTCAGTGATTTTGTTAAATATTATACTGTAATGTTATTATTCCCGTACCTCTGTCAGAATCACTTTCAAGATCTTGGCACCAATGCAGATTGTCAACTCTTTTCAAGTCATTTTAATGTTGTGTTTGCAGAGGATTTTTCTAATTGATTTTATATAATATTGTCTTCATTGTCAATTCTAAAACGAAGGGCTTTGAGGATTCCTTGGTTCCTGGTAGGTTTGTCATTGGTGTCTAGTTCTGATGGCCTTTCTGTGAAATATTTTAGCTGTTGAACAATAGAATCGTTTTTATTATTGGACTCAGTTTTGCCATTTTCTCTTCAATTTATTTCTGACAAGAAAAGCTCATTTAGTTTCTAATATCTACATTTGGTAGAACGAGCGTTTTTATGAATATATGAACTCTTCCTATTATGTTATACAGTGTTATTTTTTTTTAAATAATTTTATTTTTCATGTGAGTTTTGAACACTTTTGAAGCGGATCCGTTACTAAACACTTTCCAAGCTGAACTTTGTATTTCCCGACATAACTTATGCCCACAAACATGCAGAAATATGCTTGTTTTGATGGCAAAAACACTGTTATTTCTCAAAACGCACTGCTTGAACTTTCCTTTGTTTTCACAACCACATTTTTGTTGATAAATGAAGAATACTTGTAAATTGAATCACCATTCCAATGATATTTTATCAGTATTTTGTCAGCTCACTTGCTAAACTGATGCTCCGTATTTCATATACTGGTCAATGTGAAAAATTGAAACCATTGTTGTTATTTGAATTACTTATTTAAGAAACAGCACATGTATACAAACAGTAAATACAAAAGATAAGCAAAATTAATTGACTGAGTAGTGACTTACATACCTTACAGAGTTTCAAACGATGTCATGTCAAAATAGCATTATTCGCTAAAAGCACTTTAAACACAGAGAAGATATTCAAAATAATACCTGCTAGACATATAGATTTAAGAATACATTGTTAGCTACAACTTTTTAAAAAAGTACGAAAACCCAAAAACAACCTGTTTATTGAGCTGAGCATAATAAAACTTTTTTTAGGATCCTTCCAAATGTCACTTTTTTCACCTCTCTTATCAATAACGGCTGGTGTTAAAAAGCTAGAAATTTTGAACAGTGTTCACAACTAACGTGGGTAGGTTTTTAGCTGCAGAAATCGAAAATAGTTTGAAATTTTCTCTGAAGTTAGTTCGTATAATTACAAATGAAACCCTATTAGTCACTTTTACCTGAAAAATATTGATTCCCCCTCAACCATGTCTCACTGTCTCCGCTTCAGCCACAGAGGCAAAACATTAAATTAGTTCCTCAAAATTCCTTCTAATTTTATGCCTCTATCTGTCATTTTAGTTAGAACTTGTGTCTGTTCCGTAGTTTTCCATTGTTTCCGTACGATGTGCATTGAATATTCTCGCATTCAATTGCATAGTCTCGCATAAGTAATCAACGCCTACCGAAGTTAAGGCATTACCCTCGAACAGTGCCTTGTATGTTTCATACACAACTCTCTGAAGTCAAGACATAATCCAAGATCAGTGCGTTGTAGGCATTGGCAAACCCCAATTTTCCCCTTGGCCTTACTTATGTTGCGCTGTCTGGAGTTCACACATTTGAGGAATTATTGATTGAGACTTTTCCAGAATCACGACTGCTTAGTATCAACAACTACAAACACTTTTTAATTAAAAGGGTCGAGTTTGCACAACAATTACAAACATTGCAGTATCAAAATTCTTATCACACTTGAAAGATTTGAATCTGCAATGTATGCAGGTTTCAGTACTCTATAATTTGTGAGTTTTAGTTTCATGTTCACGGTAATTTCCGTTTTGTTTATTAAACTCCGAAAACTTTTTACTTTCCTACTATATTTAACTTTTGGCACAGAGTGCTTTTCAGTTACAAAATCCCGAAAAATCAGGCATAATTCAATAAAGTTTTAGTTTTTCAATAGTTCTCTCAGCTCAATTAGATATCGCCGCATTCAAAGCACACCTAGTGTACTATTTTAGAAAATTCGTCTTGCCCTTTGTGTGTGACAGCATCGCTAAGCTATCATTGAATATTTCTGAATTTTTTATCATTATTCAACCAATTATATTTCATTTGTGAAAATAAATAGCTCCTACTGTGATCAAGCCACGACATCCTTCCCCAATTTTTTTAATTTCTAGATACTTCATTGAATCAAGATCAGCTTATATTTTCTACTTTGGATTGTGTTGTCGTATTTTATAAGTATATTTCATTTCTGTAATTTTTTTTCTTTATTTCTTATATTTTTATTTTTCTAATAATTTTATATTTTTATTTTTCTAATAATTTTATATTTTGATTTTTTTTATTCTGCATTGAAATCCTATTCTCGGGGAGGACAGGTACCCCCCCTGCGCCCCTCCCCTGGATCCACCCTTGCATAGATATGCCGATTACTACGGATTCTCCGTAGTTTCTACAGGAAACATCATACTACAAATTACGGAATTTGCATAATTTCCTATACAAAATTGTCATCTGCGATGGCCAATGTAAATTTATGGCCGCTTGTACGGTCATGCCAATCAGATCAATGTAACAAGTAGAATTTACGGGCGCATGGGCATTAATGCCAATCAAATTAACGTGACAACAGGGATTTATGGCCGTGTGCACGGTAATGTAAATCAAATCACCGTAACAATGGGGATTTACCGCAGCGTGGAATATAAATGATCACTTCTTTCATATCAGTAATACATGCACTTCTTAAAATGTTGTTAAATTTCACATAAATCGCTGAACTATTAATTTTATAATTATTTTCGCATAAACAGTGTAATTGCGCAATTCAGTTTATGTTCTCGTGAATCACACCGATAGTCCATTAGTATATTTTTCCATCTATCTCCATCTTTTAAATATTGCATATTAGATTGACTAAACTAGCTTATTTTTATATTCTGATTAATTATTAAGATTAATTTTTCAAATATTTTCGCATAAACAGTGCGATTATGCAATTCACTTTATGTTCCCATGAATCACCGAGAGTATCCTAAAAAAATATCTATTGCATAGCTGCCAACTCTCTGATTTTTCTGGGAACTCGCGATTTCGGTGATTTCTCGAGATTTCCCCCCGGTTTTTGTCAATTTTTTAGAATCCCTTAAAGTTAGTGTTTTTTTAATAAAAATTCTCTGTTAAAGGCAAGGGCGGATCCAGGGGAGAGGTGCAGGGGGCACGCGCCCTCCCCGAGAATAGGATTTCAATGCAGAATCAAAAAATTAAAATATAAAATTATTAGAAAAATAAAAATATAATAAATAAATAAAAAATATTACAGAAATGAAATTTGTTTATAAAATACAACAACACATTCCAAAGTAGAAAATATAAGCTGATCTTGATTCAATGAAGTATCTAGAAATTAAAAAAATTGGGGAAGGATGTCGTGGCTTGATCACAGTAGGAGTTATTTATTTTTACAAATGAAATATATTTGGTTGTATAATGATAAAAAATTCAGAAATATTCGATGATAGCGTAGCGATGCTGTCACACACAAAGTGCAAGATGAATTTTCTAAAATAGTACACTAGGTGTGCTTTCAGAGCTGCAATAGCTAATTGAGCTGAGCGAACTATTGAAAAACTATAACATTATTAAATTATGTCTGATTTTTCGGAATTTTGTAACCGGAAAGCACTCTGTGCCAAAAGTTAAATAAAAAGTTTTCGGAGTTTAATAAATGAAAAGGAAATTACCATGAACATGAAACTAAAACTCACAGATTATAGAGTACTGAAACCTGCATACATTGCAGATTTAAATCTTTCAGATGTGATAAGAATTTCTATCCTGCAATGTCAAAAACTCGACCCTTTTAATTGAAAAGAGTTTGTGGTTGTTGATACTAAGCAGTCGTGATTCTGGGAAAGTCTCGATCAATTATTCTTCAAACGTGCGAACTCCAGACAGCACAACATAAGTAAGGCCAAGGGAAAATTGGGGTTTGCCAATGTCTACAACGTACAGATCTTGGATTGTGTCTTGTCTTTAGAGAGTTGCGTATGATTGATTGTGATAGAAAATTTAAGTTTATAAGCAAGATCTTAATTACGTTGGCTACTAGTTTGTAAATAAAAATTTAGGCATAGCTGTTGAGGCGATGCAGTTCTTGAATATTAAAAACAGAAGTATGCACAATCAAAGAATCACTTGTGAAGTGTTGACTGGGCCATTAAGAATATACGAAGTCAGTTTTAAAGAAAAGCACTGTTCACTTTATTGCGTAAAGAACATAGTTAGGCAATTTACACAATCCAGGTAACTTCCATGCCATAAAAACTTCAAATAATACTATGTACAAAGATGTTTGTAGATCCAAATAGTTCGACAGAACTTTCATGAAGCATTTGTAGTAAATAATTGTACTACCTATATAACTTGCGTGCATTTACAGCCACCGTTGATGGTATCACACTTGGCAAAACAAAATCCAATGGATGAAACACCGGCAAATTTTAATGTGACTTCTGAACATATCAACGTAAGTAAATTTAACGTTATTTAAATGCACGTGACATTAGTAAGAGCCATCATACTTTAAAAAAAGTCAGTATCTTAAACTAAACATATTCGACACGTACTGGCCTAAACTGACCACATCAAGGATCTAGACTGATCCAACGATCAGAGAGAGATCTCTAATGATGATTCGATGCGATAATGCTTCAAGAAACTTCTGTCTTATATATCCGAAAATGGACTGTTCCAGAAACGCCCCCGGATATGCAAATGAGATGTGTACGCATTGAGAACTGATTTGCATGAAACCTCATATTGGAAAACGTCGCGGTTCACGCTGGTGAACGGAAAGAGTCGCTCATATTAAATTTGCATAAACGGCCATTCGCGGGGAACGTGAATCGCGATGTATTGATTTTTTCCAACAATCGGCCCCCTTATGCTAATCCTTAAGTCTCAATGCATATGCAAAAGAAAACTTACTCTGAGAAACCAAGCTATATCATAAACACCAAGGCCCCCAGTATCCTACCAAACATATAATGAAGGAATAAATTTTAAAGTATTACATCATTACTAAATTTAAAATAAAATGCATAAGTACTTACAGCACATGAAAAACAGTTAAGTATTATAGATTATATTGTAAAAACAACATTTTACATCAAGTAGAAATTTATATACAACATAACTTCAATGCTTAAGTATTAGCATTCAGAATTTAAATTTTAGTTTAAGTTTAATTATAAGTATCCAAAATTTAAGTATAAGCATATTTTATATTTAGCAAGTCAATTTTTAAAAGATTAAAATTTTGTATAAGCATAGAATTTAAGTTTACTTTAAATTTGAGTATAAACACTATAATTCAAAAAGCTGAAAATTTTAGTCTATTAATACAATACAATTATACATAATTAATACTATTAAACTGTATTGATATACCAAACATTTAAAATACATGATGCAAGTAATCAGATAATAAAAATCCTTTATGTAAACTTTCAACACATACTTTCTACTAAGTTGAAAACTACAAAAATTTATACACATAAGCTACTATCTGGCATTATGCGGGTAATAGAAAAATGGATTTATACTTGTCCCCCGATCTACACGGAAGATAGGTTTTGCACAAAACCATGTAAATTGAAATCTTGGATTTTGCTGAGTAAAATCGTGTAAAACGAAAATAACCCCAAAATGTGCATGATTCAGTCATGTATTTAAGTAAAGCAAAAGTAAGACATCTTAGAAAACTTAAAATTATACTTAGTTTATAAAACAACAAACATATGAATGTAGTAATATAACATATTTAATTTATTTTACATTAGGAACAAAGAACAAAAAAACAAAAAGACCCTTAAAAATTAATTATAAGTTTAATCACTGTCATCACTTTCATGTACTATCAGTCTTTTCTTTCTGATAGGTATGATGTCACTTTCATCACTTGAGCTTTCTTGATGCCATTCTGGCTCAATGGTTGATGAATTAGGCAAGATCTCGGGTTGACAAGACTTTGTCATGAAATCGGTAATTAACAATTGCGTAGGTTTTTTTGTTAGATCTTTATAGACCTCTTCATATTGATTTAAGCATTTACGAAGGTCTCGCTGGAATCTGAGAGCTCGATCAACATTTGTGTCATATTGTAAGAAATGGTTGCCCAATTTTCTTCCCAAATCAAGTCCTACGCTTATGATTATTGCTGGAACGCAACTGGTTCAGATTGCTCTTCATCAGAATCATTGTCTTCATCATGTTTGTTTGTTTCACGAATCATGTTAATTAAATCATCTTCATTCAATTCTTCATCAGCCATTATTTCTTCAATATCTGCCTGAGCTAAATCTTCAAAACCTTCTCCTCCTATAGTATGGGTCAACTCAGTGATCTGAGAATATTCATGCTCTATTGGTGATTTATCATTTCCACTTTCAACAACATCCGGCCATATTTCTTTCCAGCAGGCGTTGATCATTGGATCTAAGTGTATGACAGTTCAACATGCTTAACACAATCTAAAATTGTAAATTTCTTCCAAGCATCCATCTCAGAGTAAGAGATTCATCATTCTCCATTTGTTCTAAGATATACCTGAAAGTTTGCTTGATGTATAGTGCTTTAAAAGTCAAAATTAACCCTTGATCTAACGGCTGTAATAAGGAAGTTGTATTCTTTGGTAAAAAAGCAACTTTTACATTTTCGTGTTGTAAATCTGGAGGATGACCTGGTGCATTATCTATTAATAGAAGAGCCTTAAAAGGCAATTCCTTTTTAGTTAAATAATTTTTGACATCTGGAACAAAGAAGTTATGGAACCATTCATTGAAAGCTATGGCAGTGACCCATGCTTTTCTATTAGCCATCCAATAGACGGAAAGGTTTTTGATCTTTATTCCTTTGAATGATCGTGGTGATTTTGATTTGTTAATCACCAATGGTTTCATCATATAATCGCCAGAAGCATTGCAACAGAAAAGAACTGTTATACGACTTTTCGCTACTTTATGACCACTAGCTGATATGTGAGCTTTGGCTATAAAGGTTCTTTCCGGTATTTTTTTCCAGAATAATCCAGACTCGTCAGCATTGAAAACCTGATCAGAAGGAGTTAGCGGCAATGATTTCAGCAAGTTTTGCTGGATATTGTTGTGCCGTATCCGAATCAGCAGATGCACTTTCACCTATCATTCTCAGATTATGTAAAGAATGTCTTTGTTTGAATCTCTCGAACCAGCCATGGCTTGCGGAAAAAGATACCTTCTTTTCATCGGATGAAGTCGATGGCGACTGATTCTTAAGTGATTGATAAGCTTTATTTGTAACAGCATTGGTATCGATCGGGATTCGCTTTTGAGTTTGGTCTTCTATCCATATCACTAAGGCTTTTTCCATATTTTCCATTGTAACATCTGTAACATATGAAGTCGTACTCATACTGCTGCAGGTTCCAGCTGCTACACTTTTTCTAATGGAGTCTTAATTTTTTCTTATTGTCCTTATTGTGGCTTCATTCATGGAGTAAAATTTAGCAACATCCGTCACTCTTTCTCTATTACGTAGACGATCTAGGGCCGATCCCACCAACGTCTGTTAAGGCGGAGATAAACCGATCCGAAAAGTTACCTTTTTCCGATAGATGGCTCTGAATATCGCAGGTTTGGCGAGATCCGCCCTTGCGCCAAACAGCGATTATGTTCAATGTGTGGTAGCCACAGTCTCACTTCCGGATTAATCCTGAAACCGGATGTTATGAAATGCATTCAATTAGAATTTGGTTTTATCGGCTGTTAAATTCGAAATGTGGACTATCATAAAGGTATGTAGAAACTTTCTTCATATTGATAATAAAATTCATGATTTTATTGCGTGCTCATGCTGATAAGCATAAAATTTAAATCATATATTATACGTATTCAAAATGTTAATAAAATTCGTAGAATGCATGTTCGTAATGTAATGAAAGTCTGTTATGTTATATAAGTGTTGATGGGAAATTGACATGCTGACTTATTGATTGCTGTTAAAGTATATTTGAAATTTTAACACTTTAAATAAGTTTGCTTGTCGTGCCCATCATTCACTATATTTTAAACTCTTTTTTTCTATTGCTCATGGGTTGGTACATTCCAGTACCTGAATTGTTAATATTTTGTATGTATTCATAATATGATATATTTATTCTTTTATGTTTAATTCTTAACTATTAAAGAAAACGAGCAAATAAATTCATGTAAAACGTATTTATTGTTGTTGGAGTATATTTGAAATTTCAACACTTTAAATGTGGATGCTTGTATCTAACTTATATGTTCTTGCACATTTGTCGAGCTACTTTATATACTATATGTATTTTATTCCTTTGATAATACAGTGTACAACAAACAAAATTCTAAAAACTGAATACTTAACATTATGAAAAAAATCACTTCTACTTATCTTGACTCAAAAGAGTATTGACCACTTCCTTCCAGTATCTCTGTGTCAATGCTAATAGAACACACAGGACAAGATGAAAGCTTGGCAGGACATGATCTTTACAATTTCACTTCTTCTTTTATTGACCCTAAATCCACTTAATGAGCATTGAAAATGTTTGCTATTTGATTGAACATTCAAATGCACATATTTTTAATTCATTAAAGTAGCTGAGTCATAACAGTAAATGTAATTATCAATGGCTACTTAAGGTTCATTATATGTATTCCTCCCTTTTTATGTGCGCATTCAAATTAAAAGATTAAGTCCTGCATCTTTTAATTTCAGGGTTGAATTTTGGACGTAACATTGGTTTAATCCGTGTTTAAACCAGATAAAATCGTCAAAAATCCAAAAGCTGTAAACAAAAGGGGAATTTGATTTAAAAACAATAAAACCACCATGTCAATCATTATAATTTCGATCACCCATATAAATTTGAACATTATTATAAAAAAAAAGGAATTTTAAAACATTATCCTTACAACAATACAAGTACATAAATACCTTTAAAATATTGAAATACTAGCAACAATTAAAAATAATTTTTCATTTATTTGAATTTAAATATCAAGGTATTCTGATTTTGTTTTAAATTAAGAGCAATGGTACTTTTCCATTTCGTCGGCGCAGGCGATAAAACCACCAAAAATACTACAACCGATGCCAAACGGAATATCCCCGCTGGTAACCTTTTACCGCCACATTTTCAAAACAAGTCGCGGCCATTTCTTATAAGTCACATCTTTTTCCTAATATGTCAAATATGGATGAAAAACCAATGAAAATTTGGAATTTGCCCAGAAAAGAGGAAGAATCTGTCAGATTCTTTCAAGCGAAAGGTATTTTGTCTAAAATTGGTATGTGTGATAATAATCATGAAATAAAATTGTATTTCGGAAACGAAATTCAATGGCACTGCAACCTTACAACTTGTCGCAGTAAAAGAAGTATCTGGAAAGGCACATAGTTTGAGTTTCTTGAAGTGTGTTAGATTTATATATAGTTGGAGCGAAGAATTAACTTTAGTTAAATTGTGTGAAAAGCAGTTGGAAATCAGTCACTGAACAGTTGTGGACTGGAATAACTACATGCGCGAGGTTTGTGTGGATTCTCTGCTTAAACATCAACAATGGAAAATAGGAGGACCTGATATGATCGTCGAAGTGGATGAAAGTATGTTCACAAAGCACAAAAACAATGCAGGACGGATTCTATCACAACAGTGGATCTTTGGTGGAGTTTACCGTGAAACAAACGAATGTTTCCTTGTGAAGGTGCCAAACCGATCCATGAGCATTATATTAGAAGCAATTAAGAAAAATATCGAAAAAGGAACTACAATATATTCTGATTCGAAAAGCAGTTGGAAATCAGTCACTGAACAGTTGTGGACTGGAATAACTACATGCGCGAGGTTTGTGTGGATTCTTTGCTTAAACATCAACAATGGAAAATAGGAGGACCTGATATGATCGTCGAAGTGGATGAAAGTATATTCACAAAGCACAAAAACAATGCAGGACGGATTCTATCACAACAGTGGATCTTTGGTGGAGTTTGCCGTGAAACAAACGAATGTTTCCTTGTGAAGGTGCCAAACCGATCCATGAGCATTATATTAGAAGCAATTAAGAAAAATATCGAAAAAGGAACTACAATATATTCTGATTCGTGGAAATCATATTGCATTGAAAAACTGGAAGAGGAACGTTTCCAACATTTCAAAGTGAACCATAAATACAATTTTGTCGATCCGGACACTGGAACGCACACACAAAAAATAGAAAGACTGTGGGGTAGCGCCAAATGGCGAAATAAGAAACACAGAGGAACGGCACGTCATCATCTAGAAAATTATTATGTGGAGAAAAGAAACGAAAGACCCATTTGAAAAAATTTCAAACGATATTAAAATGTTTATGACTCCAAAGTAAAAAATTCTTAGAACTAACATTTATTAACATTTTCTTATGTGTATACTGTATGTTGTCACCAATAATGTCTGCTTGGCGAAATGGAAAAGTACCAAAACAATATTTATAACTTTTATTATTTTAACATTTTAGAGATAGCACAATTTGTTTTTAATATTCGGGTTCATTACACCCACTTAGCTTTCGATAACACATAACGAGTTTAGAACTTTTCTCTAGTCCTAAATGATTTCACAGTTTAGAATGGATGATTTCAAAATTTGAAAATATTCTTTCTATAGAAGCCAAACTAGCAGATTGGGATATCAGTAGTATTGCTAGTTCAGCTAATTTAAAAGCTGCACTGTTTTAAACCTGAAAACTTTTATACTTTGAAATACATTTCCACCACATTATCGGATTGGTGAGTTTCGCACTTGTACTGAAGTAAAATGTTGGGAATAGGCTTTCTTGGACTTCACGTACAATCAGAAGTGGTAAACAGCCTTCAATTTTTTCTGTAGCATAAAAACGAGCAGTTTCCATTTAGCTATCTGTTAAGACGGAGATAAACCGATCCAAAAAGTTACCTTTTTTCGACAGATGGCTCTGAATATCGCAGGTTTGACGAGATCTGACTTTGTGCCAAGAAGCGAATGTATTCAATTTGTGGCAAGGCTTTTTCACTTCTGGAGTCTTTGCAGTAGCATAAACAGTGTATATGCGTGTTTTATGAGATTTATAATAATGGCCAGCAAAACTTTAAACATTTGTATATTTAAAAAGTTTTAAATATATTTGTATATTTAAAAGTTTGTGCCAAGAAGCGAATGTATTCAATTTGCAAGTTTTATTTTTATATTCAATTTAAAAGTTTTATTTTTATATTTCTCTTGGGTAAGTAAATTTCAGTACCTGCTCGTTAATATTTTGTATGCTTTAATAATATGTGTTTATTGTTTCTAAACCATTTGAGAAATCAGGTTCAGGTAAAACTGACAAAATTTAGTTTTAGTTGTTTGAGTATATTTGAAATTTCCACATGTTAAACTAGCAAATTAAAATCTTTAATATTTATTTAAAATCTTTTGAATTAATTTAGCATTTTCAGATTTTCTTTAGCCTAAGTGCCAGTTTTAATTCTTTTAATAGTAGATATAAGATATACATCTGTAAAATTTATTACAATTACTATAATTTGCAAATTTTCTATTCTATTTAAAATGCAAATCGTACTAAAATCTCAAATGTAAAGTCATACTGTAATGTGGGAATATCTTTTTAGTCATGAATAATAGGTGTTCGTTATAAAAACATAGACTAATTTAATGTCCCAGTAACCCAAAAGCTTTAGAAAAATGTACAGATTCCCTTCAGAAATTACCCGATGCATGTTATCCTTAACATTAATGATTAATCATAATTTGCAGTCTTCTAAGTTCGAAGTACATACATATCCTCTCTTTTTCCATCAAACAATCTTAACTAATTATAAAATATGCAATTTTTACTTTTATGCACTATTTTAATTCTTTTTTCTCAAAATATTCATGCTACCCAGGATCCCAGGACTTAAGTTAGGTTCATGTCATTCATGAGCTTTAGCATTTTACCTACAATAGCATGTTTAGCAAAATAAATAAGATTTCTTTTAGAAAATGTTAAAAAAGAACATTGTTTAAACTCTGCTTACATCTCAAAGTTAAAAGCAAAGCCCTGTAATTTTTTATTTTTAACAAATATGTCTAAAGCAGTTTTGCATGAATATTTTAAACATTTTTTATTTCTTCATTTGTTATTTACTTGTGTTTTGTTGTTATTTACATAGATCATGTAAGTAAATATGAATAATAAACATAATTAGCTGCTTGTTATTTTTTTTTTTTCTATTGTTTGATTAGTTTGTCTGAATGGACCATGTGCATTAAAATAACTAACCAACCTGTTCAAATTATACCATTGTACTGTAATCTATGTAATGATTGTTTCAAAATTTAAATATTATTTTACAATTCATTGTCCAAAAGGAGCCAATACAATCATTGACCTGAAATATATAAATTCTCATGAAATGTTCTATATCATCAATGTAAAAATTAGTAAAATCTGCGAATTTTTTGTGGTTGCGACAAAATTTTACATTTTTGTGTTGACTTACAAAAATTTGACACAACTGCAGAATGTTTGTTATAGTGATTATATGATCAAAGCTCCATACAATAATTTAATTATGAATTCAGAAGTATTTATTTCTGTCCTAATTTCAGACAAGCATAACTTTTATCTCATCAAAATATGTTTATGTTAATCTATATTTTATTAAAATGACTTTTTCACATCAATAGATTTTAATTGCTAAGCATTTGATATTTTTTAATTTATAACTTAAAATCTATTTAGAAATATTAAAAAAATTATTTTGAAATAATTTTATTTTGGAGAGTCATATATGGTATATTTTTTCCGATTCTAACCCCAGAGCCCTAATTATAATCATTGGTGCAAAGTGTGAGATCAATTCTTTGGATATAAGAATTTTTTATAAAGGGAATATCTAACTTTGTCTCAAAATGTAGTCTGTTCAAATATTTTCCTGTCAGCATACATAAGCTAGCAAAGCACATCATAAGCTAGCAAATTTTTTAACATATGAAACTGAGATGATTCTAGCTGACATTGAGGTAGCATCTACAAATTATACTTTACAGATTATCTTCCTCTCTTATAATATGAGCAAGCATGGAAGTGTGCATTTTTTAAAACTAAATTCATTGTTAGATGTTATAATTAAATTGACTATATTTTGTACACACTGGTTGATTATTGTATATGCTCGCTGATTGGTTATTGTATAAAAACAGTAAAGATATATAATGGAGACGAGGCAACAAAAGTGATAAAGATAAGAAAAGGAATAAACAATGATAGTACTTTATCCTTTGAAAACTAATTTGAGAAAAAGTCATTTTACTTTAATTTTTCTGTGTAAGAAACTCATTTCAGTGAGGAAAATAAGCTGCCAATTTTTAGCTGCTCTATGCCATTGTGTGGCTGAAATGCTATATATTGATTTTTTCATCAATATATGACGTAGTCTCTAGATTCTATTCTTATGTTTTTATAAAAAGGTAGGATAGCATCCTGTTCAACAAAACTCTCTAAAAATTGAACTGTTTTCAGTTATCATATTTCAAAGTGGTATTTATATATATTTTTTTCAAATTTCAGATCAAAAAACAATATCTGATCTGTGCATCCTTCTCTGCTGTTTTACATACAGGAGAGCATTTTGTTTGATGCAATTGTCTATGAATTGAAATGTTACCATAAATTCTAGGGTGTTTGAGAAAATTCAAATTTTCGTAAAGACACAGTGTTGATCTAGCCTTATAAATTGTGGCAATCACAGGGAACTTGAACTTCAAGCAACACTTCATAATATTGATTAATTGCAGTGTAAACAGTTTCAATTTGTTGACAAACATAATATGCATTTCTCCCCCCCTTTTTTTTTATAGTTATCAGTAGAAGGTATTAAAGTGAATCTAAAGTTTTTACTCATTATCTGAATAAAATAATCCTAAAAAGCAATTTTGGCAGATGGTCAGAAGAAGAGGGTTGGAAGATGGAGAGCATCAGATTCAGCAATGTACTACAAAATTGGCACCTAAAATGATCTTTAACTGAGGAAGATTTATATAATTATTATTTTATGATCTGTATACAAGAAATAGAAAATATTATGTATTTAAAAAAAAAAGAAAAGTTTTTGTGAATTTAATGGGTATTTTTTATAGTCATAAAGCCAACTAAATAGAAGGTGAGACAGTCTAAAGTTGTGTTTTAATCATATTCCCAGTGCAATAACTAGCAACTGTGGATCATCTTTTTCTTTTATTTACCCAGATCGTCAGACTTACTTGAAGGGGTAACTGTTTGAACTGCTGGGACAATGCTAACCAATTTAGACCAGCCCTCAATGGAGGTGACAACCACAAGGACCATACCATCCTTTCCCTAACCCATCACCTTCCAGGTGAACTTTTGGACCTACAAACTACTTTGTTGAAACTTGTTAAGACCAAATAAAGTACTACACAGAAAATAATAAAACTTATTATATACTGCAATTTTACACTGCCAAGGACAGATAAAGGAAGAAATAACAGGGGAGGGGGGATTTACTTTGATAATGTTTGTATTCATCATTTACCTAGTATACATATTAATCAATTATTGAAACTAATCAGAAATTCGGGATTAATCATAAAGTATAGCAAACTAACCATATATAAAATGCAGTTCATTTCATTCTAGATATTTTTCTTGGTGTTGCATTAAGGCAATTAAGTGATGCAATCTCCCTAATCATCCTTAACTTCTATGGTGACCTACGAAGTGAGTTTTACCACACATCTAACATGACTTTCATAGAACATTGAGCTTGAACTGCATAATCTAGCAATTGAGGGTTGCAGTAATTTAAATCACATAGATTTAAGAAAAAAATAACTGATTTAAATCAATTAGATATAAAAATTTGAAATTTAATAGAAATAAAATCATTTCTTTAACTTAAACAGTATTATAAAAATATTAAAAAAAAATTCTGTAACTGCTATCAAAAAGAATTTAAAAACGAAATATTAATTAGAACACAGTCATCTTTTGATATTGGTGCTCTGTATTATTTATCTTGATAAAGAAGGATCTTTATTGCCTTTGATTTGAAACAGAAAGATACTTTTTATCAATCTTTATTCTTTAGTTTGTATTCTTATAAACATTATTTAAAAGTTTCTCAAATAAATGAAAAATGGCTAATTTTTTTAAGGACATTTATAGAAAATAAAATGTATTTAAATCAATTAATATAACAAAATATATTTTTACTTTTCTTTAATTTTTAATTCGTATGATGAGGATAAGCAAATTGGGCATTTCAGACTTCAAGTCTTTATAAACAAGATAGAAAAATGCAGATTTAGTTTTAACTGTTTTTTTTAATATAACTATAGTCAACTTTGATTAGCAATATTTTTAATTTTTTTTTTTATTAAAAGAATAATTAAAAAAATATAGTTCAATATTTATTTTCAGAAAGAATTAATAACCATGACATGTAATATTTTAATTTAAAGAAAACGTTTTGTGAATATATATTTTTATTAATGTCAAATTTCAAAAATACAAACATACATTCAATGCAAATAAAATGTCACTGCCTATTCAATTTATGAATACTTTAGAGATCTGTCTGCATTAAGAGCATTTTTTCTCTCTCCAACATTTGGTGTAATTAACAATACATTATGAAATAGATTAGGTTTGTATGGTTTATTTATATATATCTTTCCAAAAATGTTCAAAATGTGTTCAGGGGATCTTAAAACATTAGTATATTTGCCAAAATTTCGAATTTTAAAAATTTTGAGAAAACAATGCTGGTATATTATATTATATATAGTTTTCCTGAAAATTTTCAGAATTCGAAATTTTGACGGATAAGCACATTTTAAGACCTCTTGAACATATTTCAAATACTTTTTGAAAATATGTTATGGCCCTCTGTATGTGTATGTATATGTATGTGAGGTGTGGATATAAATCAAGAATGAATGTTCGTACCCCTGTTAAAATTTAAACACCAATACATTATGTGAAAAATATGATGTGGGCAGCACATGATTTTGACTTACCCTACCTGATGTAATGATTTTATTTCTATAACAGCGAACTCATAGTGTACAAGATCCACAAAGATTTCAGCATTAAATTATTTTATCACCACGACAATTTAAATTGGGAGCTTTTGGCAACTTACTAGTCCAAACGAATGATTTATGTATTCACACTTGTGCAAAATCCTCATCAAAATGAAATTGATATTTAATTAATATCAATTGAAATAACTGACTATTGGCAAATTTTTAAGCTTATAAATACAAAACTATAACAAAAAAAATATATATATCTTCTCTCGTAAATGAAATGATCTGACTAATGTTGCCTAATACTGCATATGGAAATTTAACTTATATAACAATATGCACTATTTTTTTAATTTTATATAATTTATTTGAAAAATGTGCAATATCTCAAGAATAGCGTAGCGCTAAAGTTTGAAATAATTTTTCAAAAATAAATTCGAAAATCATGCAATATCTCAAGAACAGTTATGTTAGCGTTCTAAAATTTGAGATAATTTTTTAGTTAACAGTATTTAAAAGTCTATATGTTAATCAATTTTTCAAAAATTTATGTGAAAATCATACAGAAAACGGTTCATTCTAAAGTTTGAAATTATTTTATTTTAATTAACTGTATACAAAGGTCTGATTTTTTTAATGATTTTTTCAAAAATTCATTCGAAAATCGTGCAATGTCTCGAGAACGGTTCATGCTAGCATTCTGTAGGTTAAAATTATTTTTTATTAAACAATATTCATAGGTCTAATTTTTTAATGATTTTTTGATAAATCTATTCGAAAATCTTGCAATATCTCCAGAATGGTTCATACTAGCGTTTTAATGTTTGAAATGATATTTTAATGATATTTTCAAAATTTATTCGAAAATCATACAATATCTCGTGAACGGTTCAAATGGCATTTTATTTAACACTATTCAAGCATTCTAATGATATTTTATTTAACAGTACTAAGAGTTTTGATTTTATAATGATTTTTTCAAAAAATTATTCGAAAATCGTGCGATATCTCATGAACGGTTTAATAATTATTTTATTTAACAGTATTCAAGGGTCTGATTTTTTTTTAATGATGTTATCAAAAAATTATTCGAAAATCGTGCAATATTTTGAGAATGGTTCATCCTAGCGTTCTACAGTCTGTATATTTCGTTGATTTCGTAAAAATTACGCTTTAAATGATTTTTTTTTTTTTTTATCATTATTAAAAGTGTTGATTTTGGTTTTGATTTTTTTCAAATATTCAATCGAAAATAGGTGGAAGAGTGTCTTCTGCACGTTTAAAATGAATAAAATCTTCTCTAAAATGAATGCGATTGCAGTATTCCCTGATTATAAATCGTAATAAATATAATTCGAAACGCATCATTCGTTCGTGAGATATCGTGTCCGCGGACACATACACACTAACATATGTACGTACACAGGGTTTGACTGGGCGTGCTTTTAAGCTCGGGCGATTTTAAAGTAGCGGGTAGCGGCTCTAGTTAAGTGATTATCATAGAAGTAAAGAAATATATGTCTAGGATCATATGTTTGTATTATAGATATATTACTGTATATGTCTATGATGATGGGACGGGGGTCAAACATAATAATTAAAAAAAAAACGCGAATCCCTGATTCTCTAAGGAAAATTATAAAAGAATATATCTTTGTCTATCTGTGTGTTTATTACGCCTTTAGAACAATAACCATATCGCGCCGGGTTATGAAATTTGACACGCAGACAGTAGTGAAGCGTCTGCGGTTAGTGTCTGCCCAAATAATTTAAGACCAAGTAACTTTCATTTTAATTGTATATTATTGGAAATAAATGTATAAAATATTTTCTGTGTAAATAAATGAAGGGGATACTGTATCCTTAAAATCATGAAAATATCAAATTTTTTCTTATTATCTAGCTATACAGTCTGGTCATTTCTGAACATTTTGGTACCATTGGTATTTTTTAATGTTAATTATTTCCGGAGATATTAAGAAATTACAATACATCAAAAATACTACAATACCAAACATAAATATATACTTTGATCGCATTTATTTCAAAACACTGATTTTTGAACTTGCGCGCATGATATTTTAAGAACCGTTTGATGAAATCTTATGAAATTTTGGGTACATGATGTCATTACTAAAATGACATCATTGTCTAGACTAATTTATATATGTAACTTATAAATAATAATAAATTTATAAATATATATTAATTTGCCCCATTGAGAATTAAAATAATTAAATAATCCTAGAATACAAGTATATTATTAATGTTGTCTTTAATGAAACCTCAAACTAGTTTGATTATATCATATGATTTTATCGACATAATATTGACATATAAGACATATGCAAATTATAATTACTTTTTTTATATAATATTTCTAAATTTTCAATTATTTTTTATTTTTAATTTAAAGAAGAATATTATTTTTTCTCTACCCTAAAAATTTTATTCCAATAAATTCAATTGATTTTACTTTTAAAAAGTTGAAACATTATTTAACAAACATTATTAAAGCAATATTTTATTTAACAAAACATTCAATGTTGTTAAATAAATTATTATTTTATACGCAATTTTTATTATAAAATAAATGATTCAAGCTTTAGAAATCTAGCTTGAACCGTTCCCGAGATATTGCATGTTTTTCAAATAAATTTATTTGAAAAATTGCATAAAATTGAAAAGTAGTACGTCAAATATAGTACTAAGTATTCTAAAAAAAAAAAAAGAAAGAAAGAACGGGGGGGGGGGGGGGGTAAACAAATGTACGCCTGGCTGTAGAAAAATTCTCCTGGCAGACCCAAAGTTAGACCATATTGCCACCTCAACTCATATTGAAGACGGTAATGGACCGACCCGTGTCCTTGAATAAGGAATGCAGGAAATAAGGCGGTTATCTTTTTTTTTTCTTGTGTGTGTGGGGGGGGGGGGGGGGAGTTCTTTCACATCGTCACGTTATTCTTTGATCACATGTACTGTATTGCCTAGAAGTCAAAACTGACCTCTCGCTTATCTGAAGTAGGATAGAGAAATTTGGAAGTAATATGAATGGATTCACAGTTGTACATGAACATGAGTATAAACACAGAACACTATATATTAGTCTGTGATTATAAGCTAGTTCGTGGAAAGCGATCACAGGTCCTGTTCTGACTATAGTGTGTCTCTGAGTTCGTTTCTCACTGTTTACTATTAATTAATAATTATTTATTAATGATTTTTCTTTCTACCAAATATATTTGTTAGTTTCCGTATTTGATTCTAAATTGTAATAATTCTAATTAATTGATACAAAATGTAGTCCCTAGTATGGTTTTTCTAAGCGAAATTTTGTACTGCACAAGCGGGCATTATTAGCAACAAAAGAAGTGTTACTTTTAAAAATGAATATTAAAATAACTAATAAATTTAACTATAAAAACTAACTATTAGAGAAATGTTTTTATTTTACACTAGGACTTGCCGTTCTCGAGATATTTTAGTTCTTTGCTCCGTAACTGTTGAAAATAAGTCCAGTTACCAAATGTGAATGAAAATTGAATTAATTTCAAAGGAGTGGTTGTCTGCTCCTGTTGGTTTGGTTATCCGTTTGTTTCAACTTCTTTGATGGTATTTTACTTTCCCTGCAATACATGGTAATGTTTAGAGAAAGTATTGAAATCATGCCGAAAATCGCAACTCGAGTTTTCGACGGATATGGACGTTTTGGGACCTCTAGAACACGAAAAAACCATTTTTATCGTGACGTCTGTGTGTGTGTGTGTGCAATGTATGTATCCACTCTCAACTAAAAAACAATTAATGGACCAAATTTCATAAAAATTTGGTAGGTAAATCTCTTGTGGGTGACCATGGTGCTGATTAGATTTTGGTACGGTTCGGTATGAAAGAACTTGCCTTTTTTTTTTTTTTTTTTTTTTTTTTTTTTTTTTTTTTTTTGCGAAATGGCAAAAATCGATGTATCCACTCTAGCTAAAAAATTAATTGGTTAAATTTAATAAAATTTGGTAGATGAGTCACTTGTAAGTTATTCTGGTGTTGATTAGATTTTGGTACAATTCGGAGGAGTAAAACCTGTATTTTTTTACAAAGTGCCTCACAAAAAACGCTAAAATCTAAAATAAGAGACTAGGATCAAATGTATCAATAAAATGCGAGTTCTATGCGTAATTTTTGACGAGGAAAGAATAAGACCAACTCCATTAATCAAGGACTAACCGTTCTTGAGATATTGGAGGGTTTTTTTTTTTTACATTTCTGTTACGCCGTTTTTGAAAAAAATTAAATTTCCAGTTACTAAATAAAAACAAAAATTGAATTTGTTATTTTGTGCAATTAAACTCAATTTAAGGAATTATTAAAGAAATAAAGAGAAAATGAATTTGAGTCTGCAGGGAAAGTCATGTGGTGCTCACATTAGATTTTCTTTCAATGCTGTCTGTCTATGTGCATCTGTGAGCACGATATCTCTCGAACAAATGTATAAAATGGAAGGGAATTTTGTATGATTATTTTAGCGACGAAACGCTAAGCAAATTGATAGAACGCTCTGGAACAAATTGATAGAATGAAACAAGACAATTTACGAATTTTAGAAACAATATATATTGAAGGTCTGATGATTGCTTCAGTAGAAAACAAACTTTTTCAGAAAAATCCTGTTTTGTTAGACCATATTATTAGGGGTTACGTACAGGTAATCGACTCCTTTTCAAAATCATTTTCAACGTTTGCTATTGTCCTACTGTGTCATCTGTATAAAAGAACTTCAGTATCTCCTCTCTCTCTCATTCAAGGAAAAGTCTTCTTGACCGTTAAAATATGGGGGCCCATGGCCGCAGCCTCGGAGGCCCATGCGTTAACTAGGCACTACCCATACCTACTCTTTTCTCAATGAAAATTAATTAATCGCACCTGAATATTTTTACTTTCCTTTCAGCACATAGTATATGACAATATACAAAAATATTTGGGATGAGTTAAAATAATCAAACACTTGTATTTTGATGGATATACACGTTTTGAGAATCCCTGAATACGGATCAGCCATTTTTATCTGTGTGTCTATGTCTCTGTAGATAACAATATCTTTACAACAAGTTGATAATATCGAATAAAATGTAGTCATTATTATTTCAATTGGTAAACGTTAGAGGCCTATTGCCTATTGAGGTGAACGAGACAAAGGAAAGCCCTTATTATTTAGATCCTATTTTTCGACGGGGGGAGGGGACATAATTAAACATGAAAACATTAAGGAAATAGATATGTAATATAATCGATAATAATATCGCTCTTTAATACGAATGTTATTCTTTATAAGATGTGGGCATGCACCGTTCTTTTAAGTGTTTTTTTTTTTTATCTCAAATGGAACAATCGGGAAAAATAAAATAAACTCATTATTATCAATTGAGTGCATGCTTTATAAATAGTTTAAATTCGAAATGAATGGACATCCTTACTTCAAAATTATCACGAGTTGCTTTTCTACATGATGGAGTCAACATTTTCTACATGGAGTTTTCAACTATATCTCACGAATAAATGGAGCAAATCGAATGAAATTTGAGGTGAATATTTCAATCGATGAACATGAGAGACCTATCAATTTTTGGCGTGAACGGACCACGGAGAAGTACCCTGTTTTTCGAACATTTATTTTAGAAAATCAAATTAACAATACAAAAATATAATCTATATAAATGAAAATCTGTCTGTCTGTCTGTCTGTCTGTCTGTTTGTCACACCATCACGGGACCGAACGCCCAATTTGCTGCTCATGTCTTCGGACGAGCCGGTCGTTCTGGGTTTTCGACACCATCACGGGAGAACGGCTGAACCGAATTTGATGAAATTTTGTGGGTAGCCCAGAAATAGCCCACTTAAAATTATATCCGTGTTTTGAGTTTCTACGACCAGTGGTTCTCGAGATATTAGTAAAAAACGAAATTTTCGTTTGTCTCATCATCACGGAAAAACGGCTGAACCGAATTTAATGAAATTTGGTGAATAGCCTTGAAATATCCCCCCATAAATTTTGTCCAAGTTTCGAGTTTCTAAGACCTGGGGTTGTCGAGATATTAATGAAAAACGGAACTTTTTCCTAGGAGTTCTACTCCCTAACTCCGTGGTTTATCCAAACGAAAAGCTTGAAAATCGTTTGAAAGTGAATTAAAATTTAATCTCTGAGTTTGATGGGAGATTTTTTGCGTTAATTAGTCACTTTCTGAAAACATGAATTGTTTGAAACATGATTTAAAGGGGGAAATCTATCTCCATGGTTCATGGTTTATTTAAAACAAGCTTTTACGGAACAATGAGAAGTATAGAGAAATCAAAATCGTTATTTAATTTCGCAGTTTATGTTATAAGACATGACATATTTAACATGTTATAAGATTCTATCTTATATCATGTTACTCGGAAACGCAATTAAATTAAATCTGTCTGTTAATTTTAATAATTATTTTTTCGATTTGAATAATAAATAAATGGATATAAAAATATATTTTAGAAAAGAACGATTTGATTTTTCTTATAGCATTTTTGACTGGATAATATCAATTACGGTCTTAAGGTTTAAAAATTATTATTATTTATATTTTCGGGGATTATTGATTCAAGGATTATTGATATTTTCAAGATATTATGCAATTATTTTATTATGACAAAAATTGTTTAAACTCATATATTGTATGTTGTACGAATCTTCTACAAATACACGTGTATATCTTTTAATCTACGAGAATATAAGTAGTACAGGTATATTGACATATGTTTTGATATATATTGGCATATATTGGAATCAATTACGACCTTCTGGTATAAAGAGTACGGATATTATTGATGTTTTCAATTTATTACGTCATCTCTTTTATTTTGGCAAATATTTTTGAGACGCATATTGTAATACGGGTAATCTTCTATTAACACATTGGCATATTTTCTGATCTGCGACAATATAATTAGTACGGGGTTGCATATATTCATTCAATTCCTATTTTTTCTTCTGTAAATTTGCTTACAAAAGGGGGCAGGATGTTTTATTCTTCAGATCTGATCGTGAAGATAATTTTGCATAGTGAGAACATATATTCTTAAACTTCTCTTTAGAAGCAATAAATTTAATATTTTAACAGAATTTGCACATGATTGCGAACTTTAAGTTTCTTTAAATTATACACTCCGTACGAATAACGGGTGTGCTGTTAGTGGTTAATAAATTTTAACATTTTAGGAGGATATATCATGTTGCTCGGCATCGCAATTAAATTAAATGTGTTTGTTAATGTTTTTATTATTTTTTTCGATTTAAATAATAAATAAATGGATAAATGGATATAAAAGTATATCTTATGAATGGACGGTTTGATTTTTCTTTTAATTATATTAATTGCTGACTGCGTACATCAATTTCATTTATTTTGGCAAAGAGTTTTCAAGTTTATATCGTATTTAGCTACTAAACTCATATATTGTGTTTAGCCAATAAATTCATATAGCCGATTGTTGAAACAGAAAAAGAGTAGAGCGGGTATATCTTCTAATACAATTGTAGTGTTTTCATTTAGTATATTGAAACGGGATAAGAATGTTTCATTCAGATCTGCAAATTCAAAACTACGAATTTGGAGGGATATCGCTAATTTGACAACTTTTCTTAAACTTTGCCAAATTGACGGAAATGTCGCCAAATTGATATAAACGACACACAAACAGCTGCCATAAACCTTCGGGTTGGTCGTGTGGCTTGGGTCTTCTACATATCAATGAAATTTTTTTTTGTTTTTTTGGAAGAGAGTACTGAAATGATGTTTGGTTAGCATTTATCTGTCAGACCAACCATCCTACTTAGTAATACATTTAGCGAATTTTTAAAATGTCACCAAATTGATAAAAATGTTTTCAAATCTATAAAAATATCTTGAAATTGATAAAATTGCGCTACATAAATGATATTAATTGTTTTTTGTTAGGGGATAGTATTGTGATGATATTTCGTCAATTTGTCGCAAAGTGGAACTGTCAGTTCTACAGTCCCACTTGGCGATTTTTTAAAATGTCGCTAATTTGACGAAACTGTCGCCAAATGTTCCATAGAAATATAACTATTTAGACGATATTTTTTCTACCAATTTATTTGAAGCAAATGTTATCATGTCGCTTAGCAACGGATTTAAATCCAATGTGTTTATGCGGCAGATGATTTTTATTAAATCCTTTCCGATTTGAATAATGAAGATATGTATATAAAATAAATTTCATTGCCATTTCATTTTGGACTGGATAATATCAATTATACTCTTCAGGTTTAAACATTATTATTATTGATATTTTCCGGAATTATTGATTCAGGGATTATTGATATTTTTAAGTTATTACGCCATTGTTTTATTGCGGCAAAAATTGCTGACACACGCATATTGTACGTTGTACGAGTAATCTTCTAGGAATGCACGGGTATATCTTCTAACCTACGAGAATATATATAGTACAGGTATATTGGCATATATTTTGACATATATTGGCATATATATTGGAATCAAGTACAGTCTTCTGGTATGAAGATTAAGGGGATTAATTATATATTCAATTTATTACGTCGTCTGTTGTATTTTACCAAAAAACATTTGTGACTCATATTGCAAAACGGGTAATCTTCTACTAATAATCGGACATTATAAGTAGTACGTGTATATCTTCCCATATAATTTTAGCACTTTAATTTTGACATATATTGGAATAAATGACTGTCTTCAGATTTAAAGATTACGGGTTTATTGGTATTTTCAATTTATACATGTAATCTACTAATACAGGTTATATTTTCTAATATTCGCGTATATAATTAGTACGGGTCCCATACAATTTTAACGCTTTTATTTTGCATATATTGATTCAATTCCATATTTTTTTTTATATTTGCTTACATAAGGGATCCAAGATGTTTTATTCTTCAGATATGTCCATGAAGATAATTTTATATAGCGAGAACAGAGATTCTTAAGCTTCTTTTTAGGAGCATTGTATTAAATATTTTAACAGAATATTTTGATTAAACATGTCATTTAGTATACTATAAGAATTTGGGCATGATTATGAATTTCAAGTTTCTTTATATTATATACTCCGTACGAAGAACGGGTATGCTGCTAGTCTATATAAATAAAATTGAAAATCTATCTGTCTGTATGTTTGTCTTATCATCACGGGAGAACGGCTGAACCGAATTTCATGAAATTTTGTTGGTAGCCTTGGACTAGTCCCACCTAAAATTTAGTTCGTGTTTCGAGTTTTTATGACCAGAGGTTGTCCGGAAAAAAGTAGAGTTAAACCTTCCATAGACATATCATTATGTACATAGCAGACTATTTTTATTAAATCTTTTCCAATTTAAATAATAAAGAAATGTATATAAAATAAATTTGTGGAAATTGCATTTTTAACTGGATTATATCAATTACGGCCTTCAGGTTTAAAAATTATTAGAATTATTGATATTTTCAATTTATTATGCATCTGTTTTATTTTGACAAAAATGGTTGATTTTTTGGCAAAAATGGTTGAATATTTTTCTATTAGTACACAGGCATATTCTAATCTATGAGAATATAAGTAATATGGTTATATCTTCCCATACAATTTTAGCGCTTTTATTTTCACATATGTTGATTCAATTTCATATTTTTGGCAACGTTGTTAACTAACGGGACCAGGATGTTTTATTTTTCAGATCTGCCTGTAAAGATATCTTTTGTATAACGAGAACAGCGATTCTTAAATTTTTTTAGGAGCATTAATTTAAATATTTTAATAGAATGTTTTGAATAAATAGTATAAGAATTTGCACATGATTGTGAATTTTATGTTTCTTTATATTATATGTTCCGTACGAAGAAAGGCTATGCAGTACGGGCAATCTTCTGCTAATGCATGGGTATACTTTCTAATCTATACGAGAATGTAAGTGTAGTACAATTTCAGAGCTTTCATTTTAATATTGGTATTTATTACAGCTTTCGAGTTTAAAAATTAAGGGGATTATTGATATTTTCAATTTATTAAATTATCCGTTTTATTTTGGCAAATATTTTTGAAACTCATATATTGTAGTACGAGTGTCTTCTACTAATATACGGGTATATCTCCTAATCTATGAGAATATAAGTAGTAAAAGTATATAATCTTAGCACATTCATTTTGGCATTGGAATCAATTACGGTCTTCAGGCTTAAAGATCACTGGGATTTTTGATATTTTCAATTTATTATGTCATCTGTTATTTTTTGGCAAAGATTTGTGAAACTCATATATTGTAGACGGGTAATCTTCTACTAATATACAGGTATGTCTTCTAATATTGGAGAATGTAAGTAGTACGGATATATCTTTTCATACAACTTTAGCGCTTTTAGTTCGGCATATATTGATTTAATTTAATATGTTTCGAAAATTTGTTTACATGCGGAACCAGGATATTTCATTCTTCAGATCTTTCTGTGAAGTAATTTTGTATAGCAGGAACAGAGATTCTAAAACATATTTTTAGGAGCATTAAATTAAATATTTTAATAGAATGTTTGGAATAACAATGCCATTTAGAATATTATAGGAATTTGCACATGATTGTGAAGTTTTTTTCATATTATATATTCCGTACGAAGAACGGGTATACTGCTAGAGACATATAAAAGTGTTACGAAAATAGGAATTTAATATGTGATTTTTATTTAAAGCTAATGGCGAATGCCATCATTTATAAGAGGATAACATAAGTCGTTCTCGCAAGCATTTTTATTTATAGTTTCTTTAATATGTGTTATTGGGGGAATGAATTCACATTATTCAAAATTTAAGATTTTCATATAGAATTATATCCTATAAGAACCAAAATAATATTTTATATATTAATTAAACTCCAATGTTACTTTGACTTTGCTCGTGTGTATAAATAATTTTATTTTATTAACAAAGCACTAACTTTTGCTAACAAAGCACTTTTAATTTGGTGGTACAAATTTTTTAACGTGTGTATAAATGAGGGTGAAAAAAAAAATCAAAATAATTCATCCCTATATTTACATAAAATCATGACTATTATATTTCTTGTTTTAGTGAAAAACTCACAAAATGAATGTCGCAATCTCAAATCCGAGGCAATGAGCAAACAACTCAGGCCAGATCCCAACCCATGCATCCAGAGAGTGCAGAGAGGTTCAAATTGTCTTGTTCAGTTCATCCTACCGAATTCTTCAAAATGCAGAAAGGGGAGAGCTTGACCTTGGCAAGGGTCTTTTGTCAGAAACCCGAAATTCCGCGATTCCCCTCCCTCCTTGCGTTGCAGAAGGCATTACCATCGTAGTAGAGATGATTTTGGTTGTACTATAAAGGATCCACTGACACTGGCCTTGTTTCTTTGAAATTGTGTTGTATCACCACCCCACACGGATCTGAAAATTTTACGAACTTTTGTGTTGCATAATAATTTATTTTCTAACCAAAGTTTTTCTCAATTTTCAAGATGTCACGGGCTTCTCAGAGCTTATTCTATCTCCGTTCTTTTTGTTATACTTGAGTGGTCGATAATGCGTAGAATATGTTGTAGAAAACTAAATCATTTATAACTCCATTCATGTTACTACAAAGATGTAATATAATTTCAAAACATATTTACTTAATTATTATTTAACATTGTTTACTTCTCCAAATTTTTTATTTCACAAAAAATATATGAAAATAGTAGAAAACTAAATCATATATCATTTTATTGTGACAAATATATAATTTTTAAAAATATTTGCTAGAGTTTTTTTATATATATACAACTAGTATATAAGCCTAACTTAGACAAAAAAACATATAAAAATTTAAATTGAAACATTTTCTAATAAATTTTATTTTCTTTAACAATATATAACGTTTAGTGTCGAAAGCAGCTTATCAAAAATTGACCCAGATAGATTCTGTCCCGTGATCGATAAGTTTGCAAAGTTTCGAACTTTTAGATCACCGGAGTACCTCTGGGGGGTCTTGAAGGACTATAGAAGCTCGCAAAAATTGTGGCTTACCGGCTATTCCATGCTGACGAGCGTATAAGCGTGAAACAGGTACATGCCGATATATGCAATGGTACACGCCGATATATGCAGTACATTGCCAATATATGCAATGGGACCTGTATCCATATTTTTGGGAATGCCCCTTATAGGCGGTTTTTGTGTTTTATGAAGATAAAAGCATGTTAGGCGATTATTATATAGATATGAATTTCGTCCTCCAAATTTATTATTACAGCCCAAAATATATATAATTGTATTTTTACTTTTCCTGCAATACATGATAATGTATACGGAAAGTATTGGAATCGTGTCGAAAATCGCAACAGAAGTTTTCGACAGATCTACACGTTTTAAGACCTGTAAAACACTAAAAAAACTATTTTTAGCGTGACGTCTGTGCAATGTATCCAGTCTAACTCAATAACTAATTGAACTTATTTTAAAAAATTTGGTAGGTGACCCTGGTGCTGATTAAATTTTGGTACGATTCAGGATAAAAGAACCCGCCCTTTTTTGCAAAATAGCCCGCAAAAATTGCCTGTATCTACTCAGCTAAGATCTAATAAAGATGGATAAGTCACATGAAGGATACCTTTTGGTGCTGATTAGATTTTGGTAAGATTCAAAAAAGATAAACTTGCCTTTTTTTACGAAATGGCCCGCAAAAATATAAAATAAGACAACGTATGCTCAAATGTATCAATTAAATGCTTGTTTTATACGTAATTTTTTATGATGCAAAGAATAAGACCAATCCTATTACTCTAGGACTAGCCGTTCTTGATATATTTTATGGTTTTTTTTTCGTATTTTTGCGACGTTACCTTTAGTAAGTCCAGTAACCAAATGAAACGAAAATTGAATTAAAAGTGCAAATTCAGTGTTATTTCAAATAATTATGAGTGCTATTTTGTAAAATTAAACTCTATTTAATGAATTATTGAAGAAAAAATCTGATATGGGCAGCACATGACTTTTCCTACAGACTTATATCCACGTTCTCTTTATTTTAATTAAATTTAATTCACTTTCAATTCCATTTTCGTTCTCATTTGGTAACTGGACTTATTTTCAAAGGTGGCGTAGAGAAAATACGAAAAAACTGAAATATCTTGAGAACGGCAAGTCCTAGTGTAATGGGGTTTATCTTATTCTTTTATCGTTAAATTTACGTATAAACCAAGTATTTAATGGATATATTTGAGCATACGTAGTTTTTACTTTCCTTATATACATAACGTATAAGGAAAGTATTGTGACGGGGTCGAAAATTCGAATTCGAGTTTTTGACGGGAGAGCACGTTTCAAGCATCCCTGATCACGAATCGAACATTTTTAAGGTGATGTCTCATGAACAAATGGAACGATTCGAATGAAATTTGGTACAAAAATCACAATCCATGAATATTGGAAGCTTATTGTTTTTAAACACAATCGGATGTTCAGAACTCTCCTAAATTTTCGAGTGAAATTTGAAAAAATCAAAACCTTTAACAAAGTTACGCAAATAGACATTTCTTATATAATTTTTGCTTAGAAAACGATTAACGTAAATTTTAGAACGCTAGCATGAAGCGTTCTCGAGATATTGCACATTTTTCAAATAAATTTGTCAAAAAGTCCCATAAAATAAAAAAAAAATATTAACTGTTAACAAACATATTCACTTTTTATATGTAATATCATGCGATACATTGGGTGACATTATTCTCGTGGATCTAACTTTCCATTCACGAGAAAAGATACTTTGAGTAATACTTTTGTATTTGACCGCCAATAGTCATTTATCTGCTGTAAGAATAACTTATTTTTCCGTTCATAACGCTTGGTGAGATTTTGGCGACAAATTTAGCGGAATGTCGCCAATTTGGCGACATTTTTAAAAGTTGCCAAATTAACGAAAATCTCGCAAAATGTATAAAAATGATGCTAAATCTATGAAAATGACGACTAATTCAAGAAAATTCAATATCTTTGAAAGAATATAAGTACCTACTATAAGGGTAACATTTTTTTTAACTGTAAAAGTAGTAAATTCATTGCATTATATAAGGAAAGTCATGTACTGTCCACATCAGATTTTTTTTTTCAGATTTTGACGTTTTTGCGGGCTGTTTCGCAAGAAAAAAGCAGGTTATTGTTTTTCGAATCGTACCAAAATCTAATCAGCACCGGGGTAACCTACAAGCGACTTATCTACCGATTTTTGTGAAATTCGGTCCATTAGTTTTTCAGCTAGAGTGGATACAGGCAATTTTTTAGAGCCATTTCGCAAAAAAATGCGGGTTCTTTTATCCCGAATCGTACTAAAAACTAATCAGGTCACACCCAAGTGACTTACCTACCAAATTTTATGAAATTCGGCCATTAACTTTAGAGTTAGAGTGGATACATACATTGCACAGACAGACAAACAGACAGACACACACACACAGACGTCATGCTAAAAATAGTTTTTTCGTATTCTACAGGTCTCGAAACGTGTAGATTCGTCGGAAACTCGAGTTGTAATTTTCGGCATGATTCCAATACTTTCCCTATACATTACCATGTATTGCAGGGAAAGTAATAAAGAGAATGTAAATATGAGTCTACAGGGAAAGTCATGTGCTGCTAACATCAGATATTTACTTTTCCTTCAATACATGGTAATGTATTGGGAAAGTATTGGAATCATGTCGAAAGTCGCAACTCGAGTTTTCGACGGATGTCTTATAACCTGAAATTAAATGTCTGAATAACCTGAGAAAAATGTAATGTCTGAATAACCTGAAATTAAAAAGTACTTCAAGTTAGTTTAAAAATACTTCAAGAAAGTTTCAGCATAAATAGTTGATTAAATATATCAACCGGTTTCGGAGGCAAAAGGATAAAAAAAGGAACCTAACCAGCAAAGGAAAGAATGTGGTTGCTCTGTATTATATTTTGATGAAGGAGGCCTCAGAAACCATTTGATATATTCAACCTGCTTATGCTCTAAATAATATTGTATTTTTAATTTCAAATTATTTAAGACAGCAGGCTTAACGAAGATTTTGTGTTATGTGTTTCTATACTATTATTATTACAATGAAATTTCGTCAGTTTTAGCAGCCAGTCTCTAATACAATATTATTAAATAAAATAATATTCTGTATTAAACTTCTTTTGATCTTTTAATTCATTTAATAAGTTAGACTAGACTAAACAATTAGAAAGTAAAATATTATACAAAATTTTAATGTATATTTTTGCTTTAATTTTACATGAGGATATCTGGTTAGAATTAGAGCTTATTTTAAGGATATCGGCAATTTTTTCAAAAATTAGTGACTACTTTTTTGGTGGACCATTAAATTCATGACATTGCTCACTACAACGCTTTTGACATAAATTCAGGAAACATTATTTCACAAATTAAATACGAGATTATGGGATAAACTTAGCTGAGATTCAATGTTTACCTTTCCTAGTTGGAAACATATAAATGAAATCATTCTATTTGTAATAAAACATTATATAAAAATAGATGTTCCTTTCACATATTTTTCCGTACAACACATAGTATATGTAAAGGGAATGTATTGGAGTAAAAATACATCGACCGTCGGATATTGATGGATCTGCGCACTTTGAACATACAGAATGCAAATTAACCATTTTTAAAATCATGTCCGTATGTATTGTCTGTCTGTGAGGCTGTAGACGCGATATCTCTCTAGCAAATTGAGAGAATTGAATAAAACTTGGTATGATTATTTCCGTTGAAAGACGCCAGTGTCCGAGATTGAGATACGTTAGAACTCCCCCCCCCCCTCAATACCTCGTTTTTAAATTTGTATACAAAACACTTAAAAACAAGAAAATTGTAAAAATTACAACATTTTGAAAAGTTGAAAAAATTTATAAATTTGATTTTAACTAATTTTTAATTAATTGATGTGGATATATTTAAATATACCTTTGACATTAGGAAAGATAGTAGTAGTGTGGCAAAAACGTATGGAATCCTTTAAGTAAACAATAAAACCTACTAAATTTAATGTCAACTTGATGACAAAATTCAATAATACGACGTCATGCTGCCCCCCTCCCCCGAATGAAGATTAATATAGGCACTACTAAATTATTGATCTGCTGTGATTCTACCTTCTACAATTATATAATATTATATATATAATATTACCTTTTACAATTATTATCGCTATGTTACTATTTGTAATTCACTATTACTACTACATATTTTCATTTAAAATTTTAAAGGGATAAAATATCTGGGGCAATGGTAGAATAAGTTGAATTCTTCTTCTATTAATTTTAAAATATATTAATTAGTTTTATAATCAATAATTATTGATTATATAAGTAATATACATATAATAGAATTATTTATTATATTTGTTAAAAAAATAATTGAAATTTTCAATTTAAAATTTTTGGAAACTATTGTAATAATTTCATACTTAATAAATTGTATTTCCTCTTAATGGTAAATTCCATTTTGACTTGGCTCCTGGAACTAAAGTTTGCTCATACTCAATGTACCACAGTATAAAATTATTCTAATTAAAAAAATTTTAATTTTAAAATTTTAGTTTTAATCTTTAAGTATTAAAAATAGTAAATTAAAAAATGGGTTATTTTCTGTAAACAAGAGTGAAATGCAAGACTCTTTACATTTTAGAAATAAAAGGGCTTTGTTTGTCATTATACTCTATTGACATAGTAGTGTTTGTTAAACAGAAACTGCAAAACCAAATTCCCATTTGTATTGCGCGCAAAATATTTTTTCCCGCCCTTTTACGATGTGCCTTCAAGAGCCCCTTGAGCAAGGATCCAATTTTCTTCGGCTGTAGACGCTTGTGTCAGAGTGTAACTTGAAACGGAACAGGTGGAAATATCTTGGGTGGGTAAGATGGGGGAATGGCAATCCCAATGATAAAAGCTAGGAACCTGCTATTTATAGTACGCAAGACGATTTCTGTGATTCGGAAGAATGACACAAATAAAAAAAGGAATTTTTTCGACTTCAAAATTTTCGGATGCTCTAACTATGTACTGTTGTAAACAATTAGAGTTGATCAATTCATATTTAATGGCAATGCCTTCAGAGTTAAGAAAATTAAAGAAAAAAATTAACAACAAATGTGATAATACATATGAAGCTCTATATTTCCACGTCTGCTGACAAGGAAAAATAATTTGTACAGTCAAATTTTATGGTATTTAAAGAGAAACATTTAATTTTTTTTTTTGGTAAAACCGTGTAAAAAAAAAAAAAAAGCTTGTGTGAGGCGCAGATATCTTATATATTTTTTAGGATACTACGGTGTGGGGGGGGGGGATTTACGGGGAGTTTGTAAAGGGACTTCTCTCTCTCCTTACAAATACTTGCTAGTTTTGTGAGATTTTTAAAATGAATTACACTTTTATACAAGATGCAATATGGAAGAACAAAAAATGAATGATAATTAAGAAAGGAATCGGGAAATAGAACGAAAATAGGATAGGGATCCGAAAAGCGAAATTAGATAGGGGCATAAGGGATGGATGATACATACATACACACACACACACACACACACACATATATATATATATATATATATATATATATATATATATATATATATATGTATATATATATATATATTCTGAAAATTGAAGACCTTCCGTTCTTCCCAAAAATTAATGGGTTTCTGACACGTTCATTGATTGAAACAATCATACCAAATACCCCCCTCCTCCAACTTGTTCAATTTTTTCGAGAGATATTGCGAGCACAGGTGTACAACACAAGAATAATGGGAAAAAAAATGGTTACGTCACATTCAAGGATACTCAATAGATATAGATTTATCGAAATGTCTTTTCCCTATTATTCCGCAGGTAAAACACTAAAGCTTCTATCAAATACTGTCTGGGCTGAGTCTTATAGCCTGATAAAAGTTTCAACGAAATAAATTACATATTTATGGAGATATTTAGCTTGAAAGTGAATTTTGAATCCCCACTCTTATATATTGTGTTACAAATTCGGAAATATTTGTAACCTTAAACTTGCTTCTTCGCTTTCAGAAACTCGAGCAACTTTAGCATTTCTGAAAGACTTCGTTTCGCGTAAAGTTGATTAGAGAAGCGGTATATCAAAATTTAATTTAACTAATTAGAAAATGAGTGGTGAAAAATGTTTGCAGTCCGTATGATTTCAGTTAGTTGCTAACTGGTTTGCAAACCTTTTATTGATTATTGTCTCAACTTTTACTTTTCATTACTTTATGCTTTTCTACACAAAGGAAAATAAAACGCATTTCTCAAGCTCAAAAATGCAGTTAGGTAAGAATAAAAACGATTTAAAAAATATACGAAATGCCCTGTATTTACAGAGTGACCACTGACGTTGCATCATACAATTTATTTATAGAAGGTTTTAAGGTATTAAATAAAATTTTTGACCTCTTTCCCTAATAATCACTATACGGCTGGGATGTTGAGAACTTAAAATTCCCTCTTAAAAACTAAATAACTGACCTGCCTCAACATTGAAAGGGAAAAATCCCCTAAAACAATTTGTATTATATTTTGTGAATATTATAAATTAAATCACTTCAATATTAGACAATTCACAGATGCACATTTTATCTTTGCTTTATAAAATGCACCTCAGAAGAAAAAAAATGATATTTTTTTCAGAAGCCCCCAAGTATCTTGGAGACTTTTTATTCTGACTTTTAGGGTTGCACCCTAAAAGTCAGAACCACATGAAACCTGTTCTGTCAGAGAGTTTGGAAAGTAGCAACAGTACAAGATAAGAAGCTCTAAATTGAATTTTTTTTGTTAACTACCTTCACCACAGTTCATTTCAAATCTGGACAATGGAGATTCTCTTCCCTCAATATTAGCACTAAACAGTGTCTTGAATTGAATTGCCAGAATGAGAACTTTTGAAGTTTTATGGCTTTGTTCATATAACAAACCTGGTTGAGTGTTGGAAATTGAAAGTGTAATTCTTATGAAAATTTTATTTCAATTTTAAAAAATGGCAGAAAATGATCTAAAAAAAATAATGCTTTTAAAATAATTAATAAAAAAAGCCCCAAAATATTTAAAAGCGCACTAAAAATTTTAAAAAATGCTCTAAAAAAGAAAAGGCCCAAAAAATGCAAATACTATCAAATTCGAGGTCCTAATACTGTCTATTAACTGTAGGTTTGCTTTTAAGCAAAACACAGTGTGAAAACTATTAAAAGTAGATAATTCGATTAAAATATTTTGAATAATTAACTAACTGCAACTATCATTAGTGTTTCTATCAAGACTGTTTGGGCAGGGGGGGGGGAATGAAAATTTAGGGGGGTTCTATTTGCCCTATATAAATATATCTAAATGCTGTCACATAGAACCTAGATTAACATAAAATGTCTCCGAGGAGGGGGCCAATAATCGTCACTAAGGCGTCTTTGCTCCCCCCCCCCCAGAGGTATACCTGAAAGAAACACTGACTGTCATAATTGATTGTGGAAATAAATATATCAACATCCAAAAATAATGGTAATCTAAAAATTATGGATTAAAACATATATACTTTTAAAGTACTTACAAATTTCCAACAAGAGGATATTTGAAATCCTTTAAAATGACATAAAGTTCAGATTTTTACCTTAGAAATTCTCTACGAAAGGCATCCCTCCATTGGGAAAATGACTATTCATCTCGCATTTAATAGACATATATTTCCCCCAATTTCTTTTAATGAAACTAAATTTCTCTGAAATAGGTGGATTTACCCCCAAATCTCAATTCCTGGATTAAATTAAAAAATATCTGACACAAAAGTAGGACTAATCACTAATACTCAACTACATTTAATTATGTAAAAGCAACATAAAGGAGCTCAAAACATAAAACACAAACGTTTCTTGTTAAACATATAAGTGTTAATTTCTGAAAGAGCAGTCTTCTAGGAGACATGGAATGCCTACTACTAGATTTCCTATATTATTTTGTTCCAGTACAGCATATTCAGATCAGGGGGGAAGCAATAGGAGCAGCCCTTAGGTGCCAAGTTGGAGAGGGAATGTCATTAAGACAAACTTTTTATAAATTCAAAAATGTGAAATGAATTTAAAATTGCAATTAAAGACGCATCTAAAATTGAAACTTAATTATATTAAAAATATTATATTACTTGACTATTAATTATTAACTTAATTATACTAAAAAACAAGCATATTAAATGTTATTACCATGAATAATATTTTATATACAAAAATTAACATTTTGTTCCTATTTAATACAATAAGCAAATTATATACAGGTCACTAATTTTACATAACAATAATAATAGCAACATTTTTATTATACCGGTATATACAAAATAAAGTCAGACACCTGCTCCAGTGGGGAAGGTGGCGCCAATTTTACTGTTTGCCCTGGGTGCCAATACTCCAAGTTATGACTTCAGTAGAGATCAGATTAACTCAAATTTAATCTATGGAATATATTTCTCTATATATTCTTGTGCTGCTTACATTTTCTTTTTGTTGAATCAAAACAGTCCAAAATGCACTCACAAAGGCTTTATGGATAAAAAAAATTAGAATAATAATAAAAATTGTAATATGTGCTTTGGATAAAAAGAAAAACTTACTTTTCTGGTACCCCTAACTGAAGTTGTTGATTACATTTGCTTCTTTGATGAATCAAATTATCTAAAAATGCATTTGCAAAGGTGAGATGTATTATTCACATTTTAAGCAAATACACTTCTAGCCTTTGAGGCAAACATTGGGTGTCTTGAATAGTTCTTGATGACATCTACTTCTTTGATGAATAAAGCAGCCAAAAATGCATTTGCAAAGGTGAGATGTATTATCCACACTCTAAGCAAATACACATTTAGCCTTTGAGACAAAAAATTGTGGATGTTTGGAATATTGCAAATCTTCCTCATTACCCAAATGTAAAGGTTCCTCAGGTAAGGAAAATTGATGTTTCTTCTTTTCGATTGGTAGAGTCTTTGAGATGTGGCACATATACTAATAACAAATACTATATATATATAAATATTTTATGTAGAACATGTATATAATAAAGAGGTCAATTCTTACTTTTATACAATGTCCTGTTAACAGGCAGAAGTCACAACTATAAATCTTGAGTGCTTAGAATTATGTTAGCAATAGGGTTAAAATAATGCCACAGATTGCTACTGAATTGGAAGTACATCTAGTTCTACCAGAAAATTTCTAAAACTTTTGCTTTAAAGAGTTTTGTGTCCACAGATTATCTCTGCACTGTGCTGAGAAGCAGCGATAACTGGAAAAACATTGTTCACAAGTAATGATGGATAATCAGATGAGCACTTTCTTGTTTATATCAAAATAGTTGCTTACCAGAAATAATTTAATTGCAGGAGCAGATTTATATGTTTGGGGGACCCATATGATATGATCTTTTTGTGCCTTCACAAAAAATAATTTTTAATTCGCATAAAGTAAATGTCATATAAATTCTAGTTTATTTGCATTTATGATACCCTTAATTCCTTATTATAATTTATTTGCAATTTAAGAATATTCATTTATAATGGTAATATTATTTTTAAAGTAAATATAAAAAATAAAATAAATGAAATTTGCACTAATATATTTAGGGTTTCTTATTTATCAATGCAATAGAAAACATTTTTTTTTTATACTTCCTTTTAGGAGAATTAAATTAAATATTTTAATAGAATGTTTTGAATAATCTTCAAATTTGCCTGTGAAGATAATTTTGTATAGTGAGAACAGAAATTCTTATACTTATTTTTAAGACAGTTAAATAAATTATATTTTAATAAAATGTTTTGAATACCAAAGTCATTTAGAATACTATGGGTATTTGTACATATTTGAAATCATGAGTAACATTGGGTATATCTGCTATTATCTATAAATAAAATTGTAAGTTGCACCTCTGTTTGTTTATCTCAGCACAAGAGAACTCACTTTTCCATTTTTGTTAGAATTATTAAAACATTTTAAAAAGAAAGGGTCCAAACATTAAAAGTTCACTGAAAATTGAATTTTATGTTTTTTTTATATATATATTCTCCATCAAGAATGGCTGAACTGCTAATCCATATAAATAGAATTGAAAATATGCTTACAATGTAATCCATATTTCAATTTTTTGGGACCAGGGGCTGTTGTGATATTAATAAAAAAGAATCTTCCATAGATACCATTATGAGGTAATATATTTTAAGAAATTTATATCATATTACTCAGCAACACAATTAAATTAAATGTGTTTATACAGCAGATGATTTAAAAAAAAAAATTCCAATTTAAATAAAAAAATCAACAGTTGCTCCAGTCTGACGGAGCCGAAATATTTAGCATGAATAACATTTTCTAAAATAAAACTTCAATAAAGTTTAATAACATTATTTGATTTTTTCAGACTCATTTTGTTTATAGGCTTTCAAAGTACTGCACATTACTTCTTAAAAGTTTATAGCTAGCTAACACTTTTTGTTTACGCCCCAATTTTATCTGGATACTTCGACCATAGATTTCCCGCCAAAATATCAAATTATTTTACTATTTTGTTTTTCGGTATATAAATTATGCTATATATCTTTTACACTTGCTTGCAGGCTCATAAATGCATAATTGAAAACATATATTTTTATCTATTCTGTTCAAACTTCACAAATCATTAAACATCTTTGGAATCCCCACGTCCACTTAACCTCCTAATTTTTATAAACAGAATAAAATATCTTGTGCTTATGCATCAATATTTCAACAAGGAATAAGTAAACAGATTGAGCTGCAACAAGTATGACATTTTAAGTAGGGAAGAGAGGGCACATTTGAACAATTTTTTGGAAAATCATTTTATTTCAGACTTGAAGTTTAGTTATTGTATTTTTGAATATCACACTAAAAAAACAATGTACATTTCTTAGTCATATGTGCCTAAAACTGAATTTTTTTAAAAAATATATGTAAGGTTTTAAAAAATTTGAAATTTTTCTGTTCAAACTTTCCCAATGTAGGGGTACCTTTGAAGAACAATTAAAGAAACATGAAGTTATTAAGAGTTTTTACTGAACACTGCACATCCTCAAACAAAATACATGATAATCAGAATAAAATGAAACAATTATATATAACTGAAATTACTACATATGTTATTTAACCAAATGTTTATATCCATAAAAATTAGCATCAAAGAACATAGTAGAAACAGCATGTAAGAAAGAATCCTCCAGTTATTTTTGGTTGGGGTAACTTTTTTACAATATCCTCGAAATCCACCAAACTGATATCTGATGCCTCTAGGAAATAAAACTCATAATCATTTTCTTTCATATGAAGGAATCTATCCTTACATTCTGTTTTATCCTGTAATTGCAATTCAATCTGACTAACATAGTGAACAATAGTTATTTTTGTATGAAATTGAACTAAAATAAAATCATTATTGTTCAAATCTTCTAAAATAAAAAATTCAGACTTTGAGCTTTTTTTGACATAAATTCAAACCATAGGTACTGTTAAAGAGATTTCTGTAAACCACAATCAAAACTAAATATAGTGGTACAGGTTAGCTATAATTTAAATAAATTCCTACACTACAAACATTGTGATATATTGTGAAGAGAACTTTTAACTTTTATATAAAAGTAAATAACATGCTAGATAATAATTATATAGCAATTAAACACATTGTTCATAAATCATTGAAACTTTAATAGTAAGGTGACTCATAAGTAATCTGCATCTTTAATTTTTGCAGTAAATTCAAAAATAATTATATTTAGATACTTTCATAACTCTTTATTATGTAGTTTTGATTGTTCAATGATGCCCAATGCCCCAACTTTTTGTTCAAAGGTACCCCATCACATGAAGTTTAACACTATTAACTACTAAGTTAAGCTTACATATTTGAATAAAACAAAGCTTGTAATCTAAAATGCAAATCTTCAGTTAAATATTAAACAATTAGTTAATATAATACAGCTAAAATACACTCAATCTTAAGCTTACAACTTTATTTTGAGAGTTTAGATTCAAAACGGAAAATAATGCATACCTTGGTCAGATGACAGTATCCAGGAAAACTGGTAGAGCTTTAGCTACTTTGTTGCTTTACAAGAATAGTAATATGCTGTCATTTATATCTAAACAACAATGTTTATTTTAAAGAGAATATTTAGGGTGTTCAAAGGTACCCCAGCTCTCCCTTACTACACATTTCTGACCCATTGGAAAACCCAGGTTAAAGTAAAATTCTTGCTTACTGTTTATAGCTCGTCATTTAGTTTTTGAGATGTAAGCCTTACAAACTTGACAAAAGGAAAAATTTCAAATTTTTTTACAACCTGACAAGACAATTACTTGTAAACTATAAGAGCTATTTTTAAAGATAAAATACAGATTTAGAAACTAATTTTCCTATTGCATATTTTTGTCATTCACTCTTCATATTGGTTATAATTCCGAAGATACTTAAAATAAGAAAAATGAAAAATTACATTAGGTTTGGAGATATAAGCATCCAAATTGTTTACATTTTTCATAATGCTTCGATTTCGACACAGATACTCAAAGCATAGATTCACATCAAAAATAAATAGATATAAAAAGACATTTTATAATTGTACAGTATTGCATTTATAACTAGATTTATGAGAATTACTTATATTTTCATTTTACCAATTTAAATAAAAAAGAAATGGATACAAAACTAAATTTTATAAATGAATGATATTGCATTTCTGATATTTTCAATTTCTTACATCATCTGTTTATTTTGGCAAAGACTTTTCAAATTCATATATTGTGTTTAGCCAATTATTGAAACAGAATGAAAGTTATGGGAATATCTTCTAATGCAATTTTATCGCTTTCATATTTTTTGTAAATTTGTTTACAAATGGAACCGGGATGTTTTATTTTTCAGATTTACATGTGAAGTGCAGATAATTTTGTATAATGAAAATAATATAAAATTCTTATATACTTCTTTATTACAATTAAATTAATTATTCAGAATAAAATTAAATATTTTAATAGAATGCATTGAATAAGAATGCCACTTAGAATACTATAGGAATTTGCATACAACTGTACATTTTAAGTTTTTTATGTATATTCTATATGAAGAATGTGTATGCTGCTAGTGTCATTGCACATTTGAAAAATTGATGGAGTTCATTAAAAATTTTGGGAGTGCTTAGCAGCCGAACCACCATCTTTGCCAATGAAATTCAATTTGGGAATTTAAAGAAAAAGTTGATATATCAACTTATATTTCACTTTAAATAATTTTATATGAGTGCTTCATTTTCAAAATAATTTGTAGAAATTATAACCTAAATATTTGATAATTCTAATTTTCATGCATTTTATAAATTATGTTTATGAACAATTTTTGTTTTATACAGCCAAAAAGCAAAATGCTGCATAAAAAGTGATTCAACAAAGACTTCAAAGAAAAATATCTGAAAACTTTTTATATTTTTAGTATTCATTCACAATAAATTGTCATAGGGCTATATAGCAACTAATTGTTATAGAGCTATCAGAAGGAATTTTTCTCAGTGAGGTAGCATATTTTAATATTACCGCTTTAGATATATATTTTAAACATGAACTTCAGTTAAATACAAAAAGACAAGATTTATAATTTTTAATCTTTAAATTTGAGACTAGATTGTAACAATATTGGCGTTTTGAACCAAAATGTAGATACTAAATATAATATTTACCTTTATAAATTTTTGAAGTGTTTTTTAACTTATCCTTCAAAAAGGCAAAAGACGGCGATAAGAAGTTTGCGCAAATTTGAATATAGTAAAGTGAAAATTGTTTACTTTTATGTAACATAAAATAATCACGCTTCTACAATAAATTTGTTTTGGATATTGACTTGATTGACTTTAGGTTTACTGTGCACTAGCTTTGCGCCAATTTTGCCAAGCATTGGCTGCAAAAATCACTTGTTATTGTAAATGCGACGCACACAACTGTGAGCTTATTACTAAATAATATGTAATAAATTTATGTATAAATTATAAAGCTATAGTCCTAGTTTGCCCAGTGGAAGCCAAATTTAAAATATTCAGCGTAAGAAATAAGAAAACGGTTAATAATATACCCTCAGAGTCATTCGACGGCTCTATAGCGCCACCTATTGCAGAATTGCAAAACTAAAAATTAATTAGTTTGTTTGAGTTTTTTATTTATATCTTTTTAATTTATTAATATTTTGCAAAAATGCGTTCCACTGGGCAAACTAGATATTCCCTTCTATGTATCGCGACAAATTTCATAAAGATCTGAGCACTGGTTATTTCACAGTTGTGTGCGTAAGAATGCCCTATACTTTAACATGGGTGGAAAAAAGTCGAAGTCCGCCTTAAAATAGTGCTAATGTCTGATTAACTAATCAGTCACTAAATTTAACGGCCCAATAAAGTATACTTAAAAACCATCCCGTCCCACCAAGCTATTCGACTGTTAAAAATGTTCCGGTTAGTTAATCAATGATTAAACCGATTTTTAGATGATACGAGTTCTCTGATTGGTCCGTTATTTCTATCTCGAAAATACAACTTCAACTTCTACATGTTTACGTTCTTACTTCTCGTAAGGGAGCAATTTATTTATTTTCGTGTTATATCAAATTTGTTCTACAGGAATAATATAAATATCATTCACGTTTACACAAATATATATACATTATGAGAAAAGATTTTGTTATAATTTAGCGGGAATTCTTTCCTTTTTAAGGAAATACGTATTTGAAATTAATGCATATATTTCTAATTTAAGAAGTTACCCAATTAAAAAAAATCTCTCTTTTTAATTGTATTACGATCAGTATATATAGTTTCTTTAATTCGCAGTATAAATACTATTTCAATGTGGTAGATTTGTATGAATGGTACTGCCAAAAATGTAGAGAAATGTGTGTGTGTGGAATGGAAACAACCATAAATGTAATTTTATAACTTGGGTTGGGAACCAGTGATTAGTATGCTCTGCTATGTAACACAATGGTGCTATTAGATCATGATGCAAATCCATAAAAAAGTAATGCACAAAATTGAAAGAAAAATATATTCCTAATAACAAACTTTAAAGTATATTATGCTTTTGTTTCATGTATAACCCTACAATAGGATAGGTATGAATTAAATAAGCCCTATCCAAGAACCAGGTGGTGGTTCAGTTAATTTGGATGAGCAAAATACATACTAGCAGGTTTGTGAAGTCAGTAACTCAAACCGTGGACTTCAACTCCTCTTTTTTTTTCTACTGTCTGACACAGACTCCTCCTATTTTCTAATCTCAGACTCCAATACTGATATAAATAGCAATTAGTTATATATATTTTTATATCAATAGTTTTTTAATTGTTAAACGTTGGATGTTTTCTTAATTTATTCCCTAAAAATCTCTCTATATTAAAAAAAAAGTAGCTGACTCCACCACTGTTTGACAAATTTCTCGAGATTCGTTGCTTTGTACTGCAAAAACTATTGCATATAAAAATATGAAATTTGGTACACTTGTTGAAAAAGCTTTGGGAAATACGCTGAAATAAATTGTTTTTTGATATATATATTTTAGTTTAAGAAATATTTAATATCGAAGTCAAGACAAAATATTTGTGCTGCGAGTTCACGTCCTGGATAGACCAACTATAGCAAGACCACAAATTTTTGCAGGCAGGTACCTACATGGGTGAATTTTTCCCCTTCTTTTAATTTTGATGTAGTTTTTGAAATATTTTACTTTTTATGATGCACTTCTGAAGTGAACTTTTTTTTTCGTATCGGCACGTCTAGTGATATCTCTGTCTCATACCGTAAAAACTATAATATACCAAAATATGAAATTTGAATTTGTATACCAAAATTTGAAAAATATGAATTAATGTAACATACCATCTAAAGTTTAGATTTGAAATTTTTTATGTACACACAAGTTTTCACACAAGTTTGACTTAACGTACAGAGTTTTTTTAAAAAAAAGAGAGGGGTTGGGAGCAGGAGTTCGATGCTCAAATAGATTTAAAATGTTTTATTAAATTGATTTCAATTGGATTTTAAGAACAGGTGTCATATTATCCTTTTTTCTGCGATTTTTACCTTGGTGACATAGAAATGCCACCAAGTCTGTCGGACAGCATGGCTGCCATAACCGAAATGCATAAAAATATAAAATTAATATTGATTTAATACAATTATAGATATTTTGATTAGATAAAAGAAGAGCAGCCTGATTTGTAGCAATTTGAACATGAACCTATGCCTGCTATGCGAGTTTCACTCGCCCACTAAAAAAAATCACAGAAAACAGTTCTACTGGCTGTCGGAGATTGCACGTAGCAACAGATATTCCATGGCACATAAAGTACAGTTAGGTCCATACAGTGGATGTAACATGAAAATTAGAAAATTTAAAAAACATTAAAATGACAAATATACAAAAGAAAGCAAATGTCAACAACTTAATTTTTTAAATACAATGTAAACCCATTAAAGTGATATTTTGAATTCATTCCTCACAATGTATACAAAATATAAAATTAACTGCAAAATTGAAAAATAAAATCCTATTAGCCACCTCCATTGTGCTCAAAGTTAGCCTACCACACACTTAAGGCTCCTATATATACAGGCTGGCGCAAGAGCGGCCATTGAAGCTCCTGTGGGAGCGGCGGCTGTGCTTGGCGAAAAGCGGGGTTGCTTTCTCTTGCCGTTTATCGCTATAATGGCGCATTTCTATGCGTCTTTTTTTTAAGCTATCGACTGTCAAACTCTGATTTTATCCGAGAGTCTCGATAAATTTTATGCTTTTAAAACGCGCATTTTAAATGTAATATTTTACATGAAATATAATACTTCTTATTTTTATTAGAATGAAAAGTGTTATTAATCAAATTTTGCATGCATACGTTTCTATTTTGAGTATTTTTGTAACAATTTCACAAGAATTAATGTGTTTAAAAATAGTAACAATTCTAAAAAAAATTTTAAACAATATAAAAACGACTGTTAACATATTTATACCTATATTGATAATACTCAATAGCGTTTTCAAGCAGCCATGATTTATTTATTATTATGATTTATTTCACTTCATGTATTTGGGGTGAAGTGGGGGGGGGGGGGGGTATTTGTCTAAATTTAATAAAAACTGGAAACTTCCAACGCTATATTCCAACGGTGTTTTGCGTAATTGTTTTTACGATATGGTGGTGGGAGACTTTCTTTGATAAACCCTGCTTTATCATTAAAATTACATTTCTGATTATGAAAAACAAATGGGGGGGGGGGGGGGTCATTTTGACATGGACGCCAAAAGCCCTGCGATAATGATGAAGTTGAAACCGAATACCGTAGTTAAGGGAAATAGCTGAGTTTCTGCTTTAAATGGTAAAAGTTTAGCAAACATCAAGTACGTTTTCTTACAATACTTGCTTATTGCCTAGATTTTTCTAATTGATGATCTATTGTTCCTTACTTCATGCCTTATATCCATCCCTAACTCAGATGTAGTAATGCAAAAGTGCACACTCAACTAGTGATAGGATATAAAATTCCATCTCCCCTAATTTTTTTCAAATATTTTTGTTTAACAGAACACAACAAAATTACACTTAAACACCAATGCTTTCTTTTTACTGGATAATTTAAACATATATTTGAAGAGATTCAGTGGCGTCGCCAAGGAAGGGAATTCGGAGTACATGCTTCCATTAAATTTCCATTAAATTTCGGAGTCCATTAAATTTCGAAGAAACAATATATGGAGAAAAAGAAAGCAAAATATTTTGTTACCAAACCCCGTCCCACTGAAAATTTTTTCTTGTGCTGCTACTGAAGATTTAATTTATCAAGATCATATGGCCATACTGTCAAAGGATAGCATCTTTCATGGAGGACATTGTTTCTAAAATAGAAACTTACATACAGCAATAAAGAACCATGAGTCAAAATTCTGTTAACACATGTTGCTATTTATTATTCAAAAAAATAACTAATAATTGCATTGAACTTGAAAGCTGATAATTATAATACACCACTTCCGTAATTTTATAAACAGTAGTAGAGAATTAACCATTAAATTTTTTCCTCTTTTCATCGTGAATTTAAATAACTATAAATTCCTAGAATACATATAATTTCAACTGCATACTTTTTATAGACATTCAACAAAAAAACCTCTGGCAGCGGGGAACTCTCTGTTAAAAATCTCTGGCAGCATAAGTCTATGCTGATTTAAAATGAGAAATAGGCAATCAAAAATATATTTGCTTGTAACGTTCTAGTATGTACACTGAATATTTAATCATAAAAAAAAATTATTAAATTTATAAATGCTTTGGAGACAATCAAAATAGCATGTTTTTTGTTTTTTTTAAATGCAGCTTTCACATATTTCTACAAACAATTGTTAAAATTTTATATCAATGCACATATTTTATAATTGAAATACAAAACAGTCTTTAAAGTACAATAATTATATAAAAACACAAATTTCAAAGTCAAATCTTGCTATCTTGGCGATAAGTCATCGATAAACCCACGCCAAAATGCGATAGCAACCCTACGATTGCATTGCAAGAAAAAATCCTATTTAACTATTATAAAAAATTAATTTATTGAAAGGTCAGCTTTAAGAAACCAATTTTCAAACCTTCTTTTCAAGATCTTAACATACATTTACTTTTAAAAAGACAAAAGGAAGCATAAAACATGAAACTACTTACACTGAGCAATTCAGGTGAATGCCCAGGAATCTATCCATTTCTTCGGCAGTTTATAAAGCCATATTTTCCTTTTTTCGGGATCTTGAGGAAATTTAAACATTTCCAACTTCTTCCTCCAATGATTAGTGCCATTTATTATACCACAATCACCCATTTTACAGATGAAATACGTATCAAACATCAGACAAGTAACGTGCGCTCGCTATTGAAATAGCATAGGCAGACGGTAACAGACAGTTACGGCAGGAGCTTCAATGGCGGTTGCGCCAGCCTGTCTATATAGGAGCCTTACACACACTAGCTATAATAAATATTTTTTTTATTAAAAGATTTAATTTAACTTATTGGGCATCTACTGTTATTTGAAATACGTATTTTCAAAAATACGTATATAAATAAAAATATTTAACAGTACGTATAAAAATACATATTTTATACGTATTTTTAAAAATACGTATAAAAATTGTAAAATAAAATACTCCTTGCACAGGCGTAGTTAATTTCCAGCATGAACTATAACTTAGAATTTAATATTCTAAACTATCTAATAATGCGAATTACTAGACGAGATCGTATTCTAAACTAACATCTCTGTGCACAGGCGCAGTTCTCTGAAGCTCCTTAGCAATCACTTAAAGATCAGGGCACTACACTATCTGAGGAATTATACAGTGCATTGAAAATTCGCATAGAGGAAAGTCATAGTGAACTAGAAAATATTTTAAGGTATTTACATAATTATAACGACTTTAAAAAAGAAAATGAAAATGAAGAAAAGAAGCTAACAAAGTCAAATTTAATTAAGTTCGTCGTAAATTTCCACAAAAACATTTATGAAAAGTAAACACAAACCTATCCAGAGAAATTCGTTGAAGATGATGATGTTAATATCGGAAAAGAATTGTCTCTCGAGAAGAAATTACAATTAGCTATAAATAAAAAAATTGCCACAAACAATAATACAAAAAATAGATTTATCCAAAACCGTCAGACGACAGACCGAGTTGTTAGAAGGTGAAGGACTTGGAGGTGAATATTTAGAGAAAGTATATCACTCATTATTAATCATCAAAACTTAACCAAAAATTACTTCAAATTGAATTCATGGATAATGCATTTTAAAATGGTTACAAATAGCAAAATATAAATATAAAATTATTTGAAAACTGCAAATTACATGTAATTTCAAATAAATATACTTATTTGAAGCCAATAAAACTCACAAATGTATATAAATAGATAGCTTTACTGTTGTTAAATACATACGGGGATTCCCCTAAATGTATATATTTTACAACACCGGGAATCCCCTGTTGTTTTCATCAGTGTTACCAAAGGAATAAAATTCAAAAATGTCATCAAATCTTTGTATAGGCGTATGTGGAGCGGAATTTACATTTTTATCAATTTTTTGAAATCTGTTAATTTATAAACCGTGTAAAAGCGAAATCATGTAAAACAAGTGCCGTGTAAATCGGGGGATAAGTGTATATACAAAAGTGTAAAGTGAAAAGACTCAATATCACAAAAATTTATACTCAAGATATACTAGCTTATATCAATGAGGTTTGAGATAAACAATAATGTATATATATGACATCTTAAAAAAATTCCCAAGTTGTAAATTCAAATTAGCATTTAAAATTTTTCTTTAGACTAAACACTAATCTTAAAAAGTTTGATTTAGTTTTTAAATATTTTGCTTCAAAATTTAAATATTTTTTCCTTAGTCATTGGTTTAGTAAAGTGATCTGCTAAGTTATCTTTACTATTTACAAATTTAACATTAAATGATTCATTGACTATTAAATTTCTTAGGAAATGATATCTTACATCAATATGCTTAGTTCTGTTGTTTTCAATTGGAGAGTTAGAAAAATTAATGGCTGCTTGGTTGTCGCTAAAAATAACACTGTTACTTTTATTAAAGTTTAACCCAAGTAAATGACATTCTTCAAGTATGTTCTGTACCCATACCATTTCCTTAGCGACTTCAGTTAGCGAAACGTACTCAGCTTCCATGGTTGATAAGCTGACACACTTATGTTTAAAGGTTCACCAAGAAATAGGTACATTATCAATAAAGAATATCATGCCTCCAAGTGAAACACAGTCATCTCTATTTGCAGCAAAGTCAGAAGCTGAGGAGTAACAATTTAATTTTAACTCCTCAATACTAGATAAATTTAACATATAATTTTTAGTCTTTTCAACATATCCTAAAAGTCTTAACAATGCATCCCAATGCTTAATTCCAGGGTTTTCTTGAAATTGAGATAATAGTTGATGGCATAACAAATATAAGGTCTAGTTCTACTAGATATAAAAGCTAAACACCCAATTAAGCTCCTGTAAGGAAAACTTTGCATTTGCTTTATTTCTTCACTTGTCATTGGACAGTCAATTTTACTTAGGATATTCACTTTAGAAATAGGAAGTGAAGTAACTGGATATTGTTGAAACATTTAACATACTTTATCTATATATTGACTTTGATGTATAAAAAATTTATTGTCACACTCTTTAAATTCCACGCCTAAAAGCTTTCTAATTTTCCCCAATACCTTGATATCAAATTCAATGCTAAGTAATGAAACAATGTGGTCTATGTCTTTTTGATACTTCGAAAAGAGAATTATGTCATCCACATAAACTAGCATAAAAACTTTGCTATTGTAAATATAGGCACAATTACACTATTGAAGTTTCAAAAAATTTAATTCCTTTAATTTGGTGTCAAGTTCATTATACCATTCTCTTCCACTTTGATGAAGACTATAAATGACTTTCTTCAACAAACAAACATAATCAGGCTGTTTCTGATTGACATAACCTTGAGGCTGTTTCTGATTGACATAACCTTGAAGCTGTTTCATATATATCTGTTGACTTAATTTAGCATAGAGATAAGCTGATTTGATATCTTAACTGGAAATGCATCCAGCCAAGCATGCATACGAAAATTGAGAAGAATGCACTAATTATGTTGAAGTTAACAACAGGGCTAAAAATTTCATCTTATGATTCTCCTTTTTCCTGACCATAAACCTGAGCTACCAAGCGAGCTTTAAATCTCTTGATTTTCCCATTTTCGTCCTTAATAGTGTAGACCCATCTATTGCCTATATGCTTTTGTGAGGTGGATGCAGGAACTAGTTCTCAGACATCCCTCTGTTGCATTACGGCCATTTCTTCATCCATAGCATTACACCATTTTTTGGACTGGGGAGATTTAATAGCAACATTGTACCCTTTTGGTATATTTATTTCAATATTGCTTGCTTCTGGTCTGCCTCTGACCCTTTTAAGACCTTTATTTTCCCGAAAATTAAATAGTTGCTGATCAAATTGTATATTTCTTTTAGTACAATACATTTCCTAACGTCATTGTGCGACCTCAGCCTTTTATCATCTCCTTGAGCGTAATAATATACGTCTGTTCTACTCCCATCGGGTCTTGGAACTGCCTTTCGCTTTCAAGTAATATCCGAGCAAGGAGTCATACTGGAGTCAGCAGGAGAGTCCGTTTCCTCACTGGATTCAGACGGATTGTCATCAGTGTCTTCACTCTCTCCTGCCCTTCCATCAGACTGCCTTCTCAGATACTTTTTGTCAGAGTATTCTGAATGGTTATCTCTTGATATCCCTAAGGAGATATTTCTGGGACAAATTGGGTTCAGGATGCCTTCCACTACATTACCCTCATCAAACCTCACATTGCAGGTCTCAATTGTTTGTTTTTCCCCCGACAAAAATATTCTATAGCCTTTGGTTCTCGTAGCATATCCTACTATAACCCCTTCTGTAGCTTTCGTATCTAACTTCTTTCTGAGCTGACTGGGTTTGCCTACTTATGCTCTACAACCAAAAGTTCTAAGATGGTTGACTGAAGGTTTTCTACCACTGTAGAGTTCATGTGGAGTCTTCGTTTTAAATTTGTGACATATACAATTTTTAGTGTATGTAAAACACAATATGGCTTCCACCCAGAATCTGTCATGAATTTTTCTCTCGTTCAATATGGCTCTAACACAATCAAATGCGGTTAAGTTGAATCGCTTTGATACTCCATTTTGCTGTGGGATATATGTGTTAGTCCTCTCAGCCTTAATACCGATATCACTTAGGTAATTTTTGAACTTATCATGGCAGAATTCCATTCCATTATCCGTCTGATTACATAGAATTTTAGTACCTAATTGCCTTTCCTCTCTGGCCTGAAACTCTTTAAAATGTGAAAACACCTCTGATTTCTGTATCATAAGATAAACAAAAGCTTTCCAGCTATAATCGACTGTTATGGTTAAGAACATATTTATTTCCACCATATGAGGCTGTAGGCAAGGGACCACAAATGTCCATGTGTAACAATTGTAATGGTCTAGTGGACCTTATCCTACCGGTGGGTTGATAGGATACTCTCATAGACTTAGCCAATTTACAAGATTTACAATTTAACTTTTTGTATTTAAGTCTAGGAAGTCCGTTTACAGCAGAAATTTTGCTAGTTTGGAGAAGATATTCAGCGTTTATGTGGCAATATCGTTTGTGCCAAAGACAGTTTGTACTGTTAAGTTCAGTTACTGAACTGCTATGCTTAGATTTTAAACTACCCACATTTACATTCTGCTTAGTTTTTGATTTCTTGAGTCAGATTTAGTTTCTTTAAAATTTGGTGCTATATTTGCATTATTTATTTTTCTGGAAGCACTAGGATTCCTATCTTTAGATTTCCTATTCTTTTTATGTTTCTTGTCTCCATCCCGATCCCTATCTTTAGATTGACGGTTTTCTGTGTTATTTTGTTCCTGGGTACTATAATTAGGTTTTAAAAAATACAACCCATCCCTTTTTTTGCATAAAACAATTTGTCCCCTTTGGGTGTAAAAAACCATAGCACCCCATTAGCCCCTTTAAAACTAAAATGTTGTTCCTCATGAACAGATGCAGCTAATAAATTTCTCCTAAGTTTAGGAGAATACATAACATTATCAAGTACAATAACACTTTGTTTGTCCTTAAATTGGACGTGCATTTTCACCGTCCCGATAGTCTCAACTGTACTTTTGACATCCCCTACTGCTAGCGACATTGAAAATAATTGGATAATAAATTTGGAAAATAACTTAATGTTATTGAAGAAATGTCACGTAGCAGCAGTGTCTACTACCCAGCTGAGCCTATCGTTAGGATCGGTAACTGTATTTGCTTCAATATGTGGAGATCTAAGAAATTCCACAATAATAGATCCATTATATTTAGAGCAATTAGCTTTTGTATGACCTTGCTTATTACATTTAAAACATTTAACTTTGCTTTTAGAAATATTTACATTATTACTAGGAACATTTCTATTATGGACACAGTTTCTAGAAGTATTTGCACTAGACATATTTGGCAATTTAAATTTAGATACTTTTACTTTATATACACAATTTTTAGTAGTAAAATAAGCTGAATTGAGACTTACAGTTTTTGATAAGTCACTTTCCTGTTGTCGAAGTCTACTTTCTTCAGCTGCCAACTCTGCTTGGATTTTGCTTAACTTAAAGTCTGAGTCACTCCACCTGTAAATTAGTTGAACTATACCCCGAAATTCTTCTGGTAAATAACGGATTGCTTGAAATGACACATACAGGTTCCTCAATAGGGTGATTCGCATCTTTAAGCCTTGTCGCTGCCTTTCTGAGTCTGGAGCAAAATATGTCAACAGGCTCTGGCCGTATGCTGAAAAATTCGTCTAAAAGTCGTATGAGATTAGCACTGGAAGGCGCTTGAAAGTGCTCTCTCAAAGTATTCCACGCTTTACTTGGTTCGTCAATTACGTTTATCAGTTCTTTATATTCTGAGGATAGGCTTTGATAGATGATAGCAAGCACTCGGTCTTTCCGTCGATGAAAATCGTCGAAGTCCCAACGATTCGCATCTTCTTCAATCGGTTTAACAGATCCGTCTACGTGACCGAAACACCCTTCTCCCTTGAGGACGAATGCGATGTTGGTACACCAAGTGACGTAGTTGTCGCGGGTAAATAACTCCATTCTACTTGCCTCCATGGTCACTCGTAGATTAGCAAAGAAGCAGAAGCAAAAGTCTCTTGTACACTGTTTACTTGGTTAATCACACGTAATTCAAAATGGTGCCAGATGCGACCCCCATCTGAATACATCTACACTGGAACAATGGTTCTTTCACTCCGGATATTTAAACACTCACACTATGATTCTTTGGGGGTTAAACTGGGCCCATAATCGATGATAGAAAATTTAATAATGTAAGTTTATAAGCAAGAACTTAATTACGTTGGCTACTAGTTTGTAAATAAAAATTTAGGCGTAGCTGTTGAGGTGATGCAGTTCTTGAATATTACAAATATGCACAATGCAGTTCTTGAATGTTACAAATATTACAGTATGCACAATCAAAGAATCACTTGTGAAGTGTTGGCTGGGCCATTAAGAATATACGAAGCCAGTTTTAAAGAAATGCACTGTTCACTTTATTGCATGAAGAACATAGTTAGGCAATTTACACAATCCAGGTAACTTGCATGGCTTAAAAACTTCAAATAATACTATGTACAAAGATGTTTGTAGATCCAAATAGTTCGACAGAATTTTCATAAAGCATTTGTAGTGCATTTACTGCCACCGTTGATGGTATCACACTTGGCAAAACAAAATCCAATGGATGAAACACCGGCAAATTTTAACATGACTTCTGAACATATCAACGTAAGTAAATTTAACTTTTAACGTTATTTAAATGCACATAACATTGGTAAGAGCCATCATACTTTAGAAAAAGTCAGTGTTTTAAAATAAACACATTCGACACGTACTGGTCTAAACTGACCAAATCAGGGATCTAGACCGATCCAATGATAAGAGAGAGAAGATCTATAATGATGATTCGATGCGATAATGCTTCAAGAAACTTCTGTCTTATATATCCGAAAATGGACTGTTCTGGAAACGCCCCTGGATATGCAAATGAGATGCGTACGCATTCAGACTCATTTGCATGAAACCTCATATTGGGAAACGTCATGCCGGTGAACGTAAAGAGTCGTTCATATTAAATTTGCATAAACGTCCGTTCACGGGGAACGTGAATCGCGATGTATCGATTTTTTCCAACAGATTGCATGTGCTACAACGCACTGTTTGAGGGTAATGCCTTGACTGCGGTGGGCGTTCTAACTAAAATGACAGATAGAAGCATCAAATTAGAGGGAATTTTAAGAGGAACTAATTTAATAATTTGCCTCTGTGGCTGGAGCTGAGACAGTGAGACCTAGTTGAGGGGGAATCAATATTTTTCAGGTAAAAGTGACTAATAGGGTTTTATTTGTATTTATACGAACTAACTTCAGAGAAAATTTCACACTATTTTCGATTTCTGCAGCTAAAAACCTACCTGCGTTAGTTGTGACCACTGTTCAAAATTTCTAGCTTTTTAACACCAGCCGTTATTGATAAGAGAGGTGAAAAAAGTGACATTTGGAAGGATCCTAAAAAAAGTTTTATTATGCTCAGCTCATTAAACAGATTATTTTTGGGTTTTTGTACTTTTTTAAAGAGTCGTAGCTAACAATGTATTCTTATATCTGTATGTCTAGCAGGTATTATTTTGAGTATCTTCTCTGTGTTTAAAGTTCTTTTAGCGATTAATGCTGTTTCGACATCACGTCGTTTGAAATTCCGTAAGTATGTAAGTCACTATTCAGTCGATTAATTTTGTTTATTTTTTGTATTTACTGTTTATATACATGTGCTGTTTCTTAAATAAGTAATTCAAATAACAACAATGGTTTCAATTTTTCACATTGACCAGTATATGAAATACGGAGCATCAGTTTAGGAAGTGAGCTAACAAAATACTGCTAAAATATCATTGGAACGGTGATTCAGTTTACAAGTATCCTTCATTTATCAACCAAAACATGGTCGTGAAAAACAAAGATAAGTTTAAGCAGTGTGTTTCGAGAAATAACAGTGTTTTCGACATCAAAACAAGCCTATTTCTGCATGTTTGTGGGCATAAGTTATGTCGGGAAATACAAAGTTCAGCCTGGAAAGGGGTTTAGTAACAGATCCGCTTCAAAAGTGTTCAAAACTCAAAAGAAAAAGAAAATTATTTAGAAAAAAATAACACTGTATAACACAATAGGACGAGTTCATATATTCATAAAAATGCTCGTTCTACCAAATGTAGATATTAGGAACTGAGCTTTTCCTGTCAGTTTTGCCATTTTCTCTTAAATTTATTTCTGAGTCCAATAATAAAAACGATTCTATTGTTCGACCGCTAAAATATTTCACAGAGAGGCCATCAGAACTAGACACCAATGATGAACCTACCAGGAACCAAGGCATCCTCAAAGCAATTCGTTTAAAATTGACAATGAAGACAATATTATATAAAATCAATTAGAAAAATCCTCTGCAAACACATTACTAAAATGACTTGCAATGAGTTGACAATCTGCATTGGTGCCAAGATCTGGAAAGCGATTCTGACAGCAGTACGGGAATAAAAACATTACTGTATAATATTTACCAAAATCACTGAAGAATCTCCCGAGTTACAGCTCTATTTGTCAGTGCGGTATGTCTCAAATGACATTGTAAAAGAAATTTTTGTACGTTTCGTGGATCTTCAAGAAGACATTTGAGATAAGAGGGAGACTGGGCAATTAGAAGTTCTGTTTATTGGAAAAGTGTTCTAAAATTTATAAAAGAATTGGAACTAGATCTGAATAAGTGTGTTGCGTCTGATTGTAATAGATGCACCGTAAATGTTTCGCAACTGTGTAGAGTGTGACAGAAATTAGAAGGGAAGTTGTGATTGCCCCTCTCTCTCTCTCTCGGTCCTTGCAACGACCATAATCTCAATCTGGCAATTTCTAGTTACTGTGATATGCGTGCCTTCCACCAGGAATGTACTAGAAACTGTGGAATAAATTATCTCTCTTTTCAATGCCTTGCAAAAGACATGCATTACTGAGAGATCACTTGGGTTTATTCCCAATATTATGCTTGGGTTATTGGGGACACTGTTGGACCCACTAGGATACTAGGATTAGTGAATCGACTCAATTTTACAATTCAAATTTGATATTCTGCTCATTGCAGAACAGCTTTAGTGAAATTAACATAATGCCATTATATGAGAACAGCGACCAAAGCAAATCTTCTTTTTAGCTGTATATCGCATTATGAATTCATAATGACCATATTTTCGTTGAGTGATTTAATTGTTATAATCAAACCATTCAACAATAGTTTATACAGAAGAAGAGCTTGGATACATACTACGCCACTGTAAAAATTCTGTAATTGGTCAAAGTGCTAAAGGAGAGGCATACATACTCTGACAAGTTCTATGCGGAATTGGCAATGGATGAAGAAAGCTGGAGTTGGGAGTCGAACTAACTATTCCAAGGCTAGCTGGCATATAGCAGCACCAAGTTAATAATTTAGTGGAAAGAGACTCCTCATCAACAGTGCACTGGAAGTGGGCTGTTTGTGTTCCTTGTTCAAATTCATCTTTGGATTTTAAGAAAATTTTCGCTGAAGTGTCTATTAAATATCTTCAGCTCCAAATGATTTCAAATCATTTAAAATTAGAGTGTATGGGTGTTAAATCATACCGCAGGAGGATCATCAAAGCATCATGCTGCCTCATGGCATTGCACAATTCAGACCTGGACATCCTACAAAGTTTTGTAGAAGTAAAACTCCTTCGTCAGGAGCCAAACTGCAGTAAGATGAAAGACTTATTCACTCGGCATATTGGAGAAAGTGAGGGAAGGTAGCAATATTTACCCATGCCTTATTAAAGTGTATAAGATAAAGACCACACTGCGGGTGTCAATTGTCGCAACAGAGCGAGGTTTATTTACTTTGCGAATACTTAAAAGTTGGTTGAAGCCTCGAATGGTTCACAGGATTCGCTTTGTTATTCCCATGTTTTGTATGTCATATGATGAAATAAACCAATTTGCCACAAAAGAAATGGAGTTTATTTTGTAAATACTCATGCCTGAGATATAAAAAGTTAGAAATAAAATTATTTTAAATATGAAAAATAATATTAAAATATACACGGAATTGTTTTTACAAAAGCAGAGGAGTGATAGTACCCCTCCAGACGACCAATAATTGCCATGGAACATAGGGTCGCATTGCACTCTGAGAGGCAGAAAAGAGGCACGTCGAACTGCGTTGAACATGACACAGCGCCTCGGACGTCATTGTGTACCTGCCTACGTAGTATCTCCTACGCCAGACACAAACGCAGTTACCGTATGCAAATGTCCAGTGAGCAGAATCAGCATAACTGGCTCCTAGTAGGTTCCTGGCGATAGCCAATCAGAGCACACATTGTCCTTTAAAAACCGGCACAAATTCAACGCTGCAAGTTATTCCCACTGGTAGGCATTTGAAGTAGGAGTTTAGACTCCGTAAGTGAAGTTTGCTCTGTCGTTAGCTCCACAGCATTATGCAGTCGGAGAATGAGGCCCCGGTAGCGACGGGCAATGAAATGGAACTTGATGTTGGTACGGCTTGTACTATTAATCCATCTCCATCTTATCAATAGGATTCTATTGATAAGTTTGTGGAAATTCCACCTACCATCAACGATGTTAACAGATTACGGACTATGCTTAAAGACCTGGACCGGAAAGTCATGATTGCGTCAGCCAAGACCGGCAAGACTGCAGCAGATAAGGCCGATTATGCAGAGATGCTACTGACGAGGGAAGGACTTGTGCTGGAACTCCTGAGGATGGCCGAATCCTGCAATGTCGGTATATATAATTATTTACCTCCTGCCCCCCCCCCCCCCTGTTGAACCCGAGGCTCATAAAGCCTCTCTCTTGAAAAGTCCCTTTTCAGGGCCCGTTAATCCATCTAATGCACATAATGCTAATCTTAATTCCAAATCTTCCGGAAACGTGGATCCTGAGACCCAAGAGGTCACTATTCAAGTTAGTAAATTAAATATCAATTTTAACCAAGAAAATAGTGATAAGTCTAAATCTAGCAAAAAGAGAAGAACCATCGACAACTCTTTCTCAGATTCTGAATCGGAGGAAGGAGATTGGAAAATTGTTGAGGGAAAGAAATCTAAAAATAAAGTAACTTTTGAGGAATACCAGGAAGCTATTAAGCTGAAAAATAAGTACGAGGGCCTTAAATTAAATGGTACTGAGACTGGAATGGATGCAGAGGCCTCTGTGCCGACCCCAGCTACGCCACCGATTCTTATTAGTGCCAGCCAGCCTGACTGGCCATCTATCCTATGCAGCCTTAAATCAATTGCGAAGAATATTAACCCCAAACTTGAAGGTAGATTCTTCAAAATTTATGCAGACAATGCAGAGGAATTTAGAAAGTGCACGGATTTCCTTAAGAAATCCGGGGTACAATTTAAATCATTTAATTTAAAAGAAGACCGTCCGGTCAAGGTAGTTATTAGAGGACTCCCGGTGGCGACTGACATTGCTGCAATCTCTGAAATTATGGAAGCCATGGGCTTTCCGGTCATTAGTAATGTTAGGCTAACTAGAAGAGGAAGCAAGTATCCCTTTCCCCTCTACTACCTTCAACTGAAGCCTGGGACTAACCCAGAAGATGTTTTTGCTATTAGTAAAATGTTAGGCACGGAAATGAAGCTGGAGCCCTACACTGGCAGAAGAGGTTACGCTTCGCAGTGTCATGGATGCTGTGGTTTCTATCATAGTAGCCAAGTCTGTTCACTGCCTCTGAGATGCGTGCGATGTGCAGGGCCCCACTCCGCCAGCAACTGCAAAGCAGATTACCTGCTCTATTGTAACTGCAACGGCGATCATGCCGCTAACTGGCATGGTTATCCAAGAAATCCGGGCAACTCGTCTGTGCCTAACAAGCGTAGGGCCTCCCAAAACAATCAATTTAGAAGCCAAAATTTTATTAATTAGGCCAGGAACCCAGGTGCCCCAGCACACCAAGCTGGCAGTACAGGACGCCCATTCCAGTCACCTAGCGTAAGACAGAACATAAACTATTCATCATAGGTATCTGGATATACCCAGGCATCTGTAGCCCCCCCTGAAATTGTAAATATTCGCTCTCAAAAAAGTAGCACGAGCGAAACTGAGGCTATTACTTCTGGGGATCCCAGAACCTCCAATAGAAATCCAGAACACAGATCTAAATCAAGAGCCACTCAGAGCGCTCCATCCCAACAAGGAAAGAACATTGACTATGCCTCGTTTCTATCGTCCTTAATGGCCATGAGGCAGACTCATGATAAAGATGTTCTTTTGGAAGCCTTTAAACAGGCCTTACCTGAGCTTCGGCAAGCTACTACCGAAATAGATATGGTATTCCATATCTATACACGCTATGATGCACTTCTCTGGTAATTTTTGCCAGCATACCCTCCCTTTCTGGTCTCGCCATGTTCTCTTTTTCGGAGTCCTACACCTTGCAGTCCCTTAAAGTCATCTTCTGGAACGCCAATGGTGTGCGCTCCAAGATCGACGAGGTACGTGATTATGTTGTAAATAACAATTTCGACATCTTTATGATTAATGAGACCCACTTGTCTTCGCCCACCTCTCCTGCTATCTGTAACTATACGGGATACTTCCCGTATAGACCCCCGACTCACTTTAGGAACTTGTCTGGCGGTACTGCACTCTACATAAAAAATAGCATCCCGCATCATCTTCTGAGCATCCCGGTCTTCACGAAGCTTGAAGCCACGCTCATTAGGTTACTATTCCAAATTTAGTCCCGATTGCATTTGCTTCGGTGTATATCTCTCCAATAACTAGAATTCCTTTTCCTACTTCAGAGCTCGAAGCACTTTTTGGACTTTGCAGTAATATGGTCATTGCTGGATATCTAAACGCACACCATACTAACTGGGACATAGCTTCAAATCTCTATGGCAGTGCTCTAAATCGATTGGCTCAGTGCGCCAACTGTAGGATTGTAGCTCCGCCCACTCCAACTCACTTTACCGCAGGAAGGAGCCCCACTATTATTGATCTGGCTGTCTTTCGGAACATTCCTTTTGAACAGGTATCAGAACAGATACTAATCTGACTTCTGATCACCTTCCTGTGATATTGACCTTAAGCTTTGATAAAATCAATTTAGATCATCCTTCGGAGCTACATACAAATTGAGATGACTATCGTCATGTTCTTCAAAATTTTAAAGCACCCCCCCCCCCCTCAAAATTACCAGCACTGATGACATTGAAAACTGTGTCATCAAAATGAACCATATACTGCTTGAGGCAGTTGCTGCAGCCTCAAAACCTAAAAAATCACGCCCTAATTATCACACTCTTCCAGGTGATATTAGGGACAAAATTAAGCAGCGAAATCGGTTACGGAAGGATTGGCAGCGCACCAGGTTCCCGGATTACCACGCTCAATTCCGTAAACTCCAAAACAAAGTCAAAGCTATGATTAGAACTCACACTCAGCACCGCTGGCGTACACACCTTGAGGGACTTTCAACTACAAATCACAGTCTGTGGCGAACAGCTAAAACACTTCGAACCAAGAAAATTACAATTCCGCCCATTAACGGCCTACATGGACTCTCCCAGACTGCGGAGGAAAAAGCTAATGCATTTGCAGACAGATTGGAACTCCAATTTTCATCACACATTGACCATAACTTCAGCCACACATACACTGAAACTGAAAACAACCTTCAACAACCAATCACAATGCTCTACACGTACAAGCACCCAATGACTTGGAGAGAGTCTTTCTGGCTGAACTACTACATATCGTTGATGGATTGAATGTCAAAAAATCTCCCGGCCTTGATAATATTAGCAATCGCATCATTAAGAACCTCATTCATTCATTCATTCGGAGCTCAGACTTCGAAGTGTGAGGTTGTGATTTTGCGAAGCTGCTGCTTTTATCTTGTGGTGACTTTTCTTGCTTATGCTTGGGCGTGTTATATCTAGTTACGATAGAGCACGTCGGGCTAAGTAATCTTCAACTTTGCTGTGTATCGCCATTTTGTGCTATTCGAACTTGGATTGCCACGTGGTTGTGCTTTTCGTACTTTGAGTGATTTGACCCTGATTTATGATGGATTTGGACAACGACCTTTTGGAGAAGACGAAGGAAGTTGTTAGTGAGTTGGAGGGTGATGATGCTCGGCCTCTCAAGGATGCAGTGAATGCATATCTTGGACGCCTGCCAGACGCTGGACTTCTTGACGCACAGACCCAGGAAGTGAAGGATGCAGTGAACTTTTGTGGATAGGTGATCTACGTGCTGACCCTGCATATCTGGGATATGCTCAAGTATGGACTCCTCGGCCAGGACAAGGACCAAGTCTCCCGGATTCTAGGTTTGTTCAATTTTGTGAATTCTTTTTTGTTGTGCTGTGACATTGCTAAATTTAGGGTTAGTGATATCTATGTAATCTTTAACTCAGTTGAGGAGTATAATGATAGTAATTAGAGCTAAACTGTTAGAGTTAGAACTAATTAATGAAATTAAACTTGCTGATAAATGTGAAACTGTTGGAAAACCAAGCAAAAGGGCCAGGACAGAGGAGCCTCCCACTAAGGGAACTCCTACTAAAAACCAGGATGGAAACTTAAACTTAAAATCTAGTGACCATGATAACATGGACTGTAATGCTGCTAGTGATAGTGTTGTAACTGTAAATGAAAATGTTAAAACTAAGACTTATGCTGAAATCGCTGCGCAACCTGTTCAATTTAAAAGTGCACCTAAACCTAAAGCGGTTGAAAATAGTGTTAGAGAAAATATTATGGAGGTAGAAAAAAAAGAACCAAAAGCAGAATGTTTCTTCATTAAGTTTAGAGACAACTACCAGGCTCTCCTTAAAAAGTTAAATGAAATCACAGGCAACAAAGTATCTGGTAAACTCTCAGGAGATATGCTTAAACTCATACCCAATGACGCTGACTCCTATAGGGTTGTTCAGCGCCATTTGACAAGCGAGAAAATCCCCTTCCATAGCTTAAACCTTAAACCTGAAAACTGAAAGGCCAAAAAAGGTAGTATTGAAGGGGTTACCAACTAACTATCACATTGAGGAGTTAAAAATGACGCTAACATCCATTGGATTAGATGTAGTCCGGGTTTCTCAACTGAGAAACACAAAAACAAGATTACCTCTGCCGATCTTTTTAATCAGCCTTTGGCCTACGGAAGACTGGCAGAGGGTTTACAAACTAACAAGATTAGGGTACTTGGCTGTGAAGGTAGAGGCCTTCAGAGCTCGGGGCTTTAAAATTTGCTACCGGTGCCAGCAGTTCAACCACTCCTCTGAGAACTGCAGTATGCCACCAAAGTGCCTGAAGTGTGCTGAAGAACACTTCACACGGGACTGCCAGGGACCCAGGACAGAGAAGGCAACGTGTGCAAATTGTAATGGAGACCACCCGGCGAACTTCAGGCAATGCCCGAAGAAGCCCTGGAACAGAGGAAAGGCACCGGGGTATGCCCCCCTCCCCCAAAAAATCAGATACCCCCTTGGAGGTAAAAGGCCCTCGGACCAAACCCCCAGGCACCCCCTCAGGGCTCCTCGCACATAGTGTCACAGGTAAACAGGCACCAACCTTCAGCACCTACCAGATCGGTGCAAGAGCAGGCCCCCAAACCATCGACCTCCAGAGAATTGACCCTGGAGGAAGTAAGAGCAGCTACAGCTGCCATTAAAAGGAGATCGGAAGCAGAAAAAGCCAGACAGGCAAAGGAGGCAAAGGATAGACTGGATAGGAAAGTTGAGGAATGGAAAGAAACTAAATGAGTCAGGGAGGAAGAAGAGCTCACACAAACCCAGCTGTTAGTTAAAACGGGTGGAAAAAAAACAAAAGACTATAGAGTTCCAAAAGGACACTCACAAAAAAGTGCATACCGCGGTTGAGGCTGAGGAAATGGAAGCTGAGACTGAACCGACTGATAAATCTGATGTTGAAAAGATGGAGGATATCCTCAACCTCATCAGAGGATTTATCAGCATGTTCAATCTAGATGACATAAAACATCTGTTGATGCATTTCGCAGAGTTAGTCCAAAAAAAGAGCGATCCTATGGTAATGGTCTTTGAGGCCCTTAAAATAATCGCGGATTTTAAAAGTAACAGTGAGAATCAAACCCGTCATGGCTAGGTCCCAAAAAGAATCCTTTAAAATAATATTTTGGAATGTGAACGGCATATCTCCAAGAATAAATGAACTTAGGAACTATGTAAACGAAAATGACGTAGACGCCTTATTAATTCAGGAAACTAGAGTTAGAGAAAGTAAAAAACTAAACATAGCCAACTACTCTGGCTATCATAATTTTGGTTCAAATACTAATGCTAGAACACCCCATGGAGGAACAGCAATATACATTAAAAGAAATATTCCTCACGAGGAACTAAAAAGCATAAATCTTCAAGGTATAGAAAATACTAGTATAAAAATTAAAATTAATAATACTTGCCCGTTTATCCTAACCTCAACATATGTCAAAAATATGAGTAGAGTAGACGTAGCTGCGCAACTGGAACTGCTTTTCTCGCGATATCCAAACACGATACTTGCGGGTGACTTCAACGCACACCACTGAGCGTGGGGCTGTAGGAGAGCCAATGCACGCGGCACACAGATACACAGACTTCTGAACACCACAAACACTAACATTATTGCACCGTCGACACCAACCTGCTTCTCAGGCGCCAACAGCACATTCATAGACTTTGTCCTAACGCGAAACATAGATTACGCTCACACTATTAGTACCCTGGATGAATTCGACTCGGATCATCTACCGGTACTGGTGACATTCGACCTGAGCACGTCTCTTCCAGCCTCTTTGGGACAAGAGAGGCTCAACTGGGAAGTATTCAAAAGAGCACTCTTCGAGCCGCACTTAGCAGTATCTAACATAATGAGCACGGCAGATATTGACTCTGCCACGCACACACTCACAACAGAAATCAAGAGAGCAATTGCCTCTGCCATAACACATCGTGAGTCTCCAAAAATGCCCACACTTTCCCACCATGTCAAACAATTATTCAGGCAAAGAAATAGAATACGTAAGACATGGCTGGCTAACAGAGACCCCACCCTTGAAAGGGAGCTTAACAGACTCATGTGCAAAGTCAGGGAAAAAATTGTCGCAGAAAAGCAGCATTAGTATAAAGAACTAATGGAATCCCTTAGCCCAGAAGACGTATTCGCAAAACGCAATTCGCAAAAAGACTCAGGAAACCTTAAATTAAACTCCCGCCTCTAACAGATGGCGCTAAAATCGCGTACTCAGATGAGGAAAAAGCCGAGGCGCTCGCAAGCCATTATGAAAAACAATTTCAACCAAACCATGACCTAATGTGTCAGGACACCCTAAGAATGGTTAGACAAACCTTAAATAATTTCAGGAATTCCCCGGTAACGGCTGAGATTAACCCAGCCACCCCGCAGGAGATAGTAGAAATTATCAAAAACCGTAAAAGCCCAGGGCACGACAAAATCAGAAATATTGCGGTTAAAAAACCTACCCCTAAACATAATATGTTACTTGACTATCTTAATAAATAAAATATTAAAACTAAACTATTTTCCCAAATAATGGAAGGAAGCGATAATCATAACAATCCCTAATGGCACTGTGGATTAGCGTACAAATTGATCACTTTAAAAGTCCCTGACGCTCTTGTCAAACTTTTAATCTCATACTTAAATAACAGACACTTTCAAGTCAGAGTAGGAGGTAACTTATCTACACCCAAGCTCATTAAAAGTAGTGTATCGCAAGGTTTTATCCTTAGCCCGGCACTCTTTAACATATATCTGAACGACATCCCCAGGACTCCAAACACAGAGCTGGCACTCTATGCAGACGACAGTGCGATACTTGCAAAACACCCCTATGTCTCAGTAATGCACAGACAGCTACAACAACACTTAGACATACTCCAAACATGGCTGGAAAAATGGCGAATAAAATTAAACCCCAATAAATGTCATTGGATTTATTTCTCGAGGAAACAGAAACCTCCGCCGCCCCTGTACATAAACAACCATGCCCTACACGCGGAAAAATCTACTAAATACCTAGGTGTAACGATAGATTCCCACCTAACCTGGAAACAGCACGTAACGAACTTAATCAAAAAAGCGTATATAACTACAGGAGCCTTATACCCAATGATAGGAAACGGAAATCTCAGTCATCAAAACAAACTGCTAATTTATAAATCGGTCATCCACCCGGGAATGCTGTATGCAGCACCCGTATGGGGATATGCCTGTAAAACTACAATAGACCTCCTAGAGACAAAACAAAACAAAATCCTACGGATTATCAGGAAAGCTCCCAGGTACTTAAGAAACTCGGTAATTAGGAATGACTTCAAAATAAAAACTGTTAGAGCCCAAATTAAAAAGCTAGCGCTTAAATTTTACAAAAATTTGCCATCCGTTCAAAATGAACATGTTCCGTTCAATCTGCATGACTATGATCATCGCAAGGCCAAATCTCGTAAGAGACCCCGCGCTGTTCTAAACATCGATAATCAGAATTAAAAATCCAACCTCAAACATCTGATATTAAATAAAACTCGCGACTAATGTTCAAAACTCTAAGCAGCCAAAATGCTAGGTAACCCTCAGATCTGCATCAACCCTCCCAAACTGCTTAAACTCTAAATGTGCAACAAACTGCCACACTAGGAGCTAGGACAAATAATAAAAAGTAGTAAATAAAAACCTCGAACCTCCAATTAGGGTCACTGAATTAATGTCACAGTTTGACGATAAGAACCACATATTGAAACCGGAGATTAAAGGCACTTTGCGCCTGGTGCTCTGTCCTGTACGACACTCGACTTTCATTGAGAAGTGAACATATTGCTATTCAAGATGTGGGGTTAAGTGCTCCAGCACAGGAACCTCGTAACGATTCATCTTGGCTTGGTTATTCCCACTGGACTTTTTCTTCTGGGGCCACATGAAATATTTAGTGTACAATATGCCCGTGGACTCGGCAGAAAATCTCGTTGCGCGCATCATTGTTGCTGCAGACCACATTAACACAACACCCGAAATCTTCGAGAGGGTGCTTCAGTCATTCCTTCACCATGTGAACGGTGCAACTACACACGTGGTCGCCACTTTGAGCACTTGCTGTGAGTTTGTCGCTGCACAATAAATCTGTTTGTGCAATGTTTGGTATCGTTCATTCGCTTTCCCAACACTGGTGTACGTGCTGGTTCGTATTCTAATTTTACTCTTTTCTGCCTCTCTGAGTGCAATGCGACCGTATGTTCCATGGTAATTATTGCTCGTCTGATGGGGTACTATCATCCCTCTGCTTTTGTAAAAACAATTCCGACTCACCCTGTATATGTATGAATACTTTCGGATTTTTCTTTGATTTCTCAATATTTTGAGAGTTCATTCGAGGGCATGCCCAAACCCGACTGCAAATTTCCTGAAATAGGTGCGCATTATTGGCTTTCTAGCTTTGCGCCCCACCCGAAAAATATTTCTGGTTCCAACCCTGGTTAAAGGGAATTTCGATGGAATTTGCGGCCGTTATTTTGTTTCTGTATATGAACCAGTACAACTAAGTTGCATCATTTTCACATTATTGATGGATACTACTTTAAATAAGTGTGATTTCGCATATATAAATTACATTGCCGTGTAATGTTGAAACATCTATTTATTTCCATCTGTGTTTAATTTCAAATTATGTGAATGAAAATTACACGACATTCATTTCTTTGTAGATATTTTTTTTTATAAAATATTGATTATTTTTTAAGTGCGATTTCACAAGTATAGATTACATTCCCGTGTAATGTTGAAACATCCTTTTCCATCCATAATTAGTTTCAAATTATGTGAATTAGAAAATGCACAACATTCATTTCTTTGCAGTACGTTTCATTATTAATTAATATTTTTGGAAAATATTTATTATTTTTTAAGTGCGATTTCGCGGGTATAGATTAAATTTCCATGTAATGTTTAAACATCCTTTTCCATCCATCTTATTTTTGATAAAATCTCAAATTAATTAAATGGCACTTACACATTTTTGCAGTTTACATAAAAATGAAGGATTATTTTCTTTAAAATATGCTTTGTTTTCCCCTTATTTTATAGGCAATAGAGTACCTAAAGCATTTTCCTATCCACATTCATCTAATTAACTAAATTACAACTAAACATCTTTTGTTTCAGTGAGCCCTCACTCTAAAATTGCTCTCAGTTTATGCCACTATGTATTTTTTTATACACTGACTATGTAAAAACATTTTTCTTATGCAGTAGGCATTTTCAATGTTATAGTAAGTTATCATATTTTGAAAAAAGAGACATACATTTTTTGTGATATGTAAAAAATATCCCTATTTTCCCCTAAGTGATATTGAACAGGTTATACGCTGATTGGTAGAGCAGTGTAAAAATGCTCACCACACTATCTACTGAATTTTTATTCTCCAATGTTGGCAGGTATGCTATTGATAATCATGTACAAACAAGTCGATCATGCAATTAAAGGTCTTGAACGAAGAAACTTTGTCACCAAACAGGAAATAATGCCCATCTACCTACAAGATAAAAGAAAAACTGCTTTCCTACAAACCAAAATAAATGAAACAACAAACACTAATTCAAATGTTTAACTTTCTTTTTATTTCTTGTATATGTATATTTCTTCTTAAAACTTTTGCTCCATTTTTTTTTTTGTATTAAATAGTATTTTTTATTGGGTTAATTTGACTTTTTATCATTATTTTTACTAAAAATAAGGTTTTAGTGTATTTAGTTGGTATTAGATTTGAATTTTATCCAAACTCTATAATCCGGAAAATTCTAAAATCCAAAATTGGCAAAATCCAGATTTTTGATGTTGTACTGTATATGCAGATAAAATTGTATACAGATATAGGAAATTTTTAATGTTTTTCTTCTCACTGTCATGTATTCACGGTAATTATCAGTTGAATTAAAAATTTTTTTTTAAATTGGTGTTAAAATAGTAGTACGCAGTAGCTGGAATTTTGATGAAAGCAACAGGGAAAACCTGGAAAACTCAGGGAATTTCACCTTGAAAAATGGGCATGAACCCTGTGCTGTTTCACAAATTTCTTGTTCCCCAAGTTTCTCTGCTTCATACCAAAAAAAACTATAGCATATAAAAGTATAAAATTTGGTAGACTTGTAGAGAAATATTTGGGTGACATGTTAAAATAAACCGTTTTTTGATTTAAACTTTAGTTTAAGAAATATTTAATGCCAAAGTCAAACACAAAATATTTTAGCTGCAATTTCGCATCCTGGACAGACTAACAATAGCAAGACCATGAATTTTCGCAAGCATGTACCTACATACTTGAATTTTTGCAAGATGGAGCATATTTTTTAAAATTTCGATGTAGTTTGAGTTATTCTACTTTTTATGCACTTCTGAAGTGAAAATGTTCTTCTGTATCAGCTTGCCCATTGATTTTTTCTTTCTCGTACTGCAAAAACTATAGCTTACAAAAATATAAAATTTGGTACATTTGTAGAGAAATAATAGAACACAGTAAAATAAATTTTATTCGATTAAAATTTTAGTTTGGCTTGAACTAACTTGCAAATTAAGCTTTACAAGCACCTGCGAATTGGAGGTGAACCCTTCGAACTCACGAAGTAGGTTACAAGGGGTGGCAAAACATAGCGAGCAGAGTTGGAAGTCCCTAGTTCAATAAAGAAACATTTTATGATTTATTTGTGTATACTTGACAGCTATGCGTCAGTTTAGGAGTTGGTTGACTCAACCTAGTTGCTATTTTTTCTAGGGTAGAGGTGCTTTGCAAGATATTGATCAGATGTCTTTATTTAAGTCAGTTTGTAAATATACAAAATCTGTTTCATGTGTCAGAGACATTATACCTACAGTAAGAAAAGCTATTCAGATTGCATATTCAGCAACTCCAGGTTTGTAATATATTTCTATCAGCTTTTATATATGTTTAAAGATTTTCTAATTTTATATTTTGAATAAAACTTATTTTTGAGATGAAGAATGTATCCAAAACTACACGCTTAAAAATTGTTAATCAAAGAAAACGAAAGTAATACTTGGTTCAAATGGATTAATTTCTCAAAATAAAAGGTGTTTTGAATGTGAATTGATTACTTATTAACCTGTATGAAAACCTATAAAGACCCTTGATAAATTTACAATGATTAATTTTAAGTGAATTAGCCAAATGTAAGAAGGGACACTCATAGAATTCATATGAAAATTCATTGTGAAATCTAGTAGTTTGTAATAGATGACTTTATGTTTGTATTTAAAGACTAATGAAATGGGTGTTCTGAAACCCATTGAAACTTTAAAAAATCCTTTAAAATATTCTGATTCCTTTGTATTTTCTCATTTAGCATAATTTGCTGTATTCAGCAACTCCAGGTTTGTAATATATTTCTATCAGCTTTTATATATGTTTAAAGATTTTCTAATTTTATATTTTGAATAAAACTTATTTTTGAGATGAAGAATGTATCCAAAACTACACGCTTAAAAATTGTTAATCAAAGAAAATGAAAGTAATACTTGGTTCAAATGGATTAATTTCTCAAAATAAAAGGTGTTTTGAATGTGAATTGATTACTTATTAACCTGTATGAAAACCTATAAAGACCCTTGATAAATTTACAATGATTAATTTTAAGTGAATTAGCCAAATGTAAGAAGGGACACTCATAGAATTCATATGAAAATTCATTGTGAAATCTAGTAGTTTGTAATAGATGACTTTATGTTTGTATTTAAAGACTAATGAAATGGGTGTTCTGAAACCCATTGAAACTTTAAAAAATCCTTTAAAATATTCTGATTCCTTTGTATTTTCTCATTTAGCATAATTTGCTGTAGTTTTTAATTGTACAGATTGTATATTTACTTCACTATTTTTCTTTGCATCTTTAGATTTGTTTTGAGTAACTAATAGTATTGGCAAAATTATTGAGAACATCCGATCAGTTCTGGATGTTCTCAATAATTCTTTTAATCAATTCTGGCAAAAAAAAAATCATAGATGCTTTGTCAGGGCCAGCTTAAGGCACCAGCAAAGCAAGCACTTGCTTGGGGCAGCACATTTTAAGGGCAGCATTTCAGTCAACTTAAATGAAAAATCTTAATAAAAAAAATCTGGGTCTTGAATAAAAAAAAGTTGTTCTGGGGCACGAGCAACTGTATTTACAAGGGCAGTTCTATGTATAGTGAAACAAAAATGCTGTATAAATGTTAAACATTTGGTCTCAGATAAAAGAGTGAAAACGGCTATCATTCATTCTCCCCTTTGAAAAAGAGGACCAGAGGGCTAAATGGGATCGCTTCCAGTGTGTCGCCTTAATTGTTTATCTTGCAACACAAGTAACAACTAATTACTTTAGCTCACAGGACATCCAGAACAGCCATCAACAGCACGTCTAGGATGACATATTGGCCATTATCTGTGAACTGCAAAAGCTTTTATGTGAAACTGGTTTTTCTTAACTATTCCATGAAAAAATCCGATGAGAGAGGGCACTTTGCTTGAAACGATGGGGTTCCACCCAGAATTGCCCTGCCAGGATACCCATCCTTTGTTAATTATTCTCTAATGCTACAAATCCGGAAATCATCTCCTTCAATCACCCAGACACATAAATAAAGGACTTCTTTCACATCTATGCCGAAATAGGTGTCTACATTGAATGTAATTAGAAAACTGGATGAGGACAGGTCTCAAAAGACATCTTTAGACATTGGTGGACAATTGTAGAATTTATGGTCATACACACCCCATCGGCTGTGAAGCATGTTTTTATCAATCATTTTGTTCAGCGCGAGATTTGTCCTGCGGTGAATCAGTCCAGTCGTACGTTTCGGTGAGAAATGTAAAACATAATTTTTCTTGCCGCAAAAAATAGTTTATCGTTTTTCTTTCCAAATGTTAAACAGTTCAACTTGATATTATCTAAAATATTCATCTAGCACTTTGCATAAAATTTAAGGTAGGCAAGATTATTTTTAATTGTTATTTTATGATTGTTTAAAATTCAGAGAGGCCTCAGGGCCGCGCAGACCCCCTTGATCAAGCACTTCAAATTATTTTAGTTATATAGGTTAATTACAATTTTTAAGGAAATTATCTGAATTTTATTTCAACTGAAAGTCGAATTATTGGAAATAAGTGATGAAATTGTCACTAGATGGTAGCACTAAAGCTTTGACTCTCAAAAAAGTCTCTTATGCTCTTTTCATATCATATTAAATCTATAGGGGAAAATACTGCTTTACAGGGAAAGACGAGGGATTTTTAATGAGGGCCGCATCCCTTTATCGCCTCTGGTTGATAGAACTAATGGTGTGTTAATATAACGGCAATAGAAATTCGAGTTAAAAAAAACAGACATTGCAATATTGCAATCCAATGTGAGCCGCGTCGGTTTCCTCGCTTTTCGCCAAAGAAGCCAAACAAGAAACGAATACTGTGAACGACTGACTCGAATTGGCTAAGTTTCGCTAATTTGGCCTCGAATTTTTCTTGATAAATGTGTGTTCTCTCTTTTGCTTCTTTTTAAAATAATAAATTTGGATGTTTCAATAAATATTTGAAAACAAATTACTATATTTATGTATAATTCTGATTTATTTTATTGATTCTATTGACCTAGTTCTTTCAGTTTTGCTTCATGACGAAATAGTTTAGCATTAGATACAGAAAATAGAAATTCAAAAAAGTTTCGATACATATTTTGTGCTTTTTACTTAATTGAATAAGTGGGGGTTATTTATGGTATTTTGGCGGTTTCTGTTCTCCGTCTTTGGTAGAAAAATGCATTGTTTGGGGCACTCAGTTTAGTTTTGACCCACCCAGCCGTATTACTTAATGAAACTGTTTTGCTCCGTAAGCAATCGGGGGGGGGGGGGGGGGGGGAGTAATTTCTAATGTAGGGTGGTTCTGTTTTTCAGAAAGGGGATCATTTCTGATTTAGGATAGTTCTATGCTTTGTTTGTGATGAATTTCAATGCGTTTGACCTCTTAATTGATTAAACTTCACGAGAATTGTATTTGTGGCATACTCGTTGATATTTTTAGTGACACTTTCAGAAATGTGTTGTCTGAGGGGGTTGGTCTCTTGACTTACTCAGCTGTCTTACTTTTTCAGCTATTTAACATTAAAGATTGAAAAAATTATAAATATTTGTTAAAGAACATTAAAAATCAATCTTCAACCTGATACTTTATTTTTTGATCTGACGTTGGTTTCCTTAAAATCTCCCTCCCCCTTCACCGGCGACTACTCAATCCCCCTTGTTTTGCTTGCAATCCCCCTTGTTAATCCATGGTTGTAATAGGCTTTTATTCATTTTAAGGAAACTTGTACAACGTATATCAGCGCAAGTAAAATAATAATTTGGCATGCAGCTATTTCGAGGTAACGCCGGAACCAATTTATCAGTGCCCGAAAAATGACGAACTCGAAATCTAAAAGACGTAGTTGGCACAAACTGAGGGATATATATACATCATGAAGACTAGAGAGTAGGAGAGGACACGCCGTAGTAAAGAATTGCATTTTTTCCCTGGCCAAGCGATGCACTTCACAATTCTGCTAATGGTACCGCCCTCTAGTGTACATTGTGTAAACTAAAAACTCTAAATTTTTTCAATTATCATACGCAGTTTTAAAACAAATGTTTTCAGTTTGAAAATAATATTTAATTCGTATTGAAAGTAAATAAAAAAAAAAGGCAAGCCGTGTTAATTTTATTTTTCATCTCTAAGAATTATAATTCACAGAGATGAGAAACTTCATGAAAAAACTTGATGAGACTGCACTTGCTCATTAATTTTAAAATACAGTCGTATAAATTTCGGGATATGAACGTATTAAAATCTAACATTAGCTTTAATATATTTTTAGATTTTATTTTCTTGATTGATATTTCCCTGCAGTGAAATTCTAATCCATAACTTTTATCAAAAAATGATGAGAATATGCATATAAAATAATATATGTTAAGCACATAAATTAATTTGTAATAATTACACATTTACAATTTATTTTATGTGCTTACCAATGTTTTAGAAAGTTTACTTTTAAGTTACTTTGTGTATTTGAGAATGTTTCAACTATACCACTGTTAAATGATACCTTCAACTTGAAACACTGTAAAATTATCTTTACCTTTAAATAATCCAAACCTGCAATATTATATTATCTGTTAACAGCAATCTCGAACTCTAATAACTCAGTTTAGAATGTATTTATAAAAGATAGTGCTCTACAATGAATAGGATATTAATTTTAAAATGCTATCTATATTTCAATATATGCACTGTGTTTAAGAATATGTATTAATTACAAGTAAACAGAGGGAAATGTTACGAGAAACAAAACATTGTAAGCTGTTATCGATATAAATAAAGTTGAAAATCTGCTTGTGTGTTTGTCTCATCGCAGGAGAATTAACTAGTGCACTGAATTTCATGAAATTTTGTGGATAGTCATAAAATAGCCCTTCTTAAAATTTAATCCATGTCTCGGGTTTCCAGGACCAGGGGGTTATCAAGACATTTATGTAAAAAGAATCTCCCATAGACAGGGCCTGATTGTTACTTTGTAACTTAATCAGCACAAATTTTAAAGGGCCCTAAATTTTGTATGTGATACAAAGATTTAAACAGAAATAAATTAATTAATTTAAAACTGATATTCGTTTTCATTGTAAATTAAAAAATATGTTAATAGATATCCTTTAAAGTCTTAATAAATTACATTTTATGAAGTAAAATGTTTGAAGTTCTATGCATGTACCAAAACGCTTTTGGAGCTGTGATCCTGAGCCCCCAAATTTGTTATATGTTAATATTTTGCATATGTTTGGCATGTGTTGAGTGCATGCATATAGGCCCCAAATTAACATCAGGCTCTGTTGAAGACCCAGACCGTCCGACTCGTCCAGAGGACTTAGAGTAACTAGTTGGACGGCCGGAACATCAGGCTCTGTGTCCCATTTTGACTTTATCAGGCCCTGCCCTTAGATAGCATTATGGAAATTATCTTTTTTTTTGCAAGTTTATTTTTTTTTTTAAATGACATGTTACTAAGCAACATAATTAAACCCGATGAGTTTATATAGCAGAAAAAAAATATGTTACTAAGCAACGTAATTAAACCCAGTGACCCAGCCTACTAATTTTATTAAATCTTCTCAGATGTGAATAAATAAGAAATCCATATAACAATAAATGTGATCAGAATGACATTATTTTGAAAGGTTGTGGAGATAACAGATATTTTCAATTTTTTAAACAGAATAAAATTGGTATGGGTATATCTTCTAATACCATTTCAGCACTTTCAATTCAGCATATGTTGATTCAATTTCATAGCGCTTTCATTCAGGCATATATTGATTCAATTTGATATTTTTTATAAATTTGTTTAAGAATGGATATGCTGCTAGTGAAAAATACTTAGGTTTCATAATTTTACACTTTGCCTAAAAAGTTGAGAAGAGGGATTCTTTCCAAAATAATTTTGTTCAATATCCAGGCAAATTATTTAGGTTATAAAACAATATCAATAATACAGGTAACAATATTGTGTATAGGTAACAACAGGGTGGCATACAAGTAATAGAGTGTTTTAAGGTATCTTCGTTACATAGAATTTTGTCAATGATTGTGCGAGTTAAAATAATGCTCTTCACATTGCTAGGTTCTGTGTAAATCTTTGACTAGAAAAAAAAATATAAAATCAGTGCAATAAGTGCTTATTGATCATCTCATTGCCTACCTTATGCTGATGAGTGGTAAGAACCATGAAATCATTCACATGTGGTTAAGTACTTATTTGCTTGTATGCAGCAGTGTGTTTTAAGGTAGCAGTTGCTTTACTGTTATAGATATCTGCTGTCAAACTTGGCCCAAATTCCCAAACAAATTACTTTGTGGACCACACTGTTTTATATATAATACACCCTTTTTTTTTAGAGGTTATAGGAAACAAAATACTCATTTTATTAACACAAATTTTTATTGATATTTTTTTATTCAGAACACATGATTGCACATGCCATAAACATTTCTTTGATAGTTGGATCCAAACTGCATATCACCAATTGAACAGTCTGGGTTAGATGCAACGATGGCTAAAAATACCAAAATTAACTTACTTGAATTACAATAAAGGCAAAGGTTAAGACTATCTTTGCATCCTATCCTAGAAAATTAAAATCATTTGACATATACATAAAATTGTTATACATTATTAATGAATTCGATTAAAAATGGGCTTTTACCATTTGTTTTAATTTTTACATACTATGACAAATAGTTAATAAACAAAAATATACATGCACTATATAAATATATTAAAAAATTTACATGAAACTACTTACGTGCCACACTGTACATAAAAAGCATATATTCTTCATATTCTGTGAAATGAGAATATTCTTGAAAATTTTCAGCCAAAAAACCACTAAAGAGATTGCTGACATTATAAAAGCAGCATAACTCTCTAGTGATCATTTAGCTCTAAATGGTTGTAGATGAAGAAACGGTACTATATATCTCAGAAATCCTATAACAAAATCTAAAAGTTTCTATTAAAATTAAAAGAAACACAGAATGATACTCAATAAAGACATAAAATAATTGTAGGATTGCACATTAAATCAACAAATCTCCATGACTCTTAAAAACATGAAATTCTTTTACCAAATCTTTTATTACCAAACATCAAAATTATTCTGTGACCTCATGCACTTAGTTAAAAGCTTGGAGTTCTATTAAGTATTTTTCCAAAACATGCAAAATTGTTATATTTCTTGCAACCTCTAAGAAGCATGCTATTTCTTATTTGCTATTCTTGAACTCCATCTTAAACTAAATTATACACATACAATCCATCAAAATACTACAATTTTTACTTGCAGCTACTTACATGCATCACTGTACTTAAAAATCACCCATTCAACATATTCGGTGAAATGAGAATATCCTTGAAAGATTTCTACAAAAAAACTAGAAAGTTTGTTGAAATTTTAGAAATTTTTAACAATTCTGATATATTTTGTATCATAACATTCTAAGTGCCCAATTGCATGCACTCTGTTTAAAATTGCAAAATTGTTAAACTTTATGCACTCTGTTAAAAACATACAGTTTTGTTAGTTTTAAAAAACATGTAAAATTGTTAGATTTCATGAAATCTATTATATCACTCCTTGAGCTCTAAATTATGCATAAGCGATAAATCAAAATAATACTATTTTCACCTGCAACTACTTACATGCCTCACTGTACTTACAAATTACACATTCTCCATATTCTGTGAAATGAGAATATCTTTAAAAGTTTTCTGAAAAAAAAAAGAAACTAAAATTTGCAGAAATTTTAAAAATCTTTAACAATTCTGATATTTTTATGTACCAGAACATGCTAAAAAGATGTCTCATTGCATGCACTCTGTTAAAAATTGTTAGACTTCATGCACTCTGTTAAAAACATACAGTTCTGTTAATTATTTTTTCAAAACATGCGAAATTGTTAGATTTCATGCAATCTATTAAAACACTTCTTGAGCTCCGCCTTAAAGCAAGTTAAATTATGCACATGCAGTAGATCAAATTACTACAATTTTTACCTGCAACTACTTACATGCCTCATTGTACTTCAAACTCACATATTCCCTATGTTCTGTGAGATGAGAATATCCTTGAAAGTTTTCTGCAAAAAAACTAAAATTTGCAGAAATTTTAAAAATCTTTAACAATTCTGATATTTTTATGTACCAGAACATGCTAAAAATATGTCTGATTGCATGCACTCTGTTAAAAATTGTTAGACTTCATGCACTCTGTTAAAATCATACAGTTCTGTTAATTATTTTTTCAAAACATGCAAAATTGTTAGATTTCATACAACCTATTAAAACACTTCTTGAGCTCCACCTTAATCTAAATTATGCACTAGACTTTATGCATTCTGTTAAAAACATGGTATTTCACTTCTTGAACTTCCCCTCAATCTAAATTAAATACATTCAATAGATTTATGATTTTGAAATGTTAAAGTTAATATTAAAATTCACCAGATTAAATGTTAAAAAGTTAAATTAAATATTATTCCATTTAAGATCTTTAATAATTTTTATACATTCCAAATATCTGCACTCTTTCATTTAGAATATTAATAATAAATTGAAGGATAAAAACAAATTAAAATAAATGTTTAAATTATGTAAAAAATGTAAAAATTTAAAAAGAAAACTGTAAATTTCTAATAACCAGAAGCACATGAAATATTGTGAAATTTCAAATCTTTAACAGTCTTCATTAAAAATGTTATATTCTTTCACAGAATTAAAATTGAAATATTCAACAGAAAGCATATTAAATGTTATCACTGTTAAGATCTTCAAGAATTTTTATACATTCCAGAGAATAAGTGCCCAACAAGCGAAAGAGCATATACAATAATAAATTAGAGACAATACTTCCAAAGAATGCTTTCATCTAGTGTGTTATTAAAGCAAGTGATAGACCATTACCTCATATTCGCAATAATGCAATGTACAATGCAATAATGCAATGTACAAAAAATTTGTACATTGTTGCAAATTACTCAGACATTTTGATGTCAGCATCTATGCTTGAGGATTTTGTGGTGGAAAATGGAGAGTTACGAAAAATGTAAACAAAAATGTAGATTATGCCCCCAAACGCAATAGATATAAATATAAATATTTCTTCTTGTTTTGTCATAAATATGATTCAGATTATGAATATATAAAAATTAACTTTCTTTCCTAAAAACTTGAAAAAGTATCTGTTCGAGTGTTTTTTCATTTTTCTTACTTTCATTTGAAATATCTCTGAAAGTATAAAGATATAAACAGATATCAAAATATCATATTTAGTATAAAATGAAAAAAACCCAAGGTTTCCACTTATTTCTTTACAAGTTTTTGCAATTAACATTTTTAACAGCATTTCAATATTATTTCAATTAGTTATTTGTTTTAGAGCATATAATATTTACAAGTATTAACAAATCAGTCAGTGGCATTAATTATTGAAAATGCAGTTTGGGCAGTAAAAAAAAAATGTAAATACAATTTCAAATAATTAATTAACAAAATCATAATTTAAGTTATCTTTATACCAAGGGTGGGGAGTCTGGCATCTTTACACATTTTAGAAGAGTGTTAATTGAGTATATTGTATTAATTTAACGTGATTTACCTTATAAAAGTTTTTTGCTTTTGCAAGGAGTCGAAATTATTTTTTTTACTCCTCATCCCTGATTTATATAAAATTAGAAAAGATACTCCCTTATTTAGTGGCCTTGGCAAAATCGCATTGGAGACACAGATTACACATATTATTATGTATATTGTATTATGCATATATTTACAACAAAGGTGACCAAACTTTGTAGTTAATCAACTTGTTTACTTAATATGGCCAAGGCTTCCATTTTAAATAAGGGAGTACTTTAAACAGTTACTTACTTTGATATCCCTATTATATTGAATAACTATTCTTTTTTCTGAGTAATATGATACATTCCATCTGGCACACATCACAAAATTATCCACACGAGTAATACTCCAAAAAGAATTTGGTTTTTCCACAGACTGAAGATGCATCAAAAAGTTGTCAAATGTAAAATCTTTTTCTGATTCTACCACAGGCGAATCATCAACAAATTTACAATCAGTTGTATTTTCAGTTGTACACACTTTAGATTTTTTCAGTGGTGCAGCTCTGCTTACAGGCAATTTCCTGTTAGGCTTGGTCTTACATAAATAAGGTGGCAGATGTTGAAAAATTTTGGAATTGCTCCTGATTTTAAAATGTACCTCATTCTTTCTAATTGAAAAGCACTTCCATCAGTAAAACATTTTCAATATCCTCATCCAAAAAATGCAATTCACAGACCTTACTTATTTTGGTCAATTCTTTGTCCGCTCTAGGTATGGCCAATTTCCTTTTTGGGAATAGATCAGCATCCTAAAATAAAATACGTTACAATATTTTTATTTATTAGTTATCTTTTTATGTATTACTAAACACTACATTACAATCTTCTTATTTATTTATATATAAAAGTGCTTAATAGATGCTCACCACAAAATCTATGTTTACAGGAAATACAATAAGCACACATTTAGCATTGTTGGCTATCAGTTACAATGATCGTATGCGAAACAAAACTTTTGACTTGTAAAATATCAGATTAAAATAACAAATACTCCATTGTATTCACAGCTTCAAATTTTATAGGGGGGGGGGGGGGGGGGGAGGTGCACTTCAAATGTAATGGCCCTCTTAAAAGAAAGAAACTTCCTTTCAAAATCAATTATTTTATAACTATAGCAAGTAAAACTGACTGAGAAGCGTTTGTAAATATACAGTGAAATCTAATAAAGATATGATACTTACATGCGGCGGGTAGAATAAAGTGGGATTCTTTTTACCTTCAATTTTACGTTGTTTTCTGTCACTTTCTTACTCTCAGGAACAAAACATGTACTAGAAACCATAGTTTGAGAAAAATCGAAGTATTGGTAATAAAGGAATAAATTAAAATCAAATAAACTTGTGATCAACCTAATGCTATTTGAATGGAACAATAAGGACTGTACTAACAGCAGCGCCACTAAATTGGAATCTTTCTTCCCATCAATCATTTGTCACTTTTCTCCGCTGCAGCCTATTTCGTTTCCCCTCCTTCTATCTAGTCTTCATGATATACATAAATACCTAGACAAGTGCCTCCCTCTACATGTAGCTCACGAGTTGCCACTATTAAAATTGTTTTTTTTACATATACCATATTAGGTCATTATACCACAGTAAAAGTCACGAGAATTGTATTTGTGGCATACCTGTGAATATTTTTAGTGACGCTTTCAGAAATGTGTTGTCTGAGGGGGTTGGTCTCTTGACTTACTCAGCTGTTTTACTTTTTCAGCTATTTAACATTAAAGATTGAAAAAATTCTAAATATTTGTTAAAGAACGTTAAAAATCAATTTTCAACCTGATACTTGATTTTTTGATCTGACGTTGGTTTCCTTAAAATCTCCCTCCCCCTTCACCGGCGACTACTCAATCCCCCTTGTTTTGCTACTATTTCATTGAAGACCAATATTACTCCGATACTCCCTGGGCTTAAATTTTACTTGAGGTAGTCTAAAATTTCTCATCTCGCTTCCTAATTAAGCGATTTTGAATCTACTGGTGGCTATAGTCTCTGCACTATCTATACGTGTATCGCCTGGACATGCATATTTTTTTATTCAAACCCCCCCTGAGCATAACTTTTAGTTTAACTAGCCCGCACGGTTTTACATCCCGGTTCCTAAATTGAGCAAGTTTGAATCTTCTGGTAGCTACAGTCTTTGTACCATATGAATATACATCTCTTTCATATCAACCCCCTGGGCGCAACTTTTACTTTAAGTAGTCCCCCTCTAATTTCACATCTTGGCTTCTAATTGAGCGATTTTGATTCCGCTGGTGGCTATAGTCCCAGCACCATTTGTACATGTGAACTGGATATACATATTTATTGTGTCAGTTCCCTGGGCGTAACTTTCAGTTCAGTTAGCCCCTCCAAATTTCTTATTTCGCCTTCTAATTGAGGGATTTAGATTTTGCTAGTGGCAATCATTTAGATATACAACTTTATTATGTCCACCCCCTGGGCATAACTTTTACTTTAAGTAGCCCCACTTTCATTTTTCAGTTTTACAATAAATGCATCACCTTGGTTCCTGAAATATCCGTGTATGACATTTCAAGGCCGTACAATGTTTACATTTTCTGCTACAGACCTTACACACATACGTCGACACATGAACATAATCTGTTATTTTGTAATATGAAACAACCGTGCTGGAAGAGGGGAGACCCTCCTTTTTTTCATATTTACATTTTTATTTTTATCTATCTTAGTGACTCTTGCTCCGATTTTGATGCAATTTTCACACTGTATTTTCTACTCTACAATGGACCCACTCGATCTGCTCACTCTAAACTTTGATCCACTTTTGTTGCACCCACGCAGCGAGCTAACTACTTATTGCTATAAAAACCGATTGCTATATATAATGACTGCTAGCAGGCAGAACTCGCTAGTATCATTTTAAAGATGAATAGAGATAAGCATAAAGCATAAGAATTTTCTGTAAATTCCAAATTCATTCTTAAACTTGTATTAAAAATAGTTCTTTCGTTTCTGCATATAAACGGTCGTAGATTTAGTTGGTTTTCGCTCTCTAATTATGTTACTGTTTGGGTTACAAGGACGATCAGGTACAAAACTATTAGCCATAGAGTGTATATGAGAAAAATTGTGTGCATTTTGGATGTAAAAACATTTGCGCTAATCATAAAAATATGCTGCACATGCATACGACTGAGAGTATCTAATTTTTACAAATTTGATACAAATTTATTTAGAAATGTATTCAAATAATTTGCATGGTTGTAATAGGCTCTTATTCATTTTAAGGAAACTTGTACAACATATATCAGCGCAAGTAAAATAATAATTTGGCATACAGCTATTTCGAGGTAACGCCGGAACTCAGTGCCCGACAAATGACGAACTCGAAGTCGAAAAGACGGATATATATACATATTAATGAGGGATATATATACATAAACACCTCCTTCTACATGTCGCTCATGGGCTGCCACTGTTAAAATTGTTTTTTTACATATACCATATTAGCCCCCTCCCTCCCCCCGCCATCAAGAGGATTCAAATTATTCTAAATTCCAGGTGTAAAATCGGTATATTCTTTAATTTAAAGATAATGATAGTTTTCGTTATAACGACATAATATACAGCATCTGTCTTGTCACTTTTTAGCTAAAAAATATTTTAAATTTTACGCACGGATCAGTGTTTGTTTGCTCCTAGGACTTTATATTAAATTTAGCTCCTTGAAAATTCTTAGAAATTGTTTCTTCGTTTTGCTCAATTTCTTTTTTGTATGCGTTTTTCCTACCTAATACTGCATTTATTTTTTCCTAAATTAAAAGTATGTAATATTACTTACGCTATTTATGGACAATTTCTACTTTTTTGAATTATTCAGATTTTTGGATATCAGGATTTCAACTAAAGCTTCATTTTATTTGAAAAGTAATTACTGTAATTTGAATGAGGTAATTTTTAAAACGAAGACAATATTCAACATATTCACATCTCGTCGCTTTAAAACCCCTGTTATTTTATAAACTTGAATTCTTTAAACGAATTATATCGGATCATAAAAATGTCATTTACATATATTATATTCTGCATTTAAGTTATGGAGTAAGAATTCAATAGAATATAACATTCTTTGACATTTGAGTATTTACAACGAAAGTGAGTAGGAAAGAATTTAGTTTTTCAAATTAATTGGAAATCAATCAAAATTTATTTTCTAAACCAACTGTCTCACATGTAGAGATCCAAATTTTTTAATTTTTATTATTTTATTTTAAGTCATCGGAAAAAAAATGATGAACCTCAAAGAATTTTTGTTCTTTCTGGTAAATAAAAAGTAACAAAAAATACTGTAAATTTCTTAAACTTACTAAATTATTTCAACTTTTGAGTATAATTGAAATTATGTTACTATTTAATTAGAACTTTTAAATTTTGCATTTTAAGCATAAGGAAAGTACATGTACTTTCCTTATATTTTTTTTATATTATGCTTGCAGTGTGGTGCACAGAAATGACCTCTTAGAATATTTTTTCAAGAATATAACTAAAGCCATATCCGTACAAAATTTTATTTCAGTCGGTTGAGTAGTAGTATTACCATGTTGCGAAAATGACATTTACTCAAATTGCTAATGACTTGTGAAACATAAAAAAATAATAATAATAAATCGTGATGTTATTCACTGGATCGAGTAACAATAGCCTAACTATGTTCAAAATCTAAATTCATTTGTTTCATTAGTTTCAGAGAACAGCAGGGTACCTCGATTTAGACAGAAAGATTGACAACAAAAAACAAAAAATATTTATTTTGTGTTAATCAGTCCCTTCAAAAACGTATACATATTTAAAAAAGATATGTGCGAATACTTACTTCTATTTAGCGAGGAAAGTATAATAAATATCACAAGAATTACAAAAATATCCTTTTTATATCTAATCTCTTTTCCTGCAACGCATAGGAAAGGAAAAGTATTGTGATGGGGTTCAAAAACGGGACGCTCGCATTTTGGTAAATGTACCAGTGTTGAGCATCCTTGAATACTAACCAACCATATTTTGAATGGCTATCTATCTGTGCAAGTGTTTCTTTTAGGACTTTTTGTCTGGGGTGGGTGGGAGAAAATGAAACCTCAACTGGAGCAAATTATCTAATATAATTCTAACTATTATACTATAGAAGTAATTACTATATATATTGTTGTGATACAACCATTCAAAAGACTTAATTAAAGAAAACAAAATCAATTGAACGATCATATCTCAACACCTGATTGGGTCGGACACTCACATACAATTAAATAATGAAAGGGAATTAATTAAATAGTTAATTTTAATGAAATGGGATCGTATAATGGGGAATAGAATTTGGAATATAATATCAATGCGTTGTGTTATTTAAAATATTAAACCATACTTGTATGTGAGCGCCTTAAAATTCTTACCTGCAACTTGTATTCATTTACTAAAATTTTCTTTATCAAATGATGCGAAGAACAGAATTATTCATTTTTGTAACTATTAGTCATAACCAATTTATCAGTCATTAAAATTTAATGTAGTTTTCAAGTTCCTTAGTTATTTATTATTGTCTAATCATCTAAAGTCAAAATCACTTTAACCACAGCATTTTCTCAGTCATAGAAAATTCACTAAAATATGATTTTCCTCTTCATTTTAGAATAATCCACTAAAGGCAGGTGAAAGAAGGTTATAATAATTATGTCGAATCAATTATCAACATGTCGATCACTCCACAATTCAAATCTGCATACCAATAGACAATAGATGAATTTCACTGAAATTGTCCACAGAGGCAAAACGCTGCCGTCAAATTGAGAAAATAAATAAGATTTATTTAACTTGATTCAACTTGTTTATTAATTAGTAACCAATGAAATATTTGATGCAGTAATCAATTACAAGAAATCCACTTAAAAGGAAAACCTCTGTCTTTACATTTTTTTTGCAAAATATAATTTTGCACAGGAAATTTTTATAACTTGATTCACAATAATGTTATCAAAGAATTAATCCATGAATAGATATCAATTGTAAAAAAATTTACTTGAGAAAAGCAAGTTCCTGTGTTCACACTTTCTATACATTCCACAGTAAATCAGATTTGATTCATGACATATGCCCAAAAAAAACAAAATATAATTTATATTTTTTTTTTAGATGTAAAAATATTAATTTCATCTTCAGTGCTTAAAACTTAATGAATAGTAAAAAAAGAAAATGGCAAGGCAAAGGGCCAAGGCCCCTTTGCCTACGAACATACGATAACCTTCACATGCAAGAATTTCAGAGAGAAGAGCGTGCATCAGCATTTTACACCCGAGTCAATTTCCCGCCTAACCTGGCACACTGTGATTGGCTGAAGCCACACACACCGTTGCCATGCCAGATAAACCAAACTTCTGTTTAACCAGGGAGGTCAAGTGAGACAGAAGAAAACAAGTTTCCGTGTCTCGCCTGAAACGAGATCTACCAATTGAAAAGGTGTGCGCGTATCAAGTCATTTTTAAAAAGGGCGTACACTGTACGAATAAAAACCTGAACTGATAGCAGCACGTATAATTTAATTTAATAAAAGAATCAATTGGTCTATTAATGAGTATATAAAATAAAAGCAATTTTGAATAAGATAATTTGGAATAATAATAAAGTAAAAATAAAATATTTAATGATTTATAAAAAAAAAATGTTAATTTGAAATAATAAAATAAAGTGTTGTGACGTGTCACAACATATATATATAATATATATATATATATATATATATATATATATATATATATATATATATGGAAGTAATGACTATATATTGCAAATAATTACTCAAACATTGCAAGAAAAACTTGCTCCGGCTAAATAAGAGGATGAAAGAATTTTAAAATATTGTAAATTTAATTTAATTATAGCTACAGAATTTCATTCTGAAAATAGTCAATAGCAAAATAAAATTATAATAATATGCTGCCTAATAATAATATCTAAATGCTGCCACATAAGAAGTGGAAACTAGGTTAAAATTCACAGAAGTATTTTGTGAGTTTCTGAATTTATTAGCATTTGGTTCAGTAACATAAAATGTATCCGGAGGGGGGTGGTGGAAAATGTTTCCTGAAGGGGCTTCATACCCCACACACCCCTCCAGATGTATTACTGAGAGAAACACCGAGCAATGATATCTCTATAACAAATCAATAAAATAGAATGAAATTCGGTAATACTTCTTCAATCAATAAATATCAGAGACTTATTAATTTTCGGGTGAATGGGACAGAAGAAAGGCATTAATTTTTCGAACATTTAAAATTAAAAATAAGATGAGCGTGAAAAGTAAAATGTTTAAAAATGTTACAAAAATAGATATTTTAATTGAATTTTCACTTAAAAGCAAATATCATCATTTATATAGAATGCTAATATGCACTGTTTTCGAGATATTTTGCAAGTTTTATTTGAAACAGGAAAAATGGAAAAATAAAAAAAATGAAATGCACTTAATATTATGAAGTTATTAAATATTTTGCAATTACTTTTAACAGGAAATAATTGAATACTATTGTTTAGAAGTTCTCATTGAAATTTTTACTTTTCCACATGGCTATATATCAAACAAATTAAACGAATCAAAATATATTTGGTATACAATCAATAACTGTCAGCTTTTTAATTTTCTCGAAGGCCAGGATCTTCAAATTTTCTTTTTTCGATAATTAAAAAAAATTTAAATGATTATTTTAAAATTTGTTACAAAAATATTAATTTTATATGTAATATTTCATTTTTTAAATTGCACCATTTACATGACGATAAAATGTGTGCTTTGAGGTATTGCACATTTTTGATTTAAAATAGAACTCTCTTTTACATTATATTGTACTACTCACTATTGTTAAAGGAGTACATGATTTGTAGGTACTTCCATCCAGACAGAAATTGACAACACATCGTTAAGTAGTTATCACTAGGCATTCTAGAAATATTAGAAAATTTTACTTTCCTACAGGAAGAGATACATATCTCGAAATAATGAAGCGAATTACATAATAGAAGCAAACCAAATCGGTATTAATAAAATCCTATTGACTTTCAGCCATATCTAGTAATAAGAAAGCTTTAATTTGCATAATTGTTTTCTAAAAACGAATAAATATAGAAACTTTGATTTTTGGCTAAAAGATTTTATTCATAGCAGCTTCAATGGAGGCAAATCATAAAAAATATCTGAAAAATGAGAATTCTGAATAAAAAAAACATTTTAGCAAAGTACAAAAAACAGTGAGCTTAATATATACAGTTAAACTTGGCAGTGTTATACATACATATATATATATATATATATATATATATATATATATATATATATACAGTACAGGATCTATTATCCGGAATGCTTGGGACTTCAGGCATTCTGGATAAGGGGGTTTTCCGTAATTCGGAACACTTTTCCTAAAACTTACTGGAATGGTCTCAAATGTCGTTATAGAAAATTCTCAAATGTCGTTATAGAAAATTCTCAAATGTCGTTATAGAAAATTATAATTCATTTTAAAAATATAAATGTATTAAAAAAAGCTTTTTACAATCTATATGGGTTATCTAAAATACAAATTACATGTAATTATAGTATCAAATTTAGTGATTAAGAAAAATTTTGAAAGAAAAAAATGTCTGAAAAAAGTTGATTATTCAGGGTAGTTATTAAAAGTCTTTTTTTTTTTTTTAACATTTCAACTAAACACCCTCACCATATTCATCTAATATTTTGGCAGAAGCACCTTTGTTCACATGTTTCAAAATATTTTAAAGTACTTTTAATAAAATTAAGATGAGAAGGATGTTCATTTTTAATTGAAATGAGATATTCAACTATGGGTGCAAATATATCAAATTCTAATTTATGCTCTTCAAATGTATTTCTAATAAGCCTTATAATTCTAAATGCCTGAATAAATAAAAAGATTTTAATTTCATTATCCTAAATATATATCTCATTTTCACCAACAATATGTTTAAAAGATAATATCCCAGCATAAAAAATATAAAAATATTAGTGGATGGAAGCAGATTGAAAAAATGTAAAATATTTAAAAATAAAACGAAATATACCGGCGATCCTGTTTAAATAAAAAAATTTTGCGATATTGCTAAACTGTCTTCTATAAATTACTAATTAATAAATATAACATGGAACTTTTTGCTATGGTCAATTTTCTGTCCAAAATAGCCATTTTCATCCAAATAATAGGATTTAATTAAAAATGATTTTGATCTTGGAATTCCATAACGTTTTTTAAAATATTGAAGATGTGTATATTTCCACGGAGATGGAAAAAAATGGATTGTCCCGAGAAAATGACAAGTTTATTGCTTAGGTTAAGTATTTAAAGAGATCAATCAAAAGGCCCCAAATGACAATTTATAGCTACTATACTTTTCTCTGCATTTCGGCAACAGTTAACTCTCAATAATTTCGGGAATTCCTTACTTAAACGTACTCTCTATCCTCTCGTAAATGCGCAGATGACTTTTTTTTTTCATCTTTTCCAATAAATGTTTATTGTGTAAAATAGTGTGAATTCTGCGCGGCACATCGCGTTTGAAGGATTTCTTTAGCGATATACGTAGGATTTCTTTAGCGATATCGTGATATTTCTAGCGAAAAAGTTGGAATACTTTTACTGAAAATCAAAGTCCCGGAACAAAGAGCAGAAAGGAAAATGTAACGAATTCGGAAAAGTCGAAACCTTTGTGCCTAGTGTGCTCTGCCTTATACACCCAGAAAAAAATGAAACGCCATTAAAAAAGTACCTTGCCGCGACTTGTCCGTAACTAACTCCTGTATTATACTATACAGGAATTAGTTACGGACAAGTCGCGGCTCCTATATACTATACAGGAGACTTATCCGAAACTAGTGAAGAATGGAATGATGCGTCTCGCCGTCAGTGTGGCGGTCTCGCCCGTGCCGGATCGTCACCTCCGAGAGCTACTATCTGGAGTGACGGCCGGATGCAACCGCTTAAGAAATTTTTGGGAAAAACGGTGCTACTTCGGATGTTTTCCGGAAAAGAGGAATTGTGGAACTTCTCGGAAAAACATGATCCACAGAATATTTTCATTCGCTATCGCGAGAATTCCTTGCGTTCGTTTTCGAAATTTAAAAAGAATCAGCGGCGGCGAGTGCGCGCGGGAATTTTGAATTTCGTGCGCGGTTTGTGCGTCCTATTTCAAACCCTCTAAAATAGTAGGTTTCAATGCATTTTTTTTTATTGATATTGCTAATTAAAGCAAAAAAGCATTTTGCGGGATTTTAAACAAAAAATCGCTATTTGGCGCAATATTTAGCAAATAATCGCTTGTTGGCGCAGAATTTGGCATTATTTTGCCGTATTCCGGTTTTGGGAGAGTCCGGATATTGGAACGCCGGATAAGAGGTCGCGTACTGTATATATATATATAGCAATGTTGAACTCTTTTGTTGTAGGATAATATCTTGATCGCCACCTGGTATGGGGGGCTATGTTGGCAAATTGGGTATGACGTAAAAGAGTGAGATTTTGTAAGTGTGTAATAGTCGAAGGGGGACGGCAGTGGTACCAAGTGTGTTGGGCTGAGGATGTACGCGTGTTGTGAGGGGTGACGCGCTCAAGAGAGGAATGTGATCAAATACGAGATAAGATAAAAATTATCAAGCAATAATCAAATTGCTATGTTTTATTTCTTTAACTCTGGTACTTAATTAACATTTTGTAATAATTAACTTTGTAACTTATTAAACCACTGTTGGCAGTTTGTAGAAATAAATGAAATGTTTATGTAAACCGTTGCTTCATTTACAAACACCCATGTGATAAGACGTATTCTACGTATCTTCAGTACAGCCCCTCAAGTCTTTTTTAACTATCTTACAACAATGAGATTTTACAGGCCATTTCGCAGACAAAAATACCAGTTCTATTTTCTGAGAATGTAACAAACTTTAAAAGATTAAAATGTTCTACTAGACTATGTTGTGTACCAAATTTCAGCTCTCTAGAACGTAGGAGAGTATGTTGAAATATCATCAAAGAAGTTGGAACAGACATACATAAAAGCTTTTAATAATAAAATTTATTAATATATATGGCAAGGCATGTATTAGACAACAGATATTTTTAAATCTGAAATTGAATAGCATCATTTATATGATGCTAACATATTTCAATCTTGAGATATTGCACATTTTTTTTATGTATAACGGAAAAAATCAAAATATTTAATCCCACGACAGATCCATTCACTTGAGAAACATTTGCAACAAAATTGACTAAAAAGTGGTGATTTAGCAGTGTTTCTCTATTCTATTGCATTTATAAAGATTAACAGAAAAATAAATTTCAGGGAGGGGGTGGCCAAATTGCTTTCTGCTTGGGGCGGCAAAAAACCTAGAGCTGGGCCTGTGCTTTGTTGCTTTATTTATCTTAAGATCTGGATTAAGCTAGTCTTTTACATTGTACTTTATTGTCTCTTATTTCTCTAAATGTTTGATCTTTTCACTTTTATAGCTTATCTCTCAACATTATGTAATCCCAAATATCAGAACTATATAAAAAATGTATCACATTGCCTTATTCCTTCAAGCATGTCACAGATCAAGCTCTCTCAAAAACAGTATTTTCCTTTTTTTTACTACAAAACATTTTATTGCAACATCTTGACCTTTCATTTTTGTATCAATTAAATAAAAAGATTGAAACATTTAATAAATTAAATAATTTATCATTTCATTCCTGTACTGTATGTGGAGTCCTAAAGTGAACTGTACTTTTGAAATCTTTTTTTTGCTTTTACTATGATATTGGACATGAAAATTTAGATTCATGTGGCAATACTTATAGGTTAATTGCTTGAGCAAGTTTCATATGCAGTGATTAAACAGAATGTTTTCAATTGATGTTTTTTTAAATTACTCACTAAATTGTCTTTAAACTTGAATCAGCTGCCATCATGTGTTATCATTGATGAGGAAGGCATATTAAAGACATATATGTGCATCATTAGATTTAAGATCTTGGAATTGGCAGGTGAATGGTGGCAAGCTAAATTGTTTACATTTTCGATTTGCTTTAAGTTGTGAAGTTGGTTGACAAAGAAAGAATATCTTATTTTTTCTATTAATCTTATAACTTTGAATATAAATATTTATTTTTATGTTAATCTTTTTATTGAGCAAAATTGTTCAATTCCTTTTAATACAATACAAATAATTTTAGGTCCTGTATTTGTTGAGTTACCTTTGGATGTTCTTTATCCCTACAAATTGGTAAGGCAAGAAATGAAACTTCAGGAAAATCCCAGAGGAATTATCCCTAAACTCTCTAACATGTATGTGCTTAAAATTTTACTTAATCTTTGCTCAATATTTTGTGGTCATTTATCATATATTGTATGTGAAAGCATTCACATAAATTAGATTTTATATGAATTAAAGAAAACTCGATTTTAGAAATTCCTATAATTATTTTTTCAAAAAACTTCTTCATATAACTTTCTGATTCTTCTCTAAAGAAGCAGGCATAGGGAGTGGAGAAAATTAAGTGGGAAAAATTACGAAAATTAGGTGCTTTCTACAAGAAAGTATTGAAAAGTTATAATCTCACAAGCAGCAGTTTTATTTATTGAGATTTTTTCATTTTTGGAAACTTGTAATTTTTGGTTATTTTTCTTTTATATTTGTAACTATTGTCTCCAGACTTCAAGTAGTAGAAAGATATACTATAAAAATACATGTGCCAGTAGTGTATGCGAGTGATTATTTTTTATATATTTATGATTAAATAAATAAGTTGGTATCATGTCTGATTTCAATAGCAAAAAGATCAAGCACACAAAGATCAAGCACATTACACTTCTTATAAGACGTACAAAAATGATAAAGGCCAGAGCGCTTTCGAGCGTACATATGCTCTTCATCAGTGGCTACATGGAAATTAAAATGATTGTTCATATATAGACCAGAAAAGATGACAGGTTTGCATATATACAGTTAGTAAATGAACTTTCGATTATCAAAGGAAAATTACACAAAAAAACATAAAATATTTTTAACAGATTCAAAAACGAGTATATCTCAAGAAAAGTATAATTAAAAATACTATTTCATTACAGGAATGCAAATTCAAAAAGGACAGTCAAGTCCAATCCTCAAGAGGATGACATCAAATATAACTATGAAGAAACTTGAATTGCATGGAGTCGAGAATGAGTTGCCAAGCATAACTTAAAATTTGAACGGGGTCAAAATTACAAATCGACGTGCGGTAGATATAGATAAAAAGGGATTCAAAAAGGAGAATATTACGGGAGTTATTACAACGCATTAAAAGGAAAGTTTTTTCAAATATAGGCAGAAAATTATCTTTAACAACATAATGAGCAAGGGCCGTAAAAAGTTTACCACCTTTGACATCCTGAGGGTGTTCTGCTAAATGCATGTTTAGCAGAACATGCCGTTTAGCAAAACACGCTCAGATAATTTTCTGCCTATTTTTGAAAAAAACTTTCCTTTTAATGCGTTGTAATAATAATATCAATCCCATAATACCTTTTTGAATCTCTTTTTATTTATATCTACCATGCGTCAATTTGTAATTTTGACCCTGTTCAAGTTTTAAGTTATGCTTGGCGACTCATTCTCGACTCCATGCAATTCAAGTCTCTTCATAGTTATATTTGACGTCATCCTCTTGGGGATTGGGCCTGACTGTCCTTTTTGAATTTGCATTCCTGTAATAAAATAGTATTTTTAATTGTACTTTTCTTGAGATATACTCGTTTTTGAATCTGTTAAAAATATTTTATGTTTTTTGTGTAATTTTCCTTTGATAATCGAAAGTTCATTTGCTAATTGTATTTATGCAAATTTGTCATTTTTTCTGGTCTATATATGAACAATCATTTTAATTTCCATGTAGCCACTGATGAAGAGTGCATTTATGCTCAAAAGCGCTCTGGCCTTTATCATTTTTGTACATCTTATAAGAAGTGTAAAAAAGACCTTCTATCAAAGTTGTGTGCTTGATCTTTCTGTTATTGAAAACATCCATTTAGCAGAACACGCTCGGGAATTCCAAAGGTGGTAAACTTTCTATGGCCCTTGCTCATTATGTTGTTTAATTTTCTGCCTATTTTTGAAAAAACTTTCCTTTTAATGCGTTGTAATAACCTCGTAATATTCTCCTTTTAGAATCCCTTTTTATTTATATCTACCGCACATTGATTTGTAATTTTGACCCCGTTCAAATTTTAAGTTATGCTTGGCGATTCATTCTCGACTCCATGCAATTTAAGTCTCTTCATAGTTATATTTGACGCTATCCTCTTGGGGAGTGGGCCTGACTGTCCTTTTTGAATTTGCATTCCTGTAATAAAATAGTATTTTTAATTGTACTTTTCTTGAGATATACTCGTTTTTGAATCTGTTAAAAATATTTTATGTTTTTTTGTGTAATTTTCGTTTGATAATCGAAAGTTCATTTACTAATTGTATTTATGCAAATTTTTCATCTTTTCTGGTTTATATATGAATGATCATTTTAATTTCCATGTAGCCACTGATGAAGAGCCTATTTACGCTCAAAAGCTCTCTGGCCTTTATCATTTTTGTACGTCTTATAAGAAGTGTACCTTCTATTAAAGTTGTGTGCTTGATCTTTTTGCTATTTATGATTAAATTTGTTTTATGAAGATCATTGAATTTATTTTAAATTATTAAATTTTTCAGGTTTTTAAAATCATATTTACACTACCAATTTGCTGGTGCCTTTACTTCTCAGGATACATCTCCTTTGCCTGTATATTATCCTCTAGCATCTGATATAGAAAGTGAGAACTTGTTTACTGTTGTATGTCCAGTATTTATAATTTTAACTGGCTGAAAATACAAAATTATATTTATTATATGTACTAAAAATACTTACTTATAAGTTTGTTTGCATATAAGCCAACCCCCTCCATTTGAGAAGATAAAAATAATTTTTTGTCAAAAACGGTATGAAAACAAAGTGAACTTGAAGTAATATTTTATTGAAAAATTAGAAACATGAAAATCTATTTCTGTATGTGAAAAATTCTGTATGTGTGCCAAATAATTTGTGGAAGCCTGTTTCATAGAATTATGTATGAAATACGACTGAAATTTGTTTTCTTATTTCTTTTTCACATTAAAAGGTATCTAACCTATAAATAAGCCACCTTCTACACCCCCCACTATTTAATGCTTTAATTTTTAGAAAACATTTTTTGGTTTATATGCGAGTATCAGTGTTCGTGATAGTGGGAGCACATGTGTAAAATGCATGTAAACATTTCAAATCCACTTTATAAAATAAACAGAGGGTGAAGTGCATCCTTTGAATTATTCAAAAAAGAAATAATGGAAAGTTTGCACCAATTTCAAAATGTTGCTTCAAACTGCTACAAATACTGAAAATTTTGAACTTTTGTACCGAAACGGTGGTATTGCAAGTTTGCTGGAATTCTCGACCAAATGATGTCAGAGTCAGTCAGAATACAGCCCAGCAATGCCAATTACTACAGATTCTCCATAGTTTCTACAGGAAACATCCTCATACTATGATGTCGAACTTTGCATAATTTTCTATGTAAAATTGCCTTCTGTCAAAACCAATGTAAATTTACGGCCCCATGCACAGTAATGCCAATCAAATCAATGTGACAATGGGGATTTACTGTCACGTGTAACATAAACTAAGATTGCTTTTTTTTCATGAAAGTAATAAATATGCTTCTTAAAAGTTGTCAAATTCGGCATAAATTATTAAATGGTTAATTTTTTAATTATTAAACAGTACGATTGTGCAATTCAATTTATGCTCATGAATCACATAGAGGCTATTAGTATTTTTCTATTTCTATCTTCTAAATATTGCACATTAGATTGACTAAAATAACATATTTTCAAATTCTGGTTAATTATTAAGATTAATTTTTTAATTTGTTTTGCATAAAATGTACGATTACACAATTCAGTTTATGTTCTCATGAAGCACCGAGAATCCATTAGTATCTTTTTCCATCCATCTCCATTTTCTGAATATTGCATATTAGATTGACTAAACTAGCTTATTTCATTATTCTCATTAATTATTAAGGTTAATTTCACATAAATAGTGTGATTGTGCAATTCAGTTTATGCTTTTGTGAATCCCCGAGAGGCCATTAGTATCTTTTTCTATCCATCTCCATCTTCTAAATGTATTACATATTAGATTAACTAAATTAGTTTATTTCAAATTTTGGTTAGTTATTAAGGTTAATTTTTTAATTATTTTCACATACACAGTACGATTGTGTAATTCAGTTTATGTTCTGGCAAATCATCGAGAGTTTATTAGTATCTTTTTCCATCCATCTGCATCTTCTAATTATTGCATATTAAATTGACTAAACTAGCTTATTTCAAATATTGGTTAATTAAGGTTAATTTTTTAATTATTTTTGCATAAACGGTGTGATTACACAATTCAGTTTATGATTTCATGAATTACCAAGAATCCATTAGTATATTTTTTCATCCATCATCTAAATATTGTATATTAGACTACTATTTTTATATTCTGATTATTTTTATATTCTGATTAATTATTTTTGCATAGATAGTGTGATTGCACAATTCGGTTTATGTTCTTGTGATTCAAACAGAGTCCATTAGTATCTTTTCCATCCATATCTATCTTCTAAATGCTGTATATTAAATTGACTAAGCTAGCTTATTTTCATATTCTAGTTAATGATTAAGGTTAATCACCTCTCTAAAAGTGCAGTGTCAGTATGCCAGAGCACCAAATGCAATCCCGGGTGCTGAAAACAGTTATGTATTCAACCATGCTGCATGTAAAGAATAAAAAGTTCAATATGAGAAAATTTAAAAACAAAATATAGGGGGGGGGGGGGGAGAGACAAGCAATATCAGAAATATTTGGTGATTTTCTAGACATAAAATCTGAAAAATCTAGAATTATCTAGAAAATATAGAAAAATGGATTCAAAGTTACCCCCAAAAGTATTTAAATAATGCATGATAAATGCAATTTTTAGGATATCTTGAAAATCAAGAAACACCTAAAATGTCCTGAAAAACATTGGTAAGATTTTAAGCAAAATATTAAAGTATCTAGTGACCATAAATGTTTAAAATATTCAGAAAATGAATTAAAAATAGATAAATAAAAAATATGTAAATTTTGAAAAGTTTTAAGAAATGAAAAGAAAATGAAGGAAACTAACTGGCAATGGTAAAAGGAAAACTTGAGCAACATATATAAGTAAGGCTCCTATATATATCGGCTGGTGCAGCAGCGGCCATCTTGACTCCCAACTTAAGCGATGGCAGTACATGGCGAAAACAAGGTTACTATCTCGTCCTTTTCTTGGGATTTTGAGAAAATCTAAACATTCTAGACTACTCTCTTGAATAATTGGCACAAGTTTTTGAAAGCAGAAGCACCTATTTTACAGCTGAATTGCATGTCAAATATCAGCCATGTAACATGCACGCGCCATTGAAATAGCACATGCAGAGGATAACTGATTGGACCGCCTGGAGTCAAAATGGCTGTTGCTTCAGCCTGTATATTTAAGAGCCTTATATATATAAGCACAAATAAAATGTACATACGCTTATATACATTGCTCAAGTTTTCCTTATCCTTCACACAAAGTGTATTTTACTTATTGATAACTGACGATTTAAAGATAAACTTAAAATTGGAGTAAAGTTAAGGAAAACACCAGAAATAAGTTTTAAAAATTGAATAAATACCAAAAAATAAGAAGGTAGTAATTATAAAGGTATATAAATCATATTACTGTATAAAATATATTTATATTTCTGTAAATTTTTGTTTGTGTTATTTTTAACAAAAAAAGTAGAAAAGTTTTGTATTTTGTTGCCAATTTTTTTAATCTCTCCTGATATTTCAAAATCCCCTTCAGAATCCAAGCTAAGGAGCCATTCCCCCGCCCCCCCTCCTTAATTATGGAACCCTGGCGAGAACCCTTAGTATATAAAGTAACTAATTTATAGCATTTGTACTAACTGCATTTGGTAACTTTGTTTTAAAAATTTTATTATTTATCAATTTTGTTCTTTACCATGGTAATAGAGATTAGGATATGATTGGGATTGCTATCGTAAGAAATATGATAGGTAGAAATAACAGTACGGAATTTTATGTATAAAAATTGGGGATGTTTATATTTTATAAATGAATTTTTTTAAATTATAATTTTTATCTTAATATATGTATAATAAAAAACTGGCAGTAATAAAAATATTTGAGAAATTTAAATGATAATTAGCATTTTAATTTTATATCAGTTTTCTGTGGCCTGTATGTGAGTGAGTTTATAAAACTAACAGCGGAAATTTAAGTGTTGCTGCAAAGTACTGGATGAGTTCAGTCTACTAGTCCAACAACAGTGTTAGTTTTTTCTATGTTTTATATAGCATATAGTACAAGTAAGGTGTTCTACCTCTTACTTTGATCCTCAAACTGTGGGGTCAGGTTAGGTAGAACTTGGGGTTTTTTCTTCTTTTGATAAGCATGTAATACTAGGACAGAAATTCCCTCCGGTTTGTAAATTGGAGTGAACCAGAATACTTAAAAATTGTATACAAACCCGACCTGACCCCCTGAACCTTGCATGTAGATTTATGATAATGATAAGCAGACTAAATGTTAGCTTGGGGGCCCTCAGACAGTAGGTCTGATACTGCAAGACTTTTTAACAGTAATCTAGTGAACCTGAATTTTTTAAAACTTAAGCGAAAACCCAGGCTGGCCCCAAACCTCACATGTGGATTTACTGTAGGTGAACTAAGCAACCCGAAGCTAAGAAACCATATATCAGAAATCCAGAGACACTATTTTTTTAAAAATAAATACAAACTCGGTCTGGTCAAAAGTATCGTGGATTTATGATAAGCGGATTGAGTGTTCGCATATGGTCCCTAGGACAGTAAATATGCTGGGAAACAATCTAATAGAAATCTGAAGACCCATTTTTTTTTTAAACTAAGTACAAAACTAGCCTGGTAAGACACTTCACATAAGGATTTACATTAGGCAATTTATTACTTCGAAAATTTAAAAAAAAAATCTGGGTACACGAATTTTATGAAACTAAGTACGAACCCGACACGGCAGAAACCTCACATATGGAATTACAATAGGTAGACTAAATGGTTGCTTTGAGCCCCAAGACAGTACACCAGATGCAAGTAAACATTTTAACTCAAATCCTGCTGACCTGTGTTTTTTTTTTAACTAAGTAGAAACCCGGCCTTGCACTTCACATAATTACAGTTGCAGTCACAGGTAGGTAAACAGTCGCAGGCATCAAATTTTATCCAGTCTTAACTTTGATATAGTGTATATGGGCCATTCTTACAAAAAAGGAAAATGTAGCATGAAATTAAAAAAAAAGGGTTTTTGTTTTCTTTTCAAGTTTATTTAGTTAATGCATTGTACCAATGTATAACTTTCTAAAAAAAATACTAGCAGAAATTGTGCAACACAAATATAGATTTTAAAAAGAATTAAATTTTCTAAATAACATGGTAATGACGTATGGTAATGATATATGGGAATATAGTAATAATATATTAGAACATGGTTATGATATTTTACATAAATAAATACGGCACAACTGTTTAATAATCATCTTTCTCATTTGTTTGTTAGATATTTCAAATTTTAAAATTGAAGTTCACACTTTGTATGTCATTACCAAGCCATGAATGTGCCTTGATAATGAGAACCATGGTAATGACAAACATTTAGTTTAACCCCTGTCTAATCCACTATGTTTCAGATATAATCCTATTGTATTATTATATCTTTAAATATGTCCTGTACTCTAACTTTTAAAATAAATAAGTTGCAATCTAAAAATAATTTCCTTCTGTTTTAATGAACTTGGAAATGACATGTAATAAATACAGATGCCTAAAATTTCCACTTGAATCATAAAAATTATCCTCATATTACAATCCTAGCCATTTGCTTTGTGGTCTCCAGCTAAAAATAGCCCTGTTAGTTTGTTTAATGAGAAGAAATCCATGATAGAATCATCAGGTTTGGCGACAGATGGAGAGAGAGTACAGTAAATTTGGCAACAAATGGAAAGAGGGTACAGTAAATTTGGCAAACTTAGTGATCAATTTGATGTTGACAAAAATATCATCAAAATTGCAAAAATGACGTTAAATCAATGAAAATTATACCAAATTGATGAATTATTAAAGTATTTTAACATATGGACTATATTTTTTATTACAGATGCTATCAATATTGATAATTGCCAAGTTAGAGTTGCACAAGATATTGGTTAATTGGGTACTTCTAAATAGTTTTATAATTTGTCATCCGAGAAAATGCCAAATGTACAATTCAATATTAAAAACGTGCCATGGATTTTATACAGCATATTTTCACTGTGAAAAAAGTAAATTCATTGCATTATGTAGGGAAAGTCATGTGCTACTCACATCAGATTTCTTTATATATTGAAATCAATTTAGTCAAATTTTTGTCAATATGAATTTATTAATCAAAAGATGCCTATGTTTTGTTTCAAGATATGGGCAAAAGTACTTTCACTAAATAACCAAGATTCTGCTTAATAAAAATAACATTTATAATTATTATCTTTTGATTATGCTTGTATGTATGATTCTTTTTCTTGAATGATGGACTTGTATAATTCCATAGACAAAGATAAAATGCTAACTGGATGTTAATTCATCTTACAAAGTCAAATATTTATGTATGTGCATGAAGAAAGAAATATACCCCATGCTTTTGAAAAAATAGTTTGATTTATGCATGCTTTTACAAAGTAAATAATAATATCATATTTTTTAGTAAATAGGTGTGAAAGTTTATTGCTACAATCAAAAAGACCTCTTATTTTACTAGGAAGTCAAGCTTTGATTCCACCTAAATATACTATGAACCTTAAAAAAGCTTTGGAGGTATGTTTTTATTATTTCCTTTTCATATAACTTCATATTCAGTTAAATAGAATAAAAAATTCACATTTGTAATATTCCTAAAGAAAAACTCATCTAAAATAAAAAGATAATTTTTTTTTTTACTTTTTACTCTTCCTAACCCAATATTTACAGAGCCAGAAATGAGCCAGAGTCTGAAAGCATTTTGTAGTCTAGCATCCTGCCTAGCCCAAAAATATTTTGGTCAGTCCAATCCAGAAAACCTCCCCCCCCCCTCCCCAGATATATCATAAATTAGAGTCATTTACATTCCCATATTTAAGGGTGAGCGTCAGTAAATTTTCTGCCCTATCCGCGCTTTGTTAACTTTCGCGGCACACATATTTCGCCGAAATTCTGCTCAAACAGTTGCGAAATATTTTCTTATAGATAAAATGCTATGCCTAGATTATATTAAAACTAAATTTAATACCCAATGAAACATAGAATATATATTTTATTTTAATTTAAAATATTTTTGGTGCTGCCATCTGTTGTCGTAATTTAATTCATACTGACTATTTTTATTTTTTAATGAACATTTTTAAATGTCTATTCCTTCTAATACGCTATTAAATACAACAACAGATCATATATAATGCCATAATCACGGAAACGTAATTGAACTTGGACTTGAAGACAAAACTGCAGTCCTCAGTGATGTACATTCAGATCCCTTATCAAATTTATAGAATGATAAATTACCTTTCTGTGATCGTGGCATTATTATATATGATCTGTTGTTGTATTTAACACTGTATTAGAAGGAATAGATATTTTAAAATGTTCATTAAGAAATAAAAATAATCCGTATGAATTAAATTACAACAACAGATGGCAGCACCAAAAATATTTTGGATTAAAATAAAAAATATATTCTATGTTTTTCGGGGCATTAAATTTAGTTTTAATATAATCTAAGCATTGCATTTTATCTTTCAGAAAATATTTCGCAACTGTTTGAGCAGAATTTCGGCGAAATATGTGTGCCGCAAAAGTTAACGAAGCGCGGATAGGGCAGAAAATTTACTGACGCTCACCCTTAAGCAAAATGTTTTATAAACTTTTGTCTTTGCATTGCTGAAATTAATAATAATTTTCCATATATTTTGTGTTTATATTCACTTAAAACTTTTTGATCAAGGTATGTACAATCATCTTATCCATCCTGGTCTAAAACTTTCCAGGAGAAATTTGACCTTACTTGCACAACTAGCTATTTCATTTGTATAATTGTTTTCCCACAGTGTTTTCCCCAATATAAATTTATTCATTTTCATGTAATTCATCACTTCTTATTGCTAAAAAAGTAGCTTTAACTAAACTGGATTGTCCTTCTGATAGTAATGAGTTAGAGGAAATGAATAAAATTCCATGTCACAATTTTGTTAAGGTGTTTAATATTTATTGCTAGCAGGACCAGACCAAACTTGTGCAAGGTTTTAAATGTTTTATCTCAATCTCAAGAAAACCCTAGTATCAAATGTTGTAATATTATTTTTAAAACTTTTAGGATGCTTATCTCAAACTAGAAACTTTAAATTTAATTTATCCAACATAAAAAAGTTAATTTATTATTGAGATTGTGATTTTGTTGCAAATTATTATTGAGATGATTGAGTTTTCCTAAGTGGTATGATATGCTTAATGGATAAAGTGCCTATTACTCGTACATGGAGAACCTTTGAACATAAGTGTGTTAATTTATCCACAATGGAGGCTGAGTATGTATCTCCTATTAAAGCAGTAAAATAAGTAGTATGGGTTCAAAATATACTCCGTGAATGTAACAAATTAGCAGAGCCAGCTCAAGGATATTTTCGTTTGTGTGCAAAACTGTTTGGGGCTGCCCTTCATATATATATATATACAGTACAACCTTGAAAATCCGGACTTTGCCGATTCCAGATTTTCGATTTTTCCGGATTATAGAATTTGAATAAAATTCAGATTTAATATTAACTAAATACACTATAAAGCACTATTTTTAGTAAAATTAACGGCAAAAGTTAAGTTAATCAATTAAAACATATTATTTAATCTAAAAAATAGGGCAAAAGAAATTTCTAAGAAAAAATATACACATTAAAAATTTTGAATGTGTGAACGAAACGAAATGATAAAATTCCATTTTATCATTTCGTTTAAATATTTGAATTAACATTTGTTATTTCATTAATTTTGGTTTATGGGAAAGCAGTTTTCTTTATCCTGTAAATATACATTATTTCTGCTCGGTTATAATGCTTCTTAGTTCAAGACCTTTAATTGCATGATCAATTGTTTGTATAAGATTAGCAATGGGTATTTTTTCTTCTCCACATTTATCGTCGCTACTTTGATCTTTTTTTATTTAATATCATATCGCGAATTTTGCCATCATTCAATTTATTTACGATTGGCGCATCATCATCACAGTGCAGAACTTTCGTTATATCGGCTTTGTCGAGATTTAATAAAGATTGAGGATTAGCACTTTTGACGATATATTTAAAGGTGTAAATGTGTTTAAACCAAAACCGTTTTCACTATTAACGAACGAAAAACAAAAAATAAGAACTTAAAAGTTTTATTTATTCTCTAGCATGTATATAATGTTATGTTTAAAAAGGCTGATGACTCTGAAAAAAGTAAACACTTTATTAGTAATAGTCAAATATGTAAAAAATATCGCAGTAGATAAAATAAATATCTTTTCCAAAAAAGAAATATATCTCTCCTATCAACGATTTTTCTAAATTATGAGGAGTCATTACTAGGTTACAGCAGCACCAGGACGTGGTGGGGCAGGGAAAGCGAAGAAAGGAATTTGCTTAGTTCCTAATCGGAAACGCAGCCGACTGTCCCCGGTGATGAACCGCGAATGGCCAGAGTGTATGCTGATTCAGAATTTTCAGAAGTAATCTCTCATGCCACATGCCAAACGTCGTTTTATCGCCAGTTCTGGTTTATTCTTGCTACACGTGCAATTGGAGGGGAAAGACGAATTGTTTAATAAAGAATATTGTTCATAATTTGATTGCATATCAGATTGCATATGAGAATGTCGTTAGATACATTTGTATCAGATTACTTAGAAGATTATTATTTGTAACAGATTATCTAGTAGATTGTTTAGAAGATTATTTGTATCAGATTGTTAGGGAAGATGTTAGGAAACTTATCAAAATATACAGTAGTATTTCAAAAACTGGTTTGATTATTTATAAATCAAATAACAATCCGACTAATGTGGTTTTCAAGTAATACTATTAAAATACATGTATTTAAAAACTTTGTGTACTGCATACGGATTGTTTGAAATTAGTTAAAGAAATGTTCGACACACATACATATAATTTATTATTTGAATAAAACGATTCTAATTTCGTAGAAAATATATGTGTAGAATCCGTATAATATTCAATTCTTATATAGTACAAGAATCCGTAACGAAATTTGAAGATTATTTGAAAGGAGGAAATATTTGGCATTTTAAAAATGCAAAATTTGTAACATTTTAAGGAAATTTGCTTGACATTTTTCAGTTTGTGGGAGCAATGTTGCTTTTTCAACACACGTAGGATAATGCAGCCTTTTTCAAGATGTGTTTGTTTTACGGAACCCTTGGGGTTCTACGACGTGATAGTTTCAAGTAAATTTTCTTAAAAATTTAAAAACCGGTAAAGTTTTAATGCTTTTATACTTTTAAATTATTTTAATGTTAAATATTTTATTATTAAATTGAAGAATTTTAAATGTTATTGGAAAATAAATAAAAATATTTCCTAATTTAAATATGGTAAACAAATATCAAAATTAATTGCACTTTGCATTTAAAAATTCCCTGGCCAATTACATTTCCAGCAACTTACGTACGTGTAATCGTTCATTCAAATTAGTAATATATTTTACAATTATTTTTACGTCTAAGTTTGGCAAAATTGAAATTTTTAATACAAAAAATAAAAAAAATATGAAAAAGCCTTTATGCAATGGAAAGTGATGTGTACACTTCAAATTCGAAATAACTATTAAGTATTTCTATACTTTTTAGCACACTTATTTCATGCAGTCATATGAATTATTGGACAAACCAGAAGTTACATATTCAGATCAGGAAATCCTTAGTGAACCCTACCAATCCCTCCGGAATTCAATATTTAATCTATATCAGTCTTCATCTAAGCTGTACCTAAAGCAAAGTCTGAAAAACAGATGTTGAAATGAAAATATAAATTTTTGAATAGGAAGTGACATCTCTCTCCCGAACAAGAAGTGGAAATCCTTCATGAACCCTACCTCCTCCGTAATTTTATGCTGCATCCATATTAGCCACTGTATCTTTTTAAACATCTAAATCTTATGAAATAGATGTTTAAAAAAAATTCGTTAAAAACAATGGCAAATTGTAAAATTTTCCCACCAAAATCTGCATTTCAAAATTCTTTAGAGTAAAATTATATTATTATTTTTTGTACACACATGAGATAAATTGTCTGTGACTTACAGTTTTAAGTGGGTTGAGAACAATATACATTTACACTCAGTTTTATCCGTCACAGAAATGGATCTAATATAACAATTACAGATCTGAAGGACTAAATACACTTTAATTGTTGTATACCGATTTAAAGGTATATTTATGCCGTAGAATGTAAAATCTCACTAATTTGATATTTATGGATTTTTTTTTTGTGAAATATAAAGATATATATATATATATATATATATATATATATATATATATATATATATATATATAATATATATATATAAATATATATAATATATATATAATATATATATATATATATATATATATAACATACATATATATATTATATAATATACATACATATATATATATATATATATATATATATAAATATATATAACATATATATAATATATATATATATATATATATAATATATATATATATATATATATATATATATATATATATATATATATATATATATATATAATATACATATATATATATTATATATATATATATAATATACATATATATATATTATATATATATATATATATATATATATATATTTATATATATATATATATATATATATATATATTTATATATATATATATATATATATATATATATATATATAATATACATATATATATATTATATATATATATATATATATATATATATATATATTTATATATATATATATATATATATATATATATATATATATATATATATATATATATATATAAATATATATAAATATATATATATATATATATATATAATATATATATATGTATATTATATATATATATATATATATATATATATATTATATATATATATATATATATATATATATATATATATATATATATATATATATATATATATATAATATACATTTATATATATATATATTTATATTTATATATATATATATATATATAAATAAATATATATATATATATATATATATATATAAATTGGTAGAACTATTTACAATTACAATGAAGGGTTTCCAGGACATTAAACTCCGATGACCTTACATCATGTGTATGCAGCAATAAAAATCTTGCCCCTTATGTCAACTCCTCTCATGGACACATTATTACTGGGGATCTCAGTATAGTTCAGGATGATATACTTAGGGATATTATGAATAAAGGGTCTAAATTTCGCATTCCATTCTGCCATCACCCTAAACAACTTCTTCAGTCTATATCATTTGATTTTGATAAATTCATATATCAACTTGCTGGTTCACATTCCATTCCTATTGAAGCATTCCATCTATGGAAGTATACTACCTTACATCTACTTAAAAATGTTATATATTATAAACATTAAATATTATTAACGAAGCCTAAGTATCCTTATAAACAACTCCTATCTGCTATTAAAGAACTACAACAACATTTTGTCATAACTTATGTAGATAAAGCTTCTAATAATTATGCCATCATTTGTAAAAAATATTATGTTTCTCTGTTACAGAATTATTTAAAAAATAATCAAATTTTTAAACCCATTAATAATCAGTCTTATCAAAATCAAAACTAAAATGCTAAAATTATATACACAATTAAATATTAATTGTAAGTTTTTTAAATTTCCTTATGTTACTTTGGTTCCTAAATTCCATAAATCACCTCTCAGTTTTAGAACAGTCACTTGTGGACATAATACCTTTACCACTACAGCTAGTAAATACTTGCTTAACTGTTTAAATAGAATTAATGAATCTCTTAAATTTAGGAATTCAGGATATTTCATTTTGAACAATAGTTTTGATTTAGTAAATCACCTTAGCAAGCTTCCACAAATTCTTGGTTTCCATACCCTTGATTTTAAAGACCTATTTAATAATATTGTCATTAAAGATTTATATAAAGTTATTATCTCTCTTTATCAAGACTATCTATCTGCCACTAATGTTGCATTTAATGTCAAAAACTTTCCTATGCTCTTACACTTTGTGTTATACAACAATTATATTTATCCAAGGTGATAACATTTATATACAAACATCTGGTGTACCACAAGGTGGCTGTAGTAGTAGTATACTCGCTAACTTATATCTTTATTATTATGAATGTCATTTTAACTCTAATTCATATATTATATGTAGATATGTTGACGACTTAATTTGTATTATCATTGATGATTCCTATCCAATTAATATTGATTTTTACCCATCTAACCTAGAATTAATTCCTAATGAGCCTAGCTTTAGTCATACTGTAAATTTTTTAGACCTAAATTTAGATACCCTCAATAATCATGTAATCACCAATCTATATGACAAAAAAGATTCTTACAACTTCACTATCATAAAGCTGCTATCATATCAATCTTGTAATTCTATTCAATTGTTTAGAAACATAATTTTAAACCAGCTATTTCGAATACATCGACTTTCTGATCCTCGGTTTCACTTTCTCCACATCAATAATCTTAAACGCATTTGTCAAAATTACCAATATCCGGAAGTATTTGTAAATAATATTATTAATAATTTCAAATATACCACGTAATCATTTTACACATGCATTATTTATCTTTGATTGGATAACTCAATTTTGAGAATTCACCCATTCTTATCACCTAACTTACCACTTGGCCTGAGTCTAATACTGTTTACTATTTTCGGATGACTGTTTTCCATTTTTCCTGAGTCCTATACTGATTACAATTTTTGAAAGTCTCCATACATATTATGTATCGTTCAAATGTATTCATTCCGGCGCCCACTCGCATTGACGAAGTGAGGTGAAATGCTCAGTCGCTTGTTCAACTTACACGCGGTGGCAATGCTTGTGAGTTCATATTTCTGTTCGAGGAAGTATTATTTTTTTATTTGTAATTCAATTGATTTATTTTTCTCCTTTCACTAGCCAGTAGACAGTTCCAATGGTGTCTATAGTTAAATACTATCGCCATTGTCAGAAACTGGCTATTCTATTGGTTTTAATTCGAATGGTATGGCTGTCCTGATGAGAAAGCAATTTCGAACTAACCGCCATTTTTGTGTAGTTTCGATTGATTGTTCTCTATGTCTTAATCTTTTATCTTGAGCTAATTATTATTGTCTTTTCTCATTTTTGCCGTGTTTTATTTTTATTTATATTTATATTTATATACTTTTACTTGTGAATTTTGTATCCTAATATTCTTCTCATCCCCCTTTACCATTGTAGTGATATGTTACGTTCTATCTTTATCCTTAGTTTTGGTCTATAGTTACTCATTTGTAACAGATATGCTAGTGATGGGTTTTTTTGTACATACAGTAGTTTATGCGTAATTTTCGATTAAAATCTTTCAATTTTTATTTATATATATATATATAAATATATAATATATATATAATATATGTATATATATATATAAATATATAAATATATATATATATATATATATATATTATATATATTTATATATTTATATATATATACATATATATATATATATATATATTATATATATTATATTTATTTATATATATATATTATATATACAGTACAACCTCGAAAATCCGGACTCGTCCGGACTTTGCCGATTCCGGATTTTCGATTTTTCCGGATTATAGAATTTGAATAAAATTCAGATTTGATATTAACTAAATACACTATAAAGCACTATTTTTAGTAAAAATAATGGCAAAAGTTAAGTTAATTAAAACATATTATTTAATCTAAAAAATTTGGACAAAAGAAATTTCTAAGAAAAAATATACACATTAATAATTTAGAATGTGTGAATGAAACGAAATGATAAAATTCCATTTTATCATTTCATTTAAATATTTGAATTAACATTTGTTATTTCATTAATTTTGGTTTATGGGAAAACAGTTTTCTTTATGCTGTAGATGGACATTACTTCTGCTCGGTTATAATGCTTCTTTGTTCAAGACCTTTAATTGCATGATCGATTTTTTGCATAAGATTATCAATGAGTATTTTTTCTTCTCCACATTTATCGTCACTACTTCGATCTTTTTTATTTAATATCATATCGCGAATTTCGCCATCATTCAATTTATTTACGATTGGCGCATCATCATCATCAAAGTACAGAACTTCCATTATATCGGCTTTATCAAGATTTAATGAAGCGCCGGAAGATTTAATGCAGTGCTGAGATTTAATAAAGATCGAGGATTAGCACTTTTAACGATATATTTAAAGGTGTAAATGTGTTTAAACCATTTTCGCTATTAACGAATGAAAAACAAAAAATAATAACTTAAAAGTTTTATTTATTATCTATCATCTATATAATGTTATGTTTAAAAAGACTGATGACTCTGAAAAAAGTAAAAACTTTATTAGTAATAGTCAAATGTGTAAAAAATATCGCAGTAGATAAAATAAATATCTTTTCCAAAAAAGAAAAATATCTCTCCTCTCAATGATTATTGTAAATTACGATGAGTCATTACTAGGTTACAGCAGCACCCGGACGTGGTGGGGCAGGGAAAGCGAAGAAAGGAATTTGCTTAGTTCCTAATCGTAAACACAGCCGACTGTCACCGGTGGCAAGCCGACCCCTTTGAGAGGTCTGTGTGTTAATGACCTTGTTGCTCGGTTCTGTGCGATACGATATTATTTAGTTATCTATTTGCTATTTATAGTATGTAAATATGGCTTTCTAAACAAAAAAGGCAAAATATATAGTCGATTTCAAGCTGACACTTTCGACGAGAATGAAAAAATCGTCAGATATCGGGAGGGGGAGGAGATTCTAAAGACAAAACAGAATACATTGAAGAATGGAAATCGTACTACGAAGTGAATAAAATAAATTTCCGTGAACGTTAATATGAATTCTCGGGATTTTTAGATTTAATTGAACATCTGTGATAAAATGCTACGATAACGTTTTAAAGTGTTTAATATTAAAAATTACATTGTTTCAGAAAAATGTCTTTTTCAATAATGAGAAAAGGACATTTTGATAATAAAAATTCCGTATTTAAATAACGATGTATATTTTACACGAAATAATTCATCAGGAGTTGTGACTTGAATAAGGGGGAGGAGGGATTAACGTTAACAACTCAATTCATGCTCCAACCACGAGCCTATCTATCTACTGCCGTCCATCTAAACTTTCGTTTCATTTCCGGGTTCAGAAAGTCGACCGGAAAATACGGTAAAATAAATAATCTTATGTATAAAATAAATAATCTTACCTTATTATATATTTTTTAAATCCGCGACTTCGTCAGTCCGGGGGAAAAAAAACAATGAAAATTTGGAAAACGTCCGGATTTTGGAGGTTGTACTGTATTATATATATATTATATATATATTATATATATTATATATGTATATATATATTATATATATATTATATATGTATATATATATTATATATATATATATATATATATATATAAATAAAAATTAAAGGATTTTAATCGAAAATAATGCATAAACTACTGTATGTACAAAAAAACCCATCTCTAGCATATCTGTTACAAATGAGTAACTATAGGCCAAGACTAAGGATAAAGAGAGAAGGTAACATATCACTACAATGGAAAGGGGGATGAGAAGAATATTAGGATTCAAAAATCATAATTAAAAGTATATATAAAAAAAAAATAAAACTCGGCAAAAATGAGAATAGGCAATAACAATCAGCTTAAGATAAGAGATTAAGAATAGATAACAATCAATTGAAACCCCACAAAAAATGGCGGTTAGTTCGAAATTGCATTCTCATCATATATATATATATCCCACACAACACAAGTACGTCCACAATAAGTCCAGAGGAAGTCCTATGCAGGATTTCAGGACTTCCAAAGGAAGTCCTATATTTTCCTAGAGACGTCTTGAGGAGGTCCATAGGAGATACAAATGTCTCTTTTTTTTACGTCCTGTGGAGATCCATTTTAGGATGATTTAATGACTTTTCAGGATGTGTTTAGGTTTTCAGTGGATTCTTTAGGAACCGGTAGGATGTCTTGTGACATACCACAGGAGGCTTTTGGAACGTACGGGATGTCTTACGGCATGTAACTGGAGCCTATGGAGATCCTATTCAGTATGTGTTTAGGCTTTTAGTGGAATATTCAGGAACTTGTGGGATGTATTGCAGCATATCACAGGAGACTTTCGGGATCCTTTGTGGAATACCATTGAAGGCTTTTGGGACTTATGGGATGTCTTATGCATATCATTGGAGGCTTTTGGAGCTATTTTTAGGAGGATTGACAGTGGTTCTAGGCTTTCTATAGGTTTTTTCAGGAATATTATGGGACGTGTTCTAGCACATTATAGGAGGATTTTGGATTTTTCAGGATGCTTTTCCTCTAGCTGCTTGTTTTATTTTCTCCATGTTAAACAATTCCTAAATCACTAATTAGTTTATGTTTTTTAATCTCTTTTCATGTTTTTATTAAATATAGATTCGGAGAATAGAAATGTGTTTTTAAAAAATTGTTAAATTAGAAGTATTTCTTATATTTTTGTAAAATGAATGCACATTACTTTTATAAACATACTAGAGAATACTTTAATTTTGCAGATTTTTTAAGAAAAGCATAAACCTTTCTCTTTTTTAAATCTACAATTGGTAAACAGGAAAGCTAGAGACTATTTCCCATAGGATAACATGGGGAAAAAAAAAAGAAACAAGCAGTTAGAAAAAGAATATCATCTTAATAGATCATTTAAGATTACAACATTCGAATTATCATAAAAGAAATCCAGTAGTCAATATAGTTTATATTTATGACATCCAAATTTCATTTGTTTGATGACAAAAACTAGTATTCATTTAAAAGTAATCAACTTATTTGTAGTGTTAATAGTCAATGTTTTCTTGTTACTAGGGAAGACATTTGTCGCCTTCTCTCTACTAATATTTTTTCAATTAAGCCTTGGAATACAGATATACTGCTATTTCCTCATATTTTAGTCCATTTTGATCCAAATATGTGTTACATGAATGAATCTCTCATGGGATTACATTTTCTGATTTTTTTCAGTTTTAAATTTAAAAAAAATGCAATATATCAATATCTTAAGTGTCATAAATGATGCCATTCAATTTTAAATAAAAACATGTGCATAGAAAGTAAAACTTTCATATACTTTCTATAAATGATTTTGATTTATTCATATTTGAAATATAGCTGCATGTTGAAAAGTATTGTCTTTTAATATTTGACGAATAACTCATGAAAACAATGGTATTCATTTATTTATAAAGTGTGCACTGACTCTATAACATTGAGTGTATTTAAATACTTCTCTAAATCATTAATTTATATATCTTTTTTCATAAGATTTACTGGCAAAAATTCATTTGCCACGAATAATAAATAACTATTTACTGAGAAAATTATGAAATCTTCCCACTTTATAACACAAAAATTCTGACCCATCTATCAGCTATTATCAATTTCCTTTAGTGGTAAAATATTCTTACAGTTCAATATAAAATTTTGTCATTTACAATAAAAAAAAACTCAATCACATTCTGTGTATTTCAATAAATGTAAAAGTAATTTAGATCATAAAAGAATGTTATTTATTGGTCAAATTAATATCACCTCCACTACCGTGACATTTCATTAGTGATATAATCTGTTTAATCTGAAAACAAATATGCAAAATTCAAGTGATATAATATAGAGAATTCTAATAATTTGATTTATTCACAGTTCATCTGCATAAGTTATGGACCACAATTTATGAAATACTGCCCTAAAGAGACATGCAAAATGTCCCACATTTTAAGGAATTTATTTAAATTATTTTATACTTACTTTATTAGATGGACAGATTTTTGGTATGATACATTAAGACATACATACATACATAAAAACATTTTTTTTATTATAGAATAAATAAAAACCTAATATACACAATTCAATTTATATTATTATAGTTCTACAAAATTTCCAATCTTCAGCGGTACATGAATGTTCCATTTATCCATTGTCTTCGTGGCAATATATCTAGAAAAACAATAATCATATATATTAGATAAAATCAAAAAAGTACTTAGCATAATTGGTTTTCCAAAAATATTTGCATTATAAATATAAATTAAAGAAATAATGTAGGTTTCAATGACGTCTTCAAAATTTTCCTCGAAGCAAAATTATGTCCATAGAATTTACATACAGGTAACGATACAGGTAATAACGATAAGTGTATATACAAGTAAGCGTAACGATTATGTTCCACACTTCAAAAAACAGTATAGGGATTCTATATTTGAGTTCATTCCAATAGGGATACCCGATGAAAGGCGCGTTCATTTTAAATGACAATTCCAATTTAAAACACAATGAAATCACAACTCTATCTTTGATCCAAAACATATTTGACTTAAATCAGTTATAAATTAAAGTTATATTGACATTCTATATCTTTAATTCATTTCACTATATTCTCTTTTTCACATGTTGTGATTCGCTGTGCAAAAATAAACAAGTTAATGTGTTGATGCCAGTTTCCAAACTTGACATTCCCCCAAAGCAAAATGATGCCCATGAAATTTATATTACAATTTGACAGATAAATTCCAGAAGTTGAACTATAAACAAGCTAGTAGTTTTTGTAGATGTTATTTATAAGGAGTACACCATCAGTATGAAAAACAATCATGATAAACTTTAGGATGACCGGCTGAGTCTGCTCTGCTTAAACACATACACTCTTTTAGAATATGCGATGAAGTAAATTATGATAACTTCTTACCGTACAATAATATAACCAACCTCCCCCCCCCTTTCTCTCTATTTTTTTTCCCAGCAAAAATGTGAATTAAGTAAAAGCAACAAAAATACTTAACATATACCACAGGCATTTAAATGCCCATGTAAAGAAATATTTTCTATTACAAATTAAAAGTTACTATAATATTAGAAATATTACATAATACTATATATTAATTTATTTACATCACTCATGGTGTACCTATAAGTAATCTTTTAATGTTGTTTACTTTGTAAGTTTTAGTATTACATTTTAAAATTTTTTTTGCAAGGCATAAAATAGATTATACTCACCCCCACTTCTCTCAAAGTTACGACAAATAACAGTTAAGCATTTACTTAAATTTAATATAGATAGATAAGGATTCCATTTTTCACCATAGCTTTCGTTATTGGGAATAGATTTGTTTTGACAATATACAGGAATTTCCCCATCACTGCAATCACTTACTGTTAATTCATTTTAATTGTATACTATGAAATCTAAAAATTTACATATGAAGTAAATTGCAGACTAAAATCAGAACTCCTCACAGTTCATTTGATAAATTGAGACAATTAGGATTCAGTATCAGGAATTAGCGAAGACAGAGTCACTTTTTATACAATTAATGAAGGGCTGCCTAGCAATAAAGCAGCATATTTAGTATTACTACTACAATGGGATTTCTTTTTATTTTGCAATATTTTTTGCACATAATTATGCTATTATTCAATACCTACGTAAGTGGAGCCAACTGTATTACCACCAGAACGTTAATGTTATAAAGCTAAGGTTTCTTAGCTAGACAAAAATTTATATGACATAATATACAAAACAATTAATTTCCTTAATTACACTCATAGATAAAAATTTTTACACTGCTCCCAATACATCCCCATAGTCAAGTCAGAATAGCCCAAATGGCTGTCAATCAATTCAAAGACTGTAATAAATGATAAAAAAATTAGGTGATAAGCAATATTATAAGAATGACTTATCCGACTGCGTATTGTAAAACAAAAAATCAATATAGAATATAGTAAGGTTGACCTATCTCTTTTTAAATCAATTTATTTTTTAATTCATTAAACGTATTTTCATTTTCTGCAACTGTAGCAATACTGACCTCTTATGATTCTATTTCAACACAATCATCACTTGCAGCATAATCGTCAAAAATAAGACCTAGCAAAACTCCCTTTTCTTGTAACCTATTTTACATTGAAGTATCTTCATAAGCAGAATCAGAAATGGATTGTTGGTTCTCTTTACTGTTTTCAGATGAGCATCACATCTGTTATAATTTAAACATCCACAGGCAATCTTTACATGTTTGGGCTTAATGTCTCTGGGGATGAATCTTTGTCACCAAACTTATTGCTGCTCTTCAGATTTTGCTTTTACTTAAAAAAGTAATGTGAAAAAACACATTTTTTACCTTTCTTAACCCTTTTGCGACGACCGGCACGCCCACGCACCAGTTGCGAACTTGCATTCAAGGACAAACGGCACTCACTCGGGCCAGAGGAAATTTTACCGCAAGCAGATAGTGGCACCTATAAGTGCCACCACACGGAACGTTTTAATTTGTGTGCTAGATGGCGTTACTTGTCCATGGAACTAACTTCAATGTATTTTGCAGAGGCATGACCTTGGCAGAAGAGGATCGAATGAATTATTTCTCCATTTGGAGCGGTGAAAATCATTTTGTAACATAAACAAACAGAGTAATTCTCGTAGCATCAACAATTTTATAATTGAGTTTCAGTTTTTATTTTTATTTCAGCGTTATGATTTCGTTGGTGAATCATAGGAATATAAGAGAGTATTTTTTTTGGGGGGGGGTTTTAGAGGCAGTGAAATTATTCGTTTATTTCGGATAAAAGAATGGGAGCAACTAACGAGTATTTTGTATTCAGATTTGTATGAAAATTATACATCAAATAGAACATAAATATTTCTTTTATTCCTGGAAAAAGTAGATTTCTGTGTTGAATAGGTGATTTTTAGTGAATTTTTTTCGAGAGTTAGGCTTAGCGCAAAAAATGCGCCGTCCTTTTCGACCAGTTCGGAAGCAAAGCGCTTCGTCTTTTGGGCCACGACAGCTCCGGAATGCTGCCGTCCCGAAAGGGTTAAACTAGAAACTTCACAATATCCAACATACATGTATTTAATTGTTCGCTATAAGCAATATGTTTTGTTTAACATTATAAAAGTATAGAAGATTCAAGGTGACAGAAAAAAAAATTCCCAATAACCAGTAGTTTGCTACAACATTGGAGCTAGCAAGCTCCACTCTAGGTTGAAATGAGTATTTTGGATCTACAAATTTTATTTTGACAATCAAGATTTTAGACCCAATCATCATTTTCTCTGTCTAACTTTTCTGCTTTTCCCCCCATGTACAGCAGAAATTCTGACATATCTTCATTCTAACAACCTATCCAATACACGTCATTACATGTGTCTGCGCAGTGAGTGCTGCTAATAAAAAGTAATTTATTTTATTGGCCGCATAATAAGTAACTTCAAAATTGCATTCAAGTAGAGCATTTTGGTACCTGAGTAAAAATAATTAGGTACTATTGATACCCGGCTCCTAATTTCTAACCCTAGCACCACTATATTACTTTTAACCCTTTGCGGATGGCGGCTTTTCAGAACTGATGTGGCCCAAAGGATAGAGCATTTCACTTCCGAACTGTTCCAAAGGATGGTGCATTTCACTTCCGAACTGTGAAGTGCAAAAAATATGCTGTCCACCCAAAGGACGGCATATTTTTTGCAGCACTTAGCCTAACTAAAAAAAAAGAAAAATCATCCGTTACAGCATTCTACTTTTTTCAGGAATAAAGGAAATACTTATTTTCCATTAGATGCATATGTTACACGCAAATTATCTTTTATTTAAATATTAAAATTTCATATGATTAAAAATGATTAATTAACTTGATTAAAATTGTTACTTGTTACGCAGGAAAAATATTAAAATGATTGTACTTAATACTTTCCACAGCTAATAGAGATTATGTACAATTTTTAGGAAGAAAATAGCTTTGTTACTAATTAATACGCCTTTTACGCATAATGTATTTCAAACATGGATTCACACACAGACAAACATTGCAAAATTTGCATTTATAAAAACTGTCCGTGTGCTCATCAGAAATGCCAAATATCCACGAATCTTAACTATCTGCATTACTTTTATGACTATTCTGTTCGATTACCATGCTAGTATATTCTTCTATACATAAAAATGTCTTGACATAGCCATTCCCTTATCCGAAATAACCTAATAAATTCACTACCGAACATTCCGCCAAAACCCAAACTTGAAAGAAAATACTCTCTTACATTCTAATAATTCACCAATGCAATTATTAAACTAAAATCGAAACGAGAACACATACTCAATTACAGCATAGCAAGAGTTTGGCAGAAATGATTTGTTTGTTTATATTACAAAACCATATTTTTTTAGATGAAGTGATGATTCATAGGGACCCCTATACCAAGGTTAAATATTTGCAAAATATGTTGTAAATGTTAGAATGGATATTTAGCACCACCTAGTATTTAAATAAATTCAAACGAATATGTTCCACATGAAAGCGCACATTGGTATCAGTCGCTCTTTAGGGTAAATTTTTCCTGGACGTGAATGCATGACTGTCGTCCTTGAATACAGTTTCACAGTTGACGCATGGATGCGCCTACCGTCTGCAAAGGGTTAAACAGCTAAATTAAAATTGTTGCTGATGATTTTTAATTTGTCAGTTTACCAAAATGCCAGTTATAGTTTTGTGACTAATACGTCTGTTAGTTCAAACAGTTTTCCTAAGGCCTATGATGCGATTCCTCTCAAAACCCAACAACTGTTTCTAGATCCATAGAGTATGTCTCAATAGCATCTTTGTACACAATTTGCAGTATCAAAGCAGGAAATAAAGTTTCATTTGCCTGTGAGTGAGAACACTGGTCGTTTAAAATGCTGCACTGTGCGTCTTTTTAATGAGCCCTATAATATCATTGACACTGACAGTTTGATCATTTGCAAAACTTAAACAACATGCATGCCAAGTTTAACGACTGTTGCTGAATTTTTTTTGCAACAGTGTATTTTCTTAACAGAAAAAAGCAGTATAGTGGACCTTTCAACAGAAAGGTTCCCTATAGAAAAAGAAAAAAATTATATACATTAGCTTACCTGTATTTCATTAGAACTTGGGAATCTAGTAATTGAGGTCAGGATTAGAAGGTGACAGAGTTCCGACTTGTTCAGTTAAGAAATTAGAAAACTATCAATATTTAACATATAATATGTTGTAAATAATCCTACCAAATATAAAAATCAGTTTTTATTAAAAAAATAAAGTGTTTATAGGCACATGTCCGCAAGATTTTCCATCACATATGGAAGGACATTTCATTCATGTATTCTTAAAATATATAAATGCAGCTAGATGCGGAACAAAACTCGAAACTAAAAGGGTTCTTCAGGTTTCAGTTTTGTTCCATGTAGAGTGAATTTATTTCACTCTTACATGGTTTACTACCCAAGCTATTTATGTTGTATAAAAAACCTTACTAGTAAACAAAATGAAATTACAAATAACTGGGAGCTAAATTTTCTGAAACATATTGGAAATGTTACATTATTATAAGTGTGCAGAATAAGTATAAAATACAATTTTAACTGTACAATTAAATTTAACTTTGTAATAAGAAATTATAAATTTAAGTAAATCCCGGTGAAACATAAACTACTTATGACTTTCCTGTATAACCGCTACTTGTTTTAAAAAAATTTCATTTTGAAAATAAATGATGAAATTGCGATACCAAGCACAAAAAATGCAAAGTATAACTTTGAGAATGGAGACATAAGAATCAAATTTAAAATTAAAATAAAAAGCTTTTTATGAAAACTATAACATAGATACAGAGTAATATAAAATAATATCTAACTGTAAATAAAATTGTATCTGTTTACAGAACCACCAAAACAAAGTGATAAATGACAAAAAATATATCACAAACTTTTGAAGTGCATAAGACTATTAGGTAACTTATAAAATAAAAATGTTTAAATATGTAATTATTTGCAAATAGGTTCCAAATATGACAAAATAAGCATGTGATTGTTGCATATATTAAACTGAAAAGATAATTTTTATTTTGTCTGCAAAATTAGTTACAATTTTGGAAGTTTTCACATATAGACTATGCATGTACATCTACGTTTCATACCTCTGACTTGTATAACAACATATTAAGATAGACTTAACATATTAAAACTTGTTACATTGGCATTTCCAACCGCTCCATTTAATATTATAGCAGAAAACTTGAAATATTTATGTCATATTTGATGATTACACACAAAAATTCAAATATAACTGTTCATTATTTTCTGATGATCAGCTAAATTTAACCAATAACCAAGTAAATAATAAATATCAATACCGCATTTTACTACACAAGTAAACCTTTTAAAATCTTTAATTACTTTAACTAACAAAAGAAAAATTAGAAACAAAACTGCTGATTGCATTATAAAAAACAGATTTATATTTTCTTATAAAACCAAACGGGAAATATACAGATATGACACTTTTGTGTTTATCTTTATTTTTTTACATATTTACGTTATTAAAATATAAGCTGATTAAGGTAATATTAAATTTTGAAATATAGTATGTGTCATCCTAGCATGTATCTTCGAGATTCATTTTATATGAAAGAAGTGATTGAGGTAACAATGACAGCAAATATATTATATAATATTGTCATAATTTGTGAGTTTATATCCTTAAACTTTAAACATAGCAAAGTTTCATAGATGTACTTTTCCCGTTTGTTTTTTAAACAAGCTCTTTTTACAATACAATCAGCATTTCTGCTTTGAATATTTTTTTTATTGGGTGAATTAATTAGAGGTTATGAATGGTATGTTTATTAGTACAATGTAGTGGAAAATTTTGAATACTGTTTGCTGAAACAAGGATAATAAAATTTAGATAAGTACACTTCTTGAGAGCTAACAATTCTTGACAGGTATCACTTATTAGAATTGGATAAAGTATTCGTGAGTTTGTTAATAGTCATCATCCAAGACGATTAATGCATGGCAACACTAATAGATTCAGGGGGAGGGGGGGCTAAAGCCCCCAAAATTAAATAGTCTGCACTAGATGAAATGACATTTTTTTACCATATTGTACCCTTGTACAAGGTTAAAAAAAAACTTTTATTGTACCTTTGTACAATATAAGGTTAAAAAAAACTTACCCCCCCCCCCAAATGGTAAAAACAAAATTATAAAACAGAAAGATTTGAAACATTTCGTCCATGCATGATTAGAAAACTTGAAATATGTTAATAAATCACATGCTTATAGAGATGTTTACATAATTAAAATTAAAGCAAATTAAGAAATTTATAACATTCTAAACTTTATTTTTGTGTTCCGAGTATTAAAAAGATTCAAACAACAATATAATTTATTTTTTACCTATTCAATTACACTTCAGAAAAATTGAAATATTTTGCTATACAAGTGAAATTTCGTAAAAACTGAATAATCGCGATCTACCAATTTCTGTCGGAAATCATTAAGTTTTGCCTAGGCGGACATCAATATATTGATGTCGGACTAGGTTTTGATTAACTATAAAAATTTTATATCAGCAGTTAACATATTAAAAGAGAAACAAAATTGCTTACCGTTGCACGTGAAAGTAGTTCGTTTATCGGTTTATCAAAAATCAAAATGGACGCCGGAAGTCGTTCTGCACAGAGCGGTTGACTGACAAAATATGCATGGTGCGCCCTCTAGGTTAACAGAAGTTCCAGAAGACGTCATTTAAACACTTCAAATGGAGTACGATTGGAACACATTGCAAGATGGTCTTGAGTAAGACATCTGTGGATGTCGTGCTTAGGATATGACAGTTGTAGGATTTACGGGAGTTTTATTGGCTGTTCATTGGAAGTCTGTGGTTGTGTGGGTATATATATATATATATATATATATATATATATATACATATATATATATATATATATATACATATATATATATATATATATATATATATATATATATATATATATATATATATATATATATTGACAAGTCAGGAAGTCTTCATAATTGCAAACTATAAATTGTTATTTTTTCCTTGAAGGAGATGCAAATTCCAAATAAAGGTTTAAACTATGTTAGTTTTATTTAGCATTTTGCTAAAAGATATCTTATTTTGCTAATACATGTTCTAACATTAAGCAACAGGTTTCCGGTTTTCCCTAATTGTAATTTTGTACCAAATTTCGTTCGAATCGCTTCATTCGTTCGTGAGATATCATCTCCACAGATTTACTGACACACACACGTGCTCACACATGCACACTCATGTGCTCACACATGCATACTCATGCGCTCGCACATGCACACTCATGCACACTCACACATGCGCACTCGCACATGCGCACTCACACATGCACACTCACGTGCTGACACATGCACACTCACGCACTCACACATGTATGCACACACACACTCACATGCACACACTCACACGCACACACACACACACACATCAAACACATACATGCATGACTTTAAAGACGTCTGATTCGTGGTCAAGGTTGCTTGAAACGTGCTCTCCCGACAAAAACTGGAATTCAAATTTTCGCCTATATATATGAAAGTAAAAATCAATCAATTGCCTTTGAGCTATAACTTTAACAAATTTTTCAGTTATGACTTGAACGTAAATGCGAAGTCCACCCTCCTCCACGTTATAGAAGAGGAGAAATATCACGTGTCTCGCTCCAAAATAACCTTGAGAAGGAAAGTCTCTCCGTGCATCACGTGATACATTTGGCGATCGCTTCAAAAGCTAGCCAATATCCGCGTGTAATGTGAGCGGAGGGGCTGGCTTCGTATACACTCTGGCCGATCGCTGACGAACCGACCCCTTTGAGAGGTTTGTACCTTGGGTTTGTGTGTTAATGACCTTGTTGCTCGGTTCTGTGCGATACGATATTATTTAGTTATTTATTTGCTATTTATAGTATGTAAATATGGCTTTCTAAACTAAAAAGGCAAAATATACAGTCAATTTCAAGCTGACACGTTCGACGAGACTGAAAAAATCGTCTCATATCGGGAGGGGGAGGAGATTCTGAAGACAAAACAGAATACATTGAAGAATGAAATTCGTACTACGAAGTGAACAAAATAAATTTCCGTAAGCGTTAATATGAATTCTCGGGATTTTTAGATTTAATTGAACACTCTGTGATAAAATATTACGATAACGTCCTAAAGTGTTTAATATTAAAAATTACATTGTTTCAGAAAAATGTCTTTTTCAGTAATGAGAAAAGGAAATTTTGATAATAAAAATCCGTATTTAAATAACGATGTATATTTTACGCGAAATAATTCATCAGGAGTTGTGACTTGAATAAGGGGGAGGAGGAATTAACGCTAACAAAGTAATTCACGCTCCAACCACGAGCCAATCTATGGCCGTCCATCTAAACTTTCATTTCATTTCCGGATTCAGAAAGTCGACCAGAAAATACAGTAAAATAAATAATCTTACGTATAAAATAGATAATCTTACCCTGTTGGTTTTTAAATCCACGACTTTGTCAGTCCGGGGAAAAAAAACCAACCCTGAAATTTTGGAAAACGTCCGGATTTTGAAGGTTTCCGAATTTTGGATGTCCAGATTTTCGAGGTTGTACTGTATATACAGGGTGTCCCAAAAAGATTAAAAGACGCTTTAATTCTTTACCTGTTGGAGATAAGTGGGCAATGTAAATTGCAAAAATGTTGAAAATAAGGTAGGAAATAAGACTACATTAATGAAATAGTCCTCCCATTAATTTTCAAAAAGTTACACTTTTTTAATTTTTATATGACCCCCTTAGGGAAATTTGGTCAATCAGAAATTTTTTATTTTTAATGCAACAAGATCATTAAAAAAACCCACATATCTGTATCTTTAAAATTGAGCGAGTTATATATAATTGAACATTGTGAATGGGGACCATATATCAAATTAGAAATGTAAATTTGTGACATATCACAAAAAAGATAAAACTGAATGATAATACATAGGATACCCAACCGCGTAGTGAGTACCACTGCTTTATATGATCTGTGTTTGTGTAATGCTTTATTTAGATGCATTTGTGATAAAAAATTTTGACACATGTTAATAAATTTTTGATCTAAACAATTTCTATCATCAATTTGTTTATGATCCCTATTTTTACTGATGAAGCAGTCTTTCACATGGTACGGAAAAGTGGCATAAGTTAGATTTTTTCCTTTATCATAATTCAGTTGATTTTAAAGATACAGATATGTGGTTTTTTAATCATCTTGTTGCATTAAAAATAAAATTTTTCTGATTGACCAAATTTGTCTAAGGGGGTCGTATAAAAATTAAAAAGTGTAACTTTTTGAAAATTAATGGGATGACTATTTCATTAACGTAGTCTTATTTCCTATCTTACTTTCAGCAATTTTGCAATTTACATTGCCCATTTATCTCCAACAGGTAAAGAATTAAAGGGGTATGGTTCCCAAAAAATCTCAATTTCTTTTATTGCTTAAAAAAATTCATAATTTTCTGATTCCAATGACATCAAATTCATCTTGTTACGTTAAATAGAACCGATTATATTGCAATGTTAAAGATTGAACTACTGAAGTTGTCACCAGCTATGCCCATTTTCATCTGCTACTGTAACATAAACAAACGAAAGTGAAACTTCTACATATCTATTTCTCTCAGTTGAAAATAATGTTTCTTTTTGTTGGATGGAAGAAGCGGAGTGAAATATATTAGCTAACACTTCTTTGAACTGAAGTGAAGTAATAGTATCTTTTGGATTGCTTATATTGAATGTAAATTGGATATTTGATGTGAAAATTTTGCCTTTTATTTCGATTTTGAAAACGACTATTGTTGTTGAATGTGCTGTTAAATATATTTTGTTGTTAATACATCTATATTTTATGTGATAATTATAAAATTTTGAGTGATTTGTTTGTACACAACCTTTTTTGTACACAAGTATTTGACCTTATTTGTACACAAATTTGAGCTGTGATAGTAAATATGGGACAAAAGCCGAAATCTCAAGTAAGAAAAGCTAAGCTGATGAAACACAAATGATGCAAAATGACTGATATAAATGCAGATATTTCCAGAAAAATCGCCATTGTGACAAGAACAGAAGCATTGCAAAAAGATTTGTCAACAAAAGCAGACATTCCTTCAGATAATTCGAATGAATATATTTTAATCAAATTGAAATGCTTGCAACAGATTGCAGATCTCTGCAAATGTTCACATTGCAACAAGAATAACCTATCTGTTGATATTGGCAAAAGCTATGGATTTGCACAAGATATTATTCTGAAGTGCACGTTTAACTTTAAAACTACAGTGAATTCTTCGGACAAATTGTCTACTGCAAATAACTGTAAAACTGTTGATGTAAATCACCGATCTGTGCACGCATTTGTTGAATTGGAAAAAGGTCATGCAGGAGCTGAATTTTTATGTTCAGTTATGAATTTGCCTCGCGAACTTTTAGTAAGTATTTGAAATTTGTGAATAACACAACTGTAACAACTGCACAAGGCCAGTTGAAAGATGTGTGTCATAATGTATGCCAAGCTCATGCTATACTAAATTTAATAACTATATGTGATGATCAAATTTTCGACATTGCGGTTAGTTTCGATGCCTCTTGGCACACACGGGGCCACTCTCTTCAAATTATGGTGTTGCCTGTGTAATTGATGTACTGACAGATTTTATAATTGACTATGAAGTTGTTTCCAAAAATTGTAATGCATGCAGAGTGGCTGCTCATTTAGGCAAAAATATAGCTGAGTATGCATTTTGGTATGAAGGACATTTGCTACTTTGTGAATAAAATTCTTTTGGTGCATCGTGTGGAATGAAAGTTGAGATGGGAAAGTATTTGTGGAATCGATTAACAGATATTGGTTTCCATTACGTTGAATTTGTTGGTGATGGTGATTCAATGACATTTGAAACCTTGCAGAAGTTGAAAGTGTATGGCCCTGATATCAAAGAAGAATGTGTGAATCATGTTGGGAAACACATGAGAACCGTTTTGTGTAACCTTGTTACCATAAGGCAGTCAGGGACTACAAGAGAAATTCTTGGAGAACGTACTGTGAAGGTATTAAAGATACCCCTGCCATGGCAAAACTTGTTAAGCTGATGGCAAGGGACAAAAATTGTAATTTGAACACTGTCAAGAAGTCAAATGGTGACTTTACTGTTATTGGTGAAGAGACCCTGACTGAGCTGTTCAGGGTCCACTTTCCAGTTTCTTATCCTTATGATCATTGTGACAATGTTAATGCCTGCTCCACGTCTACGTCTGACGACAAAAGTTGGAGCATTGCCAGGAGTGTGGTTACTCTTGATAGGGTTAAATGGGCAATTAATTCCCATAAATCCTATAAAACTCTGGGGACTGATGGCATCATTTCAATTCTTCTCCAGGAGGGAATTGAGGTGCTAGCTCCCATTCTCTGCAGTATCTACAGAGCCTGTATTGCCTTGGGTCATGTACTAAATGCATGGAGGCATACTAAAGTAATCTTCATTCCAAAGATTGGAAAGGATAATTATTATGAGGCCAAATCCTTTAGGCCTATTAGCCTTACGTCTTTTCTTTTAAAGACTATTGAGAAGCTTATTGATAGGTACTTAAGAGAAGTGATTCTGGCTTCTAAGCCCCTGTCAAGCTCTCAACATGCCTCTCAACTGGGCAAATCCACGGACACTGCCCTTTACAATCTCTCCTTTATTTTGGAGAGAAACTTTAATGCCAAGGAAGTTGCTCTTGCCACCTTTCTCGACATTGAAGGCACCTTTGATAAGGTACCCATCGATACCATCCTTGACGCTCTTGATAGGAAAGGTGTTGCTATCACAATCTCTTATTGGATCAAGAACCTGTTATCTAATAGGTATATATGTGCATCTGTACTTGGTGATAGTATGACTGTGCATGCACTTGCGGGCTGTCCACAAGGAGGTGTGCTTTCGCCAATTCTTTGGTGTATAGTTGTGGACTCTCTTTTGGAGAGTATCAACGTTTCTGGCATTTCCTGCATTGGTTATGCAGACGATGTTGTCATCGTTGCCAGGGGAAAATTTGGCAACACTGTCTCTGACATGATGTTTACTGCTCTTAGGAGGGTTGAGACATGGTGTAAAAATGCAGGTCTTACTGTTAATCTGCATAAGACTGCCTTGGTTGCGTTTACTAGGAAACGCATACTTGGGGACGTTCGCTTCTTTGGGCAGAAGCTTATCTGCTCCAAAGAGGTTAAATTCTTGAGAAATTACTTTGACAAGGGACTCAACTGGAAGAGACACTTGGATTATTGCATGACTAAAGCCAGAAGAATCTTCTGGTCTTGTAGGAATGCCATTGGGAAAACCTGGGGCTTAAATCCTAAGGCTATCCATTGGATTTACTCCATGGTAATCTGTCCTATCATTTCCTATGGATCCATTGTTTGGTGGTCCAGAATTGGATGTGAAGCAGCTAAACTAGAACTAGTTAAGCTTCAAAGGATGGTAGTGTGCATTTCAATCTCTGGATGCATGAAAACTACTCCTACTGCAACTCTTAAACTTTTACTCGGTTTGCATCCGCTCTACATGCGTATTGAAGCAGAGGCACTTATCTGCATGAATAGACTTAAATATCTGAAATACTGGAAAGATTACTCAAGGTATCTATCTTGGGGTGAACTTAACAGTAATGTTGCTAGTCATCCTTATTGTTGTCTCAACCCTCCTAAGAGCAGTAGACATCATGCCAGAGACAGTGTTGCCAATTTTTCCCCTGGCCCTTATTTCCGTATGCCACCTGATGGCATTCATGTCATATACACGTTTGACAAGCCTTATGAAATTCAGGTCTTATCACGGGATGACTGGAAGAGGACTCCCACCTACAATAAACAGAACTGTATTGTATGGTACACTGATGGCTCGAAGATTGGCACAAGCACTGGTGCTGGTGTGTGCTGCCCTGATGATGGTACTGAGCTGTCTTATCCTCTTGGCAATTTTGCTACTGTCTTTCAGGCCGAAGTCTTTGCCATCCTTATGTGTTGTAGAATTTGCTATGATACGAAGTATAAGAATAACCAGATTTTCATCCGATCTGACAGTCAGGCTGCTCTGATAGCTCTTGAGAAGTTCATTATGACGTCTTCCCTTGTTTGGGAATGCTACAATACACTCTGTGAAATTGCTAGCAATAACAATGTCATTCTTTACTGGGTTTCTGGTCATTCGGGCATTCCTGGCAATGAGTCGGCAGATGAACTTACTAGGAAAAGCTCAAGTACTCCTTTTGTTGGCCCTGAACTGGCCTTGGGTATCCCCAATGACCTTGTTAGAAGAACTGTCTATGACATCTTCAAGATGCTTCAATGTAAGAACTGGCATAATACTAAGGGACAAACGCAAGCGAAAATTCTCAACTGCAATTGCCCTAGTACACGTCAAAAAGAACTTTTCAAGCTCAGAAGAACTGACATCAGGAGGGCTGTTGGGCTCCTTACTGGGCACTGCACCCTCAAGAGATCCCTCAACATTATGGGTGTCACTAAAGATTCGCTTTGCAGAGGCTGCAATTACAGCGAAGAAATTGCTGCTCACATTCTCTGTGAATGTGAGGTTTACTCTGCTCACAGATTTGAACACATTGGTCATCATGTGATTGAACCCTGGGAGCGGAACGACATACCTGTCAAGTGCCTGCTTATTTTTGCATCGGCTACTGGTCTCTTTTCTTAGAGATCTTTCTCTTTTGGGGTAGTACAATAGACCTCTGGTCGATGTGCTGGGCTCTTCTGGAGCCACCCACCTTCATATCATTCATTCATTCAACTTTGTTGCCACAGAAAAGAAACAAGGAGTGACTCTTGGTGGTAGGAAACATGGAAATTTCAAAGACACAACAATTAAAAAATGACTCATTACTATCAAAATGCCATCATAAGAAATAAAGCAAATGAAAACTGATATTTATGCTATTCTGCATCATTGCAGCTCTACCGACAGACATCCAAAACACAAGACATGCCCACATCATAAGGAATCCTGGTGTTTCTACAATCAGGCATTAGCACAGGTATTAACACCAGTTTATCACTCTACCGGCATACAGACTCTTTTGACATCTGATGTAGTATGCAAAATGATGCCCATTTTTCGAAGACTTGCTTCAGATTCATTATTAAAAAGGTGCAGCAAGGGTGAAACTCAAAACAGAAATGAGTCTCTTCATAGTCTGGTTTGGAAAAGATGCCCCAAATCAATAAATGGTTCAAGACAGAGAGTTGAAATTGCAGTTGCCAGAGGTATAATGGATTTCAACAAGGGTCATTCTTTTTCTGTAGCTCAAATAATGAAGGATGCTCTCATATGTGTGTCACCTGGAAGGTCACATGTTTTTACTAAACGAAAAGATATAAGACACTACAAAACAGCTTTGAACAAATCAACTTTGTTGTTCAAAGCTTATTGCAGAAAGTGAACTGTGCAAAAATAAAACTGAACCAGAATTCTGGGTACTTGGCCGGTGGACATTGAAATGTGTTAGTCAGCAATATTGCTTTTACATACATTTTTACATTTTAATATAATGTATTATTTTTGAATTTGTGTGTTCATCAGCTATTTATAATATATTATGGTCCAACAGCAGCAATTTTCATATTTTTTCTGTATATAAAAATTTTGATGAAATTTTTATCTTTTTCTCAATTTTTAAAATTTATTTTTTGTACATATATTAGCATTTTGTTAAAATTTAAACTTGGAATATATTTCTTGTGTGTAAAAGATTACTAAAATTTTTTTCAGATGAATATATTTATAAATAGCTATTTTGCATAATTTTTAAACTTTAATGCCTTTTTTCTCAAAGACGTGATTTTTGACATTTTTATAAATTTAAATTGATATAAGTCAAATTCTACTGCATGGAATGAATGAAATTTGGAACAATTGTTATATATATACTTTTCTTTAATTTATCTTCAGCAAATGCTGAAATATGTCTTTGTTTTTTTAGTATGATTTTCGAAAACAATATTTGTGGTGTAAAATCACGTTTTTTTTTTTACATTATTTTTTATTAAATTTTTTCTGATTCATATTTACAAAAACTGTGAAGACAATTTATTTCTTACATATTTTTATGTTAAAAAATGTTCAAATTGAAATTTTAGAAAAATTATTTTTCTATTTATATCAAAAAGAAAACTTGATAAATTTTTGAAATTTTAATTTTTAAAAATAATTTAAAATTTTAAATATCACATTTTGTTTACTATACTTAAAATCTACCTGAATACAAAAAATTACAACTGTAACTTCAAAATTGCAGATTTCAGCAATTTGGGTACTATAAAGCTCGTTTCAATCTTTCTGGGACACCCTGGGACATATATATATAGATTGAGCTACAGCCATGAAACTGGGCATGCAAATTTCATTTTAAGTGTTATGCAAATGATCAAACTGTCAATGCCAATGATGTTATAGGGCTCATTTAGTGCGCATAAGGACGACGTATCGTACAGCTTTTAAAACGACCAATGTTCTTACTTATGGGCAATTGGAACTAGATTTTCTGCTTTGATACTGAAAATTGTGTACAAAGATGCCTTTGAGATGTACCCGACAGCACTACGAACAATTGTCCGATTTAGAGAGAAGCCGTATCATTGGCCCAAGGGAAACTGGTTGGTCAAACAGATGTATCAGTCTCCATCTTGGTCAGAGTGATATGGCAGTTGCTTGGTTAATAAAACAGTGGAAAAGACCTATGTAACCGTTGCAAAGGCTCAGAACACCCCCAGGCAGATATCTGCTCGAGAGGATCATGCAGTCAGGAGAGGAGCCACGTCTCTACCAATGGCGTCGCTATCAGCCACTCAAAAGCATTTGCCATCTCCTATGCATCCTGTATCCATGTATATTATTCGGAGATGACTGACAGAAGGTAGGATTAAGTGTCGATGTCTATTAACCTGCCTACCACTGACCTCTCAACATAGGCAGAGCCACGAATTTGTGTTTAGCTCAGACAGCCTAGACAGTGTCCGATTGGAGGCATGTTTAGGGATGAATCCTGCTTCTCTCTCAGTAGTGATGACTACCACATAGGTGTGTGGATGAGGACTGGACTTTTTTCATGATTATCCAAGAAATCTGTTAAGAGCAAAAGCTCTTAGATAGGCAAGAGCAGGAGGGGACTAATCCCCCTTAGGATCACCATCACCTTATGAAAATTATTTTATTTCAATGACCTATCAAATTTTATTATCTAAATTTAGAGCTTTAATTAGCAGTTTAGCAAATGTAATGCTTTTCATTTCTTTCTACATACATATATATATAATGCAGCAGTAACTTATAATACATAACTGAATTTTGGACTTTATTTGTAATTTCCCTGCACACAAATAATGTATAGGAAAAATATTGATGGAGTCAAAAACTCGAATTTTCGATTGGACATCCTTTAACCCGAATCAATTATTTTTAAAGGGATGTCTGTGCGTGAGTGTAATGTATATATTGGTATGTAGAGGAGACTAGTGAGACAAAATTCCTAGAACGAATGAAGTGAAGCGAATAAAATTTATGATTTTAAAGGGAAATGAGCATTCAAAAGATCGCAAATTTTCAAACTTATTTTTAAAGGGATGTCTGAGTGTGAATGTAATGTATATATTGGTGTGTATAGGAGTCTAGTGAGACAAAATTCCTAGAATGAATGGAGTGAAGCGAATAAAATTTATGACTTTTAAAGGGAAATGAGCATTCAGAAGATCACAAATTTTCAAACTTCTTTTAAATCATAAAAAAATGTCATCCAAAAATATTGAGCAAACAATCATGTCATATGTAGGTTTTCATTAGAAATCAAATGGAACTTACTTTAGAATAATAGCATGAACCATTCTCGTGCTATTACATGTTTTTCGAATATATGGATAAAAAATGATGCATGAAATTAATAAAAGAGTGTTTATATGATAAATCTATTATCGACATTCTCATATATGTAGCTCATTCCATTCACTAGAAATGACAAGTTAATTTTGTTTTGTTCAATAATACAATAAATTTCTGTTAACGTTAAGTTAATACACTGCTAATATTATTGTTGTTGTTGAGACCCAGACCGTCCGACCTACCAGAAAGGTGTAAGGTAACTGTTTGGACGGCCGGGAAGGGTGTTGCTTGAGTGTTAAAAGCCTAGACCACCCGACTCATCCGAGGACAAAGAGCAACTTAACGGATGGCCAAGTGTGTGCATAAAAGCTGTGCATAAAAGCAGATCCCAGTGATTGTTGCCTGGGTGTTGGCATACAGCAGTGAAAAATAAAGGAGGCCAGGCTAATATTATTGTGAAATAAATTCTAGAACATGGATATAAGTGTTTTTTTGTTTTGTTTTTACATGAATAACATCTATGTTTGGGGTTTCTGTGGAGGGAAAATGAAACGTTATAAAAAGTGTAAACTCTTTAGGCGCTTATAATAATAATTTCAATATGTTAATATTTAGGACTCTTTTTTAGAAAACAAAAAATGTATCTGTCTGAGTGAGTGTTTTTTTATTCTTGTTTTCATTTTGAACTATAAAATATAGATATAAAAAGTAAATGACAAAAATACATACTAGGAAATTTAGTATCAAAATCTATATTTATTATTAAAAAAAGCTTTTAAAGTTCTTGAGTAATTGTCTTGCCAAATTGAAGAAGATTGAAAAATTTTTATTTTTCAAGTTTTTAACATCTCAAAAACTGAAAGATGAACAATAATCATGAATTTGAAGCTCTTTGAAAGCCCTGCAAGTGTATATAATTGGATTTTAGATTGAGCTCGTATATTTAAAAAAACTTTTATAGTTTTCGAGTAATCGTCTTGTCAAGTGGAAGAAGTTTGAAAATTTGACGTTTTTCAAGTTTGACATGCTTTTATCTTAAAAACTAAAAGTGATAGCTATAAGCATGAATTTATTGCTCTTTAAAAATCCTACGGGTGTATATAATTGGATATTGGGTCACTTTCTTGGTTTTTGAAGTGCAGTGATTATAATTTCGATACTTCAACATATCGAAATTATAACCACTATACTTCAAAAACCAAGTTTTCTAATGTGTGAGAAAGCTGCAATATCCGAAATGCCACGATTGTTGCAGCGCAATCTGGTTACTTACTCTTTTGTGAAATATTTATGAACAAGCGCGAGATATTTTGTTTTGTTTAAAAAAATTAGGAAGCTAAATGAACTTGGGGATTATAAAGTTGTTTAATGATTAGTGAGGTTTGAACAGAATAGGTGGAAATATGCATATTCAAGTACGTATTTATGTTCCACTAAACAAGTTTATAGATTATCTAGAATGTAATATCTTGTCAGTAAGTTTTATTTTTATACCGCAAATCAAGTTAGTAAAATAATCGAATATATTAAAGTGGAGTCTATGGTTGGAGTTTTCAGGTGAAATTAGGGTGAAAACTAAAATTGCTAGCTAGCTATAAATAGCGAGTAATTTGTATTGCTTTAAAAGCCTGTATATGAAACAAATGAGTCTGAAAAAATCGAATAAACTCATTGAACTTTACTGCAGTTTTATCTTACAAAATATCATTCATGCAAAACAATTTTGGCTCTATTGGACTGAAGCCACCGCCGATTATATTTTTCTGAATTTATCAGAAGTCAGAAGTAACTTACTGCACTATGTAGTGTCATGAAAGTTGCCTTCATCATTTTTTTTTAATAAAATGTGAATTTGTAATTGCATAAATTTTATGAATTATTTGTACATCTTAGCAGTAAAACATTATAAACAAATCAAACAAATGATCTCATGAATAAATTAGGAAAGAGGGGAGATAAAGGAAAAGCATTTCAATCCCTAAAAGCTAAGATATAATATAACAGGACATATCAGAATTTTGCAGGTTATTATCAGCAATTTATTTAAATAGCTAATCTTTAAATATTAAATTAAAAATGCAAAAATATTTAAATTTATTGCATTTTTGATTTCGCACCTGGAATCCTATTTTGAAGCTGTTTGTTACTGTCCATTGTATCCCCTCTAAAATCGGATTCAAATACTGCAGGGACATAGATACATAATAATAGAATACTAGCCAAATTACACAAAAATTTTACACCTTGACAAATTTAACATTTGTTTTATTGTATCACTGAAACAGATTACCCAGTATTGACCAAGACGTAAATAAACCCCCTGCTACTTAAATAATACATTTACAGATTCAATTTTCTTCAAATCCTAAATCAGTGCCAAATTGCCAGTACGCTATTCGCAAAGCAAAATGCAAATACGCACTTTCTGTAATGCAAAAAATAAATGAATGAAAGATTAATAACCTCTAGGAGATGAACATGGCATTAGATTGTTACGGTAGCTATTAAATCTTATGGGTAGCTATTAGATCGTATCAATGGCTGGAGGTTCTGTAACTGTCAAATCATGAATATAGCTGCTAGGTCATATCGGTAGCTGAAGATAATCTGATTTTGGAATTTAAAAATTCGTTAAAAAATCTAATTTAAATTTTGGAAAAAGGCCTTTGAGACGTATTAGTTCAAGTATAGATGCGGTAGATATCGCGTATCAGTGCGGTAGATATCGCGGTAATAAATTTTGAAATCTGGTGATACAGGTTTTCCATTTTTCAAAGCTTTCAATTCATCTGGAAAATATTCCAATTGTGTAGTTTTTATCCAATAATTTTCTGATTCTGCTATTTCATCTGCCGTCAAAGGTCCTGATAATTTAGTATCTTTGTTTTGGGTGTTATAAATAAATCTTTTAATCCATGAAGTAATTCTAAGAATTCTAATAAGTTTGCTAAATCTTTTTAAGTCAAAAATAGCCGTTTCTTTCTCTTCTCCTATGCCTGAAATATTTTCCCTTTTACTAATTTTCTCTTTTCTTCTTCAACCACCTGAGATTTAAGAATCACTGGTAGTTGGGGCCAAAAGTCTTCACTATTTCTTAGAACTTTTCTTTTCCAGGACAGAACGACCATGATGATGGTTCCATTTTTTCATGTATTTCTTGAACCTTATGTCGGATGAAAGGTTTCCACTTTTCTGGATTTCCCTTTATCCAGTGAAGATCAATTGCTGAATCTGTCCAGAAATATGGAACTATTTCATGTTCTCCCCCAAACATTTTTGGACTGTCTTAGAGATTTGTGCTCCTATTAATGCTGCCATAAGCTCAAGTCTAGGAAGCGTAATTGTTTTCAGTGGTGCTATTCTAACTTTAGAGAAGACAAATTTGGTCTTCACAGGATCTTCCTTCGTGTATCTTAAATATAGTACCGCTCCATAAGCTTTTTGGCTTGAATCTGTGAAACAATGCAACTGCACAGTTTTTATCAACTTTCTCTTTATAGCACCTTCAAAATAATGTCTTAGAACTTCAATATCCGTTATATCTTTAAGTTCATTACACCAACTCTTCCAATTCTGGTTATACTCTAATGGGAGAGGATCATCTCATTCTAATCCACACTTCCAAATATTTTGAAGCAGTATTTTTACTCTAATAGTAAAGGGATTTAAAAATCCTAATGGGTCATACAGACTTCCAATAATTTTCAAGACTCTTCTTTTAGTTTCAGTAGCACCATCCCTAATTTTGGAAACTAAATCTTTGATCTCAATTTTAAAGGAATCTTCTTGTCTATTCCAAATGTATCCCAAAACTTTACTCTCACTTGCATCTTGAATACAATTTTCATTTTCGAACCAAATTTTCTGAACTGCTTCATTATTTGTCTTCCACTTTCTCATATTGAAACTTGCTTATTTCATGATATATTTCATATCTTTGTACATTTCTAATGCTTCTTCTTCTTCATCTGCTCCTGCAATCAGATCATCCACATGCAAATTATTTTCTAGCAACTGAAAGATCTTCGGAAGCAGGGGCGGATCCAGAAAAAATTTTCGGGTGGGGCGCAAAGCTAGAAAGCTAATTCACACTTATTTTGCTAAATTTGTGGTCGTGGTTTGGCATGCTCTTGAATGAACTCGCAAAACACTGAAAAGAAAAATCCGAACACATTCATAGATATATATTTTAATATCATTTTTCATATTTTAATATTTTATTTCTATCGTTTTATATCTCATACATCTTTTAATAATATCTTTATTTTTTTCATATCTCAGCCATGAGTATTTATAAAATAAATTTAATTTCCTTTGTTGAAAATTAATTTTGGGGATGATCCATTCATCAGAGCGAGTCCTGTTAACCGGTATTCGGCCATTTGAGATCTCAACCAAGTTTTAAGTCTTCGCAAAGTAAATAAACCTCGCTCTACTGTGACAATTGACACCCGAAGTGTGGTCTTGTACACTTTAATAAGGTGCGGGTAAATATCGCCATCTTCCTTCAATTTCTCCAATACGCCAAGCGAAAAAGACTTGTTGAAGTTTGTCCTCTGACAAGGGAGTTTTACTTCTGCAACAATTTCTTGTATTGTGTCTTGGTCTGAATCGTGTAGTTCCATGAGATGACATGATGCTTTGATAATCCTACTGAAGTAAGATTTTACATCCGTAGACTCTAATTTTTAAATGATTTGGAACCATTTGGTGAGCGAAAATTTTCTCAAAATCGTAGGATATATTTGACAAAAGAACGCAAAAAGTCCACTTCCAGTGCGCTGTTGATAAGGAGTCTCCTTCCATTAAATTATTAATTTGGTGCTGCTGTCTGCCAGCTATTCTTGGAATGGACGACCAATCTTGGAATGGACGATTTCGAGTCCCAATTCCCTCTTTCCTCCTCCATCACTAATTCAGTATAGAACTTCTTAGAGTAGGTAAGTCTCTCCTTTAGCACTTTGACCGTTTGCTGAATTTTTACAGTGGATTTGTATGCATCCAAGCTCTTCTTCTGTAGAAAGTATAGTTTAATGGTTTGATTATAACCACTGAATTATTCAACGAAAATATGGCCATTATGAGTTCACAGTGCGATATACCTTTGAGAAGATTTGCTTTGGCCGCTGTTCTTATATCATGGCATTGTGTTAGTTTCACTAAAGCTGTTGTGAAGTTCAAATCAATTTTTAACTGAAGAATTGAGTCATGTCACTAATCCCAGCGGGTTCAACAGTGTTCGGACAAGAAATAAACCCAAGTGGTATCTCAGTACAGCATAATTTTTTACGTGACATTGAAAAAAGAGATAATTTCTTCTACAGTTCTTAGTGCGTTCCTGTTGGAAGGCGCATTACAGTAACTATAAATTGCCAAATTAAGATGATGATTTTTGCAACGACAGAGAGAGGCGTTCACAACTTCTCTTTTAATTTCCGTCACATTCTACACAGTTGCGAAACATTTACGGTTAATCTATTACAACCTGTCGCTACGCCAAAATTCAGATCTAGTTCCAGTTCTTTTATGAATTTAAGAATACTTTTCCAAAGACCAGAACTTCTAATTGAAGATATACGTAACGAACAAAACTTTATTTTACAATGGCATTTGAGTAATACCGCACTGGTGAACAGAGTTGTAACTTGGGAGATTCATCAATGATTTTATTAAATATTATACTGTAATATTTTTTCCTGTACCTGCGTCAGAATCATTTTCAGAATATCGACACAAATGCAAGTTATCAACTCATTCCAAGTCGTTTTAATGTTGCGTTTATAGAGGATATTTCTGATTGATTTTATATAATATTGTCTCTACTGTCAATTCAAAAGCGAAGGACTTTGAGGATTCCTTGGTTCCTGGTAGGTTCACAATTGGTGTCTAGCTCTGATGACTTCTCTGTCACATATTTTGGCGGCTAAACAGCAGAATCGTTTTTGTCATTGGGTGCAGCCTTACCATGTTCTCGTCAACTTATTTTTATCAGAAAAAGCTCATCTGGTTCCAGTTATCTACATTTGGTAGAACGAAAGTTTTTATAAATATATGAGCTCGTCTTATTGTGTTATTCAGTGTTATTATTTTATTTTTTCTAAAAAAATTATTTTTCATGTGAATTTTAAATACTTTTTAAGTGGCTCTGTTACTAAACATTTTTCAGGCTCAGCATTGTATTTCCCAACATATCTTGTGCCCACAAATATGCAGAAATATTCCTGTTTTCACCGCAAAAACACAAGTCAATGTTATTTTTCGAAACGCACTGCTTGAACTTTCCTTTGTTCTTTGCAACCACGTTTTGGTTGATACATGAAGGATACGTGTAAGCTGAATCGCCATTCCAATGATATTTTAGCAAGTCCTATTTTATCAGCTCACTTGCCAAGAAAATACTCCGTATGCATATACTGGCAAATGTAAAAAATTAAAACCATTGTTGTTATTTGAATTACATATTTGAGAAAAGCACATGTGCACACAAACAGTACATACAAACGAAAAACAAAATTAATCAATACTGAATAGTGATTTACATACTTTTCAGAGTTTGATCGCGATGTCGAAACAGCATTAATAGCTAAAAGCACAACTACTAATTACGGAGAAAATATTCAAAATAATATCTGCTAATCATATAGCTTTAAGAATACACCGTTAATTGCGATTCTTTAAAAAGTACAAAAACCCAAAAATAATTTTATTATTGAGCTGAGCATAACAAAGCTCTTCAGGATCCTCCCAAATGTCATCTTTGTCATCGTTTTTCTCAAAAACGCCTGGCTCAAGAAATCTCAATATAATTGCACAGTGGTCATAACTAAAATTTTGCATGGGGGCGCAACTAACGTGGACTAGGTTTTTAGCTATGGAAATTGAAAATAGTATGATAAAATATCAGTCGCTTTCCTATGAAAAGTCTTGCTCCCACCCCCTTCAACCAGGTCTCACCGTCTCCGATGCAGCCACAGAGACAAATCATTAAACTAGTTCCCCTTAAAATTATCTCTAATTCAATGCCCCTATTTCTGATTTTGGTTAAAAATTGTGTCTGTTCCATAGTTTTCCATTATTTTCGTACGTTGTGCATTGCATATTCTCACATTCTATTGCATATTCTCGCATATGCAATCAACGCCCACCTAAGTCAAGACATAACTTTAGAACAGTGTATTGTATCATATGTAATCTCGCATATGCAACTCTCCGAAGTCAAGACATAACCCAAGATTAGTGCGTTGTAGAAATTGACAAACCCCAATTTTCCCTTGGCTTATGTTGCGATGTCTCGACTTCACACGTTGAGGAATTATTGATCAAAGCATTCCATGAATCATGACTGCTTGGTATCAACGATCTATTAAAAAGTTTTCTTTCCAATTAAAAAGGTCGATTGTAAGATAGACATTCTTATCGCACTCAAAAGATCAGAATCTGCAATGTATGCAGGTTTCAGTACTCTATAGTCCATGAGTTTCAGTTTCATGTTCACGGTAATTTTCTTTTCGTTTATTAAACTCCGAAAACCTTTAACTTTCCTACTGCATTTAACTTTTGGTACATAGTTCGTCCCGGTTACAAAATACCGAAAAATAAGGCATAATACAATAAAATTTAATAAAATTTTAATAAATTAATTGCTCAACTCAATTAGCTATTACCGCTCTGAAATCGCACCTTTGAAAATCTTTGAAAATTCGAAGAAAATCTTGCCCAGTACTTCTTTCAGGGCTTATCGGCCGGGAAGGAGGCGAATGAAAATGTATGGGGGGGGGGCAGGATTTCTATTTGCCCAGTATACATATATCTAAGTGCTGTGTCACATAAATAGAAACTAGGTTAATATAAAATGTTGACGGGGGGGGGGGGGGGGGGGGGGCGAATACTCGTCAGCAGGGGATTTCGTTTCCCGGAGATATGCTTGAATGAAACACTGGACTCCATGTGTGTGTTTTTTTTTAATTTCTAGATACTTTCTTGAGTTCAGCTTATATTTTCTACTTTAGATTATGTTGTCGGATTTTTTTTAGCATATTTCATTCCTGTATATTTTTTTATTTAATTCCTATATTTTTATTTTTCAAATAATTTTATATTTTGATTTTTTTCCTACCTTGCAATCCTATTCTCGGGGAGGGCGCGCACCCCGTGCGCCCTCCCCCTGGATCCGCCCTTGTTCGGAAGCTCCAATTTAAATTTCTTAACATGGTATTTTATTGTAGTTGCTAGTAAAAATGGACTTGACATTGCACCAAATATGACTCGAGTTATTCTTTGAATCTTCAACTGAGCTTCTTCCTCATTCTTACATCACAAAAATCTCACCGCATCTCGGTCTTCTGGTGACAGCAAAATCTGTAGAAGCGCTTGTTCGATATCTGCTGTAATTCCAATTCTATGTTTTCTGAAGCAAATTAGTAATCCTAGCAGATCTGAATTGAGGTTCGGCCCTGAGTTTAAACAGTCATTTAATGAATGGCAGGTATTTGCATGAGATGATGAATCGAAAACTATTCTTAATTTTGTGGTAACATGATTCTCTCTTAGCACTGGCTGGTGTGGCATGTAGTACAACTTTGGACAAGAATCCTCCAGCACTTCCTCAGCAATTCCCCTTTCAAGATGGTCTTCGATGAATTTCTTATAGTGTATCAGGTATTATAGATATCAGGATTTTTTCTAAATTTCCTTGATAAACTTTTCAGTCTGTTGAATGCCACTTCATAATTGTCTTTCATCTCTGTGACTCCCTCCTTCCACAGTAATCGAACTTCATAACGATTGTCACGATATTTGATTGATTTGTCAAAGTTTTTGAGAATTTCTGTTTCAAGTTCTTTTGATCCATTGTCACTATCGACGATTCCTAAACTCTCTAATTGCCAGAAATTTCAAAGTATTGAATTAGTTTTGGAATTTATATCTGTGGGTGTGGATTTTACTGCAGTGTTCATTACATTAACTGTAGATTGAGCCATCATCATATTTGTTGCAGCGGTCGAACTGCTGACCGACCATCCTAATATAGTTCCTGAAGCTACTAATGATCCCGACAGTCTTCTTATTTTTCCAGTTACGAATTTCCAATAATAGTCCAAACCAATTAAAATGGCTAATTGTAAGCTATTTCCATTTTTACTGCTTTTCTATCTGCTAACTGTATCTTATTTTCCCTGCAATAATTGCTTATATCTTTGCCTGGAACAGAAATTAAAGCATTGCTTATATTAGGAGTTTCTAGTGCTTCAATTGTTATTGCGCCGTGTCCCTTCGGACTTCGCAAGTGAAGTTAAGCCCTTTTTCTTCTCTCTATCATGGGTTCAGTCCTTCTGAAGGTGTAAATATGAATATCTTCTTCACCTAGCACTTTTAAGCTTAGCTGTATGAATACCTGCTCAAAGATAAATGATCTATGGCTCCCCCATCAAACAAAATGCGAAGATTCATATTTCTATTTTTTCCAAAAGTAGTTACATTTGCAGTTTGCAAATAAATCTCGCCACTCAATTTATTTTCTTACGAAACAGAAGTAACAGCAGTCTCGGATTTCATTTCGCTCTTATTTTGATTATTTTCGTGCAATACTACATTATGGCATCCCTTACATAACTCACAATGAATCTTTGACAAACACTTATAAGAGGTGTGAAATCGCTTTAAACACAGAAAACATCTACCCATTTGCTTTAATTTATTTCTTTTTTACTCATCCACAGATTTTCTATACTCCCGTGAATCATGTCTAGGGCCATCAATAAGATCGCAAAATAAACACTCGGGAAATTTCTATTCATTTATGTTCAAGGTCACCGCAGTTGGGATTGTTTTGCTTTCATAATGAGGTTTAAAAGAATGTTTATCTCTTTGACTCAGCATTCGAGGAGACAATTTGGAATAATTCTTAACTCTTTCGTTTCTTCCACTTAAGTCATCCGAATTACTGAACAAAAATGTTTTCTCGTGATTTTCAATTTCGTTCTTTAGAAATTCTAAGAGGTCTGAACAATCCCACAATTTATCCCTTTTATTTTATCTGTTATAGTCCAACTCTATTTCTTGTGGAATTAATTTTAATAGCATTGGATAGAGCAGACTACCATAATTATTCAAATATACTCCTGCTACCTTTAGACTCTGAATATGAACAGTACACTCATCATACAATCGTCGCAATTCTTTCAAGTGGAAACACGATTTTACTGGGCTCATACATAACAAATTATTTACCCGAGAATGCACTATCGTTTCGTTTTTCCCAAATCTATCTTTTAATGTTTCAATTGCGGTGTCATAATTACTATCCTTAATAGATAATCCCTGAGTCGAAACCAAAGCTTGTCCCTTCAAAAATGATCTTAAATAACTGTGCTTTTCTATTTTTGATAGATTCTTATTATTGTGTATTGCACACTCAAATTAATCCCAAAATTCTTGCCAGTTTTCATGTTTACCATCGTAAACTTCTATTTTCAATTTTGGCAAATGAACGTTATTCCTATCAACCCTTCTTCCCACTTCTTCACTATTGTTCATTTCGCTGTTTGCTTCCAATGTGGAACTACCTTTTGTCAGCAACCCCGGCATGCCACTATTATTTATTGGAACATTACGATCCTTCTCTAATTTTGGTACATTACTATTATTCAAAGCTGTTTCACTTTGAGATTTGAGTTCAGGTTTCATTTCTAGAAATTTGTTTATTTTTTATTTTGAACTTAAAACCTTATCTCGGTATTCCTGACTAGAAATAATATCTGATTCGAGTTCATCCAAGTCATCTATACAATTTTCAATTTCTGAATCCAACTCAAATACCTTTTCCGCTTTATTGTTTAATTGCTGTAAAAGCTCTTCTAATGTATTTTTATCAATGAATTCAACTTCAAAATGCTCCAATATCTTATTTTAAATGTTAGTTAAAAGACTTCTAAATGTTTGCCGTTTTCTTTTCAATTTATCGAGCATTTTTTTTAGTTTTTCCCTTATCACTGGCAGCATTTGTTTCATTATTTTCTGTACCCGTACCTTGCATACTTAGCTTCGATTTTGACAAACTTTGACTAACTAAAATAACATTCTAAATTTTTGTCAATCGAAATTGAAACTACTGTCAATTCTGTTTCTTAATTTTTCAAAATATATCTAAATGTCCCGTTTCCCGGATTTTGGCACCAATAAATCAGTTTACCCTAACTGATGTAAAATTCAAATCAAATTTTCTAAACTTAATTCTTACCTTGAGCAGGATTTTTAAGCTTCTTGTATCCTGGTGAACACTACCTATGAACACCACCAGTTGACGTTACAAAACAATTTATTTGAACGCACACATACACATACATATATATATAGTTTTCACGATCTTTTACTTAAACTCAGTACATTAATCCAGAGCGCAGTAGTTTATTTTTAGGTTACATGAACCTTCCATTTTTCAATTCATTACTAAAAGTAATTATTAGGCCATAAATTTTGGCCTTCTAAACAGAATCGAAACCCCTTCTTTTTCTGCGCTAACACACACCGGCAAACTTTTCTAGCATTCTATTGCATCAAATCAAATAACAAAAAAGTATCTATTCAAAGCTTCTCACCATCTATTGAGCACTACAATTAGTGAAACGTCAATACTGCTAATTAGGTATAAATTTAAATAATAAAAGTATTCTGTATTGAGACAACCATGCTGCCTTAAAATTTTCAAATTCACCTATTGAAAATTATCAAACAAAACATATTGGCATAAAGTAACATTTCTTGATAAATTTAGTTGAAAAAGAACTTTTTAAATTGAAATTTGCTAGCAGTAAAAATATTTAAAATTGCTTAAAACATTTCATACATCTTTAAGGGAATAAAAAATTGTATATATACAATTTTTCATTCCCGAGCAAGTTAGATGCTTTTGAGTTTCAATCGTAAGGTAAGGTGTAATATGTAAGTTATTTATGTGATTTCCCATCTACGTAATGTTTATACCTACAATTTATTCACAGAATGGACTTTATTTCTGTGTTTATACAAATATTTGAGAAACTGGATATTTTGCTTTTCTCAAAATATATTTATAATATTTAAATATGCTTGTGTAGCTTTGTGTTTATACATGATATTTAAATGTAGTTAATTGTTTATACTCCATTTAAGAATGTTAAATAGCAATTGTCTTTATTTTGATACTATGTGTTTAGTTAGCTTTTTGTTACTAGAGTTTTAGGTATAATTTCTTTTTTTGTAGAGCTTTAGATTTTTCATGACGAGGGCAATTAGTAATCATAAGTACAAAATTCGGAATTTGCAATCGTTCTTGATAGATTCCAGCCATTTTGCATCTTTGTTTTCATATTGCATTCCAATGTACATGCGGTCATCCAAATTCTAAAGTGGATCAGTATGGGGCCGGCGGGATTTCTTCTTCTTATCGGGCCTAGGTACAAGTTTTGTGATGTCACACCTTGAATGAATGAATGAATGATATGAAGGTGGGTGGCTCCAGAAGAGCCTAGCACATCGACCAGTGGTCTATTGTACTACCCCAAAAAGTGAAGGTCCCTAAGAGAAGAGACCAGTAGCCGTTGCGAACATAAGCAGGCACTTGACAGGAATGTCGTTCAGCTCCCAGGGTTCAATCACATGACGACCAATGTATTCGAATCTGTGAGCAGAGTAGGCCTCACATTCACACAGAATGTGAGCTGCAGTTTCTTCGCTGTAATTGCAGCCTCTGCAAAGCGAATCCTTGGAGACACCCATAATATTAAGATGTCTCTTGAGAGTGCAGTGCCCAGTAAGGAGCCCAACAGCTCTCCTGATGCCAGTTCTACTGAGCCTAAAAAGTTCCTTTTGACGTGCACTAGGGCAATTACAGTTGAGAATTTTCGCTTGCCTTTGTCCCTTAGTGTCACGCCAGTTCTTGCATTGAAGCTTCCTGAAGATGTCAAAGACAATTCTTCTGATAAGATCATTGGGAATACCCAAGGCTGGCTCAGGGCCCACAAAAGGAGTACTAGAGCCTTTCCTAGCAAGTTCATCTGCCAATTCATTGCCAGGAATGCCCGAATGACCAGGCACCCAGTACAGAATGACACTATTATTACTAGCAATTTTACAGAGAGCTTTATAGCATTCCCAGACAAGGGAAGACGTCACAGTGAATTTCCCCAGAGCCATAAGAGCAGCCTGACTGTCAGAACAAATGAAAATCTGGCTATTCTCATACTTTCTGTCATAGCAAATTCTACAACACATAAGAATGGCAAATACTTCAGCCTGAAAGACAGTAGCAAAATTGCCAAGCGGATAAGATAGCTTAGTGCCATCATCAGGGCAACAGACTCCCGCACCAGTACTTGTGCCAATCTTCGAGCCATCAGTATACCATACAAAGCAATTATGTTTGTTGTAGGTTGGAGTCCTCTTCCAATCATCCCGCGAGGGGACAAGAATTTCATAAGGCTTATCAAACGTAAATTTGACATGTATGCCATCAGGTGGCATACAAAAATAAGGATGCCTAGCAACATTACTGTTAAGTTCACCCCAAGATAGATACCTTGAGTAATCTTTCCAGTGTTTCAGATATTTGAGTCTGTTCATGCAGATAAGTGCTTCTGCCTCAATACGCATATAGAGCGGATGCAAGCCAAGTAAAAGTTCAAGAGTTGCAGTAGGAGTGGTTTTCATGCATCCGGAGATTGCAATGCACACCATCCTTTGAAGCTTAACTAAATCAAGTTTAGCAGTTTCACTTCTAATTCTGGACCACCAAACAATGGATCCATAAGAAATGATAGGACAGACTATCATCGAGTAAATCCAATGGATAGCTCTGGGATTAAGGCCCCAGGTTTTCCCAATAGCATTCCTACAAGACCAGAAGATTCTTCTGGCTTTAGTTGTGCAGTAGTCCAAGTGTCTCTTCCAATTAAGTTCCTTGTCAAAGTAAATTCCCAAGAATTTAACCTCCTTGGAGCAAATAAGCTTCTGTCCAAAGAAGCAAATATTCCCAAGATTAAGTATGCGTTTCCTTGTAAACGCAACTAAAGCAGTCTTCTGCGGATTAACCGTAAGACCTGCATTTTTACACCATGTTTCAACCCTCCTAAGAGCAGTAGACATCATGTCAGAGACAGTGTTGCCAAATTTGCCCCTGGCAACGATGACAACATCATCAGCATATCCAATGCAAGAAACACCAGAGATATTAATGCTTTCCAGAAGAGAGTCCACAACAAGACACCAGAGAATTGGTGAGAGCACACCCCCTTGTGGACAGCCCGAAAGTGCATGCACAGTCATACTTTCACCAAGTAAAGATGCACAGATATACCTGTTAGATAACAAGTTCTTGATCCAATAAGATATCGTGGTATCAACACCTCTTCTGTTGAGAGCAACAAGAATGGTGTCAATAGGTACTTTATCAAAGGCACCTTCAATGTCAAGAAAAGTAGCAAGAGCAATTTCCTTGGCATTGAGATTTCTCTCTAAAATAAAGGAGAGACTGTAAAGAGCAGTGTCCGTAGATTTGCCCGGTTGATAGGCATGTTGAGAACTAGACAAGGGCTTAGAGGCCAGAATCACTTCCCTTAAATACCTATCGATAAGTTTTTCAATAGTCTTAAGCAGAAAAGACGTAAGGCTGATAGGCCTAAAAGATTTGGCCTCATAGTAATTGTGCTTTCCAATTTTTGGAATGAAGATTACCCTAGTATGCCTCCACGCATTTGGTATATGACCAAGGGCAATACAAGCTCTGTAGATGTTGCAGAGAATAGGAGCAAGCATCTCTTTTCCCTCCTGGAGAAGAATAGGAATGATGCCATCAGTTCCCGGAGTTTTATAGGGTTTATGGGAATTAATTGCCCATTTAACCCTATCAAGAGTAACAATGCTCCTAGCAGTACCCCAGCTATTGTCGTCAGACAAGGTGGAGTAAGCAATACCACTGTCATTCTGAACAACAGGATGAGAAACCGGAAAGTGAACTCTGAAGAGCTCATTAAGGGTCTCCTCACCAGTGACAGTAAAGTCACCATTGGGCTTCTTGACAGTGTTAAGTTTACAATTTCTGTCTCTAGCCATCAACTTAACAAGTTTTGCAACGGCAGGAGTATCATTAATACCTTCGCAGTATGTTCTCCAAGAATTTATCTTGGCATCCCTAACTGTTTTATTATAGGAGGTGAGGGCAGATTTATAAGTCTGCCAATCACCATTCTTCTTGGCTCTATTAAAGAGCTTCCTGCATTTCCTACGCAACCGGCTGAGCTCACTAGACCACCAAGGAACAGTCCTTGGGGAGTCAGCTATGGTGGTTCTGCAGTTGCTATGAAAGGCACCGATGATGGCCTGTTGCACAGAGTCAACAGCCAGATCCACGCTTTCAATAGAGGAATACTCACCAATATGATTCACCAAATTGGCCCTAAGGTCTTCTTTGTAGGAACCCCAATTCGTCTTCCTAGGGTTCCTACCTTTGTCCTCTAAAACAGTTACAGGACCTTTAACAGAAAAGGAAATTAATTGATGGTCAGACAAAGATATATCATCTGAAACCCTCCAATCAATTACGGACTCAAAAGCAGAACTATTACACAGGCTAATGTCCAAAACCTCGCGACGTTTTAAGGTCACAAAGGTAGGAGTATTACCCTTATTAAGTAAATAGAGCTTATGAAGAAGGATCTGATCCAAGAGATCATCACCCCTATGGTTACAGTTACTACTGCCCCAAACAGTGTTATGGGCATTTGCATCGCAACCAATGATCATTTTTTTATTATTACAGTACTCAGTAAGATTAATAATGACCTTAGAGAGAGTTTCCTTATCTTCATAAGGAAGATAGGCAGAAGCAAAGATGTAATCCATCATATGTTCGTCAGTTTTAAGTTTCACATTGATGGCAACATTGTCACCGTCAAGGAATTTAACCAGATGAACAGCATTGAGCTTGTTGCTAACAGCAATACAGGCTCTGGGTCTGGTACAGGATGTGTCATAAAAGACACTGAATCCTTTGATCCCTAGACCCAAAATCTTTCCATTACAGGTCCAGGGTTCTTGGATGAGAGCAATATCAGCTCTACCATTGAAAAGCCTTTTGCTAAGAATAGCAGAGGCAGATCGACTGTGATGCAGATTAATTTGCACAACCCTAAGACAGCCCATAAACAAAAAGAAGAAAAGGGCACAGAAAGACTAGGAGAAAGAAATTCACCTAGTATCATGACAATGATCAGCTTCAAGCATGATATCATTGTCAAAATCCTTCATGCGTTTTTCCAACTCATCATCCGAGATCGGAGGGTTAGCATGAAGTCGAAGGCCCAGACCACACAGCCAACCCTAGGGCTTACGGCAGTTTAATGTGTGGCCGGGAGAGGAGGTTAGCCGAAACCGTCCTCCAGTCAGTCACCAAGTTTCAGTCTGCAATTATTTAAAATTCAATAAAGTGGTTACATGGTAAATATATATACAGACAGTTTTAGAGTTTTACATAAAATACAGTGGGAAGGGAGGCAAAGAAACGTAGATTTTAACAAATTTTGAATTTTGAGGTAAAAATTAAATTATTTTCTTAAAATGAAATAAATTTATGTAAAACGTATGGCCAAAAGAATCCGAGCAACCGCGGGAAAATGGACAATACAGTAAAAACCAACAAAAGAAAGCAAAAAGAACATAGCTGAATAAAGGTTACAATCAGTTGAGGTAACCGGAAAAGGGTTAGCATGAAGGGTTAGCATGAAGTGTAACATCTGAACCAGAAGCAATTTCTAGTTCGTTAAGTCTAGGTATCATAGTCTCAAGACTACCAATACTTACCTGAGAGGAGGTCGCCCGGTCTGCTGGCTGTTCCTCCATCTCCATCTTCCCCTTAGGCTTTTCGTTTGGATCACGAAGAATCTTGAAGACTCCACGGTCCAAACCGGTGAATGCACCAAGGTCAGCTTTGCGAATCGCATCCGCAGCCTCCGAATCCACCTCGAAGATCCATCTTACAGAGTGGGGTTCCACAAAGTTTTGCAGAACACGCCACTCCTCAGACTTCAACTCCGGGTTGAAACGGTTCAGCCGTTTCAGCAAGACACTCGGCTCCTTGGTGTACACATCCCTGGTTTTAAATGCCACCTTGACAGGTTTGGGAAGGTCATTAGCACTCAAGACCATAAGTGCCTCTCCCAGAACCTGACTGTCATTATGGAAGGTTCTCTTGACCCATTCCACAGTATTTGCATCATTGCAATGAAGAATCAAAGCTCCAGCGTTTGAGCTGAAGAAATGAATCTTCGGAAGTTGCTCACCAGTTGGGATCTCATCTATTTTATCGAGAGTCACCAACTGGATGATATCAACCTCTTCCTTGCTCAGCTTGCTAGAAGGGAAGGACTTTTTGACGATGGCCATCTTAATAACCTGGACCGCTTGAGCGTATGTTCCAGGTTGGATGTCCGTCCTCGATCTCTTCTTGTCGACTAGATCTCTTGGAGAAGGTGTGGCTCCTGTCGACCTAGGTCGTTTGGTGCCTCCAACTTTCTCTGTGGCAGTGCCGGCTTTTACAAGCTCCTGGTCCAACTGCCTAGGCGTGCGCCTCCTCCTGCGCCTCTGTGCTTTGGTGAGTGTACCCTGCGTCACAGCCATGGTTTCAGTGTGTCGGTCACCAAGGTTCGCGACTCCACTTCCTTCCACAGCCGGACTGCAGGCTTCCTCCTTTTTTCCAAGATCCAACCCCAGAGGGGTTGTTTCAATGGCTGATTGGGAAACATCCGAAGATGTACCCAATCCTTTCAACACTTCTTTATCTGCACCGTCGCAACACGGAGAACCAGGAAAACTCGAAAGAGCCCAATCTGATTTCTCCATGCTGTAACCATAAGACAGAAAAAGAACCACGGATTACTTCCAGTTCGATCGAGGCCCCCGCTAGGCGTCGTCTCCCCACACTTTTCTAACGTGAAAAGTGTAACCGCCGGAGTCATTCGCAAAGCTAGATGATAAGGAGCGGGTCATAACGTGCACCAGGTACACAGGGCCCAGGGATCAGCAAGGATCCAAGGGGGATTTCTCGATATGAAACGCTCCCCACCATCCAACCAACGCAACCAAGGGACTCAACCTCTGGAACCGTTTACTGCAAACGTTTCTTGAAAGCAATACTACAGATGCACGCCGCTTCGCCCTTTTCGCCACGCAACCACCTGGTCCCGTTCCCGAGCCCAAACGGTATACCTTACAGCAGAGGCCGAAGAGTGGTACTAAGGCCCATAAGGCAGAAGTGAAGTTTACTAGGGGCTTGGCATTGATGCAATCTGCAGCTAGAAGAAAAAGTTTGCTCGGGTACCTCGGGATAGCAACACCCGTATCCACAAAAGAAATGGATCCCTGAGGATTTTACAGAGTGAGACTAAGTGCCTCACTTCCAACCCCCAACCTGGAGGACCAGGATGCCTCATTTGGTCTGGAACCTCACCTTCGACCTGTCCGGCAAGGGAGACCCTACCAGTAGCCGAAGCTACCGCCGGCATAGCTCTTAGGATCATCGATTCACGCAAGCTCCACCACCCCGTCAAGGCTCAGGCATCATTTAGTGGAGATGTCACACCTTACATCCCATTCACGGCTTTTACATGTTGCTCCAGTATTTAATCAGTGTCGATTATGCAGTCGATATTTTAGAGTCATATTAGTTGGTTGAAATAAAAATGTTATAATTGAATAAATATAACGAAAACAAATTATATATATAAAGAAGGAATATAAATAAGATTGTAAAGTAAAAAAATACTGAATATTTCCGTAGTTATAAGTTTTTTTTCCTTTTCTTTTAAAAGATTCAATGCTAGGTTTTAACCTTTTGAATTTTATTTTTGCATAAAATTCATTTACTTGAGAAATTTGGCTTTTGTTCTTAAATAACCTAATGCACAGAAACACATTATGACCTCTTATATATATATATATATATATATATATATATATATATATATATATATATATATATATAATAATGCTTTTAGGCAGAGTTAATTGAATTTCTAATCACATAGTTCTCATAAAACCTTTTTGTAATAAGGTCTTTCAAAGGTTTTAACTGTCATATTTACATAACATACATTGTATATCCTAATATACATACATAATAATAATATTTAATAATTAATATACTATTAATAATTATTTAATACTATTATAATTAATATAATATTAATACTTATTTAATACTAATAATAATTAATATACATACATATTTAATAGTAATATGCATACATACTTAATAATATATATATACTTAATAATAATATACATACATATTTAATAGTAATATATATATACATACTTAATAATATATATATACTTAATAATATAATATGCATACATAATAATATGCATATATACTTAATAATAATATACATACATAATAATACAGATATTAGATTTATATTTTAAGCTTCAATAAGTGATCACGCCCATTATGAACGACTATTTCGCACGTTACATTTGTAATTGACAGCCGGGTTGTGATATAATAATATTTATTTTTCGTTATTGTGCACTTTCAGATTAAATTGAAATCCCTGTTTTGGTAAAATATAATGTAGAGATTAGCGTGAATGACAGGAAAAGACAGTAGTCTCAAATAGTAATAATTTAAAAAAAAACTAAAAAATCGCTTTCGAGTGATACGCTTTTTTACAACAGAAATAATTTAATAAATTTGAATAAATCGGTTAAATATCAAATATAATACTGTATTACAATGACAAACTATTTTACCAAACTTATTTTAATAGCTTAAATCTTATCTGTTTTTTTATTCAACGAAAATAATTTCAGACGTTACTTATTGACAGACGATTTTCACCTGTGATGTGAAGTTTTGAAAATTCTACTTTTAACACTTTAAGGTTGCTGAGTGTTGTCATCTGCATTTTAATGAAACGATAATAAGCTAAATAATCCACGAAAAATTTTCAGTGCCAATATGAATTTCAGTTTTTCCAAAAAAAATTATGAAATTCAGATTTTTTTTGTATTAAAAACATTGTAGTTCTCTTTTAGATAAGAGTGTTGTGTCATTTTTCTATCAGTTAAACAAATTGTGGTTCTTTTTTAGATTCTTAATGTTCCATGCTATTTGGGAGGTATGGCACGGGGCTTACTGGGAAAAAATAGCCCATTGCATATGAGGCAGAAACGTAGAGAAGCATTAAAAGATGCTGATTTAGTTATTTTAGCAGGTATATATTACATTATCATTTATATATTTAATTGGTTTTGATGTTTTGAAAGTATTATTTAATTTCCTGTTCATATGTGTTTGAGAATATTTTTCTATTTTTATGTGGTGTATTTATTTTGCATCAATCATACTTTATTATGGTAATGTATGGATCTTTATCTTGGATTCAGGTACTGTGTGTGATTTTCGTTTATCATATGGGCGGATTTTAAAGAAGAGTTCAAAGGTTGTGGCAATTAATATGGACAAAGCTCAGCTTATAAAGGTTTTTATAATTCTATTCTTTTACTATTTCTATATTTTCCACTCATTTTTTATTTAAATACTTATGAATATGATATTTAAAAAAAAAAGTTCTTACTTTTTGAGGTTCTGATAAAGTATCTTAGTTTGTTTTATTTTTATCATTTTGTGCCAATTATATTGTATTTTTACCTTGTCTACAAGTCTTATTTTAGCATTATTTTATTTATATAATGTGTTTATAATGATCAATAGATATTTGTATATAAAAATTACTTATACAGCGTTTCTAGTCTCTGTCAAAGCTGATAGATATGGATGTTTGACACTCAAGGAATTGCACATAGCAGTTTATTTATATCAAACATATTAAGAATTTAAAAGCAGGATGCTCAAACTACAAATGATTATGAATTTTTAAAATTAAAATAATACAAAAGCTGAAGTTTATTTACAAAATTTTAGCATCTTCTGTTATTTCATTAACTTTGAAGTTTTTGTAACTAAAACTATATTATACTTTGTATGCATGATTTCTACCTTATCTTTAAAACAAAACCTTGCGATCGTCATCTAAAAATGGCCCAAAATGTCAGTGAAATTTTTTACACATTCTCAAACTTGGAGTAGTTGAAGAATTTTAAAATTTTAGCTCAAATTCTTTAAACTCATTTGTAAAATTCCTCTAATATATTGAACTTACAGATATAACAAGTATTCTGCTTGTCATTAACAAGTGTGATATAAATAATTTTTCATATTGGGTTTCTTGACCTGGAAATTTTCAATATTCTACCTGGAAAATCTAGAAATACCTGGGAACTTTATTATGCTGTTTGAAACAATCCTTGTATGGTTGTTCTTAGATAGTGCCATCTCTTTTTATCGAACTTACATCTTAAGTTCTCAAATTTTTCTTTAATAGACTTTTTCTACTCATATAACCTCAAAACATTAGCGCTTTTCTATCATCATTGCATTATTCTCAAAATCATGGCATTTGATACTACTGATTGTATGGCATATTATTTGTCTGGTTGACCTTGCTGCCAGTTGCTTTTATTGTCTGTATAGATGAAATATCTTGTGTCAGTATTATTAATGTTTGAATGTATAGTGTTTATGCATATGTTAATATTTTTTGCAACTTTATGAGGATTACATCAATGTTAATTCCTTTGTCTACTCTGCAACAAGTTTGTAAGTTGATTTATGTTTTACTTTGCCATCTGCTTTGTTAGTCCACTTTTCACTTAGATCAGGTTTCTCCTTCTTCACTTGTATTATTAATGTATTCAGTATTTTGCCTATTACTTTCTAGCTCTTGATTTCCTTCTTTTAAGGAGCTCTTGAGCTTTCTTCTTGTTTAGGAACATATTTTCTTCGAAAATTACATCTTGAATAGATAAAGAAAGTTATTTCTCTTGTTTCCATGATTTGTATCTTATAAGTCCATCTTCATCCACTAAAATGCACTCTGGCTTTTTGGGTTGAGTCTGATTTATTTATATCTAAAATTCCAACCGTCTCAGCTCTATATAGACTCTCAGGCGAGCTATGACATTTCCATTTCCAAATTAAAGTGCTGGATTTTTTAAATCTATAGCACTTGAGGGTTCACTTACTAATACAAGTAAAATAGATTGTCCTGACACTAGTGAGGATTTAAACCAAATGAAAAATATTCCTTGTAGAAGTTTAATAGAATGCCTAAGTTTCATTTCTAGTATGACAAGACCTGATATGTGCTATGCAGTAAATATTCTACCACAATTTCAGGAGAATCCAGGTATTGGGATGCATTATTAAAGTTATTGGGCTATTTAGAGAAGACTAAAAATTACAAGTTAAATCTATCAAGGATTAGTGAACTTATTTTGAACTGTTATTCAGACTCTGATTTTGCAGCCAATAGATCGAGTATCATTAGGGGTATGATGTTTTATGCAGATAAAGTACCCATATCATGGTGTACCTTCAAACATAAATCTGTAAGCCTATCCACTATGGAAGCTGAATATGTATCATTAAGGCTCCTCATCACACAAAAATATCCAGATTCCTTTGAGTCCGAAATGGGACCAACTACTTTGCTTTGTCCCACAACAGGACTGACAGCTTCCAGGAGCTGTGACAGTGAGGAAGTTATTAGGGTTGAATTCCCACCCCCAGAGATCTTCCCCTTGCTATTGTATGTGTCTGCAGAGTACTACATCACTTTGAGCGTGCGTCTTCCCCTGTCACCTCCAATAATGAGACCAACACCCAAGACTATTCACAGGAAAACGAAAAATGCAGTCAGCAAAGTAGTGTAATATTGAATAAGAACCATAGATGATTATTGCTCATGGTAGTAAAATATTTGTTTTAAAAAATAATAGAGAAAACTATTTTTTATTACAAGTATCTTATATTTATAGTTTGTAATCCATCTTGATCATGAAACAGAATAGCAATTTATATCACCATGACTAAAGGCATAATCATAAATATTAATAATAATAATAATAACTATAACTTCCTATTTATGCAATTAGGGATTGCAATCTCGGATGCTTTCACAATCTCGGGATTTCAGGAATAACATTTTTTTAATCCCAATGTCCCACGGGATTGGGAATTTATTTTTACTTTTAAAGGAAACCCTAATTTATGTTCTTATGTTTCAATTTTCATGTGAAAGTCTAAGTTTTAGACTATTTCACGTAAAAAACTAACATCAATAAACACAACATTAGTCCTAGGATTCAGAATATAGCAGACTTCGAACAAAAGGAATTTAAATTGTGGGTGGAAGTACAAATGGTGTGATAAATTCTACCCTGTTTGCAAATTTTATAATTTGGTAAATTGGTCATGATGGAAAGAGGATGATATTGAGGCTAGAGCCATGTATTTCGACTTGAGAAGCCAGCGATGTAAAATCATCATTGCCATAGCTAGGGGTAGTTTAGGTGTACACACGCCCTTTGAAAAATTGTTGATTTTTAATTAAATAGTTAATTTTAGGTATAATACATATGATAGGAGAAAAAAAAATATTTTAATTCTTGCTAACAATAGTAAAATAAATCACACAAATCTTTACTTCTATATTAATATTGAAATTTGTTATACAAACAAGGATCACATATGATAAAATGATCCAAACATATCAAATATTTCTTTTTTATACATTCCAACATAGTTGTAATGTGTTTATGACTTTAGTTATTCTGTTTGTCCGTTCGCATGATAACTGCCATTAAAAATGACTTTATCAAAATGGAATTTTAGTATGTTGTTGAGACGGTCTGTGGGACATTTGGGAATGAAAATGAATGATATCACCCAATTAATTTCAAATTTAACCCAGGTTGAAAAAATGAAATACATTGAACCCTAATGAGACTTAATTTTTCAAACATTTTTTAAGCAAAGTTAAAATTTAACAAGAAAGATCAAATATGCTTAAAGCATTGATTATGAAACACTTTCCAACTTCAATGCAATTTTATTTAAACATGTCTAAAATGCAATACATTCCTTGGTAATATTTTAAAACTTTCACAATACTACATTAATTTATTATATTTGAAAACTTAAACATTCATAGAAAAAAATGAACTTCATTCAAATGATGGCATTGAAATATAAATTACCTGGTTGAAACATCTCTAAAATGTGATACATTCCTCAGTAATAATTTTAGAATTATCATAATACTTTGATAATTTATTATATTTGAAAACTTCATCAAAAACAACTGAAATGCATTCAAATGACGTCATAGAAAAAATAACATACCTGGCTCTCTCTATAAAAGCAAAATTTCATTCATAAATAATTTCCCATTCATGTCATTCATCACAATACTATAATAATTTATTTTATTTAAGAATTAAGACCATGGAGCTACAAGTAATTAAACTCTATGCGTAAAGCTTTATCGAAAAAAAAATCGTCCTTCTCTTTGTAAAATCAGTGAATATTTCATTCATATCAGCTATACAGACACCATGAACTAAACGATTCTGTGTTAAAGAAATATAGCAATTTTAATACAACTCATTCTACATATTTTGCTGTTTACATTTTACATAGGTGAAAAATAGGCTTCGTTGTAGAAATAATCAAATGTGGATGAGCATTTAAACTCAAATATATTGTAATTGCATTGTTTCAGTATGTAAATGCACAGAATTTAAGCAAAATTAAAGTGGTTTTAGGATGGATACAACACTCAATATGAATTAAAAAGAACTTTAAAAATCACGATTTGGGACAAGATGGGTGCCGTATATCATTTTGAAGTGGGTCACGGGATCTTTTCATATATATCATGGTGACGTGATTGCTTCATGTTATTATTATTTTATTTTTTATTTAAAAAACTACTGAATATATGTCGCTGAATTTTTTTTTATATATTTTATGGAACAATTTGTATATTACCTAAAATTTTTGAAGCAATTTGTGAATTTTAAATCCGCTTAAAAAATGTTTGAAAAATTAGGTCCCATGGGGCTCAATGTATTTTATTTTCTCAACCCAGGTTCAATCCAAAACTAATTGGGTGATATTATTCATTTATATTCCCATAGGTCCTACAGACCGTCTGAACAACATACTAAAATTTCATTTTGATTAAGTCATTTTTATGGCAGTTATGCTAACGGACAGACAGACAGACAGACAGAATGAACAAAGTCATAAACACTTTTCAACTTTCTTGTAAAGTGTTAAAAATGACATTGAAAATTTTAGGAAGTGTAAGAAAATTTTCAACAAAATATGTATAGAAGGTTTTTTAAATAAAAATTTAAATAATTATTACAACAGAGGAAATAATTATTTTTTATTACAAATATCTTATATTTATAGTTTATAATCCATTTTGAACATGAAACAGAATTAAGGATAGCATTTTATATAACCATGACTAGAGGCATAATAAATAATAATAATAGTAATAGCTTCTTATTTATGCTTTCATGCAATTGGGGATTTCAATCTCGGATGTTTTTACAATCTCGGGATTTCGGGAATAAAAAATTTTTAATCTCAATATCTCACGGGATTGGGAATTTTAATTTTACTTTTAAAGGAAACTCTAATTTATGTTCTTATGTTTAAATTTTCAAGTAAAAAAAAAATTAGACCATTTTAAGTTATCCCATAAAATACATAAAAAAATAATGCAAGTTATGTTTGGTAGTTTTTTAAATAAAAATTAAAATAAGAATTACACCCATATTTATATGAAGAGATCACGTGACCCACTTTAAAATAAATATCTCATCCATCTTGTGTCAAAATTGTGATTTTTAAAGTTCTTTTTAATTTATATTTAGAGTTGTATCTGTCCTAAAACTGCTTTATTTTTGCTTAATTTCTGTGCATCTATATTCTGAAACAATGCAATTCCAATATATTTGAGTTTAAATGATCATCAAACGTTGATTATTTCTACAACGAGGCCTCATTTTAATGGATATAGAATGTAAACAAATCAAGCAATTGTAAGGTGAGTTGTATAAGAATTGCTGCATTTTTTTTCACTCAAAATTACTTTGCTCTGGAGTCTGGAATATAAGTTATTTGAATGAAATATTCATTGATTTTATATAGAGAAGCAGACGATTCATATTTTGATGACGTCATTTGAATAACATTCATTTTGTTTTTCGATGAAGTTTTAAGTTTTCAAGTATAAATTACTGTAGTACTGTGATAATTTAAAAAATATCAATGCTGAATATATCACATTTAGAGATGTTTAAATAAAGTTGCATTTTATTTGGAAAGTGTTTCATAATCAATGCTTTATGCATGATTGATATTTCTTGTTTTGCAAATCAATCGTTTATCTTCAGAATTCTTTACCACTACTTTTAAAAGTATTATAAAATACAACTTTTCTTTTTAATTATCTATTATGCAAAATATTGTCTTAAACCGTTTTTAAAATCTTGGAATAGAACAATGTTACAAAATATTTAACAATTTCAGAAAAATTAATTCACCATAATCTGAACGAATGTGATTTTCTGAAGTAATCATTGCTACAATCAGTTTAGGTTTTAGGTTTGCTAGACTATCAAGTTAGTCCATCCATGATTTTACTTATTATCTGACAAATAGAATAAACACTAGGTCTACCATTTATGACAAAATATTTTACGATAGTAATGCGATTTTAAAGTTGAGATTTCAGTATGATTTTTATATCAAATAATATTATAATGAAAAATCTGTTAATTAGTAATAGCAATCATAAACTTCTTTTGGAAAAAACATCCTCTATTTTTTTCATTTGGATATAAAAAAAAAAAAATCTAGACTGGCACGTAACTAAAGAAAATATTAAAATTATCTCTGTATAATCATTATATCTCTATAATAAGCAAACTACCCCTATAATCATCATTTTCCTTATAATCATCTAAACGTCATTGAACAATAGTGAACCGTCTGAAGTAATATATAATAATTTCGGCAATAATGACATATATACTGAAAAATGTAACTGGTTGATTTTAAACAGATTGCATGTAAAATTTTTAAATAAAAAAAATCTTAAGTTAATAAATGCACATACTGTAAACTATATTATAACCTGAGGACTGCCATAGGACGGAAACATAAAAATGGTTTCTTTAGTTGCCCCACAAGCTGAAAACAGTTGCAAAAAAAAAAACCCCTTCTACACATTAGTTGCACTTAGAAGCAAAATTTGGTACACTTTTCGACATAGAATATATTAACTTCTTAAATTTACATTGCTTAATAAAAAAATAAATGATATGAATAGTGGTGCGATTTGTATAATAACGTTATAATGGAGAATCTGTTAATTAGTAACGGTAAGAATAAACTTCGTTTTGGACAAACATCCTGTACATATTTTATTTCGATGTTAAAAAGAAATACTAGCCAGGCATTTTGGCTAAATAAAATATGTAAATGCTAAAACTATTTGAGAGGTTTTAGCGAAAAGGCTAAAAACTTTTATTTGCCAATAAACCCTGATTAATAAATCTAATTACCCTATAACAAGTTTCCAATATACGAACTTTCGGATAAAATGGACATTTGTATGAAATATGGAATAACTTTCGGTACTTATTCACATGTGCAATGAACATTGGATATACTAAAAATCATTGAACAATAGTGAACTGAAGTAATATACAACGAATAAGGCAGTAATGTATATGGGAAAAATATAGTAACATAACATTAAATCCACATGTGTACTTTGGTACAAGGTGCCCCAAAAACATTGACCTTTGCTTTTATTCCTCAAATATTGATCTTAGACATATATAATAAATAACAAAGTTGCATAAAAAAAGGTACAGAATTAAATCGATTAAAATTTTCAAGGGAATTAAATTTTAAGAAATACAAAATTTAAATTTTTATACGGCCCCCGTACAAAAACATTTCCAATGAGTAAAATGTGCCTCATACACTAATAAGGTAATGTACAAAATTTCAGCATTTTATCATAAAAAATCCCAGAAATATGTAAAGATAAAAATGTTGACTTAAATCACTTTTCGATGCATCGACATGGGTTCTCAGAGGGGAAAAATCATGTCAATTACATATCACATACGGGATCAATTACATATCACAGACATGTTAATTACATATCACATACGGGAAAAATCATGTCGGCATATCGCGTTTCAGGCGTCATACACAAATTATGAAAGAAAACAATTACATAAATAAATAATAATTTTGCTATTTATTGATACAAAAGTATCTACACTATGTAGAAATAATAACTTTACAAAAGATTATAAAGCTTGCTCAAAATGTTTTCCATCCATGCCAAAGATCCATTAAAGATAAGAGGCAGATATTATTTGCCTATGATGCATTTCTGCATTGCGTCATTTGCACTCTTGCTGTAAACATTTACATTTTAATAATAATCAAAGTGGCATCACGTCTGTTTCAACTAAATAAATTAAGGACACAACCCAGGTAGCACAAATACGTAATTCTTGCGTATTAAGCAATACTTAATCTTTACGTGTCAGGCCATACATAATTATTATGCAAAAACGGTATTTTAGAATACGGTATACCAACCGTTGTAAAAAAGATTATTATTACGTATCCTTATACATTATTATTATGTATCCTTATACGTTAATATTACGTATATTCACATACGTTATTATTACGTATACCCACATACATTATTATTACGTATCCACATATGTGTATATTACGTATCCAGATACATGTTAATTACATATCACATACGTGTATATTACATATATCCACATACGTTATTAGTACGTATCCAGATACATGTTTATTACGTATCATATACGTGTATATTACGTATATTCACATACGTGTTTCTTACGTATATCCACATACATGTTTATAACGTATTCCCATATGTATTTATAATGCGTTCCCATACGCATTTATAATGTATTCCCATACATATTTATATTGTGTTTTTACATTTATTTATTACATGTTTATATTGTGTTTCTACACGTATTTATTACGTGTTTATATTGTGTTTCTACACATATTTATTATGTGGGGCGCGGTAGCCCATTGGTTAGCGCGCTGGAGTTGCACTCGGTAGGCCCGGGTTCGATTCCAGCCGCTGCCAAAACTGCTGCGATGTTCACGCGGAGTACGATCACGTTAAACATGTGGGTCCGTAAGTCCTTCCGAGAGGTTGGTGGTAGGGGAAGGAGGGTACGGTCCCTATGGATGCCTCCCCCACTGGGTTCCGGTCTAAATTGGGTGGCACTTCCCGACCGTCCAAACAGTTACCTTACACCTTTCTGGTAGGTTGGACGGTCTGGTTCTCAACAACAACAACAACATATTTATTATGTGTTTATATACATATTTATCACACATTGGACAACACTACAGTATAGTGCATGTTGCAGACATGATATTTACAAAGTTTTATGCATCTTTGTAAAACAAAAATATTGAGCTAGGTGAATATATTTTTACAATAGATGTCAAATTTTCAGATTGTGTTGATTTCAATAATATACTTGAATTTATAATTTTTTTTTTATAAATTTAAGTACATATTAATATTGAAATCAACACAATCTGAAACAGTATCTTTAAAATTTAAAATACATTCATCTAAATCATATTTTTACAAAGATACGATATATCAAATGTGTCATGTATGCAAAATTCACAATACTATAGAATCACTCTGTTCATATGTAATATAATTTTTATTTTAATTTATATTATATATTGTTAATACAATAATTTTAATGCAAAAATGTTTTTTTCCTTTATTTTCAGTTTATATTTAAATATATTTTTAATTCTAATTATTTCTAAATATTGCAAAAATTATAATCTACTACATTATGAAATATAATTTTAAATCTAAAAGATAAGCTATTTTAAATTGAAAATAACTTAAAAATACAGAATAAAATTTTGGGACATATTAAAATACGTAATACTTAAAACATTTTTGCAATTTTTAAAGAGTTAATTTTTTAAAAGTAAACTTCAATACTAAAAATATATCAAAAAACAATATTAATAATATTGTAATTAAGTTGATAGGCTATTTTAAATTATATATGTGCATGCTAAATCTACACATCTCTGATCAATGGTGGTATCATGCAACTGTGATGATTTTTAAGAGTGAAAACAGTGAGTAAGGGCATAAAGCCCAAGTAGAACATGTTTCTAGATACACAGAACGCAAACTGTTTCACAATTATTTCTAAAGATTGCAAAAATTATAATCTACTACATTATGAAATATAATTTTGTGTGTAGTGTTTTTAAAAAAATTCCCAGAATTTTGTGTGTTTTTATTTCTTGTACGTATCATGTTTATTTTCTTTTAAGTACAGTTAAACCTGTCTAAGTTGGACACTCACGGTTCCCCCTAAAAGCGTCCAACTTAGACAGGTGTCCAACATAGACAGTGTGATGAAATTTCATTTTTCCCCTTCAATAAAGCACATCAAAAGACTTCATTTTTAACATATAGAAAATACTAATAAGCCAATGGTTTTAATTAAATATTGTAATTACTGTTACAAAATACTTATGATACAGATTCTTTCTCTTGTTCTAGAGCAGTTCAGTTCCCATGCATGTATGATATCAGATCTCTTAATTGTTTATATTGGAAACAGTAGATTTTGATATGCCGAACTCCTCTGCCAACTTTCTGCAGCTGCAACTTTGTCTAGGCAATCAAGAATTATTTTTTTCTTTTCAATAGTTATCTCAACTAATTTATGTTTGCTCACCATTAAAAACTAATGTGCATGTCACTAAAATCACAGTCATCTTTCCAGAATGCACTAAGAAACAAATGTGACTTTTGAGGGTAGAGAAACCTTTTTATTCAGAAATCTAATTGGACAATGCAAAAATGGGGTAGGGAAGCTACAAATATCCATTCCTCAAGTGTGTTGTGTGTGTGTAAACAAACTGATAACAAAAAGGTTGCGATACATAATTGAGGGCTGTGGAATGGTGGGGAGGGACGGCTCCTTAGCAACAATAAGAAAGAAATGTGGGCAGATAAGAGCTTCCAGGAAGTGATACAAACAACAAAGGAATACTTCTGGAGATCAACATCAAAAGATAATTCCTGGGGATAGATAAGGAAGATAAAAAATGGTAGGTTACTTCCTTTATGCAAACTCTTATTTTAAGGAATTTGTCCAACTTAGTAATGTAAACAGCGTCCAACTTCCATGATAGACAGGTGTCCACATTAGACAGTATTATATACATGTTAAAACATAGGAATTCGTTCTGTTCCACTGAATTGTGTCCAAGATAGACAAGTGTCCAACATATAGAGGTGTCCAGCTATGCAGGTTTTACTGTATAAGGCTTTTTTTACTTCTTCCAAGTATTCTTTTTTTTAATGTTCTTAAAGTATCAAATTATTTTAATATAGTATTGTGTTTTTTAACATTTCACTGCTGTATCAACTTTTTTTAATTTGTTCTAAGTAGCATATTATTTTAAAATTTCTTCCTAGTACGTATATATATTTTTTAATTCTTCAACTCATGTATTTAAAAAAATTATATTGAAATATCATTTTTTAATTGCTTATAAATAAGACTTTTCTGTGCGATTATTTTTTTATGAAAATTCGACTATTATTCATGTTTTCACATTTTTTTCAGTGTCAATTTCAAAATGTACTCTTGTTCAAAATGTACTCACAGCTGTAGATCAAAAACTATTTAACCTAGAGAGCTCAAATTAGTGTCATTTTCTTTTGCTTTTAATGAGTCTTAATTTGATATATAACGTGACTATGCTATTTCCAATTTGAATTTTTTGAAAAGCTTCAAATTTTTTTTTTAAATCTCAAAAACACCCCTTTTAATTTTTTTGAAAAAAATATATGCTTTATGGACGACTTGTATGCCAAGTTTCATAATGGGAAGCCAATGGGTTCCTATGAAATTATTTTTTTTTTGTATTAAACTATAAGTGAAATTAGCTAAATTTAATTACAAAAAATTTAATTTTGATAAGAACCCCTTAATGATCGACTATGAAATTTGGCACACAAATAGTCCCTTAATGTCTTTAAAATATACATATTTTTAAAAGAAATTAGTTTCTTTTTTTTTTGGTGGGAGGTGGGGGGATTTTCTAAAAAAAAATTTTTTTTTAGTTTGTAATTTTTAAAAAACTCCAATTTAAAAAAAAAAAGAGTTAGAATACCATAATCATGTTGTATATCAAATTAAGGCTCATCGAAAACAAAAGAACGACACTAAATTGAACCTTCTGTGAAAAATATTTTTTGAGTTACAACTGTTTAAAGATTTCTAAACTTTGCCAGATTTGGCTTTTTAAAAAGGTAAATAACAGAAAAGCTAAGAGCCCCAAAAATCTGAAATTTTACAGTTTTTGTAAACTTTACTGGTACTACCAAAAATGATCAATTTCTGAGGTATCAAGGTTCAAACCATTAATTGATTTGACACGGAATGACATATACTTAGTACATAACTCATTAACCAGTTGTTCCAAACATTCAGCCCACATATGTTCTTTTCAATTTTAACAATTTGCTACACACTTAATATTTCACATATGTCACTCAAAATTTAATTTTGTATTTACAATCAGTTACAAAACGTTACTTTTTCAAGAACTTTTAAAATAAGTACTTCTCCAAACTGAGTGAAGACAATTTCATCTCTTCCTTGCTCAAGAGTACAAACTCTCCCAGTTGCAGTATCAGGCTCTACTTTTTGCAAAATGGTCTCAGCTGGCACATTCAAACATTCAATACGTCACTTGGTTGAGGATAAAAGAGAGAAAGAGAAGGTCCTTTAGGATGTAGGAAGCTTACTTTATAGTCGCTCGTAACATTATTCTTCTCAAGAATACATGCAAGATACCAAGATCCTTTATAGAGTATAGTGACAAATCCAGATTAAAATTTTGCTTAATTGTTGGTGTAATATAGTCTAATGCTGTCACGTGTTTAGTAAACTGGTGTTCACTACAGTAATTATGCTTAACAAGAAGTATATTTTCAGAAATTGGGTAAAAAGAATGAAGTTTTTGAATACCCATGATTACAGTTATTCAGCCGTGGCGACAGTATTTCTTTAACTTCTTCATACTCATCAACTGTGCTGTACTCAAAAACTTCATTTAGTAAAAATTGAATATGGATTTGGCACTATATAGTCTATAAAGGATCTTGGTGGCTTGCATGTATTCTTGAGAAGAATAATGTTACAAGCGACTATAAAGTAAGCTTCCTACATCCTAAGGAACATTCTCTTTCTTTCATCCTTAACCAAGTGACATATTGAATGTGCCAGGTGAAACCATTTTGCAAAAAGTAAAGCCTGTTACTGCAACTGGGAGAGTTTGTACTCTGAGCAAGGAAGAAATGAAATTATCTTCACTCAGCTTGGAGAAGAACTTATTTTAAAAGTTCTTGAAAAAAGTAACGTTTTGTAATTATAATTGTAAATATAAAATTAAATTTTGAATGACATGTGAAATATCTGGGTGGCCACTCTTCGGACATTGAAATTCCCTGACTTTTCCAAGTAAATTGAAAAGAAATTCCAGACCAGTAATTTTAACATAAAGTGTGTGCACGTCCCTATTTAGTTACAAATTTGATTAAAGAATCTTAACAATTTAAATCCACTATCTAAAAAAGTTATATTAAATCAGGAGAAAAAAATACACATTTTTTGTTTTTACAAATAAATTTTGAAATTTTTAATAAAAAATACATGTAAATACAGCAAAATTGGACTACTGAAATATTTAAAAGAATTTAATGGTTTTCACTGAAGACAATAAAAAGAAATAGTCTAAACTGATGTCGTCCTTAAATATGGGCATTGCAAATTGCTCACAATGACAGACATCATTAAATATATGCAATAACTACACTGTAACAAGCCACAGCCATTGAATAATTAATGTCAATTCAGCAATGCCAAAAGAATGTCATTAAAATAGAAAAAATATTGTAAAATGTATATAATATTCTTGGCGACATTTGTTCAAAATGGAGCACAAACTCCGCATTTTTGCTTTTATACGGAATCAAATGGACACATGGCAACCTTTATTTAGTGGTTACGAGTACAGCATAATACTTGGTGAAATTTTTCAAAAATGGCATACAAACTGGGCAGTTCTGTTTTCATATGGACAATTAGTAAAAAAAAAAAATCCTGAATTTTCACAAAATTCCCTGACTTTTCCTGGTTGAGTGGCCACCCTGAATATTAAGTGTGTAGAAAATTGTTAAAATTGAGGAGAACATATGTGGACTGGATGTTTGAAACAACTGGTTAATGAGTTATGTACTAAATGTATGTCATTCTGTGTCAAATCTCTTAATGGTTTGAACTTTGATACCTAAAAAATTGATCATTTTTGGTACAGTGATAGTAACAGTAAAGTTTATAAAAACTGTAAAATTTCAGATTTTTTGGGCTCTTAGATTTTCAGTTATTCACTTTTTAAAAAAAGCCAAATCTGGCAAAGTTTTGAAATCTTTAAACAGTTGTAGATCAAAAACTATTTGACCAAGAGAGCTCAAATTGGTGCCATCTTTTGTTTTCGATGGGCCTTAATTTGATATACAACATGATTATGGTATTTAAATCTTTTTTAAAATTGGAGTTTCTAAAATAATTACAAACTAAAAGAGAAATTTTTTTTAGAAAATCTAAAAAATGTTTTTTTCAAAATAATTAAAGGTGTTCTTGAGATTAAAAAAAAAAATTCTTTTAAGTTTTTCAAAAAATTTAAATTTGAAATAACATAGTCATATATCAAATTAAGACCCATTAAAAGCAAAAGAAAATGATACCAATTTGAAATCTCTAGGTCAAATAGTTTTTGATCTACAGCTGTTTAAAAACTTCAGATTTCAAAACTTTGCCAAATTTGGCAGATTTCGCTTTTTTGAAAGTCAATAACTGAAAACTAAGAGCCCAAAAAATATAATATTTTACAGTTTTTGTCAGCTTCGCTGGTACTACCATTGTACCAAAAATTATCATTTTCCATGTTGTCAAGGTTCAGACCATTGGTTGATTTGACACGGAATGACTCTTGAATGAATATTTAATTTTGCAGTATTTTAATTTCTTAAGTTTTACGGTACACCATATGAAATATTGTTTAAAAACAAACTAATTATTCTTTGTAATCAAAGTTTAATAGACGTAAGTTATGGTGCAGGAACATTAGGCGTTCTGCATTTTCAGGTTGCAGCCTATTACGTTTTGGTTCATAAACATTCCCCGATTCTTTCTGAAAATAAACGCTCACTATCAACGCTGCTAGCTGGTGCAGACAAGTACTTTCTTGCTATCTTTGCAAGTATGGCAAAGATAATTTAAAATAGAAACATTTTCTATTTTAAATTGGCATAAAATAGAAATATTACCTTTAAAAAAATCAATGGTAAGTATCATGTTTATTTTCTTTTAAGGCTTTTATTACTTCTTTTAAAAATTTCTTCCAAGTATCAATTTTTTTTTTTTTCTTAAAGTATCAAATTTGTTTTAATGTAGTATTGTGTTTTTTAACATTTTATTCCTGTATCAACTTTTTTTTAACTTTCTCTAAGTAGCGTATTATTTTAAAATTTCTTTCTAGTATATTTTTTTTATTTCTGCAAATAACATTAAATTAATTATAAAGAATTTATACTTTAAATGAATAAAATAATTGTAATATTTAACATTGTCTAAGCAGAGAATAAATGAAAACGTGGTCATATTGCATTTGTTATGCATGCATGTTTATTTCTAATCCTGTAAAATCAAATTATTCTTTTACATGTGTTTTATAGATTTTAGTTTTAGACATGTATAATTGCACTAAATGAATGTTGCTTCATTTACTATTATATAGATTAAATTAATTTTATTATAAACACTAACCAACACTAAATAAGTATTTTTACTTGTAGGTAGATTATAAATGAAGCAACTTTCATTTAGTATAAGTATACTGTCTTAAGTCTAAAATACATAAAAACATGTAAAAGAATAATTTATGATTTTACAAGATTTGAAATAAACATGCATGCATGACAACAAATGCTATCTCGGACCACGTTTTCATTTAATCTCCGCTTAGACAGTATCAAATGCGAGCATGGATGCACATACCACGATGCTGAAAACATGCACTTTTCCCGTTTGTTTTTAAAGCAATATCTAATGCTAAAAGCAATATCTATCTTTAAAGCAATATCTAATGCAAATTTTTAAAGCAATATCTAATGCATATATGAATACAATAAAGCTAGAAAGATATATAAAATAAAATAAAAGTTAAAGCTAAATATAATTAAATAAGTTAAAATATATAAATTAAACATTGTGTTAACCTAACACAGGAAGATCAAGATACAAACCTACAAACACGGCTGGAAACGTAAAGAATAATAACTGCACTCAGTGTTGTCAGATACACAGAGCTTATGGCTTCGTCCGCTGAGGTAGAAATGAGTCCGTTCTGGAAGGCTGTGGTTAGGCTGCCTGCATGTGTGGTCGCGGATGGAGTTGTAGCAGGAAACCTGCAAGTGGACTTCCGTCAAATTAGTCGTATGGTTGTCTTCCGGTGAAAAGTAGCATTATATTCCGTTTAGGTCGATATTATGCTGACTGCAATATACAAGTATAAGAAATTTTTATATATTTTTCAATTCAAACCCTTTTTTATAGCTATGTTGTGTAATATATATGTTTGACTGTAGCTGTAATATAAGAATAAATACTTTAAAAAGTCATTGGACATATTATTCCAGCTAACATGTAATAATGAAAATAATTCCAATAAAATCAAAGCCCCCCCCCCAATTCCCTCCTCCTATATGTATATAGGAGGAAAAAATTCCATCTTATGCGATCTATTTTGATGTTATATATGCATTGGTGAGATCTAAAAATAGTATATTTTTAATTTTTTAAAGTAGTTTATTTTTAAATATTTTCTTTCTTGATAAAGAAAAGTTATAAAATAATTATTTTTTATCTATAACAGGATTTTTTTTTTAATGATGAATTTAAAACATTACACAAAAGGAATAGCAGGAAAAAATAATTTAAAATTCTTAAAACGTAAATTATTAAGTATAATAAATAAGAGTAAATTATTAAATTATAAGAACAAATTTAAAAATGATTTTGAAAAATATATTATTAAATATTATATTAGAATTCGTTTTAAATACTTACCGATGGGAAATCTTTTTGCCAGTTATGAAAAAAATAAAATTAATAACAAAAAAAAAACAACATAATTTACTCTTTATTATATACATAAAAAATGCATTATTGAATAATTAAAAAAATGAAAAAACGGTTTATAATTAAATCTTTTTTAAGAATATATTATTATATATAATATTAAAAAGAATAGCTGCTTGTAATTGAATGGTTGAATATTATGAAATGGAAGAGAAAATTTGCTGAAAGGTAAGTTAAGCATAAATTTAGTGCAATTAAATCATATTCCTTCACTAGAAGTACTTGCATAAATATTTTATATTCTTCCTTCACAACTTTACCAGCGTGTTTCTGAGAAGGAGTAAAATGTCACTTGCACCTTTCTCTTATTCTTTTTCTTCAATATAAAGCACACACATGCAGACCCATGGAAAGCGAGGGGGGGAAGTGGCCTCTTCGGGCCCCCGTCCCCTCATTTTTATACCTAATTTTTCCTGTCTGGGCCGGGTTCCCCTGCACACCAGGAGGGTGAGAACTCCAGCTCAGGTCTATTAATTAGACAATTTTATGATCAAATACTTCTTGTCAAGTTCCTTAAAAAGTTTGGAAAGATTATTATATTTTATTTTCAGAAAAATAGAAGTGGAAAAGAGGAATCGCTCCATTCTTCAAGCTCTATTTTAATGATATATATACATTTGTAGGAGCTAGAAACCGTAAAATTCGACTCTTTTATCGGTAATTCATTTTTAAATATATTTGAAGAATTACAATTTAAATAACACTGTCGTCTAACGTTAGTAAACGAAATATAATTTGTTACCTTCCGCCGTAAGACAACAACCATCCGGTTAATTTGACGGTAGCCCACTGGCAGGTAGTTCCGCACTTGACTGCAGCCAAAAATTTTTCAAAGATGGGCAGGAAATTATCACTAGCCACACATTGAGCAAGAGCAGTAGAAAATTTACCATTCCTGACATCACGAGCATGTTCTGCTAAACGGATGCCAACATTATGTTTAGTGCTGCTGATGTAAAATTTTTAGTCACCTTCAGGAGTCAACAGGGGAACCACATACACCCCAGCATAGCTCTTAAAGTTATCAATATCCTCAAATTTATCGGAACAAATACGATTGAACAAAGTAATAACATTAGAGTGGGCAGGTTTGAAACCAAAATCATGACAGAAGTGAATGAAGGGACGGAAAATCTTAGGATGGTAAGGAAAACTAGATTTATAAGCTAGATGATCATTAATAGCAACAAATTTAGTATCAAGTTGAGTAAATTTACGGCAAAAATGGGCGAAAATCTTATCAATAAACTCAAAGGAATAAGCAGCCTCATGACCAAGATTAAAAATAAAATTAATTTCATCAGTTAAAGCAGGGATAGAAGAGCAAACATTAAATATGCGATTAAAATAAACATTAAAAGAGGCTTTTTTAGAGGATATAGGATGAAAAGAATTAGTAGGGATACATGAGTTGGTAAAAGTGGGTTTACGGAAAACCGAAGTTTGAAAACCAAAGGAGGAGCAGGTAACCAGAACATCAAGAAAATGTAAAGAACAATTGGATTCATGCTCAATGGTAAAATTAATCAAAGGTTAAATATCATTGACTTTATTCAAAAGATGAAAGAGATCATTTAAATCATGATCCCAAATAATAAAAACAGCATCCACGTGACAGCACCAAAGAATGGGTTTAATGGTTAAAAAAGGCAACACCTCACCCTTGAGCTCCTGCAAAGCAGCCTCGGCCAAAATACCAGAAAATGGGCTACCTATATGGGCACCAGAAGTTTGCAAGTAAATTTGCTACGTATATGGTCTATATATGAATGATCCATGTTTGCTTTTCATGTAGCCATTGATGAAGGGTGTACTAATGCCCGAAAGTGCTCTGGCCTTGTTTTTAAAACTTTGTACGTCTTTCGGATGTTTTATTAAATGACCTTCTGTCTAACAATGTTGTGTCCTTAATTTATTTACATTTTAATTTGTGATTAATCCCTCATAAACTTTGTTTAAACATATCTCTGAGACTTTTTATGATAAAATGCTGAAATTTTGTACATCACCTTATTTATGTATGGGGCACATTAATTATATATGTCTAAGATCAATATTTAAGGTATAAAAGCTGAGGTCAATGTTTTTGAGACACCCTGTATACTGATAGATGTAACTGGTTGATATTGAGCAAATTGTATATAAACTTTATAAATAAAAGGCATCATAAATTAAAAAAAGCACATACTGTAGGCATAGGCGCCGAGTTTTCAAAATCTCAGGGGGGGCACAATCCAATAAAGTTATACAAAAGATTCACAAAGTTAATAAAAATATAACGACTTACAAGACCTCCTTGAAAAAAGCAGGCCTATCTCAGTTAGATGACTACAATTGTTTCGATGGCATTCTAAGCCCTACTTGAGGGCAAAAGAACAGTATGCGCCCTTAACAACCGCCAAGAGTGAACTGCTCAAAGAACGTTAGTAGTGGTTGTTAAGCACGCATACTGTTATTTTGGCCTGAAAAAGGGACTAATAATGCCATCGAAGCAACTGTAGTCACCTAACTGACACATATATGCCTTCCTCAAGGAAGTTTTGTAAGTTATTGGCTTACAAGCATCATTTTGGAGTGGGATAACCGAGTGGTTAAGTCACAGGGATGTAGTCGGAGGACCCGAGTTCGATTTCCGGCTTTGTCTAAACTGTCCCCGTGTACGAGCACGTTAAATTTGTGGGTTTAAAAGTCCTTCCGAGCGGTTGGTAGCAAGGGAAAGAGGGTCGGTCCCTGTAGATGTCTCCCCCACTGGGATCCAGTCTAAATTAGATGGCACTGTCCCGTCGATATAAACATATATCTTACACCTTTGGTTAGGTTGGACGAGCTGGGTCGAAAGAACGAAATCAGCAGTTTTATTTATTGTACGATAAATATTTTTAAACATTTTAGGCATGCCCCTCTCTAGTTTATCACTTATAAAACTTGATCGCTTTGACTCTTGAACTCACTCCCTTTTTGACGTACCAAATGACATCACCTACGCATTGCATTTTCTCCCTTCGAGGTGCAATTAGGGGTTGAAAGTGAAAGAGGGGGGTGTACTAGTGCCTTGTAGCGTTGCCACCGATAGAGGTAACGCTTGTAGTCCCTCTAGTCTTTATCACCACAAACATCACACTGCTTTCAACACCACAACCACAAACATCATTCATCTGAGACCAACCACACCAGTTGAACATATGCCAAGTCCTCCTACAAAACGCAACCATTTTTCCACAAGGTTCCTAAGAATCCAATATTTTCCATTTTCTCATAATTTATAATTATAGCTTTCTGGTCTCAAATGACTTGGGGCTGTTAACTGCTAAAAGTCCGGCGATCGCCAGGAATATACTAGATACCCACAGGGTTTGCAGCTTCAAACGGAATGGATGCCACCTGTAAAGACGGCACAGCACTGAATCGAGGAGTAATTACAGATAAGATCGCTTTAGGTAGACCAAATAAGTCATCTCTCCTTCATGGTTATCATTTATAGTTATTACTGGAGGGCGACAACTATTTTTTAGAAAAGCCAATCCCATGGCTGTAAATATTCTGTTTCTCATTGAATTAGGTGGTCAGTCGGAAAAGTTCTGGTAACCAGGTGCTTTTGTCATTAGCGAAAACATGTTTCCTGGGAGTAAAGAGGAGCTTAGTATGTGTGCGAGATAGTTTACGGCTCTATGATAAGGAAGATGTGAACAAGACTGAACTGAAATGTGACATTTACCTTGATAGGATTTTCTTTCAATTATTTTTATGTTTAAAAAAAATTTCATTTTCATTCATCTGGAAAAGTTCAGAGGGGGCTCGTGCCCCTGTGCCCCCCCCCCCCTCCGGAGTCGGCGCCTATAACTGTAGGCTATACTATAACATCAAAGCTGCTGAAAGATGAACATATAAAAACCATTGTTTGAGTAGCCTCATAAACAGAAAAAAGTTGAAAAAATAGACTCCTACAAAGGCTATTTTAAGTGCATTGAAATAGCAAAATTTGGTACACTTTTCCATATAGAATATATCAAAATACTGATATTACTTAATAAAGAAATACATTATATAAATAAATAAGTTGGTATATCACATCTGATTTAAACAAATAAGATTAAGGACATAACTTTATACAGAAGGTATTTTATTAAAACTTCTTATAAGACGTACAAAGTAAGACTTTTACTTTGTACGTCTTATAAGAAGTTTTAATAAAAGACCTGCTGTATAAAGTTGTGTCCTTAATCTTATTATATAAATAGCTGTATGATTTATATGTCAAATAACATTATAATGAAAAATCTGTAGTAATCATAAACTTCTTTTTGGATAAATATCCGGTATTTTTTTTTTTTACTAATTTCCCTATAACAAGCTTCCAGTAAACGAACCTTTGGATATAATGGGCATTTGTATGAAATATGGAATAACTTTCGGTATTTATTCACATGTGCAATGAACACTGGATATACTAAAAATCATTAAACGATAGTGAACTGAATATACAAAAAATAATATACAAATAGTAATATACAAAAAATATGTCAGTAATGTATATGAGAAAAATATAGTAAAGTAACATTAAATCCACATGTGCACTTTGATATATGCTCTATAACAAAAAAATCGATGCACCAAGGAGTTGTCCAATTGTAATGAAATTTCGTATGCAAAGACATTTTGAGCGAACATGCGAATGAATAAAATTTGGTGTCATGAATTGTCTTCAAGCTTGCCCAACTAGGTCTCCTGATCTCTCTCCCATAGAGCACATTTGGGACGTTATGGGAAGGCGATTGCAACCATCCCATAATGTTGATGATTTAGCCCAACAGTTGGAGACAATTTGGCAAGACATTCCGCAGGACACCATCCATGAACTGTATGTCTATGCCACGCTGGGTGACATCTTGCATCCAGGCCAGAGGTGGACCAATGCTTTATTGACTTCCTCCCTTTGTATACGGTCAAACTTTAAATCATTAAAGTGTTCTGAAATTTTAATCGTTTCATTTTTAATTTATGTTCTTCACATGCACCAATTTTTATCACAATCGGACAACTCCTTCTTGGTGCATCGATTTTTTTGTTATAGAGTGTATATACTGATAAATGTAACAGGTTGATATTGAACAAATTAAATGTAAAATTTATAAATAAAAGGCATCATAAATTTAAAAAATCACACATTGTAGGCTATACTATAACCTCAAAGTTGCTGAAAGACGGACATATAAAAACCAGTTGTTTGAGTAGCCTCATAAACAGAAAAAAGTTGAGAAAATAGACAAGAAATTGAGTCGGGTCAGGTCGAACATATTTAATTTTGATTTTCTCCATGATACTATTGATGATTTGAGGATACAATCTCATTCCCTAGCTTTTAACTGCTAGTATACAGCTCACTTCCATCTTCGAGGCATCAGTTCTTCACTCTTTTGGAAGTCTGGTTGCTTCAAATCGCCACTGATAGCATTTGCAGAACTAGCTGTCTGCTGGTCTTTATCAGCCGAAACTGGGTGTCATGTAACCCAATACATTCGAAAACTTCATCATTTGCATATGACTCTCTTCTACCAGTACTGTGATTTGCATATGGTTACATTCATTCCTTCATGGTGTTGCAATTTCATGTTTGAAAAGTGTATATATATATGTATTTGTTGAAAAATTTAAAATTTGAAGAAGCAAGATGAACAGCAAAGTACGCACTGGCATAGAGTCAATAAGTGTTAGCTGGGTCATAAAAGTATGCAGATCCAGTTTCAAAGAAAAACATTGTTCACTTTATTTCGTGAGAAACATAACTAGGCAAGTTACACATTCCAGGTTTCCATACCACAAAACATCAAAAAATACTATGTACAAAAAGTTTGCAGTTGTAAATAACCAGACAGAAATTCCTTGAAGCATGGGTAGTAAGTAACTATACTACCTCTATCACTTGCGTGTATTTGCAGCCACCATTGAAGGTATCACACTTGGCAAAGGAAAACCAAAGGATAAGACATCAGAAAAATATTTAACGTGATTTCCAGACATAAGAAAGTAAATTTAATGTTCAATACATACTGGTCTAAACTGACCATCTCTGCGTCCGTCTCGACTAAAAACCGTCGTCAAACGATATCCAGCAGTGCTTCTGTCTAAAATATTTCTGTCTGCCTGCATCAGACCATCAGTGTCTATGTCTTACAAAGCCTTCTCAGCTCCGTTCTGGATCAGACTGGGTGTGATCTCACACTGCTTCAAGAAATCTCTGCATTATATATCCGAGAATGGACCGTTCCGGAAACGCCCCCGGATATGCAAATCAGATGCGTACGCATTGAGAACTGATTTGCATGAAACCTCATGTTGAAAAACGTCACGGTTCACGCCGGTGGACGGAAAGAGTCGTTCATATTAAATTTGCATAAACGCCCGTTCACGGGAACGGGAATCGCGATGTATTGATTTTTTTCCAACATATATATATATATATATAAATATATAAATATATATATATATTTATTTATATATATATATATACATATACACAGAGTGATTAAAAAAGGATGTGCCAAACTTCATAGGTGGTAGTACACACTAATTTGTCACAGTGTACAGGGTCGGAAATGAAACTTAAAGGCATTACAGGGTGATGGATTGCGTGAGGTGGTCCCATAGCTTGGCTCCCATGATCACCTGATCTGTTGTGTCTTGACTTCTTTTTGTGGGGATATCTCAAGAGTCTCCTCTATGACACTCCCTTTGAATCTGAAGAGAAACTTTTTGTCAGAATTTCGGACACTGCGCCGAAGTGTGCGACATGCCTGGTCTGTTCGAGATAGTTTGCCAATCCCTCCATCGCCGCTGTGAGACATGTATTCAGGTCAGCTGTTGCCCTTTTGAACTGTTACTGAATTATTGTTTATTAAATGCCATTTTATAACTTCTAAGTCATTCTTGTGTTTTCACCTGATCTCATCGGTTTCACCATTAAGCGCCCACTGGTGCCTTTACATTTCATTTCCAACCCAGTTAACTATGACGAAAAATGCTTGGTTCGGTGTGTACTATCATCTCGTAAAGTTTGGCCCATCTTTTTTTAACCACCCTGTATATATATGTATACGATATATATATATATATATAATAGTTTGAAAGTTCAATGAAAGAAAAGTGATGAGATGCTATAACTTGAAAAACCTAACTTTCTAACAAGCCTACAAAATAAAAGTATAAATCAGCAAATCTTCTATCAAATGGAAAGAAATACAAATTTCGAATCATCAAGTTAAAGGAAATCATCAAAAATCAATGGTATGTAATCGATAAAAGAAAACCAAATAAAATCCAAGCATTAATGCTATACACTTGGACAAGGGCTAGGCCTAAATAATGGATATATTCACTTTTCCAAAACTCTTCATCGGGTCTAAGTTTTTGTTGAAGCAAACACAGAAAATGTATGTTTCTGAAGAAATAGATAGATTATATCTATAAACTATATCTACTTGGACAACATACATAAACAAGAAAAAAATAAAAGGAAACAAGAATACCTGGAAAAAAGCACTACAAATGCATGAACCTGTCGAACACGGGAACCCAGAATGAAGAGACCAGTGTTTATATATATATATAAACACTGGTCTCTTCATTCTTATATATATATATATATATATATATATATATATATATATATATATATATATATATATATATATATATATAAGCACTGTAATAAAGATGTAACACAAGTAATAAAGATGAATTAAAATAGAATTATTGAAGAGAAATATTAAAACATCCATAACAAACAAAATCATTCAAATACCAACCAGAAAACACTCAAGAAATGTCCCAGAAACCACCCATTATATTTAAAACAAAAATATTAAAGAAAAATGGAATATCAAATAATAGAATGATGGAATAATAGAAATGCATATTTATTTCCCACAAGAAAGCTTTTCCTGTAAAGGTTATCCTTACTGACTGTTGATCGGGCAAGAAGTCCTATTAAGTTCCAGTTTTTATGTCCAAGGCAATGCAACATCCAATCGATTACCCTGAAGAACTTACTGGAAAATTGCACACTCAAACACAGTAATCACTCGAGGGAATATTATTCACATATAGGGAAAATGTATGTTTTAATTATCTACTTATGAAATTAATTATCTACTCACACTGAAAAAAGTGATTATAAGCCTCAAAATACTCCTTAAATTTTTTACCTGTAAAATAATAAGTTTCAAAATAGACAATTCATTTTTTTAAATAGGTACTAGATATTTTATTAAAATTATACTGTTTATAAGCAACTAGAACGAATTACCCAGCATTGCTCATGTCCTAAATGAGCTCCTGCTACTTATATAATACAACTCAATTTTCTAAATGTCTAAATCAGTTTCAGATTAAATCATCATGAAATGTGAAATCATCAGTTGAAACACAAAGAGCACCACTTCACAAAATTTCTGTGTAACGGAATAGCACTTTCACCACAAAAGCAAAAAGAGAAAAATAAATCTTTTCACAAAATTACAATGAGATATACATAAAATTCTCAATGAGATAGTTTATTATTATACAAACTATTCTGAGAATACAGTTATGAAAAACCTTTTAACAAAATTATAAGGATATCATATTATGACTTATGATTTGCAGGTGGGTGGCTCAAAGAGAGCCTAGCACATTGACCAGAGGTATATTGTACTATTCCCAAAAAAGATGAAACAGTCCCTAAGAGAAGAGACCAGTAGCTTAAGCAAAGATCAACAGACACTTGACAGGAATATCCTGTAACCAGGGCCGGTTCAAGGATATTTTCCTGTGTGGGCAAAACTGTTTGGGGCCGCCCTTCACACACACACATACATACATATATATATATATATATATATATATATATATATATATAATATGAAAATCCAATGAAAGAATAAAGTTATATATAAATTGAGCTACAGCCACGAAACTGGGCATGCAAATTATTTCGGTTTAAGAGTTATACAAATTATCAAACTGTCAACGCCAATGACGTTATAGGGCTCATGCAACGCGCATGAGAACGACGTATCGTGCGGCATTTAAAACAACCGAGGTTCTTACGGGCAATTGGAACTGGATTTTCTGCTTTAATACTGAAAATTGTGTACAAAGATGTCTTTGAGACGTACTCGACAGCACTACGAACAATTGTCTGATTTTGAGAGAAGTTGCATCATTGACCCAAGGGAAATTGATTGGTCCAACAGACGTATCAGTCACCATCTTGGTCGGAGCGATTTGGTAGTTACTCGGTGATGAAAACAGTGGATTAGAGAAGACCTACGTAGCAGAGACTCAGAACGCCCCAGACAGACAACTGCTCGAGAGGATCGAGCAGTCAGGAGAGGAGCCACGTCTACTTCGATGGCATCGCTATTAGCCAATCGAAAGCATTTGGCATCCCTATGCATCCTGTATCAATGCATATCATTCGAAGACGACTGGGTGAATGTGAGATTAAGTGTCGACGTCCATTAACGCGTCTACCACTAACCCCTCAACATAGGCAGAGCCGCCTGGATTGGTGTTTAACTCGGTTGGCCTAGACAGTGTCCGATTAGAGGCATGTTTAGAGACGAATCCCGCGTCTCTCTCAGTACTGATGACTGCTGCATAAGTGTGTGGATGAGATCTGGACTTTTTTCATGATTATACGAGAAAGCTATTAAGAGCAAAGCATCTTAGATAGGCAAGAGCAGGAGGGGACTAATTCCCCTTAGAAACAAGATCACCATCACCTTACGAAAATTATTTTATTTCAATGACCTATCAAATGCTATTCTCATCTAAATTTATAGCTCTAATTAGCGGTTTAGAAAATGTAATGCTTTACATTTATTTCTACATACATATACATATATAATACAGCAATAATTTATAATACATAACTGAATTTTTGACTTTATTTGTAATTTCCCTGTACACAAATAATATATAGGAAAAATATTGATGGGGTCGAAAATTGGAATTTTCGGCTGATTAATACACGTTTTGGGCATCCTTTAAATCGAATTAATTATTTTTAAAGGGATGTCTGTGGGTATGTGAGTATAATGTTAGAATGGATGGAATGAAGCGAATAAATTTTATGATTTTAAAGGGCAAAGAACATTGAGAAAGTCGCAAATTTTCAAACTTCTTTTAAATCATAAAAAAAACGACATCCAAAAATAATAAATAAACAATCATGTTATATGTAACTTTTCAGCAGAAATCAAATGGAATTTACTTTAGACAGCATGAACCGTTCTCGTGCTATTACACGTTTTTCGAATATATGGATAAAAAATGATGCATAAAAGTAATAAAAGAGTATTTATACTATATATATATTATCGACATTCTCGTATATATAGCGCGTTTCATTAACGAGAAAAAACAAGTCAATTTTGTTTTATTCAATAATGCTATAAATTTCTGTTTACGTTAATTAACACACTGCTAATATTATTGTGAAATAAATTCTAGGACGTGGATATAAGCGTTTTACTTTTTTTTTTTTTTTTCACGTGAATAACATCTATGTTTAGGGTTTCTGTAGAGGGAAAACGAAGCGTTACGAAAAATGTAAACTCTTTGGGCGCTAATAATAATAATTTCAATATTTAGAACTTTTTTCTAGAAAACAAAAAAGTATCTGTCCGAGCGAGTGTTTTTTTTTATTCTTGTTTTCATTTTAAACTATAAATTATAGATATAAATAATTTAGCATAAAAATCTATATTTGTTATTACGAAAATCTTTTATAGTTCTCAAGTAATCGCCTTGTCACATTGAAGAAGACTGAAAATTTTCCAATTTTCAAATTTGTTACATCTCAAAACTTAAAAGATCTAGCCTTGAACAATAAGCATGAATTTGAAGCTCTTTGAAAGCCCTACAAGCATATATAATTGGATTTTGGATCGAACTTTTTTTTTTTGAGAGGGGGAGGGGGGGGGGGGTAACTTAAACTTTGAAACTTAAAAATGAGTTTTTTTCCATGTTTAAGACTTTCACGCGAAATATATCTTCGAAAGTATAAAAGATCGATATAATTAGTAAGTGACAAAAATATGTATGAGTAAATTTTGTTTCTAAATTTATATGTATATTTAAAAAAAGCTTTTATAGTTTTCAAGTAATCGTCTTTTGAAAGTTTGAAAGAAGTTTGAAAATTTGACGTTTTTCAAGTTTGTAATGCTTATATCTTACAAACTAGAAGTGATAGCTATAAACAATAAACATGAATTTATTGCTCTTTAAAAGTCCTACAATTGTATATAATTGGATTTTAGGTCACTTTCCTGGTTTTTGAAGTATAGTGGTTATAATTTCGATATTTTAGCATATCAAAATTATAACCACTATACATCAAAATCCAAGTTTTCCAGTGGGTGGAAAAGCTGTAATATTTGAAATGCCACGATTGTTGCAACTCAGTTTGGTTACTTACTCTTTTGTGAAATATTTGTACACAACCCCGAGATATTTTGTTTTGCTTTAAAAATAATTAGGAAGTTAGATGAACATGGAGATTCTAAAGTTGTTTAATGCATGGCGAGGTTTGAACAGAATAGGTGGAAATATACGCATTCAAGTACGTATTTATGTATAGTGGTATGTGCCGCAAGTTTATAGATTAACTAGAATATAAAATCTCGTCAGTAAGTTTAATTTTTATACCGCAAATCGAGTTAGTAAAATAATCGAATATATTAAAGTGGAGTCCATCGTCGGGGTTTTCAGATGAAATCGGAGCGAAAACTAAAAGCGCTATCTATCTATAAATAGTTAGCTAGTAATTTATATTGCTTTGCAAGCCTGTAAATGAAACAAATAAATCTGAAGAAATCGAATAAACTTATTGAACTTTACTGGAGTTTTATCTTACCAATATATTATTCACGTAAAACAATTTCAGCTCCATTGGACTGGAGCCATTATATTTTTCTGAATTTATCAGGAGTCAGAAGTAACTTACTGCATTGCATGTAGTGCCATGAAAGTTGCCCTCACCATTATTTTTTCTAATAAAATTTGAATTTGTAATTGCATAAATCTTATGAATTATTTGTACATCTTAGCAGTTAAACATTATAAACAAATCAAACAAATGATCTCATGAACAAATTAGAAAAGGGGATAGATAAAGGAAAAGCATTTTAATCCCTAAAAAGCAAATATTTAATATAACAAGACAATTCAGAATTTTACAGGTTATTATCATTAATTTATTTAAATAGCTAATATTTAAATATTAGATTAAAATCGCAAAAATATTTGAATTTATTGCGTTTCTGATTTCGCAGATAAAAACATGGAATCCTATTCGAAGCTGCTTGTTACTGTCCATTGTAGCCCCTCTAAAATCTGATTCAAATACTGCAGGGACATAGATACAGAATAATAGAATACTAGCCAAATTACAAGAAAATTTTACACCTTGACGAATTTAACAGTTGTTTTATTGTATCACTGGAACGAATTACCCAGTATTGACTGGGATGTAAATAAACCCCCGCTATTTAAATAATACACTTACAGATAACACTACTCAATTTTCTTCAAATCCTAAACCGACGACAAATTACCAGTACGCTATCCGCAAAGCAAAAAGAAAATACAGGCTCTCCGTAATGCAAAAAATAAATGAATGAAAGATTAATAACCTGTAGGAGATGAACTTGGCATTAGAAAGTTATGGCAGCTGTTAAATCGTATCGGTAGCTGTTAGATCATATCGATGACTGGAGGTTCTGTAATTGTTAAATCGTGAATATAGCTGCTTGGTCATATCGGTAGCTAGATATTAACTGATTTTAGAATTTAAAAATTCGTTACAAAATCTAATTTATATTTTTAAAAAGGCCTTCGAGGCGCATTAGTTCAGGTATAGATGCGACTGTGTGAAAAAATTCAGTGCGGTAGATATCGCGGTACTGTGGACAGACAAACAGACAGGTTCTTCTTTTTATTAAAGATTCACTGGGGGTGAAGGCGATAGAAATGTAATGTTTAAAATGTCCCCGAGTTTGTGACAAGTGAATGAAAATAAATAAAAAATATTAGAAGATACAAAACCTAATCCAAGGGCACGAAAAATACTTAGAATAGAAAAGGGGATAACAATTAGGAAGGAAAGGGGGAGGAGAGTAAAAATGAAAAATAGTCTATTTTTCTGCCAAAAGATAAAGTGCATCACAAAACTAAGAGAGGGGGGGGGGGGGATCATATTTGCAATTATTGGAGGACAAGGCGGTAAAAGAACGCAATATTTGTTTTAGTAATTTTTAAAAAAATAATAAACGAAAACATATGGAAAGAATTTAGAGATAAATGGGCTCAACAGAAACACAGGGAAATACCCAAATGCTTCCAGATTAATTCAAAAAAAGGGAGGGGGGGGGGTAGAAATTATAAAATGTAAATTTCGAGTGGGGTAATAAATAATTTCCATTCGTTGGAAAAGAGGAACGTCAATATTTCATTTTTTCTAGGTTTTGAAAAAAAATGGACAAAAAATGCCACATATCATACAATAAAACTTTATATAAGAATAATAATAACTCGAATGTTTTAAGTTGACTGGAACATGGGGATAGGGGTAATGCATTGTTTGAGTAGAAATAAAACAAATCACAATATCAAAATGTATATTACAAATTTTAAGATTGTTTACTTAACGTTTTACCTAAAAGTGTATTGCATTATAATTATAACTGAAAGTGTAATTATGCAAAATTAAAATAATATTTACAGATTATTGAAAGTATATCTAGACAGAAATATGTATGCATGAGCAAAAGAATCTGTCAAATTCGCAGACTGGGGCTATAGAATACATTTATTAATTTATGAAACAACTCTAACAATTTAGAAACAACTTTTCCACTTTTATGCAAATATTCATAAAGAAATATCAAAAATCTTTTATACCATTTTTTTTATCGTTTTGCAATGAAACTGGAAAAATTACAAAATTAAGATCATTTTACACCATTGCTTAATTATTTGCGTCTGAAAATTTTTCATAGAACAGCCATGGGGTCTATAGATATTATTTTGGATAAACGTGAAAAAATTATTCTTTTCTCAGTATTATTCTGGGGCTAATGCCATAGACTAAATTCAGCATCAAATTTATTTTATTTATTAAAACACATTAAAAATCAACAAAAGACGTAGTCAATTAAGAAATTTTACGAAAATATTTTTAAATAATTGAAAAAAAAAAGTTACCCGAATACTTAAGAAGCTATATTTGACGATGAATTTGTAAATCTTGCACAGCAGCAGAACACAACACTCTGAATGTTAAGAAGTAGTTTTTTACTTCTAGTCACTGTGTTATCTGCAACTGCAATGACCTCCTGCTAGGTTCAATGCCCAAATGAGCTAAAATGGTAGATGACCAAAATAATGACCATCTGGACTAATTTCCTCCCTTCCGCCCTTTTAGAAGTGCGATCATAGAGACCGCATCCATGTGTTTACAATTTGAATATGGAAGCAGGAACAAATTCTGAGAATCGCCCCTTGGGTTTTTTCCAGTATTTGGGGGGAAGCAAGGTGGTCGTCAGCCTCAGGGATTGCAGACTGCATCCAGCTGCAAGATGTATAAAATCTAGTAATCTCCTAAGTGTATAAGCTTACTACTTTCAGGTAGAACTATACATTGCTTCAAAAAAGATATAATTATGGGAGAAAAACCATTTTTACCTTTTAATGTTTTAATACTATCTAAAAGAGTACATTAATTCATTTATATTAAAGTGGCACAAAATTGGTTCAATTTCAAAATTTTTTTTAATACGACCACAAAAGTCATTCTTACTACACCTAATTTCACTTCCAAATGGCCGCCCCTAATTCGGCCGGCCGCCCACGCCTTAAACCGGGCCTGCCTGTAACTCCCAGGGCTCAATCACATGTCGACCCAAATACTCGGACCTATGGGCAGAAAACACTTCACACTCACAGAGTATGTGTGTGGCAGTTTCTTTGCTGTACTTACAGCCTCTACATCTTTAGTGACACCCATAATGCTTAGGTGTCATTTAAGGGTGCAGTGCCCAGTAAGGGACCCAACAGCCCTTCTAATGCCAGTTCTATTGAGCTTGAATAGCTCCCTATGACGCACACTAGGGCACTTACAGTTGAGTTCTTTTGCCTGCCTGTGGCCCTTGATGTTACACCAATTCTCGCACTGCTGCTTTCTAAAGATGTCATAAACAGTTCTTCTGATCAGTTCATTAGAGACACCCAAAGCTGGCTCTGGACCAACAAAGGGTGTGCTCGAGCCTTTTCTAGCCAACTCATCAGCCAATTCATTACCTGAAATGCTTGAATGAAGGATATCATATTATATTGAAATAAAAAATTGAAAACAAAATCACAATGAGATATATGTCATATAATATCACTTTATAACACTATAGAATGTAAAGAGATCTTCATGTTGAAAACAAAAGAATGCTGTGTATACTAAAGATTGTGAAAACAAACAGAAATAAAAAATTTACCATCTGAAATTACTATCTAAACTGTCTGAAATAAAAAATTGACAAAGCATAAATATCACTTCACTTTCAACAACAAATTACAAGCATTGTGATGAATGATTGCCCAAATCTGAAAAAGCATACAATCCTTCGTATACAATAAGTTTGAATCTAAATCCACATAAAATGCTAAATCAATTTAAACATATTACATGCCAGTTGCTTGCATGTTAAGGCGATAATATCTCCATGGAATTCTTTCTTTAGAGAGAACTTTAAAGCTCATCCCAAAATGTCCACTTCCCTCAATTTAAAATGACTTCTGTTTAGAGCAGTTAGAATGTCAAACCATGGGAAGTTTAGAAGATCCATTCCGATGGCTGAATGGGCGACTTAAAAAATTACAAAAATTAAAATTACTTATGAAATCGAAATTTTTTTTTGTTAGAATGCTCATGTATATGGGAATGTTTACCCAAATTATAGAATTGTTCTAATCTTAGTTTTTCTGATACGACAATAAATATATCAGATCATGTAAAAAATGCAAATTTCGGTATATTTAAAATATATATATATATATATATGAAGGATTGGGTTCAAATGGGGTTAAATGGGTTCAAATTGGGTTATCTCATGGATTGGGTTCAAACATTGTTGGAAAGAATTTTCTTTGATCTTTCCGATGGTGTCAAGATGGAACTCTGTGATAATATTTTAGGTCACTAAGGGATAGATTTGTGAGAATATTGGTTAAAGTCTTTGTAAATCAGGGTAAAACATAAAATAACTGAAAAGGTAATTTGAACTTTATAAATATAATGCTGTTTAGCTATTTGAATAGATGTTTAGTTATTTGAATAATATATTACATACTAGAAATTATACATAGCAATTCATTTATGTCAAATATGTTAACATATAAAAATGGGAATCTGAGTTCAAATGTAAATCTTAATTTTTTTTTAAGCACAAATAATTTGAACTAAAGTCACTCCTAACATTCGAGCGTCTTCATTTTTTCCTCAATAGATTCAGGAGTTTGTGATATCTGTTAGGGCTTGGGCACAATTTAAAACTCTTTTCTAATAACTACTCTATATAGTAAACTTGAAAAACATGTCCAAAGTATTAAAAGCAATGCAAATTTTAAAATTTAAACTAATATTACCTTATTTTATAAATATCTTCAGATATATTACTTTCAGATATATTGTGCATTTCCCCTGTTTTCTGGCAAATGCAATATAATAAGAGAATACTGTAGGCCACTAAGTTGAATTATTTTGATCTGCAAAATAAATGAATAGATACTATTGTAATTTATCAATATTTTTATTTTTAAAATATAATTTTTGTTACACCATTGTGCTGATTTGTATTAAATTTTTAGTGCTAATTTTAAACAATCTGAATTTATATTGTATATTTTTTTAATTGTTAATATAGTGAATTTATTTTTAAAAGAATTTATATAATTTTAAATATAGTATGCATTTTACTACTGTTGCATTATTTATACTAATATTTTAACTTTGTTACAGAATAGTGGTTTATTCTGGTCTTCTGTTTTATCAGTAAAAGCACTACCTGCTGATTTCATCATACGACTTGCTGATCAAAATCCACAATATTCTTCTCAAAATAATTGGATTCAACTCTTAAGGGAAAGAGATGATGAAGTTGAAAAATTAAACAGGTTGAAATTTATAGTTAAATTATTAAATATTTTATTATGCAACCCAAATAATCATATTATGAGGTAGGATGATTTATGTAAAAAAAGGGGCTAGTTGTTTCACATAAAGTCTCGCATGTTTCAGTAAATGAGGCATGAGGAAGTCATTACAGTAGAGCTTTTAGGGGTGGTCCCTAAAATTCCCTCTTTTAAAAGTTGGTCTCTAAAAGTCCCTTTTTTTTACATTTTGGTCCCTAAGTCCCTTTTTATTGAAAAAGAATTACTAGTACACCGATGCAAAAATACTATAAACTTTTACAAAAAAAAAAAAAAAATGAATTAAGTTGCCTAAGAGTTATTAATTTGTCTTTCTTACAATTCATCTAATCTGAACATGTGCTGTTTGAGCTTTTGAATATATTGAATTTTGGTTATTGCTACCAATGAAGTAAACTGGGACATTTAAATATAACTTGTGCTCCTCATTGTCTTGGTACAACAGATAATGTTGTTATGTTTTAACTGTATTTCTGTGTTAACGTACTTTGTTTGTTCACATGTTGTAATGGAGTATATTTATGAAAAGTACTCCACTGTATCCCAAGTTATATATTGAAATTTATAATTTCATAAGAAATAATGAACATTAAATGTTTAATTTGAAAACCCCTAATACATAAAAATGGCTAATTGTAAAGTGAAAGATGAATGGTTAAAGAACATTGATTAAAATAGATATTGTGTTGGTTCATGGACACGAAAAGTTGAAGAACATTTTGGTGTTATTTGTAACAGTATGACTAATGTGGATCATGAATACTGCCAAGTGGTCCAACATTCTTGAAAGAAAAACCATGTGGATAATTGAAAGACAAAATCACCCTCCCCCCTCCAGATGAGACTTCAAAGATATGATGTGAATATTCATCAGAACCCTCAACTGAAGTAATATGGTTTCTGAAAAACACAAGTTTTCTCTTCAGCTAAAATTATCATGTCTTGGGGATAAGGAAAAGGCAGTAAAAGCTGAGTTGCTTTGGGCTTTGAAATCAGTCCTTTCACATAATTCACTAAATTAAAAAAGTGACTTAACTGGAGTTTATTTAAAACAATGTGCCCTTAGTCCTTGGTGAATTTTCTTTATCACCTTCTAAAATGATGTATCTTATAACAGAAGCACTTAAACCTTATTTTTAGGAACAAAGACTGTTAATTAAGCTCAAATTTTATTCTATTTAGTCTATTTTGACGAAACAACAAATGAAAACAATAAAAAAGAACAGCAGATTGCTGTTAGGTATTGGTTGCAGGCTGAATGTGAATTCGTTGAAAGGCACCTTTAATTTTTTATTGGGCAAGCAAAGGCAGATGATTTGCATAAAAATATATTATCAGCTTTAGATAATGAATATTTACCTTTATGAAACTTACTCATGATTAGTTGTGATGTGCCAAATGTAAATAAGAAAGTAATTTAATTAGATTGATGAATGAAAGTGTTCTAGAAATTGAAGCAAAGGTTTGGTGTACATTGGCACTTGCAGCCTCTATAAAATTTACAATGCATTATTTAAAGGACTTGAAGAGCTGAGACATGAAGTTTCTGATTTAATGATATCTGTTTTTCGTTATTTACATGGTTGGTTGGGAAAGTTATGTAGAGCTTTAGTATAAGGTTGGTGTTGTGATCTATCATTTTACCAGACATGTGCTATCTTGCTGGTTAACAATAGGTCTATCCTCTGAATATTTTTTGGAGCAATGGGATGCTCTTAATAAATAATTTCTGAAACATGTCCCTCTACATGCAGCTAAAGAAATTGATACAAGAAAATACAAAGGAAATGTACAATTAATTATAAAATCCAATATGAAGGCACAGATAATGTTTGTCATTGAAAGTGTTGAAGACCCAGACCATCCGACTCATCCTGAGGACTTGAGCAACTATTTGGACGGCCGGGGTCATTGAAAGTGTAAAGTTTTTCACTGTTTATTCAAAATATTTCCAACTTGAAGGACCTGTAATTCAGTGCTTGTATATCCAAGAAAAGGAGATTTTGTTTGAACTTAGATATAAATTGTACAAGTAAAGGATGTTATGAGTAAAGGATGAATTAAAAGTAAAATATGCTGGAAAATTTTCAGAACATTATGAAAGTTTGCTTCCATTGAAAGATTTCAGCGAAGAGTTCTCAAAAAAGCTATAAACTCTAAAAGAAAAATATGCTCAACTTTTTCTTCTAATCCAGAAACTATGTTGCAAGTGCTACATATTTAGCTAACCAACTGAATTTAGATAAGGAAGATTTGCATAAAAAGATATTATCAGCTTTAGATGATGCCAACTAAAGCTGAATGATGCAAGATAACTAAAGATTTATACTTTTAAATGGCCTTCCAGTAAGTCTCAGATTGTCTCTCTTGGGAAATTCTTACCTTTGAATGTGGATATTTCCCAACTTGTTGATGAGGAAAAATGTGTTTGAGGAGAACTTATCAGAAAAGAAAGCATCTCTTGAAGAATATTGGCATCATTTTTTTTACATTGGAAAGCATCCTTAATGTGCCAGAATACCCAACAGTAACTAAATTGCTTAACGCTCCCTTGGCATTATAACATTGTAGTGTTTCAATTGAAAAACGGTTTTCAACATCAGATCTGGTGCTAACAAGTGATTAAGCATCAATGAATGAACGTGGAATCAACTCTAAGCTAAACATTTTGTCTGGAATAAAAAGATACTCAAATAAAGTTTCTTTGATACCCATTACTGGTGAACTTTTGGTTATGGCCAGAAATATCTACCATAGTTATAAGACTTTCTTAGAGCAAGACAAGATTAATAAAGAGAGATTTAGGAAAGATACAGAGAGAAAAGAATTAGAAAATGTAGCACTAAAGCAGAAGGCTGAAGAAGCACATTATTTGAAAAAACTATTCAAAGATCTTATAGAAAAAATAAAGAGGAAAGAAAAATACTGCTGATAATTTGTTTGTACTAAAAGACTAGCTTCAGCAGTTAAACAGAAAAACTATAATGAATTAAGCCTTATACAAGGGATGTTTTATGATGTTAGCCCCTTCAGGACCGCTGGTGCATATATGCAACAAAGAGATTCTCTCTTCTCCGGCCTATGAATGCATATTCACAACACGATGTGAACCCAGTGATGCTAAGGTGCAATGTAGGATTGGGATGTTTCATTAATATTTTTAATATCACCAGATGGTGATAGAATCCTATAGTTTTTGCAATGCTAGTTACTTAAATCATTAACCTTCACATTTTAGCTTCAGTTTTTGTTTTTCATGAGAATGCTGACTAAGTTGTATAAACAAACACATATTCAAGCTATTGTGGTGGTTCTGATTTAAAAGGCATGTGACTTAGAGATTTAATGGGATGGTTTCTTTCATGGCAGTTATTCTGTGTTTATTTTAATAATGAGGGTCTTGGGTGGTATGTTTAGAATGGAATTAGGGCTGTGATTTTTATCACTGATTTTTAGGGGAAGTGCATATGAGCTAGTAAGTATTTAGTCGAAAGAATGTCACAATAATCATGTCCAAAAGAGTAAAATATATTTCTGAAACTAAAATTTAATAATTGATGAATGAATCTCATAGTGAAGAAAGTGAAATAGCTCCTACGTGCTTTAGTGTTGTTGTTGAAACCCTGACCGTCTGACCTACCAGAAAGGTGTAAGGTAACTGTTTGGACGGTCGGGAACGTGCTTTAGTGTGAAAGCCATCAGTGTGTGTTTAAAAGACACCAATGTGTGTGTTGATGTTTTTGGATACTTTTGGTACAGATAATTAGAGTTTAAATGTTGAAGATCTGCCACCTCTTCAGTTTTCTTAACTCTGGATTAAATACAAACAGTTCAAAGCCCTTTTAAAGGACATTAATTTTTTTAATCTGTATTTTATTGATAATATTATACAAATAATAGTTAACAAAACAAAGAAGTTTTCAAGGCTCATGTATGAAATAATGGTGCAGTCAGATCCCTTAAAATGCAATAACAGCCGTGTATTTCTATAATAATGGTACATGTATTTTAAAGTAAAGTTTTTATATTACAGTTTTTTCGCCACATTAGGCTTAGCATTAAAAAGTACCTGTGCCTGGAATAGCAGACACTTTTTGTTATGCACAGTCTCACCAAAACGCTTCTTCCATCACTCAGTGGTCGTGAATGGGAAATTCAGTTTTTTTAGGTTATTCAATAAATATTAAAAGAAAGTAAAAGTATGCAAAATAGTGGGGGGAAGGGTTGAATGAAATATATTTAATCCATAAATTAATGGAGATTAAAATTTGCAAGTGACATACCAAAATATTTTTGTATAACTGGGAGTCTACAATATTTTGTGATATCCTAATTTCTAGAAGGCATATTACAATATCTTGAATATTTATGACAGATGCATCAACTGTTTCAGAAAAAACAAAGACACATTATTTAGACTTTTGTCACATAAATTGCAAAAGCTCATGATTTATATCAATTATTTCAGTGACTAAGCCAATGTAATATTTTTTATAAGAAATTTCACAAGAATATTATGACTATAACCTTTACTTCTGTCTTTAAATGCTGTAAAATATTTTCAATTTCAGTGTATTCTGTTTCACTATAAATAGGCATATTGCTGTTAGACTCATTAGAACTTTCAGATATATTTACAAGATATTTTCTTTCTTTTCTTTGCACCAGATTGTGGAGCTTCAGTTTTGCTTTTGTCTTCCTTTGAAACAGTAATTACCTCTTTTTAGAATATTGTTTCTGGCTTTAATTAAAGCAACTCTTTTTTGTTTTAGTTTTTTCTCTTTTTTTTGCATGGCTTTTTCTTCTAAATATTTTAAACTGGCACATCATTTGGTATTTTTGGTGACCCTTTTCATCTTAAACTTATTGACTAATGGGAAAAACATTTAATAAGTGCAGAATTTCTTCAGGTGATCAAAATTTGTCAGATGATTTTCGTGCAATAATTGTGTTGGAATTGTTTGTTGATGGCCTATGACAATTAAAAGGTGTTAATTCTGGCTGTCTTGACAAAATTTTAAGATTTTAAATTCTAAAATTGTACAGCCAATTTTTGCTGTTGAATTTTTTTTTCCAGAATTCTGACATTTTCTTCTGATTAATCATGGCAAATTCATAAGCAAATTTTCTTGTCATTTTAAATATAAGTTCATGATGTATTCTAGCATCATATGTAATTTTCTAACATTTATTTCTTCCTCTTCCTTTGAGAATGCCTGCCTGTTTCCATAGTTAGGCACAAACCTTATGGATAATATGTTCTCACTTTTCACTTAGCTATGTTCTCACTTTACACTTTTGAACATAACTCACTAACAAACTTAACAACTGTGTTGTTTTTGCAATATCTGTCTCTTTGAATATTAAATGAATAGGCCGATTATCATCAATAAAACTTTTTCATCCTGCTTCATGGCTTCATTTGGCACAGTTTCTTTACCAGTTCTCTGTGGTTTGTTGTGGGGCATTCCTAAAGAAGAAAAAGTATTAAGATATTTTAAAAATAAATTTATAATAATTGGATTATATTGAATTGATTTTTTGAAATTATTTTATTATTGATAAATGATCAATGCTTCTTTCGTGTTCTATCTAAAGTTTCCCTCTTCACACCGAACAATGACTTAATCATCATTGTACTGCCATATTTAAATACAGTTTCTGAAGTATATATTATAGTTATATATTTCTATACATTTTCCAGGATATGGCCCTAGCTCCAAGATTTTAAAACAGTTCTAATTATTATTGTGTAAGATGGCTGATTTCACTCACTCTGTACTGTATCCATCCAATATCTAGGGATAGAACTAAAAATATATTAATTAGCTTAAAATATTCTTTTATTTTTAAGATTCTGCTTGATTAATTCTAGATTTAAAATATCATATGTAAGGCATCATGTTATCAAATTTTTGACATTTATTTTCTTGTACTTAATTAGTTCGTTGTTTTCACTTCATTTGCAATCTTTGAAATTTCGAGTTATAACACTTCCAAGTGTGTAAACCAGAACATAAATTATTCATAATTTTATTCATTAGAATCAAATAATTCATCGGTATTTACTAAAAATGACTAATGTCCAACTTATAGTAGAATATGGGGTACAGTGGCCCATGGTCCATTGTACACCAGGTGTTGTGGTCTATTGTGTTCCATATGGAAGTTCAACAGCGAAACAAATTTTCAATTTATTGATTGTAGTCAGATATGATATAAAAAGAAAAAATCCTTACCTTTATATTGTACTGAGACACTTCTTCCAAGTTACAATTCTTAAATGAAGAAAAGGAAATTTGTACATCTGAATCCCTCAGGGGTTCACTTCTTTAGCGAATACGGGTGTTGCAATCCTGAGGTACCTTAGCAATCTTTTCTTTCCATTTTTCTTTCTCTCTCTTTCCTTTTCCTTCTCCTTTTTTTTGTCTATCCTCCTTTCCCCTTTTTTTTTCTTTTGTTCTCCTCTTGTGTTTTGTGCTTCATGTCCTTCTTAACTTCTGGTGTCATCAATGCCGAGCCCTTAGTAAACATCACATCTGCTCTATGGGCCCTAGTACCACTCTTCAGCCTCTGCCATAAGGTACATCGTTTGGGCTCGGGAATGGGTTCATGTGGGTGTGATGTGAAAGGGGTAGAGCTGCATGCATCAGTAGTTTTGCTTTTGAGAAATGTTTGCAGTAAACGGTTCCAGAGATGAATCCCTTGGTTGCGTTCATTGGATGGTGGAGAGTGTTTCATATCAAGAAATCCCCCATGGATCCTTGCTGGTCCTTGGGCCCTGTGCACCAGGTGCATGTTATGGCCCGCTCTCCATCATCTAGCTTTGCGAATGACTCCGGTGGTTACACTTGGTATGTTAGAAAAGTGTGGGGAGACTGAGCCTGGCGGGCGCTTCAATCAATCTGGAAGTAAACCATGGTTTTTTATAAGTGGTTACAAGCATGGAGAATTTGGGATTGCTTTCTGTCTCAGGTTCTTCATGCTCTTTTTCATGTGAAAACAATGCTGTTCTGCCAAATGTATCACATATGGATTGGGCTGCCAACGGCCCTACCGTGCTGAAAATACCAGCTCTTGTTAGATCACCGAAGTCAAGCAGCATCGGGCGCGGTTAGTACTTGGGTGGGTGACCACTTGGGAGCACCGCGTACTGTTGGCACATTTTGGGCATGGTAGACTGGTGGTTTGCGTGCTGGATTTGTATGCTGCCACAACTGCCACCGTGTTCATGCGGAGTACGATCACGTTAAACATGTGGGTCCGTTAGTCCTTTCGAGAGGTTGGTGGTAGGGGAAAGAGGGTATGGTCCCTGTGAATGCCTCCCCCACTGGGTTCCGCTCTAAATTGGGTGGCACTTCCCGGCCGTCTAAACGGTTACCTTACACCTTTCTGGTAGGTTGGGCGGTCTGGGTCTCAACAACAACATATTGATTGGGCTGAGAGGGTTGAGATCTCTGAATTCTCAAAGCCAAAAGATGTGACTCCCAGAGGTATGGGACAAAGTTATGTAACATCATGTAACACATCAAAAGCTAGATATTTCATCATAAAGAAATCTGAAGGAACTTTTGTAAATGTTTCACCATTTTTGATTCAAAAAAGTATAGCTGCCTGTGTAGGTGATGTAAAAAATGTTAGAAAACTAAGATCCGGTGACTTTTTGGTCCAAGTTGCCACAAATGCTCAAGTAACAAGCATAATGAAAATGACTCATATTGGAAGTTTCAAGATCACAGTAAACATATGTCACTTAACTATTCTAAAGGTGTAATTTCTGAATCAGATTTCATTTATGACAGTGAGGAAGAAATTTTGAACAATTTAATAGACCAAAATGTCTGCGCTGTAAGACGTATCAACATTCATAGAGATGGGAAAGTTTTACCCACCAAACACCTCATACTTACTTTTAACTCACCAGATTTATCAAAAACCATTAAAGCAGCCTACCTGATGTGCAAAGTCCGTCCTTTCATTCCAAATCCATTAAGGTGCTTTAAGTGCCAAAGATACGGACATTCTAAAAATTCATGCTGAGGGAAATATGAAACATGTGCCCGGTGTGCTGAGCCTGGACATGAATCTGAAAATTGTACAAAAAAATTTCAATGTGTTAATTGTGATGGTGAACACCCATCATATGCTCGATCATGCCCTAAATGGAAGATCAAAAAAGAAATACAAACCATTAAAATCAATAATAATATTTCTTACCCTGAAGCATGTAAAATAGTAATAGCACGTACACCTAAAGGTATATGGTTTGCCACTGTAGCCACTAAATCCTCAACTTCTGTTGCCACGCAATGTGAAAAAAGATCTATTGCTACACAAACCAAACCTATCTTTGGGCCCAAAGATAGTCCAAATTCTACTAACCCATCAAGTACTGAATTTAAACCTAAATCTGCCATATCCTTAGCAACTTTTAGACCAGAGTTTTCACAGCCAAATAAACCAAGTACCAGTGGGGATAATGAAACATATACTACAGTGAATAAGAAAAAATCCAACAAAAAATCAAAATTAAAAAATGAGGAAGATGAACTCGCAACTAGAAAATCCTTAAAAACAATAGATGCAGAAAATGATGCCAATATTGATGATGCAGTACAGCTATGTGTTTCAGATGATGAAACAATGTTGACGGATATATGTTGCCACCTTCATCCAATAGGTCCAGGGTGAACAGTTCTCGTTCACCAAAAAAGAAAAAACCTACATAATGGCTTTATTGGTTTCTTGGAACTGCCGTGGTTTGCAGACCAAGTTGTTTGAGGTAAAATCTTTAATTAATACTTACTATCCTATTTGTGTCTGTATTCAAGAAACTTTTTTAAAATCTAACAATAGCATAAATATTAAACATTTTACTTGCATTCGCAAAGATTTTGATCAAAACAGGAGGGTTTCTGGGGGAGTAGGCATGCTAATTTCCCAAGACTATCCTACCTCCAATGTACAACTTACCACTAACTTACAAGCTGTTGCTGCTCGTATCCATATAAAGACATTGATTACAGTATGCTGTATTTATATTCCACCAAATGATAATATTGATCACAAGGAACTTGATGATTTGATTGACTGACTACCTCCGTCATTCGTAATATTGGGTAACTTTAATGGTCACAACCCTCTTTGGGGTAGTTCTGACATGACCACAGAGGACAGCAAATCGAACAGAGTATTAGTGATCACAGCCTGTGCCTCTTAAATAGCAATGACCATACCTACTTTCATCAACCAAGCAAAACATTCCACACTATTGATCTTGCTTTTTGTTCCCCATCACTCCTTCCATACTGGACCATTTTAGTAGACAAAGATCTACACAATAGCGACCATTTTCCCATTTTTCTCTCTAACAGTTAAATCAGATCACTTGTGAAACCATCGCGATATATCTTTTTGAGAGCTGATTGGTTGACATTTACTTCCCAAGCTGTGATAGCTGATGACGCAGTGCAGAGCTGTGACATCGATACAGCTGTAAATAATATTACAAATCTGTTGATTAAGGTTGCTGATACTACAATCCCTAAAAGTTCTGGAAATACATCTAAGTATCGCTTTCCTTGGTGGAATGAAGAATGTTGCGAGGCATACAAAAAACAAAAGAATGCCTGGTCCAAATTTCGAAGGTATCCTAACACTGATAATCTTACTGCATTTAAATATACAAAAGCAGTTGCTCGTAGTATACGCAGACGAAGGCAAAGAGAGTCATGGGAGGAGTATGTCAGTGGACTGACCTCTTCCACTTCCAGCAAGAAAGTATGGCAAAAGGTTAAAAAGTGTTCCGGTGTTTGTAATGACCATCCCATATCTGTTATCAATAGTAATGGCTCAATTATTAGTTCTCCGGCAGACATAGCAAATGAAATAGCCAAAGCCTTTGCAGATGTTTCAAACTCAGCAAGCTATTCAGAACCATTCCTGTCACACAAGATCAGATCAGAAAAGAAACCAATTGTCTTCTCACAAGCCAAAAACTTACCGTACAATTCTCCGTTTACAGAGTTTAAACTTCTTACAGCATTGTCACAGACTCAGGGAACCTGCAGTAGGTCAGATGGTGTCCATTATACTCTGCTGAAACACCTTCTGTCCCGAGTCTTTATTGAACTTTTTATATCTGTACAACAGGATTTATATGGAACACAAGTCTCCGACATCCTGGCAAAGAGCAATCACCATACCCATTATAAAACCAGGAAAGGACCCCAAAAGTCTTTCAAGTTACCGACCCATTGCTTTGAAAAGCTGTATTTGCAAAATTATGGGAAAAATGGTAAATGCCCAACTTGTTTATTTCCTAGAAACAAATAAACTTTTATCTCCACATCAAAGTGGTTTTCAACGAGGAAGATCTACCTCTGACAGTATTATTGCTCTGGAATCCCAGATCAGGACTGCCTACCTTAGGCGAAATCATTTAGTGTCAATATTTTTTGATATTGACAAAACCTATGATCGCACATGGCACTATGGTATTATTAAGGACCTTTTTGATTTTAATTTAAAAGGAAATCTTCCCATTTTTATACAAAACTTTTTAGCACATAGGACATTCAAATTTCGTATTGGTACTGTTCTTTCAAACCCTCACGTGCAAGAGGAGGGAGTGCCACAAGGAAGTGTGTTGAATGTGACTCTATTTTCCATAAAAATCAACAGTATTTTAAACCATTTACCATCATCAGCTCATAAAAGCCTCCATATGGATGATTTGCAAGTTTCAGACCAAGCACATGATATGTGCACCGTTGAAAGACAGTTGTTGATTGTTGATGTTGAGACCCAGACCGTCCGACCTACCAGAAAGGTGTAAGGTAACTGTTTGGACGGCCGGGAAGTGCCACCCAATTTAGACCGGAACCCAGTGGGGGAGGCATCCACAGGGACCGTACCCTCCTTCCCCTACCACCAACCTCTCGGAAGGACTTACGGACCCACATGTTTAACGTGATCGTACTCCGCATGAACACGGCGGCAGTGCTGGCAGCGGCGAGAATCGCGCGCTAACCACTGGGCTGCCGCGCCCGAAAAGAGCCAACAACACGCGGTGCGTTGAAAGACAGTGTCAAACTGCAGTAAATGACATTCTGCGATGGGCTAATCTGAATGGATTCAGGTTTTCAATCCAAAAGACTTATTGCATTCACTTCACCAGAAAATGAGGTTTTCACTTACCTCCAGAGATTTTGATGGAGAATGCTAAAATTGCTGTTGTTGATGAAGTGAAATTTCTTGGAGTCTGGTTTGATAGAAAACTCACGTTCCTACCCCATGTTCAGAAACTGAGAAAGAAATGTGAGTGAGCCATTAACATTTTAAAAGTTCTGTCAAATACAAAATGGGGTGCAGATACAACTACAATGCTATATATAGGGCTATTATTTGTTCCAAGATTGATTATGGATGCAATGTTTATGGGAGTGCACGAACATCTGTTCTCCAGAAATTCGACACAATACATCATAAAGCATTACATATATGTTCAGGTGCAATTAGAACATCTCCTGTTCAAAGCTTATATGTGTACTGCAATGAGCCACCTCTAGAATTCAGGCGTGAGCAGTTAATACTGAATTATTACTATTGGGTCATGTCTTTACAGAACCACCCTCTGCAATGACTAATACTAGATGGGCATTATGATCGACTCTACGACCACAGACCCTCACGCATTCCTTCTTTTGGCAAGCGGATATGCAATATATTATCAACAACCCCACAAGTAGATCTTAATGTAAGGAAAACAAAGTGTTTTGAAACACCTCCATGGCATGTTCCAGATTTTATATATCTCAACCCATTTAGTAATTTTACTAAGAGTAACACAGATCAGACTATTTATCTGCAACTGTTTGCTGAACATAGAAATCTCTATAATGAGTTTACTCCTATTTTCACAGATGGTTCAAAAGCTGGCAATTACGTAGGTTTGGCTTATGTATCTAAAAATACTATAAAGTCTTTTAAACTGCATGCATCTTGCTCTATTTTTACTGCTGAGATTATGGCAATATACCAGAGTCTTATATTTATATCTCATCAAATTTCCAAAAAGCACATCATTTATACCCATCCCAGGTAGCACAAATACGTAATTCTTACGTATCAAGCAATACGTAATCTTTACGTGTCAGGCCATTCGTAATTATTATGCAAAAACGGTACGTTAGAATACGGTATACCAACCGTTATAAAAAAGGTTATTATTACGTATCCTTATACATTATTATTACGTATCCTTATACGTTAATATTACGTATATTCACATATGTTATTATTACGTATATGCACATACGTGTTTATTACGTATATCCACATACGTTATTATTGCGTATCCAGATACATGTTTATTACGTATCATATACGTGTATATTATGTACATTCACATACGTGTTTCTTACGTATATCCACATACATATTTATAACGTGTTCCCATATGTATTTATAATGCGTTCCCATACGCATTTATAATGTATTCCCATACATATTTATATTGTGTTTCTACATGTATTTATTACCTGTTTATATTGTGTTTCTACACGTATTTATTACGTGTTTATATTGTGTTTCTACACATATTTATTACATGTTTATATACATATTTATCACACATTAGACAACTCTACAGTATAGTGCATGTTACAGACATGATATTTACAAAGTTTTATGCATCTTTGTAAAACAAAAATATTGAGCTAGGTGAATATATTTTTACAATAGATGTCAAATTTTCAGATTGTGTTGATTTCAATAATGTACTTGAATTTATAAATTTGAAATCAACACAATCTGAAACAGTGTCTTTAAAATTTAAAATACATTCATCTAAATCATATTTTTACAAAGATAGGATATATCAAATGTGTCATGTATGCAAAATTCACAATACTATAGAATCACTCTGTTCATATATAATAAAATTTTAATTTTAATTTATGCAAAAATGTTTTTTTCCTTTATTTTCAGTTTATATATTTAAATATATTTTTAATTCTAATTATTTCTAAATATTGCAAAAATTATAATCTACTACATTATGAAATATAATTTTAAATCTAAAAGATAAGCTATTTTAAATTGAAAATAACTTAAAAATACAGAATAAAATTTTGGGACATATTAAATCACATAATACACATTTTTTAAATGCTTATAAATGAGACTTTTCTGTACGATTTTTTTTTTTATGAAAATTCGACTATTATTCATGTTTTCACATTTTTTTCAGTGTCAATTTCAAACTGTACTCTTGTTCATAATGAAATCTTTTCCTTTTTAACACTTTACAACATAGTTGAAAAGTGTTTATTTATTGTAACTATAAAGACAACAGAAATTGCAAAATTTCAGATTTTTGGGGCTCTTAGTTTTTCAGTTATTGACTTTCAAAAAAGCAAAATCTGCCAAAGTTTTGAAATCTTTAAACAGCTGTAGATCAAAAACTATTTAACCTAGAGAGCTCAAATTAGTGTCATTTTCTTTTGCTTTTAATGAGTCTTAATTTGATATATAACATGACTATGCTATTTCAAATTTGAATTTTTTGAAATGCTTCAAATAATTTTTTTTTAAATCTCAAAAACACCCCTTTTAATTTTTTTGAAAAAAAATATATGCTTTATGGACTACTTGTATTCCAAGTTTCATAATGGGAAGCCAATGTGTTCCTATGAAAAGTATTTTTTTTTGTATTAAACTATAAATGAAATTAGCTAAATTTACTTACAAAAAATTTAATTTCCATAGGAACCCCTTAACGACTGACTATGAAATTTGGCACACAAATAGTCCCTTAATGACTTTAATATATATATATATATATATATATTTTAAAGAAATCAGTTTTTTTTTTTGGATTTTCTAAAAAAAAATTTTTTTTTTTAGTTTGTAATTTTTTAAAAACTTCAATTTAAAAAAAAAAAAAAGAGTTAGAATACCGTAATCATGTTGCATATCAAATTAAGGTTCATTGAAAACAAAAGCACGGCACTAAATTGAGCTCTCTGTGTAAAATATTTTTTGATTTACAACTGTTTAAAGATTTCTAAACTTTGCCAGATTTGGCTTTTTAAAAAAAGTAAATAACTGAAAATCTAAGAGCCTCAAAAATCTGAAATTTTACAGTTTTTTGTAAACTTTACTGGTACTATCACTGTATCATTCTACCAAAAATGATCAATTTCTGAGGTATCAAGGTTCAAACCATTAATTGATTTGACACGGAATAACATATACTTAGTACATAACTCATTAACCAGTTGTTTCAAACATTCAGCCCACATATGTTCTTTTCAATTTTAACAATTTGCTACACACTTAATATTTCACATATGTCACTCAAAATTTAATTTTGTATTTACAATCAGTTACAAAACGTTACTTTTTCAAGAACTTTTAAAATAAGTACTTCTCCAAACTGAGTGAAGACAATTTCATCTCTTCCTTGCTCAAGAGTACAAACTCTCCCAGTTGCAGTATCAGGCTCTACTTTTTGCAAAATGGTCTCACCTGGCACATTCAAATATTCAATACGTCACTTGGTTGAGGATAAAAGAAAGAAGGAGAAGGTCCTTTAGGATGTAAGAAGCTTACTTTATTGTCGCTCGTCTTTTTAAGAATACATGCAAGCTACTAAGATCCTTTATAGAGTATAGTGACAAATCCAGATTCAATTTTTGCTTAATTAGTTGGTGTAATATAGTCTAATGCTGTCACACGTTCAGTAAACTGGTATTCACTACAGTAATTATGCTTAACAAGAAGTATATTTTCAGAAATTGGGTAAAAAGAATGAAGTTTTTGTTTCCTCGGAAAGCGATGACTTGTATTCTCTCTTTGAGAGCTGACGGAATGCAATAATTGTTTGTTGTTATGAGTCCTGGTGGGAATTTCTGTTGAGTATGCTGCTGGTTTTTTTTTTCAAGGTGTATTTTTAGAATTCCATCTAAATGGTCTTTGAGTACCCATGATTGCCTTAAAGTCATTCAACTGTGGCAACAGTATTTCTTTAACTTCTTCATACTCATCAACTGTGCTGTACTCAAAAACTTCATTCTTTTTACCCAATTTCTGAAAATTGGCTTCTTGTTAAGCATTATTACTGTAGTGAACACCGGTTTACTGAACGTGTGACAGCATTAGACTATTACACCAACTAATTTAGCAAAAATTGAATCTGGATTTGGCACTATATAGTCTATAAAGGATCTTGGTGGCTTGCATGTATTCTTGAGAAGAATAATGTTACGAGTGACTATAAAGTAAGCTTCCTACATCCTAAGGGACCTTCTCTTACTTTCATCCTTAACCGAGTGACGTATTGATGGTGCCAGGTGAGACCATTTTGCAAAAAGTAGAGCCTGTTACTGCAACTGGGAGAATTTGTACTCTGAGCAAGGAAGAAATGAAATTATCTTCACTAAGTTTGGAGAAGAACTTATTTTTAAAGTTCTTGAACGTTTTGTAATTATAATTGTAAATATAAAATTAAATTTTGAGTGACATGTGAAATATCAGGGTGGCCACTCTTCAGACATATTGAAATTCCCTGACTTTTCCAGGTGAATTGAAAAGAAATTCCAGACCAGTAATTTTAATATAAAATGCGTGCACATCCCTATTTAGTTACAAATTTGATTAAAGAATCTTAACAATTTAACTCCACTATTCAAAAAAAGTTATATTAAATCAGTAGCAAAAAAATACACATTTTTTGTTTTTACAAATAAATTTTGACATTTTTAATAAAAAATACATGTAAATGCAGCAAAATTGGACTACTGAAATATTTAAAAGAATTTAATGGTTTTCATTGAAGACAATAAAAAGAAATAGTCTACACTGATGTTCTTAAATATGGGCATTGCAAATTGCTCACAATGACAGACATCATTAAAGATATGCAATAACTACACTGTAACAAGCCACAGCCATTGAATAATTGTCAATTCAGCAATGTCAAAATAATGTCATTAAAATAGAAAAAATATTGTAAAATGTATATAATATTCTTGGCGACATTTGTCCAAAATGGAGCACAAACTCCGCATTTTTGTTTTTATACGGAATCAAATGGACACATGGCAGCCTTTATTTAGAAGTTACGAGGACAGCATAATACTTGGCGAAATTTTTCGAAAATGGCGTACAAACTGGGCAGTTCAATTTTTATAAAGACTAGTTTTTTCACAAAAAAAACCCAGAATTTTCACAAAATTCCTTGACTTTTCCCAGTTCAGTGGCTACCCTGAATATTAAGTGTGTAGCAAATTGTAAAAATTGAGAAGAACATATGTGGGCTGAATGTATGAAACAACTGACTAACTACTAAATAAATGTATGTCATTCTGTGTCAAATCACTTAATGGTTTGAACCTTGATATCTAAAAAATTGATCATTTTTGGTACAGTGATAGTACTAGTAAAGTTTATAAAAACTGTAAGATTTCAGATTTTTTAGGCTCTTAGATTTTCAGTTATTCACTTTTTTAAAAAAGCCAAATCTGGCAAAGTTTTGAAATCTTTAAACAGTTGTAGATCAAAAACTATTTGACCAAGAGAGCTCAAATTGGTGCCGTCTTTTGTTTTCGATGGGCCTTAATTTGATATACAACATGATTATGGTATTTAACTGTTTTTTAAAATTGGAGTTTCTAAAATAATTACAAACTAAAAGAGAAATTGTTTTAAGTGTGTAGCAAATTGTAAAAATTGAGAAGAACATATGTGGGCTGAATGTATGAAACAACTGACTAACTACTAAATAAATGTATGTCATTCTGTGTCAAATCACTTAATGGTTTGAACCTTGATATCTAAAAAATTGATCATTTTTGGTACAGTGATAGTACTAGTAAAGTTTATAAAAACTGTAAGATTTCAGATTTTTTAGGCTCTTAGATTTTCAGTTATTCACTTTTTTAAAAAAGCCAAATCTGGCAAAGTTTTGAAATCTTTAAACAGTGGTAGATCAAAAACTATTTGACCAAGAGAGCTCAAATTGGTGCCGTCTTTTGTTTTCGATGGGCCTTAATTTGATATACAACATGATTATGGTATTTAACTGTTTTTTAAAATTGGAGTTTCTAAAATAATTACAAACTAAAAGAGAAATTGTTTTTAGAAAATAGCATAGTCATATATCAAATTCAGACCCATTAAAAGCAAAGATCTCTAGGTCAAATAGTTTTTTTTTGCTAAATTTGGCAGATTCCGATTTTAAGAAAGTCAATAACTGAAAACTAAGAGCCCAAAAAATCTAATATTTTACAGTTTTTGTCAGCTTCACTGGTACTACTATTGTACCAAAAATTATCATTTTCCATGATGTCAAGGTTCAGATCATTGGTTGATTTGACACGGAATGACTCTTGGATGAATATTCAATTTTGCAGTATTTTAATTTCTTAAGTTTTACACCATATGAAATATTGTTTAAAAACAAACTAATTATTCTTTGTAATCAAAGTTTAATAGAGGTAAGTTATGGTACAGGAGCATTAGGCGTTCTGCATTTTCAGGTTGCAGCCTATTAAGTTTTGGTTCATAAACATTCTCTGCTTCTTTCTGAAAATAAACGTTCACTATCAACGCTGGCTAGCTGGTGCAGACAAGTACTTTCTTGCTGTCTTTGCAAGTATGGGGTAAATCTTTGCAAGTTTGGCACAAAATAGAAACATTTTTTTTTTAAATTGGCATAAAATAGAAATATTACCTTTAGAAAAATCAACGGTGGTATCATAGGACTGTAATGATTTTTAAGAGTGAACACAGTGAGTAAGGGCACAAAGCACAAATAGAACATGTTTCTAGATGCACAGAACACAAACTGCTATAAAATGAATTAGAATTTTTTCGTCTAATCATTAAAATTACCATTTTTCATGCATAAAAATAACCATTCCTCCTCCATCCCCTTGGGGCTACTTGCTAATCCCCTATCAGCTTTGTCCTCCAACACAGGTGGTCAGGGATCTCCCTTCTTGTTTATCTTCACCCTCCCAAGTACTAACCGCTGCCGATGCTACTTGATTTTGGTGGTCGGACGTGACATCACGCAGTTCTGGAAGCTTCCAGAATGGACTCATTTCTACCTCAGGGGACGAAGCCATAAGCTTTGTGTATCTGGCAACACTGAGTGCAGTTATATTTCTTTACATTTCCCACCGTGTTTGTAGGTTTGTATCTTGAACTTAATTTTCCTGTGTTAGGTTAGTGTTAGGTTAACATGTTGCTTAATTTATATATTTTAACTTATTTAATTATATTTAGCTTTAACTTCTATTTTATTTTATATATCTTCCTAGCTTTATTGTATGCACATATTGCTTGGGAAAAATGCATGTTTTCAGCATCGTGGTATGTGCATCCATGCTCGCATTTAATGCTGTCTAAGTGGTGATTAAATGAAAACGTGGTCCGAGATTGCATTTGTTGTCATGCATGCATGTTTATTTCAAATATTGTAAAATCATAAATAATTCTTTTACATGTTTTTGTGTATTTTAAACTTAAGACAGTATACTTATACTAAATGAAAGTTGTTTCATTTATAACCTACCTGCAAGTAAAAATACTAATTTAGTGTTGGTTAGTGTTTATAATAAAATAAATTTAATCTATATAATAATAAATGAAGCAACTTTCATTTAGTATAATTATACATGTATGTCTAAAACTAAAATCTATAAAAAACATGTTAAAGAATAATTTGATTTTACAGGATTTGAAATAAACATGCATGCATAACAAATGCAATATGACCACGTTTTCATTTATTCTGTGCTTAGACAGAGTTAAATATTATAATTAATTTAATGTTATTTGCAGAAATAAAAAAAAATATACTAGGAAGAAATTTTAAAATAATATGCTACTTAGAAAAAGTTGATACAGAAGTGAAATGTTAAAAAACACAATACTAAATTAAAACAAATTTGATACTTTAAGAAAATTAAAAAAAAATTGATACTTGGAAGAAATTTTTAGAAGAAGTAATAAAAGCCTTAAAAGAAAACATGATACTTAAAAGAAATAAAAACACACATAACTCTTAGAATTATTTTAAAAACACCGCAAAATTATATTTCATAATGCAGTAATTATAATTTTTGCAATTGTTAGAAATTAGAATTAAAAATATACTTAAAAGAAATATGTAATATAAATGGTATTTATAACGTATGATAAACAGTAATCCATGAAAATACCTTCGGGAAAAGGGTTCGAGAACAAAGCTGAAAGAGGATTTGACAGGGGGGGGGGAATGATAATGGTTATTTTTATGTATGATAAATTGGTATTTTTAATGTAATAAAAACGGTTATTTTAATGTAAAATAAACAGTAATACATACGTATTTGAAACGGTATTTCTACATACGGTATGTTCATACACGGTAATTCATACGTATGATATACGGTATTATAACCGATGTATTACCGTTTATCGTATAACACATGCAAAAATATAACGTATAAGCGGTTTAACAACGGTTATAATACCGTATGTGTGTTACCTGGGATTCATTGAGTTCGCTACAACTCTTATCATCTAGGATGGCTATGAATTACCCCATTGCCTCTGATATCCTTAGGTATAAACATCGTCTGAAGGTACAAGGATACCATACTGAATTTTGTTGGATGCCAGGACATGTTGGTATCAGAGGAAATGAGTTGGCAGATATTGCTGCTAAATCAGCTACTCAAACTTTAAACCTGACCATCCCTTTAACTGACATCAAACAATTCATTTTGAAAAATATTTATGACAAATGGCAGTATTTCTGGAACCAGCAGTCTCATAATAAGTTGTATGAGATAAAGCCCTTAATACAAAAGTAGACTAGTTTCCAATGTAGGAAACTTGAGGTACTTTTAACTTGTTTGTGCTTTGGTCATACTCGTTTTATCCATAGACACTTTTAGGAGAAATTGAACCCTTTTGTAATAGTTGTCAGACCTGAGTAAGTATCAAACATATTTTAATTTTGTGTACTAAATACAAACAGTTTTGTTTTAAGCATTTCAAGACTTATACTATACATTTGGCAGAATTGATTGGAAAAAATCCTCATTTGGAGCTTTTCCCATTCCTATTGGACATTGATTTTTTCCATCATTTTTAACATCACCTTTTATAACCTTTTAGCCATTTTTCATCTCGTTTGCATTGTTGTACATGTTCTATAGTCATGTTTTTTCACACATATCACTCTTTTAAATTATGTACGTGTTGTAATCCATGCTAATTTATGTTTTTCGGTACCATATGTCCGGCGCAGCATATCCTCTTTGGAGCTTGTGCCATAAAACCATAATCAACCAACCAACCAACTGTACATCTGAAAATTTTTATTTTCACCATCTATGAACCACCTACAACTGTAAAATGGCTTAGAACAGAATTTTTGGATGTAGTACATAAAGACTGTGTTGTCATGTATGTGTCAAAATATAAAGCATTGTGAAAAAATGTAAGAAAAATTAATGGGGGGGGGGGGGGAGGAGGTCCACTGTGCCCTTAGGTCCATTGTGCCCTGTTCTCTCCTATGTAAGAATTTAAAATCTAAAAAATTAGAAATGAACAACATAATAGATTTAATGATTAATTAAAACTTCTATTTTCCTTAGTAATAGATTTGTCTAGTGTCTATTAAACAAATTATGATCAGCAACAATTAATTCTTAAATTATTGCTCATTCCAAAACCTTAACTGTAACCATCATCCTTCATAACACAGAAGGTGAAAATGAATCTCCATTGGAATCCCCAAAAGCAAATGAAAGGTTTGAAAAAGATGATTGTAGTGATGATGGATTGGTTGCAAAAATTACAACATCCAAAAGAATTAGTACACCACACAGATACAAACACTGATCTACCATTTCACCAAAAGTTGCTGCTGTTTTAGATAGAAATCATATAAGTATTGGAAATCCATGGTGGTATTGGCCTTTATAGTAAATGAGGAAGGTTGCTCAGCAATGACAACTGATCTAGCTGTAAAATATGTGGTCCCTTAAAAAAATACTGTTCATTGAGAATGCCAGCACATTTGCTGAAAAGCTGCAGAGCAGATAAAAGGTATTTTAAAGCATCCAAGTCTGTGGTTCATTAGGATGGAAAATTGACTTACTTGATTTATCATTAAATGGAACAGGAAAGGCTGATTGTCTACCAGTATTAGTTTCTTCTCTGCATGATGGAAGCAGGCCTGGTTTAAGGCATGGGCGGCATGAGCAATTTCCCATGGCAGCCGAATTAGCGGCGGCCATTTGGAAATGAAATTAGGTGTAGTAAGAATGACTTTTGTGGTCATATTCAAAATTTTTTTTTAAATGAACCAATTTTGTGCCACCTTAATATAAATTAATTAAAGTACTTTTTTTTAGATATTATTAAAACATTAAAAGGGTAAAATCGTTTTTTCCCCATTATTATATCTCTTTTGAAGCAATGTATAGTTCTGCTTGAAAGTACGTACACTCAAACATTTAGAATATTACTGGATTTTATACAACTTGCAATTGCATGCAGCCTGCAATCCCTGAGGATGATTTTGTTTTCTCCAAATATTGGGAAAAACTCCGAGGGCAGTTCTCCAAATTTTTTCCTAGTTTCACATTCAAGTTACAAATACATGGATGCAGTCTCTGTGATCACACTTCTAAAAGGACAGGAGGGAGGAGTTTAGTCCAGATAGTCATTCCAATCTTTTGGTCATCTACCATTTTAGCGCATTTAGGCATTGAGCCATGCTGGAGGGTCATTCAGATAACAGATGACTAGAATTAAAAAACTAGTATTCAGAGCGTTGTGTTATGCTACTGTGTAAGATTCACAGATTCATCTTCTTTAAATATGGCTATATGTTCTTTTAATTATTCAGGTAATTTTTTTTAATTATTTAAAATATTTTCATAAAATTTCTTAGTTGGTTATGTCTTTTGTTAATTTTTAATGTGTTTCAGCAGATAAAATAAATTTGATGCTGAATTTATAGTATTAGCCCCAGAATAATAAGCAAATAATTTTTTTCATGTTTTTATCTACCAAATTAAGTAGTTTTAAATACCAAAATGTCTATAGGCCCTGTGGTTATTCTATGAGGATTTCAGAGGCAGTCAATTTTAAGTAAAGGTGTAAAATGATCTTAATTTTGTAATTTTTCCAGATTCGTTGCAAAAAAATGGTACAAACGTTTTTTTATGAAACAAAACTTTCCTTTATGAATATTTGCATAAAAATGCAAAAGTTGTTTCTAAATTGTTAGAGCTGTTTTGTAAATTAATATATTTATTTTATAGACTCAATCTACGAATTTGACAGATTCTTTTGGTCATGCATACAAATTTCTGTCTAGATATACGTTCAATTATTTTTTTTTTTTGCATAATTACACTTATAGTTATAATTATAATGTAATATATCAAATATTAAGTAAACAATCTTGAAATTTATATCATGCATTTTGATATTGTGATTTTTTTTTTATTTCTGTCTAAGCAGTTTATTACCCCTATCCATATGCTCTAGTCAACTTAAAACATCTGAGTTATTATTCTTCTATATAAAGTTGTGTTGTATCGTATGTAGTATTTTTTGTTTGTTCTTTTTTTTTTTCAAAACAGAGAAAAATTAAACATTGACGTTTCTCTTTTTCCAATGAATGGAATTTTGTTTATTTTTAATACGCCCTATTTTTATTACCCCACTCGAAAGTTATATGTTTTAATTTCTAACCTGCTTTTATAATCAATTTGGAGGCCTTTGGGCATTTCCATGTGTTTTGTGGGACCCATGTATGTTTAACATCTTTTCAGATGTTTTCATTTATTTATTACATTTCTATCCCCTTTACCCTCAGTGAATCTTTAACTATAAAAGGGAGAATCTGTCTGTTTGTGCACACTGCTGCGTGATATCTACCGCTCTTAATGTCTGAATTTTTTTTTACAGTCTCATCTATATCAGAACTAATACGCCTCAAAGGTCTTTTTTCAAAATTTTATTTAGATTCTTTTAAATAATTTTTAAATTCTAAAATCAGATAATCTCCAGCTACCGATATGATCTAACAGCTACATTCACGATTTAACAGCTACAGGACCTCTAGCCACTGCTGCGATCTAACCCATACGATTTAAAAGCTACTGTCATGATCTATTGCCACATTTACCTCCTAATCTTTCATTCATTTAATTTTTGCTTTACGTGGAGTATCAAAAACCCAGACCACTCAACTGACCCAAGGGCTTACAGCAGAGGGCATGGTAGCCCACTGGTCAGCGTATGGGAATTGCACTCAGTAGACCCGGGTTCGAGTCCCTCTGCTGGAAAAAGAGAAAACTGCCGTCATGTTCACTCGGAGTACGATCACGCTAAACATGTGGGTCCGCAAGTCCTCAGGGGTGCGGAACTAAACCTTTAAACCGAGAGGTAGGCCAGGTCCGTACTGCTGTCTCCAAGGGCTTACAGTAGCAGTTTGAGTGGCCGGGAATGGTTTACAGAGAGTGTATTTCCTTTTTGCTTTGCTAATAGCATATGTGGTAATTTAACATTGGTTTAGGATTTGAAGAAAATTGAGTAGTGCTATCTATAAATATATTTATTATTTAAGTAGCAGGGGTTTATTTACATCCCGGTCAACATCGGGTAATTCATTCCAGTGGTACAATAAAACAAATTTTAAATTTGTCAAGGTGTATAGTTTTCTTGTAATTTGGCTAGTATTCCATTACTCTGTATTTATGTCTCTGCAGTATTTGAATCAGATTTTAGAGGGGGCTACAGTGGACAGTCATAAACAGCTTTGAAATAGAATTCCTGGTTTTTTTCTGCAAAACCAAAAATTCAATAAATTTGAATGTTTTTGCATTTTTAATTTAATATTTAAATATCAACTATTTAAATAAATTACTGATAATATCCTGCAAAATGACCTGTCCTATTATATTATATCTAAGCTTTTTAGTGATTGGAATGATTTTTTTTTTTAATTTCCTAATTTATTTATGAGATCATTTGTTTGATTTGTTTGTAATGTTTTACTGCTAGGATGTACAAATAATTCATAAGATATGTGCAATTACTAATTCAAATTTTACAAATAAAAAATGATAAGGGCAACTTTCATGAAACTACATAATGAAGTTACTTCTGACTCTTGATAAATTCAGAAAAATATAATCAGCAGTGACTTCAGTCCAATGGAGCCGAAATGATTTTGCTTGAATAATATTTTGTATGTTTTTGCGAACTATATGTAGATTTTTTACATACATTTTTATGAATTTTAATAGTTTTGCTTAAAATAGTTTTGCGTAAATAACAAAAAATTGTAAAGAATAAAAAATCCAGTAAAGTTCAATAAGTTTATTTGATTTTTTCAAATCATTTGTTTCGTTTACGGGTTTTTAAAGCACTAAAAATTACTCGATAACTATTTATATCTAGCTAGTGCTTTTAGTTTTTGCCCCGATTTTTTCTGGAAGCTCCGACCATGGACTTCACTTTAATATATTCAATTATTTTACTAACTTGATTTGTGGTATAAAAATTAAACTTACTGACTAGATTTTACACTCAAGTTAATCTATAAACTTACCTGGTGGCTCTTCAAAATTATAAGAGTTGTTTTTAATAATAAATATAGATTTTGATACTAAATTTCCTAGTACATATTTTTGTCATTTACTATTTATATCTGTATAAATATATATTTTTATAGTTTAAAATGATAATAAGAAAAATGAAAAACACTCGCTTGGACACATACCTTTTGTTTTCTAGGGGAAAAAATGCTAAATACTAAAATATTGAAATTGTTTTTATAAGCGCCCAAAGGATTTACATTTTTCATAATGCTCAGTTTTCCCTTCACAAAAATCCCAAGTATAGATGTTATTTACATAAATAAAACACTTATATCCATGTATATCCTGACAGTCCAGTATGAGATTTAGGCCTGAGAAACACACAACTCATTCTTGTCACCAATGAGTTTTATTGGAGAAGAGAAAATAAACAAACATGCTCATAATGGATAAACATAGTGTTCTAAAACTTCCTCAAAAGACACACCACAGCAGGCATCACATTTTTAAGCAAGTGAAGAGAAAACAACAACTGCTGCCTGGCACAAGCGTCTAGCCGGTAAAGGGAAAACTTTTAACCCACCTAACGCGCATTCTTGTGCGCATACAACGTCACGCTCCGCTCTGACCAATCACACTGAAGCGCAGATTTTCGCAGACAATTGCAGAATGAGATATATGCAAAAATTTCAGTATTGAAGAATAGGACTCATTTAAATTATTTTATAAACCAAAGATATTTTTTAGACTAAAAGTACATTTATACTTATATTTTCAAAATTTATTTATATTCTTTTTTAAGGTTGAATAATGCAAACTTTAATCAAAAATTTTCTGTTAAAGTAGTCAACATTGTAACATTTATATTAATTAGGGAAAATGCACTTCTTTCTTGAAACATTAATTTAGTTCATGAAGTTCCATTATGTAGGATTTTTAAATCTTAAAAGATGAAAGTACAGTATACTCATTCATTTTATTTTACAGCAAGTTATTTGTATCTTTATATATTTTCTAATGATGTTGTAATTTTTGAAAAATTTAACAGGATTTAATTTCGCACATTTAATATTAATTAAATTTTATTACATTACATTTTATTAATTAAATTTATTACATTCAAAAATTGGGGGGGGGGGGGGTATGATTTAAGAAAATAAACAGGTGAGGGTTTTCAAGGGGATAAAGGTTGGGAACCGCTATTCTAAATCAAATTGCAAGTTGTGTACATATATGTGCATGCAAGTAGTGTGTATAGGAGATGGTTTTTGTACAAGTCAATGGAATGGTCGTAAAGATCTGTAAGCTTGGCATAATTAAATGTGCATCTAGGCTTTCTTGTGTCTAGTTAATTAACTGATATAAAGTAGGATTATTTTAAATTTTCTACTTTGTTTTGGTTGATTTGCTGGTGTGAAATGTCTGATGTAAATCAGAAGATTGAAAATATAAAGTTATAGTCTGATGAAGATGCTTAACCATAGTAATTTAAAAATAAATGTAATGATATAATTTGTTTGCTCATATATTTGTCATCATGAATCAATATACTATAATACATTTAACTTATTATTCTGAAAGTATATCATAGTGTGTGTGTTAAACGATTAGTTTCTATATTTTTATATGTTTACATTGAATTTCGATTTGATATAAATTCTCTTTTTGACCTAAAAAAAAAAACTAATAAAATCAAGTGTTTTGCAAAAATACAAGTTCTTCACTATAAAAGCATCACTTAAATTGTTTACTAGTTAGGCATAAGTACATCCCCCCCCCCCCCATAAAAAGACATAAAACTCTTAGTGTTAGCGTTTTAATTATTGTTTTGATTTTCAATTATTAGAGATACATAATCAAAAATAACAACATATTACACAATATTACACGAGAACATAACACAGTATACACAGGTATCTCTTTTAATAAAATTTTAGCATGATTTTATTTTGGCATATATCAATTTCAATAATATGTAGAGAAACTCATGGAAATGCAGTCTACATTGGAAAAATAATTTTAATTCATAATTGAATAATATTAGTAAAGCAGGGTTTGATCAGTAAGTAAACTGGTTCATAACATAAATATTCTATATAATGTATATTTCTTTCTGGAATGAATATTTTTTAATAAATAAAATGCTGTAACTTGCAGGCAATATCAGATGAGAAATAGAACTAATTCAAGTAACATTAAAAACCTTTATAGGGCAAGCAACTTCAAGCAACATTAAAAATCTATATATGAACCGATTACTGAATAATGAGAAATGTTTGGAAACAGAAAAAGTTAAAAATAATTCATATACATAAATTTAACACACACGGAAGAAACATACTTATACTGTTTAATACTTATACATGTGCTGCATGCTTACTTATTAGTACTTTCCACACTGTGAAACAATTTAATATAATATATTAAAAAATATCTGGACTCATGTTAAGTATAGAATATATAAACATTTAAAACGTGGAATATGTAAAAATAAATGCTTTGCTGATAACAAAATATAAAGAATGAAAAATTTCACAAGCAAGTGCACTCAAAAGACTGAAAAATTAAATATTATTTCTGGCCTTGAAAGTACACTATTTCTTTAATAACTGTAATGCACTGAAAATGAGCAGATTCTAAATTATGTTTACGTAGCTTTTAAATAAAGAATTACAATGAAAATAAGCACCTAAATAATAAGATTGAAAAATACATATTTACCAAACGCAAAATGCGTTGTCAAAGGGACCATAATTATCTCATATTTACTTATTGAAACGCCTGTAGTAACACAACGAGATTAATTTATTCCATAAAAACGCCACATGCATGTATTTTGCTCAACCGCCAGATTTTAAAGTGACTAATTCAGGCTCGTGGTCGAAGCGTGACGTTGACGTATGCGCACAAGCACATGTGCGCACAAGAATGCGCGTTGGGCGGTTAAAAGTTTGCCCTATACCGGCTAGACGCTTGTCTGCCTGGCTTGCAGCAGGGCATCATGGGATTGGTGTGCCATCACAGCCAATCCCATTCTTGTTAGTGAGGCAGAAAAATTTGCATATATAGAAAATTTAGGGACACAAATAAATGCAAAAACAGATTACATTATAAAAGAAATAAATACATTGATAATATATGGCCATATATTAAATCTTTTATAAAAAATAATATCCAAAAATATAACTAACAGAAATTACAGCTAACATTCTCCCCCTTTTTTGGATATTATTGAGAAAATACAATTTACAAATTTTTCAAAATGATTAAACACTAAACATTTCGTAAAAATATCTGCAACATTTTCTTTAGTATTTACATTTTTCAAATCAAAAATATTATCTTAAAATTCTTTTACATAGAGGTAGCGTATGCTTTGTGCAATTATTTACAACAGCATTTTTACAAAAATGAACAGCACTTTGATTGTCACACATCAAAACTGGTTTTGAAAATTTAATGTCAAATAGTTTGCATTCTTCAAGTATTCTGTTTACCCACTGAAGTTCTTTTGCTGCTTCTGACAGTGCAATATATTCTGCCTCCATTGTAGACAAGGCAACACATTTTTGTTTACATGTTTTTCATATAAAAGAACTCCCCTTAAAAAAGTAATAAAACCACTTGTAGGTTTGTGGTCAACACATCCTGCCCAATTTGAATCTGTATAACACACCAAGTCTGTTGTTATAGCATTTGAAAGATTAATACAAAGTCCACTGTTGATGCTACATATTGCAAAACTTGAACTGCAGTCTTCCAGTAAATCAGGCCAGGATTACTGCTAAACTGGCTTAAAGTTGTCACTGCAAATTGGATATCTGGTCTCAATCTGGATGCCAGGAACATTAAACTTCCAATTAATTACCGAAAAGAGTATTGTGTCATAGTTTTCTTGTCACGTTCAGTATTTGGACAGTCTTCTTTAGAAATCACTTGTCCAACACTCATTGGAACTTTCCTTTTTAAGGATGCTGTGATATTGAACTTTTTTAATGTTTTATCAATATAACCCTTCTGATGCAAATAAGTACCTTCCTCTGTTGTGTCAAATTCGACCCCTAAAATCTTTTTTATAGGACCAAGATCCTTTACTGTAAAATCTTCATGATCATATTCACTACACACTGCATCTCATTATCATTCTTGGCAAATATGGCAAAGTCACCTACATATACTAAAATAAAAATACTTAATTTATAGGAATATATACAATTACTATACTTGAATTTTATAAAACCACATGATTTAAGAGCTTTATCCAACTCATTAAACCATTCTCTGCCACATTGATGTAATCCATATAATGCTCGTTTGAGCAGTAGAACTGAATCTTCAAATGGTTGTTCTTCATAGCCTTGTGGCTGCTGCATGTAAACCTCTTCTTGAAGTGAAGAATACAAATAGGCACTTTGTACATCCAAATGTTTGTGAATCCAACCTTGTAAAGTAATCAGCAGAATAAAAAATAGAGCACTAGTGTAAAATTTATAACTGGAGAGAACGTTTCTGTATAATCCAGCCCTTCTATTTGCTCAAATCCTTTAGCAACTAAACATGTTTTGTATTTTTGAATTTCTCCTGCTGCATCTTGTTTTACACTGTATACCCAGCGGCAACCAATAACTCTTTTTTTCTGTGGACACAGAACTAGTTCCCAAACTTCAAGCTCTTTAATAATCTTCATTTCTTCATCCATAGCCCTCTGCCATTGCATCTTAGATAGACAGGATACTGCTTCTTTATAGTTTTGAGGAACCTCAATACACATCACTGAAGATGCAGTAGATCTTTGGTCAGATTCATTTACTTTTGTTGAAAAATTATATTCGTTTTGATCAAATAGTAATCCTTCTTGTCTGCAATGGTCTTCTACTTCCCTCATGCTTCTTAAGCGAATTTCTGGTTTTGGATAATAATAGACCTACATGACCAGCAGTTTTCCCCTTATCTTTCGAACTGTAGTCACTCGCTTCCAGTGTTGTGTCCCAGTTCTAGTTTCTGTAGTCTCAGAAGAGTCCAACTCTGAACCATCAACTGTTATTACTCCATTCTCAACCTCATCTTCATTTGTTGATTCAATCCAACTTTCATTTGGGATAAACATCTCTGAATGAGCTTGTTGATTCTTGAAGCAAGTAATGCCTATTCTTTTCTCATTGAAAAACACATATTTTGTTTCTTCAGTTTTGTCATCGTCTGGGTACCATATTCTGTAACCTGCAGTTCGTAATGCATAACCTATGAAGACACCAGGCCTGGCTCTGTTTTGTAGTTTATTTCTTTTTTGCTTTGGAATGTAAGCAAAGGCTAGACATCTATATCTTTTCAGATGTCGAACAGATGGTTTCTTCCTATTCCAAATCACATGTGGTGTTTTGTTTCCTGTCTTCTTGTGAAGAAATCTATTCTTTAAGTATGTAAAAGTCATCAAGGCTTCGCCCAGAATTCTTTTGGAAATTTTCCTTCTTGAAGAAGGGCTCTGACTCTTTCAAGTGCAGTACGATTGTACCTTTCAGCTATTCTGTTCATCTCTGGCGAAAATACATTGGTACATTCATGCTTAATTCCACAAGATTTCAGGTGCTGCTCAAATTGATTTGAGCAAAATTCCATACCGTTATCAGTACAAACTCTTTGTATCTGCCTTTCTAGTCTTCTCTCCACTTCAGCTTTATATTCATTAAAATGGCTAAAAACATTCTTCTTATCCTCCATCAAATAAATTGTAACTTTTCTTGAATAATCATCTATTATGCTTTATTATGTATAATGCTCCTCCTCTGGATATTACTAGTGATGGTCCCCAAATGTCCATATGAACCAATTCCAGAACTTGGTTGGTCGTTTTATCAGAAATCTCTTTACCACGTTTCTTGGTAAGTTTTTTCCAATTTGCAAGTTTCAAATAGATCAATAGATCCTCGCACTTCTTCAAGACTATGAACCATTTTTTTCCGTGACACCTTCAAAATATTTTCATAATTTTGATGTACAAATCTTGCATGTCATAACGATTAACTGTTTTTGAGATAAGTACTGTTTGCTTCTTTCTTTGGGAGGATCTTTCTTGACATCTCTAATAATAATCTTACCTCTAACAATATAAAAATTATCCTTCATAGGAGCATTAAAAACTTGCTTCCATTTGGCCGAAATACATCAATTTTTCTGTTTCCTAAAATGGCCTTGTAACCAGCTTGATTAATAAGTCAACCAGAGATAAGGTTTCGTGTCATATTGGGAGTATAGCATACATTATGCAATATCAGCTGAACTGTGTTTGCTCCACTTCTTATCTCCATAACTATGTCTCCAGTACCAATAATTCTTGTAGTGCCTTCACCCAGAACAGCTTCATTTTCTTGTAAAGCTTTAAAACTAATAAACCAACTCCTTTGGTTGCAAAAGTGATCTGTAGTGGCTCTATCTATTGCCCAGTCTGTAGAGTTTGTAGCTATGTACATTGATGATATAAAATGAGCATAACTTTTCTTGGATGAAAAGCCATCTTTTCTTTTGCTAAATCTTGATTTATTTTTGGAGAAACAATTTCTTGCTACATGGCCAAGCTTTCTACAAATGTGACAGGTAAGCCCTTTCCTTTCCATTTTCACAAAGTTTGGTTTGTAAACTTTTCTTTCTTCTGATATTAATGCCCCAGCTTGTTTGCCACTCTCCATAGACTTTCTAGAAATCAATCATCCTTCTTCAGCAAATAACATCGGCTTCATTATATTGGGCATGAAACTTTTGTCATCCAACTGATAAATTTGTTGAACCACTCCGTCATATTTTGAAGGTAAACTTTCAATCATTTCATATGCCACCTTGTTTTCAGGTACTTTCTTTCCAGCATTTTCTAACATTCTGACAGTTTGTTGAATTCTAGATAAATAAATGCTCATAGTTTCTCCAGGCATTTTCCTTACATTATAAAATTCACTTCTTAATGTAGCAATTCTTGCTCTTGATACTGGCTCATACACTTCTGCTAAGTTCTTCCAAGCTACTTCAGATGTGACTGCATCTGCAATTAAATCTTTTTGCGGCTCTTCAAGACTAAGAAATATTGTTGCCAACCCCTTAGATCTCCAACATAAAAACAGCTGTTTATCTTTAGCAGTTGCACTTTCTGCAAAAGTTTCTGTTTCTTCAATGAATCCATATAGGCCCCTGTCCATAAGAAGTATTTTCACATCCCTTTTCCAATGCCTGTAGTTTAAGCCATTCAGCCTGGGAAAGCTTAGAGCATTATTATTTTCAACAAAATTATTCATCTTCAAAACACAAAGTAATGCCTCTACAATAATGAAATAACTTTTGAATTGTAGAAATTCTTCTTAATATTCAGTGACAAAAGCTCTATTGACTGATAATTCAATTCCAGAAACATGCAAGAATTGTTTACTTCACTAAGTCTAACTGCTAGTAAGTGACCAAGTAGACTTGGTCACTTACTAGCAGGTCACTTACTTATATCAGCATGCATATAGGCCTAACTTAAAATCATTGAAAGTACTGGGTTGTAAAAACATTTATAAATATCAAAGCTTTTGAATGCACCAACAGAGCACAGTGAATAATGATGAGCTGGGCCCATAAACTTGACAGCCCAGTAGAAGATTTAGACCTAAGAAACACACATCTCATTCTTGTCACCAATGAGCTTTATTGGAGAAGTGAAAATAAATAAGCATGCTCAGAATGGATAAAACATAGTGTTCTAAAACTTCCTAAAAAAACACACCACAGCAGGCGCCACATTTATAAGCAAGTGAAGAGAAAACAACTGCTACCTGGCTTGCAGCAGGGCATCATGGGATTTGTGTGACATCACAGCCAATCCCATTCTTGTTAGTGACGCAGAAAAATTTGCATATATAGAAAATTTAGGGACACAAATAAATGCAAAAACAATTTACATTGTAAAAAAAATAAATACATTGATAATATATGGCCATATATTAAACCTTTTATACAAAATAATATCCAAAAATATACCTAACAGAAATTAAAGCTAATATTCTAGAATTTATTTTACAATAATATTAGCAGTGTATTAACTAATGTAAACAGAAATTTATGGCATTCCCGTGAATAGAACGCTCTATATTACGAGAATGTCGATAATAGATTTATTGCATAAATGCTGTATTAATTTTAAGTATAATTTTTATTCATTTTTTCGAAAAACGTGCGATAGCACAAGAACGGTTCATGCTATCATTCTAAAGTAAGTTCCATTTTATTTCTAATGAAAACTTACATATAACATGATTGTTTATTTAATATTTTTGGATGCCGTTTTTTTATGATTTAAAAAAGTTTGAAAATTTGAGACCTTCTGAATTTTCAATTTCCTTTAAAATCATAAATTTTATTCACATCACTCCATTCGTTCTAGAAATTTTGTCTATTTAAACTCCTATACACACTCATACATACATAACACACACATACGTGCAGACATCCCCTTAAAAATAATAGATTCGAGTTAAAGGATATTCAGAACATATATTAATTCATCAAAAATTGGAATTAGAGTTTTCGACCCTATCATAATATTGTCCCTATACATTATTTGTGTGCAGGGAAATTATACATTATTTGTGTGCAGGGAAATTATACATTATTTGCATGCAGGGAAATTACAAATAAAGTCTAAATTTCAGTTATGTATTATAAATTACTGCTGCATTATGTATGTACGTATGTAGAAAAAAATATAAAGCATTACATTTAACACTAATTTGAGCTGTAAATTTAGATGAGAATAAAATTTGACAGGCCACTGAAATAAAATAATATTTATAAGGTGATGGTGATCGTGTTTCTAAGGAGGATTAGTTCCCTCCTGCTCTTGTCTATCTAAGATACTTTGCTCTTAATAGCCTTATCGTGTAATCATGAAAAAAGTCCAGCTCTCTTCCACACACCTATGCTGCAGGCTTTAGCACTGAGAGAGAAACAGGATCCGTCACTAAAGTAAACATACCTTTAATGGGTCACTGTCCAGGATGACCCAACTCGACACCAATCCAGGCGGTTCTGCCTATGTTGCATGGTCAGTGGTAGGCACGTTAACCCTTTCGAGACGGTTGGCATGCCTGCGTGTCGACTGCGAACTTGCATTCAATGATGGATGGCATGCATTCGTGACGGAGAAAACTTTACCCTAAATGGCGAGTGGCATGTATGCGTGTTTTCACATGGAACGTTTTCATTTGTCTACTAGATGGCATTAAATGTCCGTAGAAACAACTTCAATGTATTTTGCAGATAATTGACCTTGGCATAAGGAGGATCCAATGAATTATTTCTCCATTTGGAGCGGTGAAACATGATTTTGTAATATAAACAAATAGAGCACTTCTCGCAGCATCAACAATTTTGTAATTGAGTTTCGGGGCTTGTTTTGATTTCAGCTGATTTCGTTGGTGAATCATAGGAATATAAGAGAGTATTTTTTTTGTTTGGGTTTTAGAGGCAGTGAAATTATTCATTTATTTCAGATAAAAGAATGGGAGCAACTAACGAGTATTTTGTATTCAGATTTGTATGAAAAATATACATCAAATAGAAAATAAATATTTCTTTTATTCCTGAAAAAAGTAGATTTCTGTGTTGAATAGGTAATTTTTAGTGAATTTTTTTCAAGAGTTAGGCTTAGCGCAAAAACATTGCCGTCCCCTGGGAACAGTTCGGAAGTGAAGCGCTCCGTCCTTTGGACCGCAGCAGTTCCAGAATGGCGCCGTTGCGAATGGGTTAATGGACGTCGACACCTAATCCCTCCTTCTGCCAGTCATTTCCAAATAATATCCATTGATACAGGATGCATGTAGAATGGCAAATGCATTCAAATAGCTGATATCGATGCCATTGGTGTAGACTCAGCCATTCCAAGAGGTAGAGGCTCAGCTATGCAGTCAGTAGAGGCTCCTCTCCTGACTGTATGATCTTTTTGAGCAGTTGTCTGTCTGGCACATTCTGACCCTCTGCAACGGTTATAAAATTCTTCTCTGATCTACTATTTCTAATACCGAAAAACTATCATATCGCTCTGATCAAGATGGCGATTGATATGTCTGTTGGGCCAACCAGTTTCCCTTGGGCCTGTGATGTGACATCTCTCTAAATCTGACGATTTTTTTCAGCGCCACTGTCGAGTACATCTCAAAGGCATCTTTGTACACAACTTTTAGTATCAAAGCAGAAAAGCAGCTTCCAATTGCCTGTGAGTGAGAACATCGGCCGTTTTAGCTCTCATGCGCGTTGCATGAGCCTTATAACGTCATTGGCGCTGACAATTTAATCATTTACATAACTCTTAAAACGACAATTGTATGCCAAGTTTCGTGGCTGAAACTCAATTTTTTATAAGTGTATATATTTTTTTGCAGCAGAGTGCATATGGACAATTGCTAAGGGCGGATCATAAATTGTAATGTAGCATAACATTAATTGAGGGGTGGAGGCCCAGCAGGATAAAATATTGTTGCCACACTGTTCGGACATTAGAATAAAGATGATTTATTGTTCTGGAAAATACAGAAGGTTTTGAAACATCTGAAAGGAAAAAAGTGTTCATTTGATGCTGTGTACGGAGAAATGGAAAAATGCATATGAACGACAACAGGCACCTTTGAGAAAGGTGTCAGTATGGGGTATGTCCACCATGGAGTGCGATGCAACATTCCACACGTCATGTCACGCTTTGCACATTATCCAGCAGCTGTTGAGGCAAGTTATCCCACTCCTCTGTCAGTGCATGGATGAGGGTGTTCTTGTTTGTTGGAGGATATTTTTGACCAGCAAGTTGCCTCCACAAAGCGTCCCAAACATTTTCAATGGGGTTTAGATCTGGAGAATGCTGGCCATACGAGACATTGAATACCCTTGCTGACTAGACAATCCTGAACAGCGAGTGTTCGATGACATTTTGCGTTGTCATCCATGAAAACAAATTTATCACCGACAGCCCCACGGAAAAGGTGAACATGAGGCAGTAGAACTTCATCATCGTTGGCCGGTCATAGTCCCAGTTGCAACCACATGTAGGGGTGTGCAGCCATTGATCATGATGCCGACCCATACCATGATACTGCATGTCGGATATCAGTCTCTTTCCTGGATATTTTCTGGACGATAAGCAGTACCACTCTCATGCCAGAGCAGTTGGCGTCTACAATCTGGTGACAGACTAAACTTACTCTCATCTGAGAATAGTACGTAAGTCCCGTCCTGTTCGGTCCAATTGCAATGCTCATGACACCATTTCAAACGAACGGTATGGTGCAGTCTGGAGAATGGGACACACACAACAGGTCTGCGGGTATATAGTCCTCCTTCTCCCAAACATCTGGCTACAGTTTTTTGGGAGATCTTCTGTCCTGTTGTAGCAAGAAACTGATTTGCCACCTTCTGAGCTGTGGTGCACCGGTCCCTTTTTGCCGATAGGACAATGTTCTTGTCTCCTGCAGGTGTCGTACTTCTAACACGACCTCTCCCATGATGCTTGCTGTACATTCCAGTTGTTTTAAATGCTTGCCACAGCCGTGAAACAACGCTGTGCCCTGGCAACATCTGTTATTTTTCGCCCTTCTTCGATCTTTCCAATAATATGGCCATGCGTAAAATCATCTAAGCGATATCGGGAAGATATACCGAAAATTTCAAGTTCGTCAACTAAATCTTTCCCGTAAAACTTTCACTTAGAACAACAACTGTGCACACACGTCAAATCCTTTAAATCAGCACTATCACATGACGAACAGGTGTGGAAATGAAAAATTTGCATACACACACCGCTTCTTACTGTATCCCGCACTTATTCTAATTTTCCACATTTTGCTTCCTTTCATTTTGTGGTTGCTATAGGTGATAGTGTCATCCGTCCTTAGCAATTGTCCAGCAGTGTATAATACACAGGGTGTCCCAAAAACATTGACCTTGGCTTTTATTCCTTAAATATTGATCTTAGACATATAATAAATTATAAAGTTGCTTAAAAAAAGGTACAGAATTTTATGAAATCGATTAAAATTTCAAGGGAATTAAATTTTAAGAAATCCAAAATTTAAATTTTTATATGGCTCCCATACAAAAACATTTTTAATGAGTAAAATGTGCCCCATACACTAATAAGGTGATGTACAAAATTTCAGCATTTTATCATAAAATGTCTCAGTGATATGTTTAAACAAAGTTGGTGAGAGATTAATCACAAATTAAAATTTAACATTAAAATGAACATTAAAACAGCTTAGAAATGCATGCATATACAAATATCTGCTTCTGATCGGTGCATCCCACAATCGCAACAGATGCATCATCAGATGAGAAAATTGTTTTTGCTCTGCCATTGATCAATTACCTAGCTTACACCAGCATAGCGCACACAGCCCGGCAGTCTGAGTGACCCTTAAGTATTTCGCATTTCTGCTACATTTTGAGAGTGTAGTTAGCCTGTACCGATAGTATGTCACAATACAGCAGCGAAGAACATTTTGAAATGATTATGCTGTACGGTTTATGCAATCGCAATGCTAACAAAATTACACGGGAATATCAAGGTACTTTTCCCAATTCCTGACATCCTTCCGGAAGATTTATTTCCCGATTGGTGCAACGAATGAGTGAAAGAAGAAGCATACATTGTGTAGGTAGACTAGGTAGGCCCAGACTTCACTCAACTGATGTAGAAATTTATATTTTGGTTTACTTTTGCAGTCATCCACATAGTAGTTTTTGTACTGCTGCTTCAGAAATGGACGTACCACATGCAACAGTGTGGAGAATACTGAGACTGAATAAATGGCATCCGTTTAACATTCATGGTGTGCAAGGACAGGAGCCAACAGATTATCAACATCATCTAGATTTTTGTAATTGGGCTCTAAATCAGGAAGATGCAAATCCCTCTTTCCTGAAAAACGTAATTTGGACTGACAAATGCTGTTTTAAACATGATGGATGCATAAATCCTCAAAATGAGCATTTCTGGTCTGACGCAAATCCATTCGTGGTATGTGATATTCATCATTAGAAGCAATTTTCTGTGAATGTATGGTGTAGTATTTTCAGAAACTGTTTGCTTGGACCCATACTGTATGATGGTACGTTGACGGGTGACATATATGTTAATAAGATTCTGAATGCAGTTATTCCTGATTTTATGGATGAACTGCCCCTAACAGTACTTCCACATATATGGTTTCAACATGACGGATCTCCAGCTCACCATACTACAGTTGTGAAACACTGGTTAAATAACAAATTTCCAGACAAGTGGATTGACTTGCATGGGCCAGTCGAATTTCCCCCTAATCGCCTGATTATGGCCTATGGATTTTTATTTGTGGGGTAGTTTACGGACAACTGTTTATCTGTCACCTCCCTTAAATAAAGCAGAGTTGCAACAATGCATTCAAGATAGTTGTCATGATATCACCGAACAAAAACTTGATTGAGTGCACAGAAGTGTTATTAGCCGAATGCAGCTCTGTATTGGCATGGATGGAAAACATTTCGAACAAGCTTTGTAATCTTTGTGTAAAGTTATTTTTTCTACACAGTGTAGATACTTTTGTACCAATAAATAGCAAAATTATTATTTATTTATGTAATGATTGTTTCCTTTTGTAATTTGTGTATGATCCCTGAAACACGATCTGCAGAAATGATTATTCCCCTCTGAGAACCCATGTCGATGCATCGAAAAGTGGTTTAAGTCAGCATTTTTGTCTTTTCATATCTCTGGGACTTTTTATGATAAAATGCTGAAATTTTGTACATCACCTTATTTAGTGTATGGGCAAATTTAAATTTTGTATTTCTTCAAATATAATCCTCTGAAAAATTTTATCGATTTCATAAAATTCTGTATCTTTTTCATGCAACTTTGTAATTTATTATATATGTCTAAGATCAATATTTAAGGAATAAAACCCGAGGGCAATGTTTTCGGGCACCCTGTATATATATATATACAGGGTGTCCCAAATTAAACTACACATTTCCGACAGGGCTACAGCAAAAACTATTCATCAGAAAGTCATGAAATTTGAGGAGTGTTGTAAGGAGATGATGGGAATTTTTTCTAGAGCAAAAAAAGTTAGTTAAAAAAAAACCCAATAGAGGGCCTATAATATCTTTATACAGAATATATAACATGAACTACACAATGTATCTGTCTAATGAGGACAAAACATGTTCAATATGATGGCTGTCATTGTCTGCTATCATCTGGAATCGTAACATAGCATGTGTTCAGTGGTTGATTGCAGTGTATGAGTCGGAATTTTACACCCATAGCATGCTACGGGTGTGGTAGCCCAGTCTGGTAGCCCACTGGAGTTGCACTCGGTAGGCCCGAGTTCAATTCCAGCCACTGCCAAAACTGCCGCCGTATTCACGCGGAGTACAATCACGTTAAACATGTGGGTCGGTAAGTCTTTCCGAGAGGTTGGTGGTAGGGGAAGGAGGGTATGATCCCTGTGGATGCCTCCCTCACTGGGTTCCAGTCTAAATTGGGTGGCACACTCCGATCGTCCAAACAGTTACCTTACACCTTTCTGGTAGGTCGGACTGTCTGGGCCTCAACAACAACCCATGGCATGCTATGCTGTCTTTAAGATAGGACAGAGATCTTATGGGATCGTGGTAGACCAAGTCTTTCAGATATCCCCCGATCCAAAAATTGCATGGATTCAAATCTGGGGATCTTGCAGACCATACCTTCGGAAAATGATGGCTAATGATTCTGTTATCCGAAAAGTGACTCCTGCGCACTTGTTTCATACAAGTGGCTATGTTTAGAGGCATAAATACTATTGATCACACTGCATTTTGCATAAACACTATTGTTTTAACACATTGATGTGCCTGCAGAGCAGGAATGATGGAATTCTCCAATAAGGACGCGTAACGTTGCTTGGTGACAGAACACTTTACAGGACCTGCGGGTCTGAGCTCTTCGAAAGAAATGGTCTCAAAATGAAGGTGGCAGTAAAACCACACCATAACGTTACCTTAGAAGAGTGTAACGGAACGTGTAGACATTCATGTGGGCAAAAAAAAAAAAAAAAAAAAAAATCCCACCAATATCAACCTCTATTGGTGGTTTTTGGAACTAACCTTTTTTTTTTTTTTTTGCTCTAGAAAAAGTTCCCATCATCTCCTTATGACACTCCCCAAATTTCATGACTTTCTGATGAATAGCTTTTGCTGTAGCCCTCTTAGAAATGTGTAGTTAATTTGGGACACCCTGTATATATATATATATATATATATATATATACAGGGTGGTCATAAAAAAACTTCCCCGATATATGAACCCTTAGCGGCCTATCCGCTCAACCAATCGAAAGGAAATTTCAGATATTGTTATTTGAAGGTATGCGCTCAAGATCGTGATGATTTCAAACAATAGAGCTCTTACGGTTATGGTTATAGTGAAAAAATTTCGACATTTTCGAATGGCAACACCCACTTTTTTCCTACGCAAATTGATCAGTGCATTGAAAAACCATAAATGGCATTGAAACGATACATGTATGATGAAAATTGTTGGCGTAAAACATTTTCAAAGAAGAGCATTGTAAAGAACCAATGACAACACAAGGGAGGAGAGGGAAAAAAACTTTTATTGGAATTACAAGTTTTCAACGTGCCCACCTTCGTAGACGATAACGCATTGCATGCGAGAGATTGTTGACAACAATGATGAACATAACATCACAGGAGGAATCTGTATAACTTCACGTTTTATGGCATCTTTCAATTCTGACAAATCTCGTGGATTTGATGTGTACACTTTGAATGAATGAATGACATAAAAGTGGGTGGGTGGGGCTTTGGAAGAGCCCAGCACATCGACCAGAAGTCTATTGTACTATCCCAAAAAGCGAAGGTCCTTAAGAAAAGAGACAAAAGTAAGTTGAGGCAAAAATAAGCAGGCACTTGACAGGAATGTCATACAACTCTCAAGGTTCAATCACATGTCAACCCAAGTGTTCGAACCTATGGGTGGAGAACACCTCACATTCACAAAGTATGTGTGTGGCAGTTTCTTCTTAATTGCAGCCTCTGCAGAGTGAGTCCTTAGTGACACCTATAATATTTAGTTAACTTTTAGGGGTGCAGTGCCCAGTAAGAAGCCCAACAGCTCTTCTGATGCCAGTTCTACTGAGCTTGAATAATTCCTTCTGACGCATGCTAGGGCAATTACAGTTTAGTACTTTCGCCTGCCTTTGGCCCTTAGTATTACACCAGTTCTTGCACTGAAGCTTTCTGAAGATGTCATAGACAATCCTTCTAGTTAGTTCTTTAGGAACACCCAAAGCCGGCTTGGGACCAACAAAAGGAGTACTTGAGCCTTTTCTAGCCAATTCATCAGCCATCTCATTTCCTGGAATGCCCGAATGCTCAGGCACCCAGTAAAGTATGACTTTGTTGTTGCTAGCAATTTTACAAAGTGCAGTATAGCACTCCCAGACAAGGGATGATGTCATAGTAGACTTCCCTAAAGCCATAAGAGCAGCTTGACTTTCAGAGCAGATAAGTATTTGGTCGCTCCTGTAATTCCCGTCGTAGCAAATTCTACAACACATAAGAATGGCAAAAACCTCCGCCGGAAAGACAGTGTCATAACTGCCGAGAGGGTACGACAGTTTTGTGCCATCATCCGGACAGCATACACCAGCACCAATAACAGTGCCTAGCTTAGTATACCATACAATACATTTCTGTTTATTGTAAGTAGGAGTCCTCTTCCAGTTATCCCGTGAAGGGACCTGAATTTCATAAGGCTTGTCAAATGTGTATCTGACAAGAATACCATCAGATAGTATATGGAAATAAGGATGATTTATAACGTTACTGTTTAGACCACTCCAAGATAAATACTTTGAGTAGTCCTTCCAGTGTTTCAGATATTTAAGTTTGTTCATGCAGATGAGAGCCTCGGCTTCAATGTGTATGTAGAGAGGGTGCCATCCAAGTAAAAGTTCAAGAGTTGCAATAGGAGTGGTTTTCATGCATCCAGAGATCGCAATACACACCATCCTCTGAAGCCTAATTAAGTCTAATTTAGCAGTTTCACATCTAATTCTAGACCACCAAATAATGGAGCCATAGGTAATGATGGGACAGATTACCATAGAGTAAATCCAATGGATAGCCTTGGGATTCAAACCCCAGGTTTTCCCAATAGCATTCCTACAAGACCAGAAAATTCTTCTAGCTTTAGTTATGCAGTATTCCAAGTGTCTCTTCCAATTGAGACCCAAAGTAGATTCCTAAGAATTTTACCTCCTTGGAGCAGGTAAGCTTCTGACCGAAGAAGCAAATGTCTCTAAGGTTAAGAATGCATTTTTTTGTAAACGCAACCATGGCAGTCTTCTGCAGGTTAACAGAAAGACCAGCATTTTTGCTCCATGTCTCAACACTCCTAAGAGCAGTGGACATCATGTCAGAGACAGTATTACCAAATTTGCCTCTAGCAATGATTATAACATCATGAACATATCCAACACAGGATACACCAGAACTAAGAATGTTCTCCAAAAGAGAGTCTACAACTAAGCACCAAAGAATTGGTGAAAGAACACCTCCCTGTGGACAGCCTGCCAGAGCATGCACCGTCATATTATCACCAGTAAAGATGCACAGATGTATCTATTTGATAACAGGTTCTTGATCCAACAAGAGATCGTCATATCAACACCTTTCCTAGCAAGAGCATGTAGGATGGTGCCAATGGGCACTTTATCAAAAACACCTTCAATGTCAAGAAAATTGGCAAGAGCAATTTCCTTGGCATTTAAGTTTCTCTCCAGAATAAAGGAGAGACTATAAAGGGCAGTATCTGTAGATTTACCCGGTTGATAGGCATGCTGAGAGTTAGACAGAGGCATAGAAGCCAGAATCACTTCCGTAATATACTTGTCAAGAAGCTTTTCAATAGTCTTTAAAAGCAAAGACGTAAGGCTAATAGGCCTGAAGGATTTGGCCTCATAATAATTATCTTTGGCAATCTTTGGAATAAAGATTACCTTTGTATGCCTCCAACCAGATGGTGCATGACCAAAGGCAATACAGGCTCTGTATATTCTACAGAGAATGGGAGCAAGCACCTCAATTCCCTCCCGGAGAAGAATTGGAATAGTGCCATTAATCCCCAGAGTTTTATAAGGTTTAAGAGAGTTAATTGCCCATTTAACCTTATCCAAAAATAACCACACTCCTAGCAATACTCCACTTATTACTATCACAGGTAGAGGTGAAGTGAGCATCAGGAATAGTGTTGTGACTGACTCAGAAACCGGAAAATGAATCCTGAACAATTCAGCCAGGGTCTCTTCCCCAGTCCCAGAATAACATTAGGCAACCTAACAGTATTTAGTTTACAGTTTTTGTCTTTAGACATAAGTTTAACGAGCTTTGCAGTTGCAGAAACGTCCTTAATGCTCTCGCAGTAGTTTCTCCAGGAATTTCTCTTGGAGTCTCTAACCGCCTTGTTATAGGAAGTGAGGGCAGATTTATAGATCTGCCATTCACCACTCTTTTTAGCTCTATTGAAGAGCTTTCTACACTTGCTACAAAGGTAACTAAGTTCTTTTGACTACCAAGGGACCACCCTTGGGGATTCTACCTTGGTGGTCTTGCAGTTATTATGATAAGAGAGGATAATGGCCTGTTGCACTTGGTCAACAGCCGAATCCAACTCAGTTGTTGAAGAATACTTACAAGATTCACCTTCAAACCTGGCATGAAGGTCTTCTTTGTAGGAAACCCAATTTGTTCTTTTTGGGTTCCTACCTTCTGTTGCGCTCAACTTTGAGAGACCTTTAACAGAGAAAGTAATTAAACAATCATCAGACAAGGATATATCATCTGAAACATTCCAGTTAATTACATTGTCATGTACAATATTATTGCATATGGTTAAGTCAATGACTTCACTGTGACTTATAGTAACAAAAGTGGGCATGTTGCCCTTGTTAAGAATAAAAAGATTTGAGCAGATAATATGCTCCAAAAGATCATCACCAGGTCGGTTGCAGTCACTGCTGCCCCACACAGTGTGGTGGGCATTAGCATCGCAACCAATGAGGAGTCTTTTACCCCCACTACAGTGCTCAATAAGGCTAGTAGTAACATTGGTAAAAGTTTCTCTTTCTTCATAGGGAAGATAAGCAGAAGCAAAGATATACTCATCCCTATGGTCATTAGTTTTAAAATTCACACTGACGGCAACATTATCACCATCAAGGAATTCCACTAAATGAAGGGCATTGAGCTTGTTGCTAACAACAACACAGGCTCTAGGTCTGATACAAGATGTATCATAAAAGACATTATAGCCCTTGATCCCTAGACCCAAAATTTTATTATTATGGGTCCAGGGTTCCTGAATTAGAGCAATATCAGCCCTACCATTCATCAACCTCTTGCTGGTTAATTTGCACAGCATTAAGACAACATTGGTCTTAATGTTGTGCAAATTAACCAGCAAGACATCCCATAAACAAAAACAAAGAAAGGATGGCGGAAAACTAGGAAGAAGTGACCTTCCTAGTAACATGAGAATGTTCAGTGTCAGGCACAGTGAAGATCCATCCAAGATCTATCCATCCATCGAAGGTCCATCTTACAGAAAGGGGTTCCTCAAAGTTTTGCAGAACATGCCACTTCTTCGACTTCAACTCCGGGTTGAAACGGTTCAGCCATTTCAGCAAAATGCTCAGCTCTTTGGTGTAGACATCCTTAGCCTTGAAGGATACCTTGACTGGTTTAGGAAGATCATTGGCACTCATGACTTTGAGTGCCTCACTTAACACCTGTCGGTTGTTCTGGAAGGTCCTCTTAACCCATTCCACAGTTGTAACATCATTGCACTGAAGAACCAAGGCTCCAGCATTTAAACCAGGACCATGGATCTTCGGAAGTTGCTCACCAGTGGGGATCTCATCTATTTTGTCGAGAATCACCATCTGGATGAGGTCAACTTCTTCCTTGCCAGCTTACCAGAAGGGAAGAAATCCTTTGTGACAGCCATCTTTATAACCTGGACTGCCTGAGCATATGATCCAGGTTGGATGTCAGTCCTTGGCCTCTTTTCCATGATCAGGTTTCTTAAGTCATTTGGTACCTCTGACCTTCTCTTTGATAGCTCCAGCTTTTATGAGCTGTTGGTCTTGCTGCCTGTGAATGTGCCTCTTCTTGCACCTCTGTGTCTTTGAGAGTACTACCTGCATCCCAGCCATGGTTTTAGTGTGTTGCTCACCAAGGCTCGCAACTACACCTCCTTCCACAGCGAGGTTGCTGGTTTCCCCCTTTTTACCATGATTCAACCCCAAGGGGGTTGTTTCAATGGCTGATTGGGATTCACCTGAAAGTGTACCTAATCCTTTAGAAACATTTTCTCTATGGAGACATGGAGAGTTAGGAAAGGGCACATCTGAACTCTCCATGTTGTGACCACTAAATGAGAAAAACACGGATTACTTCCAGTTCGATCGGAGCCCCCGCTAGGCTCCGTCTCCCCACACTTTTCTAACATGAAAAGTATAACCACCGGAGTCATTCGCAAAGCTAGATGATGAAGAGTGGACCATAACGTGTACCTGGTACACAGAGCCCATGGATCAGCAAGGATCCAAGGGGGATTTCTTGATATGAAACACTCTCTACCATCCGACCAACGCAACCAAGGGACTCAGCCTCTGGAACCGTTTACTACAAATGTTTCTTAAAAGCAATACTACAGATGCACACCCCTTTGCTCTTTTCGCAACACAGCCGCATTATCCCATTCCCAAGCCCAAAGCGGTATACCTTATGGCAGAGGCCGAAGGGTGGTACTAGGGTCCATAAAGCAGAAGTGATGTTTACTAAGGGTTCGGCATTGATGCCATCTGCAGCTAAGAAGAAAAGATAGTACAGGTACCTCGGGATTGCAACACCCGTATCCACAAAAGAAGTGGACCCTGAGGATTTTACAGGGTGAGGCAGTATGCCTCACTCCCAACTCTCAACCTGGAGGACCAGGATGTCTCTTTTAGTCTGGACCCTCACCTTTGACCTGTCCGACATGGGAGACCCTACCAGTAGCAAAAGCTACTGCCGGCATAGCTCTTAGGATCATTGGAACACGCAGGCTCCACCACCACATCAAGGCACAGACATCAGTATGTGGAGATGTGTACACCTTAGATTTCAGATAACCCCAGAACCAGAAATCCATCGGAGTGATGTCAGGAGATCGCGGTGGCCATGAAACTGCAAAGTTATGGGAGATGACTCTATCACCAAAGTTCTGTTGCAGCACTTATTCAACACATGTAGCTACGTGTGGAGGATCACCATCTTGCATCCACACAATGTCATTAACGACATTTTGCTGCTGTAATTCTGGAATTACATAATTCTGCAACATTGTTTTATACCGAGGACCTGTGATGGAGCACATTTGCATACCATTGGAAGTGACCTCTTCGAAGAAGTACGGACCGAGAACGAATGTGCTTGCGATGCCGCACCACACAGTCACTTTAGCTTCGTGTAAAGGCACTGGTGCCACATCATGAGGATTTTCGTCAGCCCAGTGAACGCAGTTCTTGGAGTTTATGTTCCCAGTTAAGGAGAAATGTGCCTCATCTGTCCATAATATCCACAGCGGCCACCTGCTATCTTCATCATATCTGATGAGGAAAAAATTCGCAAAGTCGACACACTGTTGCTCATCTCCAGATTGTGCTGGAATCGATAAGGAAACATCTGCAGAACAGAGGCGAGAAGCTTGAGGACTGTGGTTTTCAGTACATCCAAATTGCTGGCAACACTTCTTGCAGTACGCAATGGGCCTGCAGTAATCGTATTATTTACTTCCGCAACAACTTCAACAGGAACAGATTGTCGTACAGATCGTGGTCTATCACATGTGCATCCAGTTTTTTCAAATTTTTTTACCAAATCAAGTACAGTTCGTACGGAACATGGACCTCATCTTAGTTTATGATTTCGCCGATAAACTCTCGCTGCTTCGGTAGCATTTTCCCCATTCAGATAAAGCAGCTTTATCAATTCACCTTGTTGTTTCCCTGTAAGTGTCATCTTCTTGGCACGTTCGAACACCTGATTGAAGAAACAATCTTCCCACACTGCTTATTAAAGGTTTTCCACAGGCAATGCTTTGCACATGGTGTTCTGTGATTGATGCTTCTACTGTCTATCCCTGTGAATTAAGCAAAGTGCGTCAATGCACCTCCTCTCTGTGTTGTCATTGGTCCTTTACAATGCTCTTCTTTGCAAATGTTTAATGCCACCAATTTTCATCATACATGTATCGTTCCAACATCATTTATGGTTTTACAATGCACTGATCAATTTGCGCATGAAAAAAGTGGGTATTGCCATTCGAAAATTTTAAATTTTTTTCACTGTAACCATAACTGTGAGAGCTCTATTGTTTGGAATCATCACAATCTCGAGCGCATACCTTCAAATAACAATATCTGAAATTTCCTTTTGATTGGTTGAGCAGATAGACTACTAGGGGTTCATATATCGGGGAAGTTTTTTTATGACCAGCTTGTATATATATACAGGGTGTCCCATCAAGACTGCCCAAACTCTGCACAGCCAGATTCCTCGCTTCAAATAAATAAAAATTGCCCAAAGAACTGTACCTCTACGACCCCTAGTTTTCGAGAAAAATGCGAGAGAAAAGTATGACATCATATCCGGTGTATGAAAAAACAACTTTATTGGAAACATGAACATCGGTATTTACATATGTTTGCATAGAAAGATGTGTCTACCGCGCATATCGAGGCATGCATGCATACGCCGTGGAATGGCTGACTGCACACATTGCAGCAGCGTGGTATCCACAAAAATACATGCAGCATGAAAACAAGCAACTAAGTCACTTTCTCTAGTAACTAGGTCTCGATAGACCAATTCCTTCAGATGGCCCCATAGGAAGAAATCCAAAGGTGTCAGATCTGGTGATCATGGCAGCCATAAAACCAGACTCTTATATCCAATCCAGCGACCTGGATATTCCATATCCACCCAATTACGTACAGGAGAGCTGAAATGCGCCAGAGCTCCATCATGCTGGAACCATAGACCATGTATTGCCGCTAAGGGTATGTCATCTAGGAAATCGGTTAATACATCACGGAGAAATACTATGTATGAATGTCCCGTGAGCCTTTCAGGCAGCAAATATGGTCCAACCAATCATGTGATTGCCTAGTATGCCAGCCCACACATTTACAGACCAGCAGACCTGATGTCTCTGCGGGCGGATTGCATGAGGATTGGACTCTGACCACATATGGCTGTTATGACTGTCGAAGATGTGTGTCGAAAATGTATGGCTGTTATGGCTGTTATCACGTGTGAAGCATGCTTCATTCGTCCACAAGATGTGTGCAATGAAAGCATTATCAGCTTCATGTTGTTGCAATAGCCATTCACAAAAGTCAATGCGTCTCTGAAAGTCATCTGGATGTATGTTGCACGTAACTACTTGTTGACCACAAATCAGTTGTTAGTTGTACTAGGGCACTTGACAAATTGTAGCCATGCACAAATCTTTAAAAATTTTAAAGCAGATTAAAAACTGTAGCCATAAAGATTCAGCAGTAGTGGCAGTCGTTTATCTAGGAGCATATTATTGACAAGACCATATGTGAAAAAAACTACATTTATTTTCACGAAAGCAATATGAATAAGAACATAAAAACAATACGTATCATACACTTAGATACGGTTTTGCATAAGTAGTAATCACAATGTCTTCAAATTATACAGCAGACAACAAGTTAGGCCTAACAGCAACGGCCACGTATTTTGCCACTTACTGGCAAATATGCAAAAACTTACATAATGCATAGCATGAGAACATTCCAGAAACAGGAATGTTTAAACAGTAACATCACAAGATCATCATGAATGAATCAGAGTTCTAAGACTCAGAATGACTACATCATAAATGAAGACAAGAGACATAGACAAGAGAGATAACGTCTAATGACACATCCACCAGCTTAAATAGTGCTGTGTGATCGAAGTAGAAGTTAATATTTTTGAAGTAGAAGTAAATGTTTTTACGGAGTATGCTAATTTCTAATCGGTTGAAGTAGAAATTAGCATAATCTAGATGTTGACGTCTCAATTTGCAGGAATACGTAACATGGGATTAAAACTTAGTAACAAGCTGCCCTAATGCCAATCAGTACACAGTAACTTTCAGATTTTGACAGTACTATAAACGATATACATGTTGCTTGTTTACACTGAAATTTTCTAACAATCGGCCCCCCTCCTGCAAATTGAGTTTCTCAACCACAAAAATACAAGTTATCATTAAATTTCAAATTTATGTTGAATACATACTGCTTTATAAAGTTTCAAAATATCATGTATAAAATATAGTGTATAATTACATTTCAAGACAATGTTTTAAAAAGTATAAATACATCATGATACAACTTACATGAAAACACAAAGTAAAAGATATCTCTGTGTTATAAAAAAGGAGATAACATTTTTCAAATTCAAAAACTCTCAAACCATCACCACACAGTATAAACTCACTTCCCGACCGTCCAAACAGTTACCTTACACCTTTCTGGTAGGTCGGACGGTCTGGGTTTCAACAACAACACAGTATAAACTCAACAGTACCTAAACTACATGTTGAGGGAATGTCTAAAAGTTTGTATATCACATTGATAAATTTTGAACTTTTAAACCTTCATTATTTTTAGTATACTATATCAAAAACCTTAAAAATCTTTGCCACACAGTATAAACACATTGGTAACTAAATTACACAGTGTGGGTTTTAAAAATACAACTATACAATTTAGACAAGTTAAATTTTGATTTCAAATTACAATTTAAACATTTCTAAGAAGTTTTAAAAATTTCACAGAACTTACTGATTGCTTCTCTGGTAATAGGTTTTGTAAAACCATCAGCTTTGTTATTTTTGCTGTTTACAAATTTAATTTCAAAGAGTTTCTTTTCAACTAGATTTCTCAAAAAATGATATTTAACATCTATGTGTTTTGTTCTATGATTCTCAATGGGTGAATTGGAAAAGTGGCTGCTTGGTTGTCACAGAATATAATACTGTTTCTTAACTGAATGCCAAGCTTATTACTTTCCAGTAATATGTTTTGGACCCACACAATTTCTTTTGCAGATTCAGTCAATGAGATATATTCTGCTTCCATTGTAGATAAATTCACACATTTATGCTTAAATGTTCTCCATGAAATAGGTATCCTATCTACAAAAAATGTCATGCCTTCCATTGATACTCTATCATCCCTATTAGCTGCAAAGTCAGAATCAGTTTAACAATTTTTAACAATTTAAATTTACAGATTGAATGTTAGATAAGTTTAATTTAAAATCCCTTGTTTTATCTACATACCCTAGAAGTTTAAGTAGAACATCCCAGTGTTTAATGTCTGGGTTTTCCTGAAATTAGGATAAGATATTTAAAGCATAGTTTATATCGGGTCTAGTTCTGCTGACAAGAAATGATAAACAACCTAATAAATTTCTGTAAGGTATATTTTTCATCTGTTCAATTTCAGAAGGATTTGCCGGGCAATCTGCTTTGCTTAAAACTACACCTTTTGCTATGGGTAAACTTGAAACAGGATATTTAAATGTTGAGAATTTATCACAAATTTTAGTAATGTATTGATTTTGATGTATGAAATGTTAATCATGTTTTTCCTCAAATTCAATACCTAGTAACATCTTTGTTTTACCTAACATTTTAATATCAAATTTAGACTTTAGTAAAGAAGTTATAGAATTGAATTTAGATCCTTTTGGTTTTTGGCAAATAATATTATGTCATTTATATAAACAATTAATAAAGCTTTATTGTCAAAATTATATGCACAATTGCACCATCTAAACTTTATGAAATTAAGGTTTCTGAGAACCTGGTCTAATTCTAGATACCATTCTCTGCCGCTTTGGTGCAAGCCATAGATTGCTTTATGTAACTGACATACATATTTACTTTTACTTTTGTCAAAAAATCCTGGGGGTTGACTCATGAAAATTTTCTTACTTAGATTGGCATATAAATATGCACATTTGATATCAAGTTGAATATGGAACCATCCTAATAAACGTACAAAAATAGTAAAAAACATTCTAACAATTGAAAAGTTAATCAACAGGCTAAATACTTCTTCATAAGTTTGCTCCTTTTCCTGGTTAAATCCCTGTGCTACAAGTCTAGCCTTATGTCTGCTAACTTTACCCCTTTCATCTCTTTTGACTGTATATACCCAATGGCAACCAATTACTTTGTCGGAAACAGGTACAGGCACTAAGTCCCAGACACCTCTTTCCTTCATGACACCTAATCCGTCTGCCATGGCTGTATTCCATTCTTTGGATTGGGGTGAATTAGCCGCTTCCTTGAAGTTCGTAGGAATTTGGATTTCTACATTGTTGGCTTCTGGCCGATCCCCTGATCTCCCTTAAAATTGAAAAATGTTTCATTAAATTTTATTCTCTTTTTCTCACAAAAACTTTTTATTTCTTTGAGCATCCTTAACCTAGGTCCCTTTCCTTTATAATAATACTAACCATCCTTTCTAGATCCTGTTATTCTTGGAATAACTTTTCTGACCCAAGTAGTATCTGGATCAGGAATTGGATGATTATCACCAGAGAACCCTGTTTCCTCACTGCTTTCTGCAATGTCTTGATCTTCTTCTGATGAATCGTCTTTTTCCCTTTCTGTATACTCCTCGTCAGACGAGTCTAGATAGGTGGGCTGGTGAGATGAAAAAGTAAATTTTTCTACTAGTTTGGATTTCTCATTTACATTGGGTCCTACACTGCCTTCCTCTGCGTTGCACTCTTCAATAAACTTAACATTGTTAGTCTTGACTATTTTCCCCTTATTCAACAGCCATATCCTATATCCCCGAGTTTTCAAAGCATACTCTACCATAATGCCCTCTTGTGCCCTCATGTCAAATTTTCCCCTAAGTTGTTTAGGCTTGCCTCCAAAAGCTTGACAACCAAATACTCTGAGGTGGGCAACTGACGGTTTTCTGCTGCTGTATAACTCGATCGGTGTCAGATTCTTGAGCTTGTGGCATATTCGATTTTTAACATATGCAAAACATAGTAAGGCTTCTGCCCAAAAATCGTCTTTTAAATTACTGTCGTTTAACATTGCCCGAACACAATCCAAAGCTGTTAAATTGAACTTTTCTGAAACTCCGTTTTGCTCGGGTGTGTATTTGTTTGACCTTTCTGCTTTAATGCCTTGTGTTTCTAAACACTTTTCAAATTCAGTGTTGCAAAATTCCATACCATTGTCAGTTCTGATGCTTAGAATTTTGGTATTTAAAAATCTTTCCGCTCTATGCTGAAATTGTTTAAATCTATCAAAAACTTCTGATTTTCTTTCCATAGGATAAACTGTTACTTTACGCGAAAAATCATTGGTTATGCTAAGGAAATACCTAGCTTCTCCACGCGATGGTTTTGGCATAGGTTCGCAAACATCCATATGGATTAGTTCCAATGGTTTCTCAGATCTAATTCTTCCTATGGGTTTGAAAGAAATTATTTTTGTTTTTGCTAATTTACAGCATTTGCAGTTGATTTTTCTAACACTGATGTTTGGCAATCCTTTAACAGCAGATACTTTACATGTATGATGTAAATAGTCAAAGTTAATGTGACAGTACCTTTTATGCCATAGCTTTGTATTTCCCCCGGCTTCAATGGGTGATTTTACATGACTAGAACTTTTAAACACATCATATTTACAAGGCTTATTATGTTTAAAAACACTAATACTAGAATTTACAATTTTACTTTTAAAAACTTTACTGGCATTTCTATTTTGACTTTTAACATTATTGCAATTGTCCATTACTTTTTACAGGTTACAAGTTTTAAAATTACTAATTACATTTAGATTTTTAAAAGAAGTGCAAGAATTTTTAAAATCATGATTAACATTTTTAGTTTTACAAGCACATGAATCATTAACTTTAAAATTACTTTTACTTTTAAAAACACTAGAATTTTTAGACTTTACATTTTTAGTTTTAGGCATAGTAATTTTACTTACTGTTGACTTTTCAACATTAAAATTCTTGGCTTTAACCTCATATTGAGGCCTGAGGAAATATAAGCCATTTTGCCTTTTGACATAAAACCATTTACTACCTTCTGGTTTGTAAAAAGTAATTGTACCATTTTCACCTGTGAAATTACAATTTTGTTCTTCTAGAATTGAAGCAGCAATTAAGTTTCTCCTCAATTTTGGTGAATACATTATTTCTGTTAAATGAATTATATTCTTAACATTATTCATTTTAACATACATGCTGATCGATCCCTTCGCTTTCGATTGGGCTTTCTTGATCACCGACAGCTAAGGACATTTTTGTCTCTTTAAGCTCTTTAAATTTGTCGAACAATTCCAAGTTGCTGCAAAAATGCTTAATCGCTGCTGTGTCAATAACCCAACCGAATTTGTTGGTCGATTCAGTATTACAATTTTCAATACTAGACTGAATTTCACTTAATTTTGCATGGTTTTGTTTACAGTTTGTCTTAAGATGACCATAAGCCTTACATACATGGCAAGGGCCTACCTGTTTATTTAAATTTGCACTTTTAGAATTTACATTTTTAAAACTATATACTTTTGCAGTTTTAGACACATTTTTAGATTGTTTAGATCTATATACACTGTAAGCAAAAATCTTACTTTCATTTAGTTGCTCGTAGTGTTTCTGCTGGGCAATCTGGTCTTCCTTCGCAAGCAACTCGGCTTCAATGTGCTTTAATGTGAACTGGTCATCAGGCAGTCTGTAAAGATTCTGTCCAATACCTCTATAATCCTCATCAAGATGTCTTATTGTCTGGAAGACAACCAGGACCTCGGCCATTGGGTGGCCGGCATCTTTTAACTTAGACACAAACTTTTTAATCCTAGATATAAAAAGTCCAACGGGTTCACCCGGTACTGGCTTTTCATTGAAAAATTTGTCAAAGAGTCTCATCAGTCCAGCCCTGGACTTTGGCTCGAACTGTTCTCTTAAGATTTTGAATGCCGTCAACGGTTCATCAACTGCCGAAATCAAGTCACGGTATTCGGTTTCCAAGCTATAATAAAGTGTTGACAATGTTTTTCCTTTCGTCTTTGATAATCCAATTTTTCTTTTCTGGTTGAGTCCTCGCCCAGTTTCTCTTCCGTTCCTGTGACGAAGCCGTATAATCCATCATTCATCAATGAAAATTTTATGTCCGTACTCCAGGTTGGAAATTATCTCTACCAAGTTTGTCCATATTCGGTGTCGCCATACTTTTCTTTATGCCGCTGCGGCCCCCGTCTTGGAGCTCCTTCGAATTTAAAATGACTAGATGAACTCAGCGTTTCCTGGGCCCATAACCAGTTGTTGCACATAACTACTTGTTGGCCATGAATCAGTTGTTAGTCGTACTAGAGCCCTTGACAAATTGTAGTCATGCACAAATCTTTAAAAATTTAAAAGCAGATTAAAAACTGTAGCCATAAAGATTCAGCAGTAGTGGCAGTCGTTTATCTAGGAGCATATTATTGATGAGACCATACGTGAAAAAAACTACATTTATTTTCATGAAAGCAATATGAATAAGAACATAAAAACAACACGTATCATACACTTAGATATGGTTTTGTATAAGTAGTAATCACAATGTCTTGAAATTATACAGCAGACAACAAGTTTGGCTTAACAGCACCGGCCACGTATTTTGCCACTTACTGGCAAACATGCAAAAACTTGCATAATGCATAGCATGAGAACATTCCAGAAACAGTAATGTTTAAACAGTAACATCACGAGATCATCATGAATGAATCAGAGTACCAAGACTCAGAATGACTACATCATAAATGAAGACAAGAGACATAGACAAGAGAGATAACTTCTACAGACACATCCACCAGCTTAAATAGTGCTGCGTAATCGAAGTAGATGTTGATGTTTTTGAAGTAGAAGTTAATGTTTCTGATGTAGAAACAAATGTTTTTCCGGAGTAAGCTAATCTCTAATCAGTTGAAGTAGAAATTAGCATAATCCGGATGTTGATGTCTCAATTTGCAGGAATACGTAATATGGGGTTAAAACTTAGTGACAAACTGACTTAATGTGATTAGCCAATCAGCACACAGTAACTTTTGGATTTTGACAGTACTATGAACGATGTACATGTTGCTTGTTTACACAGAAGTTTTCTAACAATGTAGACCTTGCATGGGTCTGTAGCGAAATGGGTATAGTCCTTCTACCCATAATAGCCTGTGCACAGTACTGCTACTCGCATTTAGCTCCCTGGCTAATGTGCATATGCTCAACTCAGGAGTTTCTTCCACCCGCCAAAGTATTGCATCTTCCTGTGCTGGCGTAAGCCCGCCATGCGTTCTTCCACCAACATTGTGGAGATTGTATGGTGGGGTTGACGCTTCCCGTATTTCTCAGTCTGTTGTCTAACCTGCGGATGACTTTGACATCAGGAGGATGGCATGATGGATAGCGACGGGCATACTCACTAGCAGTTCTTTAAATATATTGTTTATGCTGATGACTTCTGACAAAATTAACGTGAATCCTTGTACGGGAAAATTTACATAAAATTTCAAGTTTTGAAATCACAATGTGTACAAGGCCGACATTAAGTGCTTGAAACTCGAGGTAAAAAGGCATTACCATTACATTGACCAAAGATAAAGTACATGTCGCAATATTCATGTACGGAATACATTATCACCATGCAAAGATTACCAGTAGCTACTAGATGCAGCCTTTTAAATACGATTCAAACGACGGCTTGACTTCATTGCACGGTGTGCGTATGCATGCCTCAATATGCGTGGTGGATATTTTTACCATCTTCGTCTGCAAACATAGCAAATACCGATGTTCATGTTTCCAATAAAGTTGTTTTTTCATACACCGGATATGACATCATACTTTTCTCTCGTATTTTTCTCGAAAACTATGGATCGTAGAGGTACAGTTCTTTGGCCAGTTTTTATGTATTCCAAGTGAGGAATCTGGCTATGCAGTTTGGGCGGTCTTGATAGGACACCCTGTATATACAGTGAAACCTGGTAAAGTGACCATCTTGGTATTTTGACCACCTGGCTAAAGTGACCACTACCACTTTCTCAAAGTGACCATACCATTTTTATATAGTAACCACTTCCATTTTCATAAAGTGACCAGTTTTCACACTCCCAAGGGTGGTCACTTTAACCAGGTTTCACTGTATATGTATGTATGTGTGTGTGTGTGAAGGGGGGGGGGCGAACCCAAACAGTTTTGCCCCCACTGTATGTGCTTTGACTAAATGAAGCATGTACTGTTCTTGAAGAGAAAATAAGACAACACTTGGTCTCTAAATATTTTTTTTTAATTCTAGAAATTTTTAGGGGGGTCTTATATTCACCAAAAGAAACTTTTTGGAAGGTGAGAGTTCATATATTTAAATGTTCATTTCTTGGGAACAGGTTTTAGAGCTAAAAATAACATTTCTCAAGATATAAAGGCAAAGCAACCATTCTAGCAAAACAAGTAAGGAGACCCCTATAGAGACAAATGCAGGGACGTAAGTGGGCAATCTTGGCTGGGGGGGTGTGAAGGAAATTTTTCCGACTAATATTGAAAATTTCCGACTGTACAAACAAGTGAGTTGACTTTTGGTTTTGAACGAGTGCATTGCTGTTCTAGTGACTTTTGTCCAGTTCAAAGTCTACACGGCAATTATTTGTTTTAATTTTCGAATGTTTTGTGTTTATATCCAAATCATACCCCAATTTATTAAAAGAAAAAAGTCTCAAAACCAAATTTTTGGTTTTGAGGGTTTTGTTTTATAAATAATTTTACATTTGTTATTTAATTATCGGATGTGTTATGCAAATGTTCAAATTTTTAGCTATCATTTGAAACAAGGCAAGTTTCTAGGGCAAGGATTAGCAGAATGTTAAATATATTTGAAAAAGTATTAAATTTCGTATGTTTTGGGATTTTTTTTCGAATGCACTTGACACATTCCCAGATGATTGCCTAGCACTTAAAAACCCGTGAGTTTCATGCCAAGAATTGGTTGTGTAAATTTCGGAACATGTATCTTTTTTTTTTTTAGCTAAATTTGGGTCTTTTAATAGGTTTTTGTAAATAATTAAAACTTTATTATTTTTTTCTAATTTTCGAATGCACATTGCACATTTCCAAATAATTTCCTCCAAAAAGGAGAAAAACACGCATTTCTAGGCCAAGAATTATCTTTGTAAAACACGGGATGTGCATAATAGCATACATACATTGTTCAAAGGAAATTAATATGATATGATTTGTAGTGCTCATAAGGGATGCCGTTGTTTCATTTCCCCGATATTTGTTTTAAAAAAATCGTCTAGACACGGACTTAAAAAAAAATTCGAAATGGTCCACCAGAAATCCTACTTGCATGTGGCTATACACATATTCTTAAATACATTGAAATTGCATTTTTTAGTTTATATGATACTTATTTTGCAGCATCCAAAACAGGAAGATTAGCTTAATTCTACAGTTTGAATTCTACAGAAAGTTGTGTTTATCTTCGCTGTCTAACAATTTTTTTTAATTACTACATTTTTTTTTTAAGAAAACGCATCAAAGCAACAAATGCATCTCACTTAATGAGATGCATAGGACTGCAGTTTCTCCCCGGTAGATTGCACATGCCTGAACACTCTCCTAGAGAAAGGATCGTTTATTTTCTTTATTTTTTTTTCCAGGTTTGTGGATCGCATGCTTATAAATTTGGTTTGAAACTAACATTGTTTACTATACAGCGTTTTTCAACGTGTGTTATAGTTTCGTGTAAATTTACAGAAAATGAAAGAATTTTGATGTACAGTTTGGACCACATTGGACTTTTTCTAATTTTGGGGTTCCGGTATTAAATTAAATTTCCGAAAGGGGTTCCGAGACCAAAAAACTTCGAAAAACAGTAAGCTATTGAATACAACTGGAGTGAGTGCATATTACACTTTAACATTGTTGGGCCGCGGTTCCTTTCGGAGTTGGCGAAAATCATCCGCGTTTGAAAATACAATTCTTTATGTAGTATAGCGAGCTTTTATCTAAGACCTAAATATGTGGGTTACAAGAAGTTGGTGGTAGGAGGATGGTACGGTAACTGTAGTTGTGTCCCCCACTGGATTCTAGTTTAAATTAAATGGGAATATCCCGGCCATCCAAACAGATACCTTATATTTTGGTGTATGTCATATGGTCTGGGTCGAAAGTGGAAAATCTCCTCTAGTTGTTGCAAGCCAATTTGAAGACTCGCTTGTACGTTGACGATATTCTGCCGCCGATTGTTCTGCCTATACTGTCAAGTCGCCCAGGTTCCATTTACAAACAAGACAAAGCTCGAACATATACTGCACAACTTTCTTAACAATGTCTTCAAGGATTTAATACCCTCCTATTGCTATCCAGATCTCCAGACCTATCACCAATAGAGAACGTATGGGACATGCTGTGACAGCAATTGCAGCCTTCTCTGAATACCACTGAATTAGCTGATCAGTTGCAACATTTGTGGCAGAATCTTCCGCAGAGGGACATAAGCAACCTAACTGACCCTATGCCGCACCGAATATCGGCTTGTATAGTCGATAACCACTTAATAAAATATCAGCTTCTTGTCACCATTTCTTAATAAAACATTTTTTATTGATTCCAAATTCTAATCATTTGCATATTTTCTCAAACGACACATACATGCCGATCTTCGTGGTTGTAGGCTCAATTTCTTAAGGGTGCATATAATTTTTTGTGTATATAGCTTCAATGCTTTTTCATCACTGATTTGAACCAATTTTTAATCACCTTTTTAAAAGCGCAGTGTCATCATGTCAGAGCACCAAATGCAATTTCAAAGGCTAAAAAACTTCTGTTTGCTGATTTTACCATGCTGAATTTAAATCTGAAAGTCGTTTTTAAAATTAATCCTTGGATCTGGGAAGATAGCCTCTCAAAGTTTGGCCTTTTTTGCTATTTTTGTGTTTATAATCTCAGGTCGAAGATGTTGCCACAACATGATGCAATTGCATGATTATGAGAACTTAATGCTTGAAGAAATAACAGGAAAACTGTATTCAACTCATGAAGTTAGAGGTGAGACCACCTCCATGATTCAGCTGACTGGGAAATTTAATTTTGTAAGGTCATCCCTATTTAAAAATTTAGAATATGAATATCTAAGCCATGGATTTAGAGAAACTTATTTTCTGCTTTATCTTCAAAATCACCTTGTAAACGATGCAATTATACAAACTTTGTTTATAGATAGATTGATTGGAGCTGAATTATATGATCCATAAAGTTAGAGAGAGTTAGACTCTTTTCTTCTGTGGTATGGCTAGACCAATTAAAAACTTAAGATGAAAAGTTTGAGGCATTAAACTTGGTAAATTGATTTGCTAAGGCTATAGGGGAATGTAACTTCATTGCGTTATGTTAGGAGTCGGTATAGTATGTATGTCTTTATAGGGAGATATTATCCTATAAGAGATAATAATATTGAATAGGGGGGTGTTTGACTGGTATGTGACTGTGGATATTAGAAGCGGGTGGGAGGATCGGTGGCAGTTGATGTCCACCGGTTCCTGTTTCTCATGCATGGCCGTAGTGTACTTAGATGAGCTTAGCGCCCGAAGTGCGCGGAAGTTTGCTGGTTTATAAAAAAATTTCAACTTCGATCAAAGTCTTCGAGAAATAAATATTTCGAAAGAACGTAAGATTATAAATAAACCAATTGCAGAGATGGGAAGTCCACAAAATATAAAAACAATTTTTTTTTTAATTGAACACCAAAATTTTTAGTATAAATAAATTATTACTGGAAACGAGTGCATATTAAGTGGTGCAAACAGAATAAAAAATGAATGAAGTAATATAAAGCATCACCATATTTTATGGACAGCTGACTTTCAAAAAAAAAATATACATATTATTCATTATTTTGATCTATTTTACTGGCTTCTTCATCGAAATTGAATATGTAGGATCATTTCATTACTTTTATGTTTCCTACTTATAGGGGCAGCTCTAGTAGAGAGGTTGTGACTATATAAATACCAAATGATGACAACAAAAATCTGAATATAATATTTCGCAACTATTAATGTTGGTATATTATTTTGAAATAACTCTGTTTAATTTTAAATAATATTTTGGGGATTTTTATTTGAACGAGAAAGAAATATTTTAGTTTAAAAATAAAATAATAGTAATCATAAATAAATGATTATTTATTAATAAAAATATAATATATAAAATGTGTCTACAAAATGTACAACGGTAAAATTATAATTAATGAAAATTTTGATTTATTGGAAGCTCAACTATTTAACATATTTTTCTCTATTAATAAAAGGTTTATAAAAACATTTTGACATAGTTAACATTTTACTGTAACATTCTAATTTATATACAATTTAATATCAAACGGTCGAGTAAATGTTGCATTATTATTACATATTTAGTATTTTTCAAAAGGATGTCTGTTTCTGTGTGTGTGTAACGCGTAGCAGAAAATTCAAGCTTTCAACAGCTTCGAAGATCTGTATAGAGTTGGCATCTCAGCTTATGCAAATATGCACCTTGCCAGGATTTTTTTTTTTTTAATTTAGTTTAAAGGTCATGAATATTTAAAGTCGAAATTTCGTTGTTTCTAAATCCATTTATCCCAGCAGACTACTGTTTGCAGAATGGCAGATGTTTATAGACAATTAGCGCGACACAATGTGGGTGATGAAATCAAAAATTCTAAGTTCCAGAATTTTACAGATATCATTTTGATTTTTTTAAACGAGCAAATATTTTATAAGAATTCGCTTGACAAATCTCTTCTATAGCACGAAAATATTCGGAGATAGTATTTAATTATCTAATTTTACTTTTCGGCATTTATTTCACGAAAGTGCAGCAGACGAAACACATAAAGTGATTTAAATTGAGAAGTTTTCTTATTCCTTGAATTTTAAAGATATGATTGATATTTTTAAAAATACAATTATTTGCCATTAAAAGCATTGTAAAAAAATAATTTGAATCGGATAACTACAACCGTAATCCCGATTTTTACCTCCTTGCTTTTTCTTCAATCCTAAAGGTGACGCAGCCCAACGAGAAAAGGCGTTGTTGTTGAGACCCAGACGGTCCGACCTACCAGAAAGGTGTAAGGTAACAGTTTAGACGACCGGGAAGAGCCTCTCAATTTAGAACGGAACCCAGTGGGGGGAGGCATCCACAGGGACCGTACCCTCCTTCCCCTACCACCAACCTCTCGGAAGGGCTTACGGACCCACATGTTTAACGTGATCGTACTCCGCGTGAACACGACGGCAGTTTTGGCAGCGGAGGGAATCGAAGCGAGGCCTACCGAGTGCAATCCAAGCGCTAATCACTGGACTACCGCGTCCCACGAGAAAAGGCGTGTTTAAGCGCGTTAATGTGTTTTTATAGATCTAATGCAATTTTCGAGGAATATTCTTATCAAGTTTAAAAAGATTGATAATATCCTGTTTTTAACACTTTATAACATAGTTGAAAAGTGTTTATGACTTTGTTCACTCTGTCTGTCTGTCTCTCTGTCTGTCTGTCTGTCCGTTAGCACGATAATTGCCGTAAAAATGACTTTATCAAAATGAAATTTTAGTATGTTTTTCAGACAGTCTGTGGGATCTATAGGAATATAAAAGAATAATATCACCCAATTAGTTTTGGATTGGACCCAGGTTGAAAAAATGAAATACATTGAACCCTACAGGACCTAATTTTTCAAACATTTTTTAAGCGACTTTAAAATTCACAAATTGCTTCGAAAATTTTAGGAAATATTCAAATTATCTCATAAGGAATATAAAAAAAATTTCAGTAAAATATGTTAGGTAGTTTTTTAAATAAAAATTATTTAATATAGGGAGAAAAACGAATTAAATTAAATTCTGACTCTCGCTATATCCTCCAGAAAGAGACACGAGATATATTATATAATAAATATCTTTCTAAGGGTTTAATTATTTTATATATAAGAGAGGTTTCATATTTTAAAATAAATATGGTAGTTAACAATTTTTCAAATTTTTAAATAAAGTAAATTATTATAGTATTGTAATGAATGAAACCGTTGGAAAAATGTTTATGAATAAAATGCTGCCTTTATAGAGAGGTGATTTATATTTTGATGGCGTCATTTGAATAAAGTTCATTTGTTTTCGATGAAGTTTTCAAATATAATAAATTATTGAAGTATTATGATAATTTTAAAAATTTACCGAGGAATGTATCGCATTTTAGAGATGTTTAAACCAGGCAATTTATATTTCAATGCCGTCATTTGAATGAAGTTTTTCTTCGATGAAGTTTTCAAATATAATAAATTAATGTAGTATTGTGATAATTTTAAAAATATTACCGAGGAATGTATTGCATTTTAGAGATGTTTATATAAAATTGCATTGAAGTTGGAAAGTGTTTCATAATCAATGCTTTATGCATGATTGATCTTTCTTGTTTAAGTTTATAAATGCTTATTTCTCGAAAACAAAAAGTGGTAGCTATAAATAATATTAGGTTATTTGTAGTCCTTTGAAAACCATATAGGAGTGTACAATTGGATTTTGGATAGGTTCTTAGTTTTTGAAAAATAGTGGTAACAATTTCGATATTTTAATATTTTGTAGATGTGGTCCTAATTTTGATATTTTAATAATTTAAAAAAATTTTAAAGGTGGTTCTAATTTCGATGTCTTAATATTTTGAACCATTTTGAAAAAGTTGTTCTTAATTATTTAAAATTATTTTAAAATTGTCAAAAAAGATAAACTACCTACATAGAAAAATGTTATTCAAGCGAAATCATTTCGACTCGGACCGTGCCGGAGATTTAGAAAGCTGTTTCGGGCCGGGCTCGAACTTGACTTTTAAAAAAGGCCAATCATATTTGATTTTGAAAATTTTTCTGGGGCCGAATATATTTATTTCGCCAGGCTACACATATTTAATTTTGAAAATTTTTCAAATGAGTTTTAATTGAATACATGAAATAATTGTCTTTATTTCAGCTATATATATAGATAAATGTTTAAAAAAACCTTTTATCTCAATTCTTCGTAGAAAATTTTCACACATTCATGTTCCCGGCCGTCCAAGTGAATGATCTATGTCTTCGGATGAGTCGGACGGTCTGTGTCTTCAACACATTCATGTTTGCGGCGGCCGCTCACTTTGCTGCTCATACTCTCGGGTGAGTCGGGCGGCCTGGGCTTTCTACGCATTCATGTTTTTAACACATATGAATATAAATTATTTCAGGCCGGATCAAGCCGAGACTCAATGGTCTTCGGGACTGGTTTAAGTACTGGCATTGTCGTGCCAGGCAGGGAAAAACTCTAAATTTTCGGTCCGTTCTGACCCGTATTGGAACCACTGCTGATCCTTTTGTATAGTCTAGTGTTTCATTCACAATTTGCGATTTTATTTTGTCGCAGAAAATTGATTTAAATGACGTATGAATTGTTAAATGATACCTTTAAAAGCACAATTTTATAACAAAATTTAAAGAAGCAATAAAAATAAATAATAATAATTATGAGAAACGTATATAAACGATTCTTATGCATGCCTTTATATAATTTAAAAATATTACCTTACTTTACTCAGTCACAACCTAGCTCTGCGAAAAATTGAAGCAATCTGGACTGAATGAAGATTCCATGCTTTTCAGCATTTTACAGAAAAGGCATTCACATTTTCTGAAAGTCATAAATTACTTGCCCAATTATAGCCACTTTTAAGGGAATACATACTAGGTTTACTTTCCAAATCCCTGGACAATGTGTTTCAGTATTTTTCTCCTGCTGTTTTGCCGACAGCATAGCGAAGAAAATAGGTTTTGTCTGAAGAACTCGTACCAGAACCTAATTGCTCTTTCATGGTTTTGTTCCCACCAAAGAGCTAAAATCATGTGATTGCTTCTCGAAGGTCCCCACATATGTGTACTACAAATGATCTGCACCCTCCGGTTGCAAGATCTGCTTCTCCGAATTTCCTCAAGAAAAATGCCGACAAAGTTTAGGAGACTTCCTGGACCGCCCTCGTTGACATAGCCCTTATCCAGGTGGCTCATACGTATTTAAATGAGATTTATGACATCGCAAAGAAACCGTTGCCCCACGTTCATCAGATGGCTTTGCTTCAACATGGACTTCAAGGATTTTGTTTTACGAAAGAGAATCGGTGATTTTGTAGTGAACATTTAGAAAATTATAGTAAAAAATAAGTTTTTAAACTGAAATTTGTGGAGAACAAAACACACTCTTATTCCGAATTTTTTTCCGAGTGATTGCCAAATTCTCCTACTTTTTTGAGTCAGGGGGTGTGTGACCCCACACCCCCGGTACTTACGTCCCTGGACAAATGCCTACTTATCTTTGTTGGGAAATGATTACTCTATGTATCACACACACACACACACACACATGAAGAAGGTTGTTTTTTACCTCTGAAACCAGTTGATACTGCAACTAATCTGATGTATGTTTCTAATGAAGATTGTATTTTTTAGCTATTTGTACAGCAGTTTGGATTATTTACGCTTAATTTATATTGGGATTGATGTGTGTATATCTTTACATGGCTTTAACATTTTCTTTAAACAAATTATAATTAATTATTAAAAATTGTTGCAAATGTTTATATCTGGTTTTCACTGACATTTCAGTATATCTGAATTATTCTTAAAATTATTTCTTTGTTTAAATATTGATTATAATTAATATTTATTTTGGCAAATAAAATAAAATTAAATGTTTGCCAAAGCTGCCATATAATTTTGAATAACTTATTTGTGAAATACTTTAATTTAATTTTACTATTTTAATATTGAATTTTTTTTTTTATAAATTTTATTTTAATTTGATATAAAGGACCAATTTACTTAAATAAATTTCCATTAATCTATGTGAGTAAAATTTTCACAGATAAATATGTTAACATATTTTTCTATTCTAATATTAAAAGCACCTACATAAATGAAATACAATTTAAGTATTCTTCTTTTTTAGAGAAAAAGCAAAAGTAGGAAGTGATAATTTTCTGGATCCTGTGAATTTATTGTTTCAAGTTGAAGAAAAAATAACTGATAAAACAATTATAATTGTTGATGGTGGAGATTTTGCTGCTACAGCTGCATATATATTAAGGTTTGTGTTTTAAATTATTTTTATGGGGATTTAGGTAATATTCATTTATAAAAGTATTTTGTGTTGACAAATAGATTACTTCAATACACAGAGTAGGAATTCGATAAAACACAATCCTTTGCTAAGTGGTCAGCAACTTTAAACACCAAATTACGAATTTCAGCTTTTAATTTGAATTATTGTACAAAATGTAATATTAGAGCATACTAGATTTTCTGAGTAATGTAATTTAAATATGATTATGGCTCTCTTGGAAATTTCTTAGCAATTCATTCTTTATACTATCGCCTAAAGTTTATTTCTTTCTTTTCTTTCCACATTAAGATCATATTTCTATTTTTATTAAAGCTAAACCATATTAAGTTTTTATTGCACACACACACACACAAAATTTATATTAGCTCTAAAGTATTGTAAAGAACTCATATTCTAATAGGAAATATGAACCCTTGACCTTACAGTATATTTTTTAGTATTATATTTATATATATAAATTATCCAGTAAAATAATTTTAAAGTTATATAAATTATGATAACTTACATAACATATTTTCAGACCTAGAGGACCTCTAATGTGGCTTGACCCTGGTGCATTTGGAACTCTTGGAGTTGGAGCTGGTTTTGCTCTTGGCGCAAAGCTGTGCTATCCTGATTATACTGTTGTAATTGTATATGGTGATGGTTCTTGTGGTTATAGCATTGCTGAATTTGATACATTTGAAAGACATAAGGCATGTATTTTCCATTCAGTTTCTCTTGTATTAATTTTATATTTTACATATTCAAAATTTGTTTCATTTTTTAAAAATATTGTTTAAAAAGGGTAATAATTTAAGATTTTTACAGTTTAACATTACTCCAAAGATAAAAAAATATTGCTATCATGTGTATATCAGTGGTGGCTACATCATGGCTGATGTGATTCTTGTGGCATTAAATTAAAATCTTGTGTATAATGACAACTGTGTAGTGTGCCTGGCAAGTTTTATTTAGGATTAAATTAATGATAGGGCTGATATATAAATTGGGCACTCTATACACACTTCCTTTGTATAATATTAAATCATGGACTATTTGTTGGCTATGTGTTTATCAAGCATTTGTGCTTATGTGTTTGTATGAAATCATTGCCTACATATTAGTCATATAAAAGCTATTTCATAATTCTAGCAGGACTGCCACTGGTGACTAAATGCTACTATTTTTGAGCTGAGGTGACTATGGTAACTTTTTTCAGCAACCCCCCCCCCACCCCCCCCAAATTAACTGTTTTTCACTAAATAGCGACTATTTTTCATTAGCATTAAATTTTCATTTCCAATTATAACGATCTCGGCATTTTTTCGCAGATGATACAGTGCTCAATTTGCTATTTTGACACAGCGTAATTAAAAAAAATATTGTTCTTGTTGCTGAAACAAGAATAATGTATATACTAGGAATAATGTATATGCTAACACTAGAATATGTTGAGTGGTTAGTTCTGAAAGACTAATTAAATTGAACTTTAATCTACTATAATACAAATGAATATGTTAGATATTTTTTTATGAACTTTAAGACAATTTTAATTGAAAACATTTAATATTTAGAGCATTTATACAATTAATACTAGAACAACAGTAGCGGTCATTTTGACTTTAAGAAACAATTCCTCCAAAACGGCTAATCCGAGCCCATTGAAATTTTATGACTTTTCTTATTTTCTTAAAGTTATTGAAAACACAGAAGAAAATTATTCTTGATTTTATAATAAGAGAACAAATCAACAATCTTCCTAGAATGACAGCAGCGGTCAAAGTAGTTATGCAGTCAAAATGACCACTTCTGTCGTTCTAGTGTTAAACAATTTAATACAATATTTTTATTTCTTCAGCCAAAAATTACAAAAATGTAGGTGTCAAATACTTGCACCTTCTAGAATGCACCAATCTGCAAATAGAGTTAGCAGATTTATTGGCTAATGAGTGATGTAAAAATTAGTATGGGTTGTACATTAAGTGTTCAGGTTACAAAGCAAAATATGTTTTTAATACTACTTAACTCAAATTATAAGGCATTAGGGTAGCATACTGTAGAATTGGATTCGATTCCCGCTGCCCAAAACTATCTCCGTGTCTACGCGGAGTATGAGCACTTTAAAGCTGTAGGTCTGAAAGTTCAATTGAGAAGTGGTGAGTTAGGGGAAGGATGGTATGGTCCCTGTGCTTGCCAATCGCATTGGGCTCCAGTTTAAATTGGGTGTTAATGTTTCAGCCATCCAAACAGTTACCTTACGCCTTTGGGTAGGTCTGGCAGTCTAGGTACTGACATAACTATTTTGGGATGATCCCACACGGTAGACGTGGGTTTGATTCTTGATACTGTCCAAAGTTAGTATTATATGCACGTTAAACCTGTAGGTCCGAAAGTTCAACCAAGAAGTGATGGTTTAGGGGAAGAATGGTATAGTCCCTGTGGTTGCCACCTGCATTGGGCTCCAGTTTAAATTGGGTGTTAATGCTTCAGCCATTCAAACAGTGACCTTATGCCTTTGGGTAGGTCTAGTGGTCTAGGTACTGACATAACTATTTTGGGATGATCCCACATGGTAGACACGGGTTTGATCCTTGATGCTACCCAAAGTTAGTATGAGCACATTAAACCTGTAGGTCCGAAAGTTCAACCAAGAAGTGATGGTTTAGGGGAAGAATGGTATGGTCCCTGTGGTTGCCATCTGCATTGGGCTCCAATTTAAATTAGGTGTTATTGTTTCAGCCATCCAAACAGTTACATTACACCTTTGGGTAGGTCTGGCGGTCTCGGTCGAAAAAGAGGAATGAAATTCACCAAGCAGGCCGTATTAGAAAAAGACTTTTCGGCTGAGGTTAAGGCATTGGGATTATACATGGTAGACCTAGGTTCGATTCCAGCTGCCCAAAACTATCTCTATGTCTATGCAGAGTATTATGGGCATGTAAAATCTTTAGGTCCAAAAGCGCATCCTAGAGGGGATGGGTTAGGAAAGTAGCAAATAACAAACTTGAGAGGATCACACATGGTATATGTGGGTTCGATCCTCGATGCTGCCCCAAATTATCTTATTCTTTATGCAGAATATGAGTATTTCAAATGTGTAGGTTCAAAAGTCCAACAGAGAGGTGATGAGTTAAGGGAGGACTAGTAAGATCCCTGTAGTTGCCACCCCAATTGGGTTCTGGTCTAAATTGGGTGCTACTGTTCCAGCCATCCAAACAGTTACCTTACACCTTCAGGTAGGTCTGACGATCTGGGTAGAAAAAATCAAACTATTGGGTCAAGATAGTCTAGTGGTTAAGGCGTTGAGCTCTTACACAGTCGACCCAAGTTTGATTCCCACTACCCAGAGCAATCTGTGTCTTCGCAGTGTATGTACAGGGTTATTATAATTAAAGTTTGCCTATTCAGAAGGCTCTAGAGCTGGTTCTATGGCTCCAAACAAAACAACATTTAACTAGTATGTAGTACAAGTGATGCGCTCCGCGAAAAAAAAAAAAAATTAGTTACAATTGTCGTCAGTAGGTGGCACTGCTGCAATATCTAAGATGATTTTCGCAAGTTTCATTGTAAAAAAAATGAAGGAAAATTTATGTCACAGTTGGTAAAAGTAAAATTGTGCCGATTCATTCTATCAATTTCGGTCAATCCAGACGAAACACACAAAAGTGTACAAAATTTCAACAAACGTTTGAAGAAGATCACTTGTTTATTCAAATCTTCGACAATACGGCAGTGATGTCACAACTTCGAAACACTGAAATACGCTTCAAATCAACTTACGATTTAAAACAAGCTAACAAAGTGTGTCTGTGATTCCTTTGATACTGGACGAGTTTATTGTTTCTGAAAAGCATTAGAATCTGACGCTTTGTGGAAAATGGTTACGTTGAAAGAAAAGGCTCTTCTCGTAAAGTTATTTTATCAACAGAACAACAACGCAGCTGCAGCTCTTCAAGAATTTCGGAAAAAGAAACATGTTAGACGTGGACCATGTTAGATCGTGGCGTTCACAAAATGATTCACAAATTTGAGGCAACATGAGGACTCGACATTCTTCCTAGCAGAGGACGAAAACAAGTGGACAGTTCTAGTGTTGAAAATATTGCTACTGCTACCATAGATTTATCAAACCATTTACCATATGGTAATGCAAGTTTGCCAGCTATTGCAAATGAAGTCGACATGTCGATTTCTACAGTGAGAAAAGTGATGCGTAAAATTTTGCGCTACTATCCATACAAGATTCAGAGGGTGCAACAGCTAATACAGGGTGATACAGGAACTCGGCTAACATTTGCACTACAATTTCTTGCACGAATGAATGTGGATGACTCTTGGCCCTGGAATATTCTGTGGGGCGATGAAGCGTATTTTTATGTAAATACACAAGTGAACACACACAACTGTCGGATTTGGGCAAAAGAGAATCCTAACGTTGTTCAAGAAGTTCCATTGCATGCACTTAAAGTGACAGTGTGGTGTGGTTTTACAGCGACGTTTATGATAGGGCCATATTTTTATGAGGAATCAACACCCACAGGACCCATTACATGTTCCGTAAATGGGACAATATATCTCAATATGCTGTCACGTTTTGTGATTCCCAAGTTGCAACAGCGAGGCTGCCTTCAAAATACCGTTTTTATGCAAGACGGTGCACCACCTCACGTTACTCGAACAGTTAAGACTTTCTTACAACGCCATTTCACACAAGACCGTGTGATAAGTCGTTATTTTACAACAATCTGGCCACCACGATCGCCTGATCTCACACTATGCGATTTTTGGCTGTGGGGATGTTTGAAAGACTCTGTGTCTAAAGACAGATGTCGGACGATCTCTGATCTGAAGAACAGTATTAGGCATCACATCGGGTCAATCCCACAGGACACTTTACGCTCTGCAGTAGAAAACACAGTTCTGAGAATGGAATGCGTGATTGCAAATAATGGAGGGTTCATTGAGCATGCGTAATGCTGTTATTCGTATAGTCCGACTCCCGTGAGTTGGCAGATGACCTTGGATGAGTCCACTTCGCTTAAGGGAAGAAGGCTGGCAAACAGACGATTTGTGCATTACAGGGAAAGGGCTGCTGAATGCAGAAACCTGTTTGGCGACTGCATATTTCGCCAAGAATTTGGAATTTAGAATTGTTGGAATGCATTTAGAATCGTTGCATTGCACTGGCATTGCACTTGCGACTAAAAGTCTGTCTAACCTCTGTTCCAACTTCTAACATCAGTTTATTTAGTTAATCAGAATCTGATATTTGTGAACCTTGCTTCTGTCGACAAAATGTGTGTAAAAGGAAAAGTAATTCATTTCAAGGAAAGAAATGTGGTCCACAAAGTCCTCAATTTTTTTGAGGTCGAAGCAACTTCAGGAAAGTTATGCATCCCCATCCAACAGGCCCAGAAGAGAACAGGCACTGCAACTGGTGTGTCAATGAGAACAATTGCACGCATCAAGAAAGAATCAAGTAAATCACCGATCCTAGTGTCGCCACGTAAAAGAAAGAGACCCGAGATATAGAAATGCAGTTTCAAGTGTGGATGACAACACAAATTAGGAAATTGACAATTTAGTGGAAGAATCCATAGAGGAAATAAGTTTTATGGTAGGCGCCGACTCCTCTTCAGAACATGACTCAGAGTCAACTGAAAGTGCAGAATCAGATTTCGAGAATGGCGACAGTGATACAATTTATTAAGTATTTTATATATAAAATAATATAAAATAAATAAATAAATATATATAAAATATAAGTATTTTATGTATTTTTTAAATGTTTTAAATATTTTTATAATTTCCCAAATTTTGTATCTCGGGGTGGGGTGGGGGGATTCCTTAGATGACATGGCCATGCAGAGCTAAGCTCTAATCCAGAACTGTCCAAATAGTGGCACATAAACAAGGATAATGTTTAGATAACATATTTAAAATTAATTAAATTACAAAAATTTATTTCAAAATGAACAAATATTAATACTTTATGAAATATGTAACTGTATAAAATGTGATGCATAGATATTATTGAAATGATTTTCAACGGCAGCAAAAGTATTTGGATTGAAAAATTTTGTCTGTGTTTGATAGAAGTTAAATGCTTTATATAATGAGTAAAATATATAATGATAAAAATATAGAGATGTGAGTATGTCACGTTGTGCATTCCTCACTAAATAAAAGAGAAGTTACAAGAAAAGTATTACAACACGAACTCTTCAATTTTAATAAAACATTTACAACCATTATTGTAATAAATAATTTTAATCATTGTGAAGAAAACAATTCCGCCATATCCCAACACTTAAACTTAATTTACTTATACATATAAAGCTCTTTATCGTACTGCACAAATTATAAATTAATTCGCACTAAAGGCGCCAATTCTAGAAACCTGTTCTTCTTAAGACGTTTCTACCTGTCATTGAATTTAACTAATGGACTCGTCCAAAATCACATGACCCAAATGCCTTCTCGCTGGAGTCGTACTATAGCTGGTGAGCGACATGTTTTATTTTTCTGGACGCAGATTGCATCACATGAAATTATCTCCTTTTTTCTGTATTGTTTTTAGCCATAGATCTGGCTCTAGAGCTTTCTGCATTAGCGAATTGTCATTGTACCAACTATGCAGTACATTTTCCTTTATTTATTTTACAAACAAATTGCAACAATCGCCTTAGCTATTGGCACAGCGCCACCTATTGACGACAATTGTAACTAATTTTTTCTTTTCGATTTTCGCTGAGTTCATCACTTGTACTACATACTAGTTAAATGTTGTTTCGTTTGGAGCCATAGAACCGGCTCTAGAGCCTTCTGAATAGGCAAACTTTAATTATAACAACCCAGTACATGCTAAATCTTTAGATCTGAAAGCTCATCCGAGAGAGGATGGATTAGGAGAGTAGTAAATAACAATCTTGAGGGATCACACACAGTAGACACGGGTTCAATCCTTGACGCTGTCCAAAACTATCTTATTCTCTATGCAAAATATGAGTATTTCAAATTTGTAGGTTCAAAAGTCCAACAGAGAGATGATATGTTAGGAGAGGGATGGTACAGTCTCTGTGGTTACCACCCTCCATTGGGCTACGGTCTAATTTGGGAACTGTACATACAAGTATTATGCGCATAATTTTTATCTGACTACGTTCGGCAATGAAATCAGCTTGTAAAATATTAAGTTACACTGTATATTCAAATGTTTAAAGAATTGGATAAGTTTTTGTGGAGTATTCATCTGACAATGAATATGAGTAAAGAGTGTAGGAGTGCAGTATGTGCAAATTTTTACAACCACAACAACAAATTCACACTGTAAAGCATTCATTTACATTATATGAATCTAAATTAGATAAAAAATTGTTTAGGTTCCAGAGATTTATCCTTGAATAAAACATAGTCACTTCACTCCATTAAGAAAAAAAATTACCTTTGTCAAAATTATGTGAAAGAGAATGTGAGATCTTGCCAGCTCAGATAATCCAGTTTGTAGAGAACTTGATTCAAATATATTTTCAATATTGCAAACAAAGTAATAAATTATAAACTATTGAGAACAGGAAACACATATACTTTTAAATTTGTATCGAGATAATTATAGTAAAATCATTTAGATAATCATAGTAAAATCAATTAAAAACACAGTATATTTAACATATATATTGTATATATGAGTAATATATATTGCAAGGAAAGCAGAAAGAAACACTTTAAATAAATAATTATCATTTTTTTTATTTATACTAGAATGTATAAAAAATTAGACAGTATATTATAAAAAATACCTACCTAATTAAGACAGCATCTAGTCATAAGAATTCCAAGAAAAATATCTGCGCAAAAAGTATTAAATTATAATTTACAAATGAAAATAAATATACAAAGGCAATTAAAATAAAACCAAAAATTTAAATGAATTATATAGTGCGGGTGAAATCAAATATTTAAATAAAACATTTAATTTGCATTGGATTCTGATGATGTAAACATTTTACGAACTGGTACTGAACTGATAAACATAAATGAAATTTATTAAAAATTTTATACATGTATATAAGATGTTTGAAACAAACTTGGGGATAATAAAAGTTTAACATTGTAATACTTTTAATTTTTTTCAAATACTATTATATATTCCAGCACGAGTTAAAATTTTTATAAATGTACCATACCTTCAGATTATGTAGCTCACATATTTTTTTATACATTTATTTATTCAAAAAATATAGCTCCTTATGAAATTCTTTAAAACATTAATTAAAAAAGTCTAGACATTTAAAATAAATAACTATTTTGTACAAATATTCAATATTACTAAACGAAACAAAGTTTTCAATGTGAGAAATGTTGGAATTTTAAAAAGGTAAATTGGGTCTCATTCAGAGATTCCATAGGCTCCAGTCTGGACTTGGAACCTTGACTTATGATGTAAATGATAATTGGATGAAATTCAAGAGAATTGTCCTTGCCAAAGCTAAGTTAAACATCCCTAAAGCAACGTTAAATGCTATGTCCCTTTTTACACACAAAATGCTCCCATCCTAAAACCTCTTTTGGAAAAAAGAAAACATATTTTTGATACTCTAAGTGAAAGGGAGAATAGTCCAAGAGCTGAGATTAATCAAATTAATGCAGAAATAAAGTTGACTTATGCCCATCTGAAAAGATCAAGATGGAAGGAGATGTGCAGTTGATTAGATGCAAGGATATCTAACTTAAAACTCTGGAGAATTGTTAAAAGCATCAACAGAGAGCAAGAGCAGTATGAGGAATGTAACTCTGTGAGAGATACAAATGGACAGGCTTTCCCCGATGACAAAACAGCAGCTGATGGTTTAGCTGCCCATTACCAATTAATAAGTAGGCTCAATTTTTCAAGTGAAAATCGAACTGTATTGAATAAAGCCAGAAATATCATTCATGGTTGTTGTAGTACCGATATCGGTGATTCGGACTTGTCCAAACCTTTCTCTCGGCAGGAGTTACTCCTTGCGATGGCCCTCCTGGACTTGAGTAAGTCCCCTGGCCCTGACGGCTTTCATGAACAAATGCTTGAAAATCTGAGCCACCAAGGGAAACAAAGAATCCTTGACATTTTCAACCAATCTTGGAAAAGTGGTCGACTACCTACTGAATGGAAAAGGACCACTATAATCCCAATCAAAAATCCAGGTAAGAAGACTTGCTCCCCTGGGGACTTTAAACCTATAGCTCTGACTTGTACAGCATGCAAAATAATGAAGAAAATGATCTTGTTAAGAGTACAATATTATTTGGACAAAAACAATTTAATGTCTAGCGAACAATACGGCTTTAGAAGGGTCCATAATACCACAGATCAAATTCTGTATCTCTGCCAATCCATAAAAGACGCCCAGAATCTTACACTGTGACCGCCCTGTTGAACCTTACGAAAGCTTTCGATCGTGTTTGGAAGCATAAACTGATTATTAAACTCCATGATATTTTCAAAATCTGTGGCAATGCTTTAACATGAATCTCGGACTTTTTACATCATAGATCTATTAGAGCAAAAATTAACAAGTCTTGCTCAAGTCCTTATGAGCTCAGCCAAGGTGTTCCACAGGGTTCAGTCCTTAGCCCTACTCTTTTCACTATGTACCTAACTGGTATTGAAAAAATACCTTCAGGGGTTAGGGTTGGATTGTTTGCAAACGATATTGTTTTCTGGAGCTCAGGCAATAATATTAATGAAATTGAATTGAGTCTGAATACTTCTGTTGTTGCTGTCTCGAACTTTGTTAAAGAGCTAAAACTGAGTTTTAATTCTACTAAATCAATTGCCACCTTTTTCACCACAAATAGGCACATATATAACTACCAACTGAAATTAAGGCTGGACAACCAAGAACTTACTTACGAGAAGCACCCCAAATACCTGGGGTTTATTTTAGACCCTGAGTATACTGGTAATAGATACATTGAACATATTGTTTTGAAGAGTAGAACACGTCTTGACATTTTTAAATACATCGCAGGTAGGGATTGGGGAGCTGATGCAGCTACCCTTAGAACTACGTACATGGTGTTCATTCGGCCTATTCTTGAGTATGGATTCCCAATATATTTTTGTGCCTCTTCCACTAACCTGAAGAAGTTAGAACAAGTTCAATTAAGCGCTGCTCATATTATCACTGGGTTGAGGCACAGCTGTCCTCTCAAATCGTTCTTTTTGAGGCTGACTTGCAGTCGCTCCAGACTAGAAGACAAGCTGGCCTTGTTAAATATTATAATAAACTCTCTAGTTATGGCCTCTGCAATAAAACCTCCATGTATCTTAATACCTGGAGAATTCATCAAAGATTAATAAAAAATAGCCCTTTCAGCCAAGTTGCCTCCTTTCGCCTACCAAATTGCGATGTCGAACCCCACTCTTTGCAATGCTGCTTGAATCCTGCGGAGGGACTCTCTAGGGTCTACTTTCACTTTAACTTACAAGTTAACAAGAAAGACTTTGTCTCTGAACACCTCAGGCAACTGACCTTGGAAAACTTAAGTCATATACCTAATAATGCCATTAAGATCTATATTTATGGCAGTAAAATTGACAATCTTGCGGGTAGTGGCATTTTTATTGAGACCCCTTGAAACAATTTGACTCTTTGTTGTCGTAATCCTAATTTCTGCTCAGTCTTCAGAAGTGAATTGATAGCAATAGATCTGGGACTCGAGGCTATTCTCCCAGAGAAGGATTATGGTGAGTTATGGATTTTATCTGATAGCCGCAGCTCCCTCCACCACCTTAATAATTGGATACTTGTAGGTGACAGGACCAGTATCTCTATCCTGCTTAAGCAAAAACTGATTTTGTTAAATCATGATGTCCACTTTCAGTGGATTCCCTCTCATGTGGACATTCATGGTAATGAAGTGGTTGTTGTTGTTGTTGAAACCCAGACCGTCCGACCTACCAGAAAGGTGTAAGGTAACAGTTTGGATGGTCGGGAAGTGCCACCCAATTTAGACCGGAACCCAGTGGGGGAGGCATCCACAGGGACCGTACCCTCCTTCCCCTACCACCAACCTCTCGGAAGGACTTTAGGACCCACATGTTTAATGTGATCGTACTCCGCATGAACACGGCGGCAGTTTTGGCAGTGGCTGGAATCGAACCCGGGCCTACCAAGTGCAACTCCAGCGCGCTAACCAATGGGCTACCGCGCCCGGTAATGAAGTGGTGGATAAACTTGCTAAGGAGGGCTGCAGTATCTCCACCCCTTCCTCTTCCGCCTTGACTTTTCTGGAATTATATTCTTGGGAAAAGTCAAAAATTTTGGTGGACTGGAGAGCCCCCCACCCATTATTGGTATATGGGTAAAAAGCTGGGATTGACTCTTGACCTTCCGCGTGACAGAGGCTCCCAGACTGTACTTTCTAGACTAGCTAGCTGTCACATTAAATGCCTTTCTTTTAATGAGAGCAGGAAGGTCATCACCGCCTGCACCAAGTGCCACGACAATCAGGCTTCTGCAGAGCATATAATGGATTGCATGGGTCTCTCCAAGGAGGATATCTATCGCGATCCACTTCTTGTGCTCGACTTTCTGAGAGTCAACAGACTTATGGATCTTGTCTGACTTCGTCAGACACTGGAGGATAATACAACAACAACAACAACAAGTTTTCAATCTAAGTTTTTTATGACTTATATCATCGATCTATTTCTTATATATAAAACTATTAAATTATGAAAAAAGAAAGAAAGAGGCCTTTAAATATGAAAAGAAGCTGCAATTTATAACAATTGCAGTTTAAACTAACTGTATATTAGAGCAAATTATTTATATTTTACAAATTTTTAAACAAAGTATTACTAGGCTACTACTATTATGACTAGGTTTAATGAATTGTTCACTTACTAAATCTATGGAAGTTTTCTTAAATCCTTAGATTGTAAATTCAGTAAAATCGATTACGAACTATAAGTAAAACTTTGTAGTTTGATCTAGTATAAAATACTTGTTATAATTCAAGCTGAAATTTTAAATAAATAGAATCTTCACAGCGAACGAGAATGTTAATCCATATGTTCCAATGGTGATTTCCAGATGACACAGAACTTCCAAGGTCACGTGGTATTTTGATTGCCCTAGCTGGTATCTCCTGTCAGCCGCAGCTTGTTTCATATTACATCATAGGCAATTGCATCCCATTTTCATTTCCTCTTCCTGTACTGCGAGTCAATAGACAACTTTAATCTGATGTAACTTAAGGGCCAAAGGGCTCCAGAGTACTAGGAATCACATTCTCGAATGGCTTCCCATTGATGTTCCCCTTGCCTTTGGCATTCATGTCCAGCTCTATTTAGCCAGCCCCCTCCCCCACCACCTCCAAATTTCAATGATGCCCTTCATTTGTACTGTAAAAATTGTAAGTAATTTTGCTTGTACTACTTCTGGTACGGCATTATTCTCATTTTAAAATGGGAGGCTCTAGAAACGGCAGCCCCATTTTGGAATTTCAAAATTTTGTCGATGCCATTTGTTTGTACTATGTTTGTATCGTAAAGATCTTCGTTTGTACCACTTCAGGTACAGTGTTATTCTCATTTCAAGGGGGGCTGGAGAAGTGGCAGCCCCACCTCGTAATTTCAAGATTTTGTCGATGCTATTCATTTGTAGTATGTTTGTACAGGATTGTACCATAAAATTTTTTGTTTGTACCACTTCCGGTACAGTGTTATTCTCATTTCAAAATGGGGGATTGGAGAAAAAGCAGTGCTCACTTTGGAATTTCAAAATTCCGTCGATGCCATTCATTTGTACCATAAACATTTTTGTTTGTACCACTTCTGGTATGGTGTTATTCTCATTTAAAAGTGGGGCTGGAAAAGCCCACCTCAGAATTTCAAAATTTTGTCAATGCTATTCGTTTGTAGTATGTTTGTACCTGGTTGTACTGTAAAAATTTTCTTTTGTGCCACTTCCGGTATCGTGTTATTCTCATTTCAAAGTGGGGATGCTGACGAAACGGCAGCCCCATAAACCTTGGAATTTCAAAATTTTGTCAGTGTTATTCGCTTATACTACATTATGTACTGTAAAAATTTTCATTTGTATCACTTCTGGTATGGTGTTATTCTCATTTCAAAGTGGGGCTGGGGGTTTCTAGAAAAATGGCAGCCCTCACTTTGGAATTGCAAAATTTCATCGATGCTATTTATTTGTACTGGATTGTACTGTAAACATTTTCATTTATACCACTTCCGGTACAACATTATTCTCACTTCAAAATGAAGGGCTGGAAAAAAGGCACCGCTCACTTCGGAATTTCAAAATTTTGTCGATGCCATTCGTTTGTACCATAAAAATTTTCATTTGTACCACTTCCAGTACAGTGTTATTCTCATTTCAAAGTGGGGGTGGTGAAATGCCATCCTCCCATCTCGGAATTTCCAAAATTTTGTCAATTCTATTCATTTGTACCTAATTGTATCATAAACATTTTTGTTTGTACCACTTCCAATATAGCGTTCTTCTCATATCAAAGTGGCAGGGCTAGAGAAATGGCAGCCCCCATCTCGGAATTTCAAAATTTCATCGATGCTATTCATTTTTACAATGTTTGTACCTTAAAAATTTTCGTTTGTACTACTTCTGGTATGACATTATTCTCATTCCGAAGTAGGGGGCTGGAGAAATGACAGATCCCACAGCTGAATTTTAAAATTTTGTTGATTGCATTCATTTGTATTGCATTTGTACCATAAAAATTTTCATTTGTACCGCTTCTGATATGGCATTATTCTCAATTTAAAGGGGGGATGCTGGTAAAATGGTAGCTCCCACCTTAGAATGTCAAAATTTCGTCGATGCCATTTGTTACCACCCATGTGCAAAGCTTTAAATGGGTTAAGCAACTTGCGATAAAACTGTCTTTTATTGGAATAGTATTGGAATAGTATACACACACTCATATCCAAAAGTTAATCATAATTCATAAAATGCAAAATATTCAAAGTTAATATGGATACAATGGTTCACAATCAGTTGTGGAGAATCGTGGGACGAAGGTAAATCGTGCATATGTAAAACAGTTCAGTCGCCGTTGATATGCGTAAAGCACCGGCGCATGTTGAAACGAGTATAAAACGACCTCGATTGGCATGGCCAGTTGAACAGAATTTCACAATTGCTGTGATACGGAGCATTATTAACAATCAAAAAGGACGAAAGATGTCACAAAGATGCTAACTGGACATGTTTCTGAAGGGATGAATTATTGGAATGCTGGAATCCGGTCGATCCCAAACCGAAGCATCTCGAATTCTAAATGTACCCCAGTATGTGATCTCCAGACTGTGGCAGAGGTTCCAAACCACTGAAGTTGTTACGCGACGACCAGTACCAGGTGGGCCAAGGGTAACAATCGCTCGGCAAGACCAATATTTGGTTATAACTGCATGACATCAGAGGAACCCTTTCTGTCAGACAACTGGGTTCAGCCCTGACAGCCACCACAGGAGTCACTGTTTCAAGTCAAACTGTTTACAGGAGACTCAGACACGTTGGTCTCTATGCCAGATGACCAGCAGTTTGCATCCCCCTGACATCTGCACAGAAACGTGTGTTTACAGTGGAGTTTGGAACATCATCAGTGGAGTGGACAAGAGTGGGGCAATGTCATGTTCAGTGACAAGTCCAGGTTTAGCCTGCAAACTGCATCATGATGGATAGCTGCACAGACCTCCACATCTTTGACACGAGGTTGGTTACCAGTTAAAGATACAAAGACAAAGTTCTTGAGCCTACCGTTTGATTGTTTCGAGGTGCTGTTGGTCCCGATTTCATATTCATGGATTATAACGCGCCTCCTTACCGTGCGACCTTGGTCGAAGACTTCCTTCAAACTGAAGATATACAGTACATGCAGTAGCTTGCCAACTCTCCTGGTCTGAATCCAATAGGACATGTGTGGGATGTGCTCGGGAGATATCTTGCAGCCCTCCGCTACCCACCAAGCTTCGTTCCAGGATTGAATGCTCTCCTTGAGGCTTGGAACTCTTTGAGGATACAACTCATCCAAACCCTCATTGAAAGTATGGGAAATCATTGTGCAGTGTGCGTGGCTACCCGAGGTTCCCACACACCTTATTAAACTGCAGTATCACATTGTTTTAATCATTTGGTTTCACTGAGGTTGACACTCGTATTGTTGGAAACTTAGATCTGTTTTTGTAGTGACTCTCGTTTTCACCGGAACGTGTCTTCATTTTAAGAATGGTTTTTCCGTTCCCGTGAATGACTCGTGACAAGAACAGAACATGCCATTCACGCAAATCATCTTCTCGCCACACGCGCATCCTGATTTGCATATTGTAAGGGCGCTGCCATCAATGGTTGTGTTCCGGAGCGTACCCATCACTGTGTATATATGCTAGGACGCATTCTCAGTTGCTTATGGTTGAATTGGTCTTAACGGGGACTTGGATGATCGAATTATCTGATGCTTAGCAAATACTCGGTTTGAGTATGTTGCGGTATGTTAGCATTGTCAGCTAAGTTGCTTAAGAAAAAGTACGAGTCAAGTTCCAATAGTTTTATTTCAGAAGGTGCGATAAAATGTTTCTAGTGTTGGCTCTTTCAATTTTAAAGAGACCAAGTTAATTTTTTGCGGTCTTGGACTCAGTGTAATGCCATGACGTGTGACCTGACGATGGTGGCTTCGTAAACAAGCACGGCATTAGTGGTAATGTAGCTTTTCTCTACTTACCAATGTTATAGCAACAGTATAAGTAACTGAAAGTGTGTGGGCCTAGTCATAGACTGTTAATCAACCCTTTTTCATCAGCTTTCTAGCTCATTTTTGTACATACTGTTTGGCTTTGCAACGACGTTACAGTGTTTTGTAACCATGTCTTAGCGATGGATCGTACGATAATAAAAGTGATTTGTGTTTGACGAATTTGCCTTTTATTAAAGAACAGTTTACAATTGCATCTTACTGCAAATAGCCTCTGCTAAACTTCCGCTCTGCCAACAGTGACATCAGCACGTTAAGTTATAAAGAAAAGGGGAAACGGCAGCAAATTTTTTTTTCTAAATACTTCCCTGTTGCCAGCATTTAGGTTATGGGCCTCCAGTATGTTAAAGCTCTAACATTTAATTAGAATCCTTATAATGTAGCAAAGCAGCAGTGAAGTGTTGTGAATTCCATCGACGGGGGCTGCGAGCTGCGCCATTTGCATCAAACAGAAAGGTAAACAACATTGCACTCCAGTCACAGTCAAAGTTTAGAGACTTTATAACTATGGAAGCGAGCAATGGCATTGAAACGTTGAACAAGGACAATTATGTCACCTGGCATAAGGAAATTTCTTTCCTCTTAAAAGGAGAAGGCTGCTACGGCCATGTCAACTGTACAGCATTGCCAGTCTACGTCACGACGCGAGCGAGAGGAGTACAAGCACAGCAGCGACCGCGCACTTTCCATCCTATTTCGAAACATATCCGTGGAATACCGAGAGTTACTCGATATCAACGACAGCCCGGCAGATGCGTGGGAGAAGTTGGAGGCGCATTTTAAAGCTCCAACGCGTGCCAACCTAGTGTGTCTTCTGGACGAATTCTTCAGTCTTCGCCCGGAAATCGAGGAACCCGTAGATATCTTCTCTACAAGGATAAGGAAGGCGGTCACCAAGCTAAAGAACGTGAACCATCCCGTAGAGGACGTATACGTGGCGTTCCAAGCCATCCGGTACCTGCCAGATAAATTAGAAGAACCAGATGTTGTGATACAACCATTCAAGAGACTTAATTAAAGAAAACAAAATCAATTGAACGATCATATCTCAACACCTGATTGGGTCGGACACTCACATACAATTAAAATGAAAGGGAATTAATTAAATAGTTAATTTTAATGAAATGGGATCGTATAATGGGGAATAGAATTTGGAATATAATATCAATGCGTTGTGTTATTTAAAATATTAAACCATACTTGTATGTGAGCGCCTTAAAATTCTTACCTGTAACTTTAATTCATTACTCTAAATTTTCTTTGTCAAATGACTCAATAGAATTATAACTTCACCTTGCAACTATTAGTTACCACTAATTATTCAGTCATTCAAATAAAATAATATATGCATTTAAAGTCAAAGTTACTTTAACCAAATCGATTTTCTTTTTTATGTATATATATTCATCAAGCAGAATGTGTAAAGTCACATGATTCCATAAATGGTAATGGACACATCAATAGTCTTTTTTTTATTATACTTAAAGTTCACTCTCTTTGTAGAAGGAAAAATGAAAATAATAGCAGAATACAATTCCAAAATGTACATTAATAACTGCACACAGGAATACCAATATGCACTTTGCTGTTGTAATACATATTTTAATGTATAAATCAGATGATGAAATATTTTAATCTTCATGATGATTTACATACTCGGTTCTATATCTGAGAACAATTCCTTTTAAAAAAATCCACTAAAGACAGATGAAAGAAGTTATTGACAGAAAGTAAAATTCACGAATTATATCCAGATATGCAAATGCTGCTGTAAGATTGATAAATGAATAAAATTCTCCAAATCCATAGATGCAAATGCTGCTGTAAAATTGATAAATGAATAAAATTCTCCAACTTGACTCAAATAATTTATTAGATATTAATCAAATCAGATATTTGGTGTAGTAATCAATTCACAAGAAAAATCCACTCGAAAGGAAAACTTCTGTCTTTACATTTTTTGCAAAATATAATTTGCAAAGGAAATTTCTATAACTTAATTCACAATAACATTATCAAAGAATTAATCCATGAATAGATCTCAATTGTAAAAATTTTCACTTGAGAAAAGCAAGTTCCTGTGTTCACACTTTCTATACATTCCACAGTAAATCAGATTTGATTCATGACATATGCCCAAAAAAAAAAAATATAATTTATATTTTTTTAGACGTAAAAATATTAATTTCATCTTCAGTGCTTAAAACTTAATGAATAGTAAAAAAAGAAAATGGCAAGGCAAAGGGCCAAGGCCCCTTTGCCTACGAACATACAATAACCTTCACATGCAAGAATTTCAGAGAGAAGAGAATGAGTCCGCACTTTTTACACACAGAAAGAATTCCCGCCTAACCTGGCACGCTGTGATTGGCTGGAGCCACACACACCGTTGCCATGCCAGATAAACCAAACTTCTGTTTAACCAGGGAGGTCAAGTGAGACAGAAGAAAACAAGTTTCCGTGTCTCGCCTGAAACCGGATTTACCAATTGTCGAAAACGGGTGTCATTCTACCGCAGTATGAAAGTGGATGTCATACACCATACATGAGAATATGAATACTGCAGCACACTATAATTAAAATTAATAAAAGAGACAATTGGTCTATTAATGAAAATATAAAATAAAAGCAATTTTGAATAGAATAATTTGGAATAATAAATTAAATAAAAATATAATATTTAATGATTTATAAAAAAATGTTAATTTAGAATAATAAAATAAAGTGTTGTGATGTGTCACAACATTACAACTCCTCACTAAAAAAAAAAGAGAAAAAAAAATAATTTAACTTTACAGTAAATAAAATTCTGGAAATTTCATAAAAGATGTCAAAATCTGACAAATGCCTGATATAACATACATAAAAAAAATTCTTTCTTAATATCAAACACAATCCTGCATTATGTAAATGAGTACACAAGTTTCAAAATTATCCTGAGACAAGTATGATATTGAAAATGTAATTAAATGAGTACAATCAATAATGTATATAGATAAGTATGTAAAGAACTTTCTGTTTTCAATATGAGTGCATATAAAAATTTTCTGAGTTGAGTTAATTACAGTTGTTAAAATATATAAAACAAAAAAATTTGCCATTGAATTTGTCACATAAAAGAATTAAATACCACCATTAAAGAAAAAAAACTCATCACTATAAATAATATTATTAACTACCACAAAAAAAAAATCCTAAAAATTTTTTCTAAATTTCAATCAAAAACAAATAAGAATTCGAATAAAGATGATGAATGAATTCCATAAAAATTTTAACCTCAATGAACTACAATAAATTTAACTTCAATGAACTATAATCCAAAATTTGGACAATTCGTAAAACAAGGTTCATAAATGAATTTAGTAAATCCAATGAATATAAGAAAAATATTTTAAATTCTAAGTCTCTGAGAATAATTAACAATATTTGAACCATAAAAAAATCAGACCATAAGTCAACCACAACATTGAATGCAAAATGCAAAAATAATGTCCTTAATAATATAAAAATGAAATTCAAAATTTCAATACAAAGTTTAAAATAAATCAAAATCTTCCAATGAAGTTCAAGTAAGAATAAATGAATTAAAAGAAAAATAAACAATTACTATCAATTCACTAAAATTTCCAAATACTCAATTCATAAAAATTTTTTCAAAACTGAACTGTTTTACCAAAACAAAATAATAATATTCTAATTGAAAGCAAAGAAATGAAAAATATCAATGTAAAGAATGTTACTAATGAATGAAATAATTATAAATAAAATAAAATCCTATCAATAAAATGAAATTTTATCAATAAATGAATTCCATTTGAATCAATGAATTATATTAATAAATGAAATATCTCAATAAAATGAAATTTTAAGAAAATGTTACCAAAATTCAGACTTCCTCAATAGAAATCAATGAAAAACCGAGACACTTCTAAGGCTGTACTGCTTGATCAGGGCAGAAAAGACCAAAGAAACTGTTCCCTCACGTGATGAAAACAGATTATCCCAATTCTCCTCCAATCCATCAAGAAAACTAAGACTGACAACATATTCTGTGCCAAAATTCCAACACTTGAATCCTCGAGCAAAATGTTGCTGAAACTATAATAAATTTAAAAACAAAATTAGTACAAATCAAATTTTAACCTCAGAAACCTGAAAATAAACCATTAGAAAAATAAACAAACCATTAACAAATTTGAATCATAAAAATGAAAATATTCAACAATGTAAAATGAATTTCAAACAAAAAATGAATTTTTTAAAAAATTTGAAATCAAAATGACACATATTCACATATTCGAATAAAATTGCAGGTAGAGAATAAAGATTATGTGATTAATTACAAAAAGATTATGTCTTATGAGGAATAAAGACAATAATTCAGAATTTGCAATTAAAGACTGATAAGAGAATGAAATAAATAGCTGAGATGTATTCTAATATTTCTAAAAAAAACTTAACGGAGATGCTATCAAGATTTTCAATCAGAAATATAAATACTGAAATATTGAGAATGGGTCGGAGCTATAAATGAGCCCTAGCAAAAATTTGATGATATGGATGAATCATCAAATGCAATTAAAAAAAAGATAGAGTCGGAAAATACCCACATATGTTCAATGAAAACCAGACATTACAATTGAATAAAATTACCAATTTGAAATTTAAAAATTTTCCTTCAAAATGCAATAAAAAAATAACCAAAATAAATATAAGAATTTCAGAGCTTAATGCTAAATTTTCTGAAAAATGCTTATAAAATAAAATTTTCAATAAGAAGTTTTGAATAACCTGTAAAAGTTCATAAATTTAATTATATTAAATTATCAAAATTTTAAAGTTCTTCATCATATAAAAAAAATACTTATTTTCTATTTTACACAAATCCTAACTCAATTCTTCAATATAAAAAGAATGTAATTAATTTAATTTTACACAAAAATTTAAACTTGATTTTTCATTAATAAACAAAACAATTGCTTTAAGCAATACTAAAAGTTTAATTTATCAAATTAATTTGTTTCGGTGGTAAGTTTTAAAATTAATGCAAGGAAAATATAAAAATAAACATAATCAAAACCTTTTTTTTTATATAATAATCTAATTCGAGTTCTGCCAATTTAAACAACAAAACATAATATAAACAATACAATTTTCAATTTTATCCCATTTAACTCAATATTTTGAAGTTTTATGAACTTCAATACTAAAACACAATAACAACAATATTAGGAGTCTATGCTCCATGGGATTATTAGGCCATTATTAATTCATACATATATATTTTTTTTTTAAAAATCATTTTTTTTAAATGTCACTTTTTGACATACAGGCCTCTAATTATTTAATAAACATGAATCATATAAATAACAGAACTCTTCCTTGCCAGAAGATTTACTTTTAACTAATCAATTAACATTTTAAAATAATAATAAAAAAACTTGTGACAACTGTAACTGCACTCAACAACTGTAACTGCACTCGCCCATTAATTTACTAGAATTTAAATTTTGCAAATAAATCAACAAAGTTTTTTTTTTTTTTTTTGCCAAAGTGGATGTTAAATATGAATTAAAATTTCATTATTTTACTTATTTTATAAAGTACAAATAAAATACCAAAACATTTCATAAATATCTTGCCAAAATTTGTAAACAACACTATTTAGATTAATATTTTAAATTGATTAATATTTTGAATTAACTCAGATTAATTATTTTAGAATAACTTTTAATACTGTTTGTTTTAAGCATTAACATTGATTGCTATACCTTTTAATTTAGCCAATTAAAATTATTTTTAGATTACTTTTTTCAATTTAAATAAAGAACACATACAATTAAATATAAATATACAATACAATACAATTTCATATCTAGAATAATTAATAATGCAAAAAGAATATCAGTTATGATTTATAAACTGACAAAACATGAACACTTGTGATATGACTTCATTATCAAATAATGTATTTGTTTATTGCATAAACATTCCCTGATTGGGAGTAAATTGCAACAAGAGCAAAAAAAAGCACTAGCCTATGTTTCCAGTGAAAATTTCAATGAATGAGAAGAATTTCAAAACAAAAGCCGCTCAGAATATTTGAAGTAAAAAAAAATCACATACAATGCAAAATTTGTAGCAAAAATGAATGATTTTACTACTTTTGCTAAAATTACACAAAAATGAAATATGAATGATTTTAAATCAGCAAAGGTGGCCCATTGCCTTGTCTATTCATGTATGCGAAAGACCTGATAAGAAAACACCAGCTACTGAATTTATCACAATATATAAAAATCACATGTCTTGTAGTAAATAATATTACTACTATTTAAATTAAAACACATAAATAAAAAAAAACAATTAAGAAATTTTACTTATTTTATACCTATATTTTACTTTATTATATTTAATAGTTAATAGTTTTAAAATTTTCTATTGTTATTGCACAAAAAAAAAAAATGTTTTTTCTTTTTAGCAAGTTTATTATTTTAGTTTATTTTGATTTAGATCTCTAAAAATTGACCAAAGTGGAGGGCCAAATCTCCAAAAAAAATAAAACAAGAGAACAATTCTCTTTGACATAAATCAAATTAAATTTGAAGAAATTTACACAATTGAAGTCCAGCTTCAAAAGGATAAATTAAAATGTACTATTGAATTCTATTCGGATATCCAAGGGATATAAAGTTTATCAAAATAAAATTTCTCAGTCAATAGCTCATACCCAAGATAAAACAGTATAATTTTACACTTAAAGTAATCACGATGACATTAAAAAAATTTTTTGATTTGTTAAAGGTATAGGATCAAATTAAAAAAATTGAATACATAGAACTTCATTTTCAATATTATTAAAATATACAATATCATTCAAAAGTTATTGGTGCTTCAAATAATGAATAAAAATCAATTATTAATATCACAAATCAAATATCATGTATCATTAAGAATTTTAGTTAAATCTCAATTAGATTAAAACAAAATTTTCATTAAATTAAATAGAAATTATATCAAATTTTTTTTTTTTTTTTTTTTTTTTACTTTTAAGGTTCATTAAAATACATGACTGCCTATGCATATAAATTTAAAAAAAAACACGGCACCAAAATTAAAAGAACCAGATGTTGTGATACAACCATTCAAGAGACTTAATTAAAGAAAACAAAATCAATTGAACGATCATATCTGAACACCTGATTGGGTCGGACACTCACATACAATTAAAATGAAAGGGAATTAATTAAATAGTTAATTTTAATGAAATGGGATCGTATAATGGGGAATAGAATTTGGAATATAATATCAATGCGTTGTGTTATTTAAAATATTAAACCATACTTGTATGTGAGCGCCTTAAAATTCTTACCTGTAACTTTAATTCATTACTCTAAATTTTCTTTGTCAAATGACTCAATAGAATTATAACTTCACCTTGCAACTATTAGTTACCACTAATTATTCAGTCATTCAAATAAAATAATATATGCATTTAAAGTCAAAGTTACTTTAACCAAATCGATTTTCTTTTTTATGTATATATATTCATCAAGCAGAATGTGTAAAGTCACATGATTCCATAAATGGTAATGGACACATCAATAGTCTTTTTTTTATTATACTTAAAGTTCACTCTCTTTGTAGAAGGAAAAATGAAAATAATAGCAGAATACAATTCCAAAATGTACATTAATAACTGCACACAGGAATACCAATATGCACTTTGCTGTTGTAATACATATTTTAATGTATAAATCAGATGATGAAATATTTTAATCTTCATGATGATTTACATACTCGGTTCTATATCTGAGAACAATTCCTTTTAAAAAAATCCACTAAAGACAGATGAAAGAAGTTATTGACAGAAAGTAAAATTCACGAATTATATCCAGATATGCAAATGCTGCTGTAAGATTGATAAATGAATAAAATTCTCCAAATCCATAGATGCAAATGCTGCTGTAAAATTGATAAATGAATAAAATTCTCCAACTTGACTCAAATAATTTATTAGATATTAATCAAATCAGATATTTGGTGTAGTAATCAATTCACAAGAAAAATCCACTCGAAAGGAAAACTTCTGTCTTTACATTTTTTGCAAAATATAATTTGCAAAGGAAATTTCTATAACTTAATTCACAATAACATTATCAAAGAATTAATCCATGAATAGATCTCAATTGTAAAAATTTTCACTTGAGAAAAGCAAGTTCCTGTGTTCACACTTTCTATACATTCCACAGTAAATCAGATTTGATTCATGACATATGCCCAAAAAAAAAAAAATATAATTTATATTTTTTTAGACGTAAAAATATTAATTTCATCTTCAGTGCTTAAAACTTAATGAATAGTAAAAAAAGAAAATGGCAAGGCAAAGGGCCAAGGCCCCTTTGCCTACGAACATACAATAACCTTCACATGCAAGAATTTCAGAGAGAAGAGAATGAGTCCGCACTTTTTACACACAGAAAGAATTCCCGCCTAACCTGGCACGCTGTGATTGGCTGGAGCCACACACACCGTTGCCATGCCAGATAAACCAAACTTCTGTTTAACCAGGGAGGTCAAGTGAGACAGAAGAAAACAAGTTTCCGTGTCTCGCCTGAAACCGGATTTACCAATTGTCGAAAACGGGTGTCATTCTACCGCAGTATGAAAGTGGATGTCATACACCATACATGAGAATATGAATACTGCAGCACACTATAATTAAAATTAATAAAAGAGACAATTGGTCTATTAATGAAAATATAAAATAAAAGCAATTTTGAATAGAATAATTTGGAATAATAAATTAAATAAAAATATAATATTTAATGATTTATAAAAAAATGTTAATTTAGAATAATAAAATAAAGTGTTGTGATGTGTCACAACAAATACAGATCATCTATCGCTGGAGTGACAAGGACTTTAAGCTTTATAAAATTCAGAAGGAGTTGTCCCAGGAAGAAGGCTGAATGTGGCAGTTGAAGAAAGATCGTAACAATGTAAGTCTTAATTCATCTGTATACTTTTCTAATGTTAACGCTAAATGCAAAAATGTCACTAAAGTTAAGGAATCGGTTAAGGTCATAGTATGATGCCTTTTATGTAATAAAACTGGTCATTTAAAGGCACAGTGCCCAAAGTTAAAAAAGTGGACTAGTTCTAATATTATTGAAGTATTTTCAAATATTAATGTTGAAGCTAATGCAGTTGATGATCCTGACAATAGGCCTAGCTGGGTAATTAACACCGCTGCTATGCGTCATTTTTGCAATAACATAAAAATGTTTTCCAAATTTAGTAAATGCAAAGATACATCTATATCGCTAGCAGTGGATGATATTGAAAGCCCAGTTGAGGCTATTGGATTGGTGAATATGTATGTTAAGTTTAAAGATCATACAAGTAATATTGTTCTAAATAATGTTATGTATTCACCAAAATTACGGCGAAACTTGTTGGCCACATCTGTTTTAGAAGAGCAGGGCTATTCTTTTAGTGCAGCCAAAGGTGTACTATGGTTTAAAACTCCTGAGGGAGAAAATTTCTTTTACGCTAAACGTAAAGAAGGACTGTATTTTTTAAAACCGCAGTACTCAACTAAAAATTTAAGTAGTAATGTTGAGGGCCATAAAAGAGATCAGGATAGGGATAAAAGTTCTAAACAGGTTAGAAAATCCCCTGCAATAGATAGTCAAAGTCAAAACAAAATTAGACCTAACTTGAGTAATAGGAAAAACAAAACTGATTTAAAATCAAAGTCAAACAAAATTGGTGGTTCAACAGTTGAAATTCTGAATAAAACTGAATTATGGCATAGAAGATATGGCCATATTAACTCAGACTACTTGCACCAAACAAGTAAAGTTTCCGCGGCAAACGGACTCCCTAAGTTGAAGTATGCAAAAGTAAATTGCATTCATTGCAAACTTGCAAAATCGAAGAGAGCTTCGTACAAACCAGTAGGCAGGATTAGATCTACAAAATCTTTGCAATTACTGTACATGGACGTTTGTGGTCCAATGCCTATAGCTTCATTGGGAGGAAACAAATATCTTTTTACTATTACGGATGATTTTAGCCGCAAGGTGTTTGTTTTTATTTTAAAACAAAAATCAGATGTGTTCAAAGTTTTTCAGGATTTTCAAGTTTGTCAGGAAAGACAATTAGGCAAAAAGATTTTGTGCATCCGTACTGATAATGGCATGGAATTTTGTCACGGTCGGTTTAAAGCTTTTTTGAAAAAGTTAGGAATTAAGCATGAGCGATCTAACGCATATACACCCGAACAAAACGGGGTATCTGAAAGATTCAACCTGACAGCTTTAGATTGTGTTAAAACAATGATTAATCAAAGTAAAATTGGTGACAAAATGTGGGCAGAGGCAATCCTGTGTTTCACTTATACAAAGAACAGGATTTGCCATAAATTTAAAGTAAACTCCACACGAGTTGTATTATGGGAAGAAGCCTGCTGTATCCCATCTCAGAATTTTTGGATGTAAGGCTTATACTGGTATGGCAAAACAGCTAGGAAAATGGTAGACTTAAGAGCTCAACAGGGAGTTATAGTAGGATATGCTGAAAATACCAGGGGCTATAGAATTTTTCTAGTAAAGGATAGAAAAGTGATAGAGACAAGCAATGTCCGTTTTGAGGAAATGGAAGCAGTGGAAGGCGTCCTGGACCCTAGTTATTCTAGAAACTTCACCCCACAGACATCGAGATTTACTCGCTCGATGGATTCAGGATCGGAATGTTTGGGTGGTGAGTCAGAGGAAGAAGCAGGTGAGAGCCATGACACTAGTCAAACTAGTGAGAAAGAGGACTCTCCTGCTGATTCCGGTCTGACCCCCTGCTCAGACATCAACTGGGAACGGAAAGCCGTACCTAGGCCTGATGGAACTGGAACTGATGTTTACTATTCAGTGAAGGGTAATAAAAGAAGACTGAGAAGTCATAATGACGTTAAAAAATTCTGTGCTAAGTCTAACATACATTATGACCAAAATTTTTTCAACTTCAGAGAAAAGAAAGATATCAAATCCAGGCCAAAAGCAAGCAACATAGAAATAATAATTCCCAAAAGCTATAAGTCGGCAATTGAATTTCCGCACTCACAAAGATGGCAAGAAGCCATGAATAATGAAATAGCAATAATGCAAGAGAGAGGTGTCTGGGACTTAGTGCCTGCGCCCATCTCACAAAAAGTAATCAGATCCTGATGGGTATACACCATCAAAAGGGATGAAAATGGAAAAGTGAAGAGTTTCAAAGCCTGTTTAGTGGCTCAGGGATTTTCTCAAGAGAAGGGGGATTCGTATGATGAAGTATTTAGCCCCGTTATAAATTTTAGCTTAATAAGAGCTTTTTTTGCAATTTTCGTATGTTTGCTTAACTGGAAGCATTTTCAATTAGACATCAAGTCAGCATACCTTTATGCTAAATTGAATGACAAAGTTTTCATGAAACAACCACCTGGATATGTCGATCCAAACCAACAAAATTATGTCTGTTTGCTAAAAAGGGCAATATATGGCCTACATCAGAGTGGCAGAGAGTGTGTATAATGAGCTTGACACCACTTTGAGAAAATTAAATTTCTTCAAACTCAAATGGTGCAACTGTGCATATTTTTACCAAAACAAAATATTAATGTTGCTCTATGTGGATGACATAGTTTTATTCTCAAAACATCAGAGTGATATTGATCATGCAGTTTCTTTACTAAAGGAAGAATTTGATATCAAAACACTAGGAAAGGTTAAAAAACTGTTAAGTGTGGAATTTACTGAAACCAATAATAAATTTTTTATACATCAAAGGCAGTATATTGATAAAGTTTGCCAAATGTTTAAAGAATTCAAATATCCTATTTCTTCACTCCCTATTACAAAAGGAATCACATTGAGCAAAAAAGATTGTCCAATGAATGATGAAGAATTAAAGCAAATGCAAAATTTCCCATACAGAAGTTTGATTGGATGTTTAGCCTATTTATCAAGTAGAGCTAGACCAGGCATATGTTACACTGTAAATATCTCAATTCCAAGAGAATCCAGGCATGAAACATTGGGACGCATTACTTAAACTTTTGGGATATCTTGAAAAAACAAAGAATTACATGTTGAACTTATCAGGCATTGGTAACTTAAATTTAAATTGTTACTCAGATTCGGACTTTGCCGCCAATAGGGATGATAGAGTGTCACTCGGGGGTATGTTATTTCTAATGGATAGAGTACCCATTTCTTGGCTTACATTTAAACACAAGTGTGTTAGTCTGCCAACGATGGAAGCAGAATATGTTTCATTGGCAGAAGCTGCGAAAGAAATTATTTGGCTGCAAAATGTCATTGAGGAATGTATGAAGCTAGGGTTAAAATTTATCAGAAATAATAGCATAATCTACTGTGACAACCAAGCTGCAATTAATTTTTCAAATTCCCCAATTGAGAATAACCAAACCAAACATATTGACATAAAAAATCATTTTCTGAGGAATTTAGTTGAGAATGAATCTTTTAAAATCATCTTTGTAAATACCAAAGAAAACGTAGCAGATTATTTTACAAAGCCAATGACTAAGGATAGAGCATTAAAATTTTGTAATCAAATTTTCAAAAACATAAATGATTAAAATTGTAACTTCTAAAAATTTCTAACTTCTAAATTTTTTTCCTTTTTTGTATAAATATGGTTAGGATATCGTATAATTTACTCCTCCCTCTTTGATACAGATACTTGTATCTAGAGTATATATATGTGTATTGTTTACAATGAACTTTTAAAAAAAAAATTTCACCTTGCACTGAATGTATATATATATCCATGTTTTCAATTCTCGAATAAGACAACTATGCTTATGTGTATAACTTGTGTGTTTACTCCTTGTTATCATACACTTGGTTATGATTCATTGATGAAAAACCACTTTTATATGAATACAAATTTTTATATGAATACACAACAGAAAGAAAAATCTTTCATTATCTGTGTCATTACTGTTAGTATTAATAATGTATACTGGTCTTGGAAAGAGATAATGAACAACTATAACTTGAATTTGATATTTATAGTGAATTTTTAATCTTAAATATTGAATTTAATAGTTATACATAAAATTTTCTACAACTTGAATTCGATATTTATAGTAAATTTTTGATCTTAAATATTGAATTTAATAGTTATACATAAAATTTTCTACAACTTGAATTTGATATTTATAGTATTTTTTTTAATCTTAAATATTGAATTTAATAGTTATACCTAAATTTCTTAAAAACTTGAATTTGATATTTACAATAAATTTTTAATCTTAAATATTAAATTTGATAATTATACTTAAATTTCTTGAAACTTAAATTTTGATAGTTATACTAAAATTTTAAAATTTTTGGAGCCTATTTTTTCTTTGATGATATCTAAAAGCTTCTTTCAATGAAATTTTTTTTTTTTTTGCTTAACATGAAAGTGATATATATACTTTATGGTTTAGCTGTATACTAAAGAACTTGACATTTTTGCTGTTATGTTTTTTAGAGTAAATTCATTGATTGATAGCACATGCGCTGAGATTTGGGGTTTTGCAGGAGGGGACCAATTGTTGGAAACTTGGTTCTGTTTTTGTCGCGATTCTCGTTTTCACGGGAACGTGTCTTCATTTTAAGAATGGTTTTTCCGTTCCCGTGAACTACTCGTGATGAGAACAGAACATGCCATTCATGCAAATCACCTTCTCGCTGCGCGCGCATCCTGATTTGCATATTGTGAGGGCGCTGCCGTCAACGGTTGTGTTCCGGAGCGTACCCATCACTGTGTATATATGCTAGGTTGCATTCTCAGTTGCTTATGGTTGAATTGGTCTTAATGGGGACTTGGATGATCAAATGATCTGATGCTTAGCAAATACTCAGGTTGAGTATGTTGCGGTATGATAGCGTTGTCAGCTAAGTTGCTTAAACAAAAGTACGAGTCAAGTTCCGATAGTTTTATTTCGGAAGGTGCAATAAAATGTTTCTAGTGTTGGCTCTTTCAATTTTAAAGAGGCCAAGTTAATTTTTCGCGGTCTTGGACTCAGTGTAATGCCATGACGTGTGACCTGACGATGGTGGCTTCGTAAACAAGCACGGCATTAGTGGTAATGTAGCTTTTCTCTACTTACCAATGTTATAGCAACAGTATAAGTAACCAAGAGTGTGTGGGCCTAGTCATAGACTGTTTATCAACCCTTTTTCTTGAGCTTTCTAGCTCATTTTTGTACATACTGTTTGGCTTTGCAACGACGTTACAGTGTTTTTCTAACCATGTCTTAGCGATGGATCTCACGATAATAAAAGTGATTTGGGTCTGACGAATTTGCCTTTTATTAAAGAACACTTTACAACTGCATCTTACTACAAATACCCTCTGCTAAACTTCCGCTCTGCTAACAGTGACATCATCACGTTAAGTTATAAGGAAAAGGGGAAACGGCGGCAAAAAATTTTTTTTCTATATACTTCCCTGTCACCAGCACATATTGTGACCCTTTTTCTTTCAACCCTTTTCTTTGGATAATAAAAGTCGTTATTATCCTTGTTTTGCATTGTTTTCTTCTTCTATAAGCCTATCGTATCCACATACCCTGTGTCCTTCCATTCCGATGTAGAATTCCTGAAATTTTCACATAAACAGCAACTATGCTTAACTTTTGGACATGAGTGTATATATATATATATTAGTATATATACATGCATTTAAACAGTTGCAAATGCTCTGCAGAGTTGCCAACTGCACCAAAAATTTCGGAGTGTATCCAAGATTTAAACATTCAGTACAGAAATACGAAAAGCACATAAATGTTTCCGGAAATAACAAAATATTGCTTCACATTCCCAACACTTTCTAGCCACAAATGATTTTCCCATGTTTTGTGCCAAGCATTCATTCTGAGATGGAGTTGATTGACTCTTCCTATCACCACCAATTTTGCACTCCACCGCCCCCCCCCCAAAAAAAATCTGACTATGGCCTTGTATGTGTTTATACCAGTGCTCAAAAGTTAAGCATAATTCATAAATGTACAAAGTAAAGGGTCAATGCAAACAGAACAGCATAAATTTGTGTTGAAGGCCCAGGCCACAAGACGAACCCTAAGGCTTGTGGTAGCTAAATGTGTGGCCGGGCAGAAATTTGTGTGTAGGTACTAAACTAAACCAATCTCTGCATGTACAAATTTCATCTGTTGATGGTATATGCACAAATAAAATGCATAACATCATATCTCCATTAATGCAGCTGGCCATATCAGGCATCTCTTATTCCAGTTTCTTGCAATCCCCATAGCAAGTGGTGTTGTCATTGTTAAGCAATTATCAATTATGGCACAAAGATGCCAAGTTGGAGAATTTTATTAAAGAGTAGAATCATCATAATGATTTAATTAGGACAAACACAGACAGAAGTTTTCGGAACACTGAATGTGCCACACTGTGTAATCTCCAAAAAGTAGAAAAGGTTCCAAAACACAGGGGATGCTAGATAACAACCAGTACATAGTCATCCTAGAGTTACAACGCATCGGCAGTCCCGGTGAGAGCTGTAGCTACCACAGCAGCAACTATTTCCAAACAAATTGCAAGAGGTTCAGGGAAACTAGCCTGTATTCAAGTTGTCCAAAAGTGTGCCTCTGGCTCATTCCTGCCTACAGGTACACATTTACAGTGGAGTCAGGAATATCAAAACTGGACTCTGATTCAGTGGGGCTTTGTGCTCTTCACTATTGGGTGCATGTTCAGATTGCAGATAGATTTTCATTGTTCCACTATACAGAGTGTCCCAAAAAGATTGAAACACGCTTTAATTCTTTACCTGTTGGATATAAGTGGGCAATGTAAATTGCAAAAATTTTGAAGTAAGGTAGGAAATAAGAGTGCGTTAATGAAATAGTCCTCCCATTAATTTTTAAAATTTTATACAACCCCCTTAGACAAATTTGGTCAATCAGAAAATTTTTATTTTTAATGCAACAAGATCATTAAAACCCCCCCACATATCTGTATCTTTAAAATTGAGCGAGTTATATTTAATTGAAAATTGAGCATTGTGAATGGGGACCATATATCAAATTAGAAATGTAAATTTGTGACATATCACAAAAAAGATAAAACTGGATGATAATACATAGGAGACATTTTTGCGAATTCCACGTAGGCTTACGATGCAATCACGGATTCTTAAGTACTTTTCATATTGAGAGATGCCATTTTTTATTTGAAACAATTAAAATAAATAAGTAAACAAATGCAAGTATGTATTTGATTTTGAAATTTAACATAATTTTTCAAAATGAAGAATAGAACTCACAGATGATTTTTTCTTTCCTTTAACTCTAATTTAGTCGTTTCAAATATTTATAGTAAAATAATTTAAAAAAACTGAAGAATGAAATTTTGACCTATGTTAATGTATTTTTGATCTAAACAATTTCCATCGTCAATTTGTTTATGATCCCTATTTTCACTGATGAAACAGCCTTTCACATGGTACAGAAAAGTGGCATAAGTCAAATTTTTTCCTTTATCATAATTCCGTTGATTTTAAAGAGACAGATATGCAGGTTTTTTTAATGATCTTGTTGCATTAAAAATAAAAATTTTCGGATTGACCAAATTTGTCGTATAAAAATAAAAAAATTGTAACTTTTTGAAAATTAATGGGAAGACTATTTCATTAACATAATCTTATTTCCTATCTTACTTTCAATATTTTTGCAATTTACATTGCCCACTTATGTCCAACAGGTAAAGAATTAAAGCACGTTTCAATCTGTTTGGAACACCCTATAGAGAGCATGGAGAACATATTATCATTTCCTTAACATCATAGAATGAGGCCAATTTAGATATAGTGGAGTCTTGGTCTGTGTAGACATAATGCTGAATGGATACACAGAGGTTCTGTTACTGGTAAGAGGTACAGAGATGACATAATGGAATCCCATGTTCAGCTTTGAGTTGCTGTGGGTCCACAATTCGTATTCGTGGATGTTAATGTGTGTAACACCGTTCTCAGATAGTTGATTTTTTTTAAGTGAATAAATATGTCCAACAAATGCAGTGGCCATTACAATCTCTGGATACTAATCCTATTGAGTGTGTGTGAGATGCACTAGGCAGGTGAATTGCATTTGGGTAAGCCTCCATCAAGAACTATTAAAAAAAGCTCTACTTCAGTAATGGGACTTATAATTATGTAGATATATACTTCCAATTGCAAAAATGTTTGCAATGAAGTAACAAATTATCATGTAACAGTTTTAAATCAAAAAATACATTTTTCTAAAATATGTGAAACCTAACTTATTATATGGTCCATCGGTCCCCAAAGTTCCAATTACTAAAATTACTAATGTTACTAATGTTAGATGACAACCAGTACATGGTCATCCTAGAGTTACAACACATCGGCAGTCCCGGTGAGAGCTGTAGCTACCACAGCAGCAACTGTTTCCAAACAAATTGCAAGAGATGCAGGGAAACTAGCTTGTATTCAAGTTGTCCAAAAGTGTGCCTCTGGCTCATTCCTGCCTACAGGTACACATTTACAGTGGAGTCAGGAATATCAAAACTGGACTCTGAATCAGTGGGGCTTTGTGTTCCTAACTAATGGGTGCATGTTCAAATTGCAGATAGATTTTCATTGCGGCACTATACAGGGTGTCCCAAAAAGATTGAAACACGCTTTAATTGTTGGATATAACGCTTAACCTGTTGAATATAAGTGGGCAATGTAAATTGCAAAAATTTTGAAAGGTAGGAAATAAGACTATGTTAATGAAATAGTCCTCCCATTAATTTTCAAAAAGTTACACTTTTCAAATTTTTATACAACCCCCTTAGACAAATTTGGTCAATCAGAATTTTTTTATTTTTAATGCAATAAGATCATTAAAACTCCCCTAAGGGGATCGTATAAAAATAAAAAAAGTGTAACTTTTTGAAAATTAATGGGAGGACTATTTCATTAACATAATCTTATTTCCTATCTTACTTTCAATATTTTTGCAATTTACATTGCCCACTTATGTCCAACAGGTAAAGAATTAAAGCACGTTTCACGTGAATTGCTTTTGGGTCAGCCTCCATCAAGAACTATTAAAAAAAAGCTCTACTTCAGTAATGGGGCTTATAATTATGTAGATATATACTTCCAATTGCAAAAATGTTTGCTATGAAGTAACAAATTTGTATGTAACAGTTTTAAATCAAAAAATACATTTTTCTAAAATATATGAAACCTAACTTATTATGCGGTCCATCGGTCCCCAAAGTTTCAATTACTAAAATTTTCTTCATGCATTAACATGTAAAACTAAAAAAACTTTGGCTCTATTATGAATAAAATTTACAGAGATATGAAACATTGAATTTTATGACTTAAATCACTTTTTCACATTTGTGAATCCATTATTTCAGGCTTGTTGTTTCAAGTTGAGAAGCCATATAAAACAACAATAAAATATTTTAGGATATTTGTTTTACATTTCATTTAATGGTATATCTTTAGGATTTTTCAGGGTGTCCCAGAAATTCATTTAACACCTAATAATTTGTTTATTAGGGGGACTATAGGTATGCATAATATGGGATATTTGCTGACATATTGACATGACTCAATTTAATTTGTGTACAACCTCTAAATTCTCTGGAAAAAAGTGTCTAAATTTTGAACTAATATATCTCGATCAATTTTGCTCTTTAAAAAATCAAACTGTTTGAATTTTACATGTTAATATATGACTAATTGGAACTTTGAGGACCTTATAAAAAGTTGGATTTTCTATACTTTAGAGAAATGTATTTTTCTACTGTTATAGAATAAATTGTTAGTTAATTTGAAACATTTTTGTAATACAATGAACCGTTGTGGAAATAAAAGTGATTAAAGAACTTTTCCAGACACACTGTATGTGTGTGTGGTGTGTATATACATATATATATATATATATATAATGTACAGGGTGCCCCAAAAGCAGACCTCGACTTTTATTCCTTAAATATTGATCTTAGACATATATAATAGATTACAAAAGCATGTAGTGCGCAGCCTGGCAGTCTGAAGGACCCTTAAGTATTTCACATTTGTGCTACATTTTGAGAGTGAGTCTGTATCAACAGTATGTCGCAATACAGCAATGAACTTTTTGAAATGCTTATGCTGTACAGTTTATGCAATCGCAATGCTAACGAACCTACATGGGAATATCAACATACTTTTCCCAATTCTTGATATCCTTCTGGGAGATTTATTTCCCGATTGGTACAACGAGTGTGTGAAAGAGGAAGCGCGTACATCGGGTAGGGGGACTAGTTAGGCCCAGACTTTACTCAACTGATGTAGAAATTTATATTTTGGCTTACTTTTGCAGACATCCACATAGTAGTGTTCGTACTGCTGCTTCAGAAATGAACATACCATGTGCAGCAGCGGGGAGAATACTGAGACGGAATAATTGGCATCCATTTAACATTCATGGTGTGCAAGGACAGGAGTCAACATATTATCAACGTCGTCTAGATTTTTGTAATTGGGCTCTAAATCAGGAAGATGCAAATCCCTCTTTCCTGTAAAATGTAATTTGGACTGAAGAATGCTGTTTTAAACAAGATGAATGCATAAATCCTCAAAATGAGCACTTCTGCTCTGACACAAATCCGTTCGTGGTACGTGATATTCATCATCAGAAGCAATTTTCTGTGAATGTATGGTGTAGTATTTTCAGAAACCATTTGCTTGGACCCATACTGTGTGACAGTACGTTGACGAGTGACAGATATGTTAATGAAATTCTGAATGCGATTATTCCTGATTTTATGGATGAACTGCCCATAACAGTACTTCCACATGTATGGTTTCAACAAGATGGATCTCCAGCTCACCATACTACAGTTGTGAAACACTGATTAAATAACGAGTTTCCAGACAAATGGATTGGCTTGCATGGGCCAGTCGAATTTCTCCCTAGATTGTCTGATTTTATGCCTATGGATTTTTATTTGTGGGGTCATTTATACACAACTGTTTATCTGTCACCTCCCTTAAATAAAGCAGAGTTGCAACAACACATTCAAGATGGCTGTTGTGACATCACCGAACAAGAACTTGATCGAGTGCATAGAAGTGTTATCAGGCGAATGCAGCTTTGTATTGGCATGGATGGAAAACATTTTGAACAAGCTTTATAATCTTTGTGTAAAGTTATTTTTTCTACACAGTGTAGATACTTTTGTACCAATAAATAGCAAAATTATTATTTATTTATGTAATCATTGTTTTCTTTTGTAATTTGTGTATGACCCCTGAAACGCGATCTGCCGACATGATTTTTCCCCCTCTGAGAACCCATGTCGATGCATCGAAAAGTGGTTTAAGTCAGCATTTTTGTCTTTTCATATCTCTGGGACTTTTTTGAAGAATGCTGAAATTTTGTATATCACCTTATTAGTGTATGGGCACATTTTACTCATTGGAAATGTTTTTGTACAGGGCCGTATAAAAATTTAAATTTTGTATTTCTTAAAATTTAATTCCCTTGAAAATTTTAATCGATTTCATAAAATTCTGTACCTTTTTTCAGGCAACTTTGTAATGTATTATATATATCTAAGATCAATATTTAAAGAATAAAAGTCGAGGTCAATGTTTTTAGGACACCCTGTATATATGATTACACAGTTTTGTAGTTTTTCAATAGGTTTATGAGGTTCCTTTAGAAGTCTGTTAGCTCAGATTGTAGGAAACTAGTCATAAAATCTTTTAAGCCTTGTTAATGTTATGATGTTGATTAAAATATATGTTTGTTTATATTTTTATAAACTTAATTATTTCTATTACCATCTGTAGATTCCTGTGTTAGCTCTTGTTGGAAACGACGCATGTTGGTCTCAAATTGCCCGGGAACAAATACCCATGTTTCAGAGTGATGCTGCTTGTAATCTAGCTGTATGTATGTCTCTCATATTTCTACAAAATATTATAACTTATTTGACAAAATTTATAACATATTTTAGGCTGTCATAAGGATGTTTTCATGAGTGTTGGAGTTACACATTGAAGACAAAATTTCAAACTTAATCTATTAACTATGGTTGTAGTTTTTATAATGTAACATCAAAAGTACATTACAGGTACATCCTCCAAGTCTCCCCCTGGTGATAACCGAACCAACATTTTTTTTCTAGTCTAACATCAGTACAAATGTACATACCTACCTACATTTCATCCACTCCTTGAAAGAAATATACTATGTTAGCTTTTTCAGCAGTTTGCTAATTCTTGTTGGTGTGGTTCTATGGCATGTGGTAGATCCCTTGCCCATTTCAAAATCTCTTCATTAACATCTGCCTCTCTAATCTCTATACTTGGCAGTGCAGACTGCTTATCTACCTCTGGAGCCTGAAAAGCAGTTTGATCGACTTCATGATCAATTGATATATCTGGATCTACATTGGGGGGAATAAAGTAATATCCTTCTTTGTCTCATCTGATTAAAGTGTCTATGCACTTCATTCCTTATAACAATTTTGTAGTTAAATTTATCCTCACTATCAATAAATTTTCTAAATTTCTATTCTTATGTCTATATCCATATTGCAATATTTTGACCTAAGGAATATTCTTTATTTTCCTATTGATTTTTCGTAAAGTTGATTCAGGTCTAATTATCCCCAAATAACAAGTGTCCCGACATTAAAATTTACCTTATTCTAGATTATAATCTACCAATCACAAAGTTGAGACCTGTCACATGTGGATACTCTATGTTCTACGTAAAATCTACCAATGAATACAGTTTAAATTTTAATTTCAACAATTTCAGCACAATTTGACCAATGTATATATTGGCCATATCTTCTAAACAACATAATTTTTATATTTCCAATAGAACAAATTACCCAGTGTTTCCCATGCCATAAATAAGCACTCACTACTTATAAATAAAATATGTGCCTGCTACGTAAATAATACAGAAACAGATAACATCATACTCAATTTCTAAATCATCTGTTTCAAATTAAAATTATTCTAACCATACAAATAAAATTTCTAAATCACAAAATATGAATCCAAATTGACCATATATTCAGCACAGCACTCATGAAAACATGAAAGAAGTAAATGGCTCTGACCCTCCTGTTTATGCACATGTGCAAATGTAGATATGGCTTAAGTAGGTCGAAGAACTTCAGTCGCATGGTCCCGCTTTTGAAGCAGTGTGAAGTATTTAAAGTAGCTGGTGTTAAATTATAAACAATGGATTGACATCAATTTTTTTATATTGCATTATAAATATTGGGGAAGTTTAACATACACGAAAAGTATATATTTATTTTAATTCATGAAAATTTGTCCATTATGGATTCAGTTCAAAGTTCTTTTGAAAGAGAATTTTTCGATCTTTCCAATGGTTTCAAGATGGAAACTCTAAGATAGTATTTTTGGTTGCTAAGTAATTGATTTGTGTGAATATTTCCCAAAATTACTGCAAATCAGACTAAAACATAAACAACTAAAAAATTAATTCAAAATTTAAAAGAAAATAGTGCCGATATGTACCTTTTTGGGTCATGAACTACCCGTGTACCAAATTTCATGGCTGTAGAATTCTTCGATTTACACACGCATACATACACAAACATTTTCTTTTATTATGTAAGATACCATTTAGGTTTTTAAATGTTTGAAATTCATCTAAATAAACAGAATCCATTATCAGAGACCAAAGTATTAGGTAATCCATATCTACAGAATAATGATTCAAGTATTTCATTGGTCTTATTACTCGTACTTTGTGTCTGTCATTAGGAACACTTCTGGCCATTTTGAATGTGCATCTACTACAATAAAAATATTGAGTCCATGAACAGATCAACAAAAGCCACATAAATCCATTCACAAGGTTTAGTTGGCCATTTCCATGGATGTGCAATTGCTTTTCACATGTTAGCAGAACTATTACATCCTACACAATTTTTTGCTAAATTTTATATATTTGTCAGTCCCCGACCACCAGAAATGTGATCGCACTAATGCCTTCATTTTAACAACTCCTAAATTTCTATGATGTAATTCTTTTAAATTTTATTTCTACATGTCTTTGGAATAACTATTTTGTGTCCACAAAAATAACTTCATTTTGTACACTATATTCAACATCCTTTCCAGCTTCACACTTTCCCTTTTAAGCAAGCAAGAATATAGACTTTTTAAATCAGGATAAATTTTAGTAGTATTTGCTAAATTGTTAATAGTTATTGATATGGTTTGTAACTGAGTAATTTCCAAAATATCCATGAAAGCATAATTTGTTAATTTTGTTGATCTTAATGGAAGTCTAGAAAGTGCACCTTCATTTCCGTGTTTAGTGATTTCCTTTTATTTGAGATCATAATCAAATCCACTTAAAAATATTCTATATTGAAGTAGACTGGTTGCACTTAGGTTAAACCATGGTTTTGAACTAAATATTTGCACTAAATTTTTGTGATCAGTCATTAATGTACATCAATGTGCAAATGTTTATTGATTAAAATGTTTAATTGCCCAAACAAATGCTAATACTTCATTGTCAATTTGACTGTACCTTTTGTTAGTTAGGGTCAAAGTTTGTAACACAAAAGCAATGGGTCTAACTGTACCATTGACCTGGTAAACTATACGAAAGGATTGATCCAAGTCCATAGGGTAAAGCATCAACAGCAATAACAAGTGATAATTCTGGGTTATATGTTATCAAAACTTTATTTGAAGCTATTTCGCATTTAACTTTGTTAAAGGCTGTATCCCATACTTTATTTGAAACTAGTTTGCATTTAACTTTGGTAAAGGCGTTATCACATACTTTATTCCATATTTTTCGTCGATGACTCATTTAATGAGTGATTCATTTAATGAGTGAAGAATAGTAGCCAAGTCTGATCAAAATTTTCTATTATCAAACCTTAAAATGCTTTTAATTGCATAGTATTATTTGGTTTTGATGCACATAAAATCACAGTAATATATTTTTGGGTTAGATGTGATCTCCATTTATCTCTTTCACGACCACAATACTCAAAATGCTCAACTTATTTACCAGAAATTCACATTTTATTAAGTGAACAGGCAAATCATAATTGGGCAGTCTTTTTAACTCATCACATAGTCATTCATTATGAACTGTGATTGTAGGACCCGAAATCAAAATGACATCAAAATAAATATTTATTTCAGGAATTTTTCGAAAATTTATTCCATTGTTCTCTACTAAATACTTGGGCAGTTTCAATTCTGAACCATAATCTTTTACCTGTAAGTAACCATTTAGTTGTATTCAGGGCCTGATCAAGCCAAAGTGGGGCCCAGGGCCTGGTGTTGATTTGGGGCTCCCCATAGACTCATGACATACCAAACACATGTAAAATATCAACACATGACAAATTTGGGGAGGCAGGATCATAAGCCCAAAGGCCCTTTTGTATATGTTGAAAACTTGCAAACTTTTTATTTCAAAGTGATATATTAAGACATTAAAGGATGTATAATATTTGAAAATATTAGCATATTTTATACTTTAAAATAAAAATTAATTTTATTAGTTTTAAGTTAATTAAAAAATTATTTCTGCTTAAATTTTTTATCACATACATAATTTAGGGGTTCCTTCATATTTAGGTACCCAGGGCTGCATACCCAGAGGCCTATGCATCAATCAGGCCCTGGTTATATTTAATGTTACATATTCTTGATCATGTTCATCTATTTCCATAATGTAAATAAGTTTATGCTAAATTAATTTTTCTAGAAACCTTTCTTTCTGCAAGTTGTGAAAATATATCTTCTATTCACTGCAATGGATAGTTACTATCAAATAGAACAGTATTTATGATGACTTTAAAATCTCCACATACACTACCCGACACAAAAAATGCAATAGCATGAAAAGGCGAATAGAGTGTGATGATAAAAGACACACAGACAGAGATGGCATATATAAATAAGTGATGTTCATTCCAGAAGGATAATGCAATACAGTAATGGCATAAACAGGGTGATCAGTAGGCACTAGGACCACCTCTTGCAGCGATACAAGCAGCAACACTTCAAGGAACAGATGCAATGAGCGAGCGGATAGTTTCCTGAGGGATGGATGACCATATGCCTTCAAACATTCTCCACAAGTCATCCTCTGTTTGAAGCGGGGCAGATCAGTCAAACGATGGCCAATCATGTACCATATATGCTCGATGAGTGAGAGACCTGGAGATAGCAGAGGCCAAGGAAGCACCTGGATATATTGCAAGTCTTATCTATTGATGGTTGCTGTGTGTGGTCACACGTTATCTTGAAAACAGTATTTCACAACCGCTGAAGGTAGGGCCATTCAACCGGCCACAGCACCTCATCACATATCATCATGCCATCATTGTGCCTCTGATACAGATCAGAGGTGACCGGCTGTTGAAGCCAATGGCACCCTAAATCATGATGCCGCATTGTCAAGCAGTGTGGCATTCAATAGTCACAGCAGGATTGGATCTGTTTCCACGTCGCCTCCAGACTGTCATATGGTGACTGACATTCGACAAACAGACAGAGACTCGTCACTGAACACTACCCTGTATCATTCCGTCATCCAAGAAGCTCGGGCCCAACACCATTGCAATCTCTCACGTTAGTGTGTTATTGTCAATGGCAGTCTTCTTAAAGGACTGTTTGAGTGCAAGCCACTTTCGGCCAATCTTTGAGAAACTGTTATCACTGATATTGGAACATCCAATATACGGTGCAAATTTTGCAGAATGTCAACAGTCGTCATTTGTGGGACCGCTACTGCATGCCTTTGAATGCATCGATCAAAACATACTGATGTATATCTGGATAGACCTGTACTACTGTGATGATTCACATGCCTTTTTTCAATCCATCTTCTCCAAATCCTTTGCACAATGGACACATATACTTGTGTTTCAGTGGCGATATGCAGGTACAACTACTTATCCATACACAGGCCTAACATTTATCCCCTCTTATGAATGTCCAAATGCTGCAAGGTACTTTGGCTGCGTTTTTTACTTTACCAGGCCAGGCATATCTTCAACAACACGTGTCTTCTGAAATGAAAAACAGCTCAGAAAACAGGTTTCCGTAGGTGACAGACAGTAACAACTATTTTCTCATCTGCTGTTTCCATCCCTTATATCCTGCCCTCTAGTCATGTGACCTACTTGCATTTCAGATCATTTGCGTACATCAACTAGTGGCATTTGTCTTGAAATTTGGATAATTATATAGCCAAAGGTTCATGATGTTGCATTTTCTATGTCGGGTAGTGTATACATGGAAAATGCAAACATACATACACAGATCCATCATATGCATAACATACCATGATATGCATACACAGATCCATCTAAATGCATAACATACACAGATCCATCGGGTTTTATGATCCATCGGGCCCATTATCTAGTCAAAACTGATTCTAGAACTCCCATCTTTTGTAACCTTTCTAATTCACTTTCCAAACTTGAAGTTAAAGCATAAAGAGCAAGCAGATCTAGGTTTAAAGAACTTAGGCATAACATTTTCCTTTAAGTAAAACTGTGCATTGACATTTTTAATTTTACTGATACCTTCATCAAATATTTCAGAATATTCTGTCAGAAATTTTAGAATTTCAGAATTACCTGCTTTTGCTTGAAGATCTTGAAAATGTTCAAGACTATTAATTTCTTTCCAATTTAATTGAATTTAAACCAAAAAAAGTTCCAACTTCTAGCGTAAATACAAAATTTTAACTTTTTTCTGATCATTAAGATTTACTACAACAGAAACTTCACCAGCTGGTATAATTTCTTCCCCACCAAATGCTCTTAATACCATATGACTAGTTTGAACTCTTTTATGTGGATTTATTTTTCGGAATAGCCGTATAGACATCAGAAACACACATGAACCAGTATCTAATTGTATATTCACTAGCTGACCCATCAATTTTTACATTTAACATTATTCTGTTTTTAACATAGTCCAATTTGGTGTACATTTATATTATTTCTTTTTTATTTTTAGTTTGGCAGTGAGCTTCTACACCACTTTTTATTTATACTTTCTGCATGTTTTTTCTTTACCAGGATATTTATTAGCAAAATGAGAACTAGAATTACAATGAAATTACCTACCTTTAGCTGAACTTTTTATTGGCGTTTTAACCACTGCTTTCTCTTGGTAGGTTCCACCTTGGCATATAGTTTTTTTAACTGTAACCATATGATTCTGTAGTTCAGCACTATATTTCACTGCAATCTCTATAGCAGTTGCAATGTTTTTTGCTTTCGTGAAGGTGGGCTTACCTTTAAATCAAAGACTTTTTTTAATCATTTCACTCCTTAATTCACAAGCAAATCAGTCCCTTTATTATCCTCTAAGCTTGCCCCAAAGTCACAGCAGCCTGATAGTCTCTTCAAATTAACCACGAATGACTGAATACTTTCACCTTCTTGTTGACAATGTTTATGAAATTGTTACTTTTCTGCATTCAGTAAGGGAGTAGGATGCCATTGCATTTTCAATACTTCCACCAACTTATCAAATATTTCATCTTTTAGTTTGTGCAGAGCTATCAAATTCTTTAGTAAACTGTATATCTTTAACAGTAGTAAATTTATCATCATAGGCACCTTTTTATCCACTGGCATATCTATTGCTTTGAAATACATCGATGTAGGTAGACTAATCTTCAAAACCATCATTAAAAGGTTTCAATGTGACATTGAAGTTCTGAGCTTCCATATTTTCTGTCATCGTAGCTGGTAAAAATTTCCACAAATACCAGGCTTCCACTCTGGTGCTGACCAGAAAACTTAAATAAAGATTTTTCTTCAAAATGGTTACTTTATGCAAGGGAAAAGGACATTTAAGAAATTGGTGACCATCCTTATCACCACTGATGTGTTTGTTAGTGTTGGTGTTGTACATTTAAGACATAATTTCAAACTTAATCCTTTATTCTGGCTGTAGTTTTTAAAATCTAACAGCAAAAGTACAGCTGTAGAAAAATACCCGACTGCAATTGCACAATTTATATCGCAGAACAAAACAGAAGATATCATTCAATGGGAATTAATGTCTTCTACAAATATCAATATTTAAAATTTGCATAAGTTGCCATCTTCATAGTTATTTGGCACTAATTCCTAAATCATCAAGAGCAACTCCCATCGATCATTACATACTCAGATTCACTGAAAACTTTCATGCAGGTTAAAAAAAATAATGGAAAAAGACCCAAAATTGACCAAGAAAACCCTTAAAAATCATGAAGGGTGTGTCTAAAAATTGAATTTTGCAGCAGAAAGGGTATATTCTAATCTGATAATCTGGTTCCAGCAGTATGTAATATTCTGTTGCTTTCAACTACATTTTGTTTTAGTGTTACACATAGATAGTCATTGTTTTGGAAACATTGATGAGTTTGGTTCAGTGTTTGATGTTTTTAATCATAGATGGTTTTCAAAAAACATCCGATGTTTTCTTTCAATAATTTTAGGAATGGTCCATGATAAGTGTAATAATCATTGAATTTTGAATAAAATGTTATAGTACACTCAATATTGCACGGATAAAACTGAAATTTTGTATACCGATGTTTCAGACACAACTGCATCGAATCATGTCAAAATAAACAGCTGTTTCTATTCATAATTTTTATGAATATTACTTTAATAATGAATAATAAATATTTCAAATATGTTTGAATATTAAAATTTATTTGAATTTATACCCCCAAAACATATATATACCCCCAAAACTGGAAAACCCATTTAGCATTAGGATCAGCAAATTTCAAACAATTGCAAATAGATAAAAAATTCTTTAAAAATAGTAAACTTATTTTTAAATCTGCTTGAAATTTTCTATGAAATCTGAATATGTAATAATTAATGGGATTTGCTCTTGAAGATTTAAGAGTTAGTGCCAAAATAACTATGAAGATGGTCCTTTTAGCAAATTTTAAATATTAATATTTGTAGAAAACATTAATGCCTATTGAATATCTTCTGTTTTGTTCTGCAATATAAATCATGCAATTAGGGCTGGATGCTTTTATAATTTTTTTTTTAATGGTGCTGTACCTTACAAGTACATCTTTTAAGTTCTTTCTACCTGACTCCTTTATTACGTCCATCATAACTCCCCCTGGTGATAACAGATCATACATTTTATTTCTAGTCTAATATCAGCTCCGTACTGCAAATTTGTATACCTACCTACAAATAACTTATTTTTTAAAATGAAATCCTGAAGTTTATGTATTGAGATTAATTTTAAAGAATTGAATTAGTTTTCAGGATGTTTTAGCTAAATTTTTTGTAGCTACCAAAGTTTTTAAAGAAATCCTGCCTGTTTAAGGTTCTTGTTTGAACGTATGTGCTCTAAGAAAAATTAGAGTAATTGGGTCCTGGATGTTCTAATATAATAATTGCTTGCCATAATTAAGATAAAGAAAATTAATATTTCTCAGTAAAGTTTTACTTACAATAAGATTAGATGACTTTAGATAGAAATAATAAATTAGCTTATAACGAGATTGTGGAATGATATGCAATTCAATAATATCACTTTAGCACTTTTAAACAGCATAATTAGTATAGTTTATAAAAATAGTAGAGAAGAGTTTATTTAAAGTTCTGCAAAAATGTAAAAGTTAGTGATGCACCATATCAACAAGGCTATAGAGAATACCAAATATTTAGCCCTCGTTAGAGATCAAATACTGAAGTGGGAGCTAGTTGCACAGCTAATTGTAGTTTGTAATTGATGTCAGATTTTGTGCAGCATAAAATCCTCTAAAAAAATATAAAAAATGTCTAAACATATTGAAGTTTTCCTTCATAAATTGTATGATGGTCTTAAATATTTATTATAAAGCATACTTATTGTTAATAGGTGTTTAGATATGCTAGTTAATTTTAGTAATCAATATTGATTCTTTAATATAATTATTTATTATTATTATTATTTTCAGTATACCGCATATCATACTGTAGCTGAAGGATTTGGATCAGCTGGATATATACTAAATGGTGAAAATAAACATAATTTGAAAGAGGTGTTAGATCATGCTTTTCATGAGGTAGACAATAATCATCATGCTGTTTTAATAAATGCTCACATTGGCAAAACAGACTTCAGAGCTGGAAGTATTTCCATTTAATGTTTGTATCAAAGAACGAAATTATTATAAGGATCAGGTGACTTAAGATATATGTAATATTAAACCTTGCATTAATTATTAAATTGACTTTCCTATATAATATAATTGTTATAATTTTTACAGCTTTAGTCACACAGTGCCTGGTCTTTTCAAATCACTTTTGTTCTTGTCTATTTTGATTCTTATAAGTGGCTGATTTCTATAACTGAGAATTTTTATAAACTAAATAAGCCCATGAAACATGTCTATCATTTTACTATTAAATAAACATATTAATATGCATTACATTTAACATATTCTTCATTAATGTACTCCAAAATGTTTAAATTAGTATTTTGTTAACAATTACTTCTGTCAAATTTTCAAATTTTATAATAATATTCATAAAGACATGCTATGTATAAGCAGCTTGTCTTTGACTGCAGAAAGACAATTATATTTAATAAGTAAATATTTTTATTAAAGAAACAGAGAATTTCACATTGCATAAACGTAATTTTGCAAACAAGTGAAAAAATTAAATTGAGCACTATCGGATACAAAATGATTTTGAAATCCCTTGCTGACAAATAAGCATCTATTGCTGGTTATAAAATATTGTCCACTCACTGTTCAAAACAAATTTTTGGTCTCATTATCCATTAGAATGTATCATAGTGCTTTAATCAGTGCTGATGAGAGAAAGGTCAACATTGGCTTTATAAATATATTTTAAAGCTAACATATTAGAGTAGAAGATTAGTACCAAAGTTAACATATAGTTAGAAATAAACTAGCCTGATAAAGTAACTTTAAATAAACTAACTTGACTATAAATATTAGCCACTATAACTACTTAAGTAGACTAATGACTATAAATACTTAATTGTGACTAATGACTATAAATACTTAATTAGAAATATAATTAATCAAATTACCTAAAGAGCTCAAATGCAAGAGCATTGATTTAAAAGTGATATTTGCAAGTCTAGAAATATATGACAAAATATCTGTAACTTGTGGTAACTTTACCTGAAGTTAGGAACTAAATTATTGGATAATAAAGAGTAATATAATTTTTAATATAATCATATTCCCAAAGTCACTAACATGAATGCAGGACCTTGGTTATATTCTATTGGATCATAAAATGCCTGTTGGGGACAGGGCTGCGCTTGTTGGTACTAGGTGCTTTTGTGCAAAACCTAATTTGGCACCCTTAGTACTGCAGTCAAGACATAGGCGACCGAACAAAAGAATATTGGGGGGCAAGAAAATATTTTTGTTACCCATACTAATGAAAATTTTAGGGGATCCTTACCTACATTCATTACTCACATCATGCTATTAGCACATATAAAAGGTGAAAAAAAATTGGAAACGTTTTGCAAATAAATTCAGAACACTGGGATTTTTTTTCTTTTTACACTGTTTTATTTAGGTAACTAACTCCTCTGTTTAGGTTAGATCTTGAAATCAGTTTTTAACAGAGTTTTACCGAGCTGATTTTCTTGAAATTTTACACACATAATTATTTGCAATGACAATACAACATTTTATCAAATTTAAGTTGATATCCTCCCAGGGCCGATCCTAGCAGGTGTGCAGCGTGTGCACCGTACGCGGGCGGCCAAAACAAGGGGCGGCCGCATATAGTTCTATCAATCATGCAAAATTTTTTAAAACTTATAATAAGTCAAATAAATATGCTGAATTTTAAATAGTTATTGAAAAATCAAAATAAGTCCCATAGTTTAAGAAAAATAGAATGTTAGTGCACAGTGTGTTGGTCCATTGTCCATTAATGTCTACTCTTTACACACATCCTTCATTTGATAGCAACATTCGTGGCAGAGCCGGCAATACGGCATGGAAAAGGATACCAAATTTTAAATTTCTATCTAAAAAAATAACCAAGGGGCATATTTTTGAGACGCCTAAGGATGTTTCGTTCCACAGTGCGGCAGCTTATTTATGTATACCACGGTTGGTACCCGGCTCGCAGATCAATGGTCAAAAGAAACTTTATTTTAGCGGTCTCCTTTGTAGATTAGAACTGAATTATTTCGGCAAAGTTAAAGAGATGCGGCATCGGCATTTTTTCTGCTACTTTACCAGTATATTTAAGGGAAAATGAGAAAAACCATTCTCATTTCAATATGTTCATTCAATTTTGATTTAACATACAATAATACTGGTAGCTACAATCAAGATAAGTGTAAATAAATATTAAAAATTAGTGAAAAGGTGTTGCCATTGATTTTTGTTTAAATCAGAACTGTATAGTGTATTATCTGTGGTAAGTACAAAACTTTTATTTTATTCATTTGATTATTTGATATAATGTTCACTAACTCCTGTCCCCTGTTCCTGTTTCACATTTTAGAGAAAAATGTCTTCTATAAAAGCTCTTGATTAGATTTATGAATGAATGAAATGTTGTACAGGATGTTTCCTAATTACGTAAAAAAAATGTAGGCATATTTTTAAACTACTTTTTAAAAAAAAGCTCATATAAACATGTGTCCTGATGATTCGTTTCGAAAATAAGTACAGAATGTTTAAAAATTGAAACTTTATTTTTAATTTTTTAAAATTACGTTTGCAAAAAATAGAATTTTCTCACAAAATTGGGTAACCGACCGGGGAGTTTTTTGAGGTTTTCATTTTTACCCAGACCTTAAAGAGCGCTACGAATCATTATTTATTTTATATAATTTGCTCTAACTTTTTTAACAGGAATGGGGATTTCTCATGAATAACCCATATTCTTACACTTTTTCTAAGCAAAAAGTATAATGGTATACTTCTTTAACAACTCTAGAAGTAACCCTTTTCGATAAATTTCAAAATTTCTGAAAAATTCTTATTAATTTTATTTGCATCTGTGAGTCATGGTATACTTGTTATCGTTCTTCTAAAAAAACATGTGAAAAGTCTATCTTTAAAACCGTTAAGTGAAACAAGGTGGGAAAGTCGTATCAATGCTATTAGACCTCTAAAGCAAGACCTAAAAAACATTATTACCGCATTAAATGCCTAAATTGAAGATACCACCAGAGACACGAAAACAAAAATGGGTGCTGAATCAATAATTAAAAGTCTTGAAGCATTTAAATTTTTGTGTTCAATTTTAATTTGGTATGATTTATTATCAAGAATTGATGTATTGAGTAAAATGATTCAAAATCCTAAATTAAACATCGTGGAGTGCATTGAAGGCTTAGATAATCTTAAAAAATATTTAGTTTCCCAAAGATCTGACTATAATTTTAAAATATTTGTCGATTCAGAAACAACACTTGCTAGAGATTTAGGTATTGATCCCGAATTTCCCATCTCGAAGCTCAGGAAAAAGGTCCGTTTATTTGATTACTAGCCGCCTTTGGCAACCAGCCTGTTCGCTACCCTTGAAAATTCTGACCGTGGCAAATTCTAACCGTGGCACACTCGCTGGCGCGACCTACCAGTAAGGTGTAAGATAACTGTTTAGACAGCGAGGAAGTGCCACCCAATTTAGACCGGAATTCAGAGGGGGAGGCATCCACAGGGACCGTACCCTCCTTCCCATACCACCAACCTCTCGGAAGGAATTACGGACCCACATGTTTAATGTGATCGTACACCGCCTGAACATGGCGGCAGTTTTGGCAGTGGCGGGAATTGAACCCGGACCTACCGAGTGCAATTCCCGCACGCTAACCACTGGGCTACCGCGCCCTCCGTGACAATCTCCATAACCTTCTTTTTATTCACCCAATTTAGACCAGGACCCAGTGGGAGAGTCATCCACAGGGACCATACCCTCCTTCCTCTACCAACAAACTATCGGAAGGACTTACGGACCCACATGTTTAACGTGACCGTACTGTTGGAAATAGTCAATACATCGCGATTCACGTTCCCGTGAACGGGCGTTTATGCAAATTTAATATGAACGACTCTTCCCGTTCACCGGCGTGAACCGTGACGTTTTTCAACATGAGGTTTCATGCAAATCAGTTCTCAATGCGTACGCATCTGATTTGCATATCCGGGGGCGTTCCCGGAACTGTCCATTCTCGGATATATAGGGCAGAGGTTTCTTGAAGCAATCAGACCGAGATCGATCAGACATACGATCGAGTTAAGACGATCGATGCAGACGTCTGAAGAAGTCAGACGACGTGATAGACACTGATGGTCTGATGCAGGCAGACAGAAATGTTTTTGACAGAAGCACTGCGGAATATCGTTTGACGACGATTAATAGTCGAAACGGATGCAGATGTGGTCAGTTTGGACCAGCACGTATTGAACGTTAAATTTACTTACAAACGTTCGGAATCCGCTTTAAATATTTTCCTGATGTTCTATCCTTTGGTTTCCCTTTGCCGCAAGTGATAGAGGTAGTATAGTAACTTACTACCAAATGCTTCAAGGAATCTCTGTCTAGTCATTTACAACTGCAAACCTTTTTGTACATAGTATATTTTGATGTTTTACGGCATGGAAAATTACCAGGTACGTGTAATATACCAAGTTGTGTTTTTCACCAAATAAAGTGAACGAAGTTTTCCTTTAAAACTGGACTTGTGTACTTTCATGACCCAGCCAACACTTATTGACTCTGACAGTGCGTGCTTTGCTATCTTCAAATTTTTAAATTTCGTCAATATCAGAAAGATGGTTATGGGCCAGTTTAACGCCCAATAGAGTCATAAGTGCAAGTATCTTTAAAGAAATCGTTCCAGTGTTCAGATGGGGGCCGCACCTGGCACCATTTTGAAGTTCGTGTGAACAACGAAACGCAACAGTGTAAACGTAAACAGTGTACAAAAGAACTTTTACTTCTGCTTCTTCAAAACTACGAGTGGTCATGAAGGCAGGTAGAACGGAGTTGCTGACGCGGGACAACTACGTCACCTGGTCTACCGACATCTCATTCGTCCTCAAGGGAGAAGGATGTTTCGGACATGTAGATGGAAGTGTTAAGCCTTTAGAAGAAGATGCCAGTCGCCGTGACGACGATGATTTTTATCGCCGTAAAGACCGAGCATTAGCCATCATATACCAGAGCTTATCCTCGGAATACAAGGAGTTGATAAACGTCACCGACGAACCTAGTCAAGTATGGAATACCTTGAAAGAACATTTTCAAGCGCCTTCCAGAGCCAACCTGGTGAGATTACTAGATGAATTCTTCGACATCCGGCCGGAGCCAGACGAGCCTGTTGATATTTTTTGCTGAAGACTGCGGAAGGCCATGACGAGGCTTAAAGACGCAAAACACCCCATTGAAGACCTGTATGTTGCATTCCAAGCAATACGATATCTTCCGGAAGAATTCCGAGGTATCGTTCAATTAATTTACCGTTGGAATGACTCGGACTTCAAGCTCAGCAAAATACAAGCAGAGCTAGCAGCGGAGGAGAGCCGGCTTCGGCAGCAAGCGAACGACTTTTCCAAAACTGTGAGTTTAAATTCTGCATATCTTACTTCTAAGAAATGTGTAAATAGTGTAAAAGTGTCTAAATTTAAATTTCCAAGTGTATCTCATAATGTGTCTAATTTAAATACTTCTAGTAATATTGTAAATATGTCTAAAAGTAAAAAGAAGTGTTTTATGCGTAACAAACTAGGTCATACTAAATTTAATTGTCCTAGAAATAATGGATCTAGTATTGTGGAATTTCTTGGGTCTCCACAGATTGAGGCTAATACTGTAATCGATCCTAGCGATAGACTCAGCTGGGTAGTAGACACTGCTGCTATGCGGCATTTCTGTAATAACATTAAGTTATTTTCAAAATTTAATGAGTGCAAAGGCACTTCAATGTCGCTAGCAGTAGGGGATGTCGAAAGTCCAGTTGAGGCTATCGGGACGGTGGAAATGTATGTCCAATTTAAGGATAAGCAAAGTATTATCAAATTGGAAAATGTTATGTATTCTCCTAAACTTAGGAGAAATTTATTAGCTGCATCTGTTCTTGAGGAACAAAATTTTAGTTTTAATGGAGCTAATGGGGTTCTATGGTTTTTTACACCTAAAGGGGAGAAATTCTTTTATGCAAAGAGAAAGGATGGGTTGTATTTTTTAAAACCTAAGTATAGTACCCAGGAACAACATAACTTAGAAACCCGTCAATCTAAAGATAGGGATCGAGATGGAGACAAGAAACACAAAAAGGATAAGAAATCCAAGGATAGGGATCCTAGTGCTTCCAGAAAAACACCCAAAGTAAAAATAGCACCTAATCTTAAAGAAACTAAATTTAAATCTGACAAAACAAAAACTAAGCAGAATAGAAATGTGAATAGTTTAATATCTAAACCTAGCAGTTCAGTAACTGAACTTAACAGTACAAACTGTCTTTGGCATAAACGATATTGTCACATAAACGCTGAATATCTCCTCCAAACCAGCAAAGTTTCTGCAGTAAACGGACTTCCTAGGCTTAAATACAAAAAGTTAAATTGTAAATCTTGTAAATTGGCTAAGTCTAGGAGAGTATCGTATAAACCCACCGGTAGGATAAGGTCCACTAAACCATTGCAATTGTTACACATGGATGTGTGTGGTCCCTTACCCACAGTATCAAATGGTGGGAACAAGTATGTCTTAACTATAACAGATGATTATAGTAGAAAAGATTTTGTTTACCTCATGAAACAGAAGTCAGAAGTATTTTCACATTTTAAAGAGTTTCAGGCCAGAGAAGAAAGGCAATTAGGTACTAAAATTCTATGTATCCGGACGGATAATGGAATGGAATTCTGCCATGATAAGTTCAAAAATTACCTGAGGGATATCGGTATCAAGGCTGAGAGGACTAACACATATACCCCACAGCAAAATGGAGTATCAGAGCGATTTAATTTAACCGCATTTGACTGTGTTAGAGCCATGTTGAACAACAGCAAATTGCATGACAGATTCTGGGCGGAGGCAATATTGTGTTTTACATACACTGAAAACCGTATATGTCACAAATTTAAGACTAAAACTCCACATGAACTCTACAGTGGTAGAAAACCTTCAGTCAAACATCTTAGAACCTTTGGTTGTAGAGCATATGTAGGCACACCCAGTCAGCTCAGAAAAAAGTTAGACATGAAAGCTACAGAAGGGGTGATGGTAGGCTATGCTACTAAAACTAAAGGCTATAGGATATTTTTGTCAGGAGAGAAACGAACAATTGAGACCTGCAATGTGAGGTTTGATGAGGGTGATGTAGTGGAAGGCATCCTGGACCCAATTTGTCCCAGAAATATCTCCTTAGGGATATCAAGAGATAACCTTTCAGAATACTCCGACGGGGAATATCCGAGAGGGCAGTCTGATGGGGGGGGGGGGGGCAGGAGAGAGTGAAGACACTGGTGACGATCCGTCTGAATCCAGTGAGGAAACGGACTCTCCTGCTGACTCCAGTATGACTCCTTGCTCGGATATTGCTTGGCAGCGAAAGACGGTTCCAAGACCCGATGGGAGCAGAACTGATGTGTATTATTACGCTCAAGGAGATAATAAAAGGCTGAGATCGCACAATGATGTTAAGAAATATTGTGAGAAAAGAAATATAGAATTTGATCAGCAACTGTTTAATTTTCGGGAAAACAAAGGTCTTAAAAGGGTCAGAGGCAGACCAGAAGCAAGCAATATTGAAATAAATATACCAAAAGGGTATAACGCTGCTATTAAATCATCCCAGTCCGAAAAATGGTGTAAAGCCATGGATGAAGAAATGGCTGTAATGCAAGAGAGGGGTGTCTGGGAACTAGTTCCTGCATCCACCTCACAAAAGCATATAGGCAGTAGATGGGTCTACACTATTAAGAAAGACGAGAATGGGAAAATCATGAGATTTAAAGCTCGTTTGGTAGCCCAGGGGTATGGTCAGAAAAAGGGAGAATCATACGATGAAGTTTTTAGCCCTGTTGTTAACTTCAACTTAATTAGAGCATTCTTCTCAATTTTCGTATGCATGCTTGGCTGGATGCATTTCCAATTAGATATCAAATCTGCCTATCTCTCTGCTAAATTGAGTCAAAAAGTACATATGAAACAGCCTCAAGGTTATGTCAATCAGGAACAGCCTGATTATGTTTGTTTGTTGAAGAAAGCCATTTACGGTCTTCATCAAAGTGGAAGAGAATGGTTTAATGAACTTGACACCAAATTAAAGGAATTAAATTTTTTAAAACTTCAATGTGCCTATATTTACAATAGCAAAGTTCTTATGCTAGTCTATGTGGATGACATAATTCTCTTCTCAAAGTATCAAAGGGACATAGACCACATTGTTTCATTACTTAGCATAGAATTTGATATCAAGGTATTAGGAAAAATTAGAAAACTGTTAGGCGTGGAATTTAAAGAGTGTGACAATAAATTTTTTATACATCAAAGTCAGTATATAGATAAAGTATGTCAAATGTTTCAACAGTATAAATATCCAGTTACTTCACTTCCCATTTCTAAAGGGAATATTCTAAGTAAAATAGATTGTCCAAAGACAAGTGAAGAAATAAAGCAAATGCAAAGTTTTCCTTACAGGAGCTTAATTGGGTGTTTGGCTTTTATATCTAGTAGAACAAGACCTGATATTTGTTACGCCATCAATATATTATCTCAATTTCAAGAAAACCCTGGAATTAAGCATTGGGATGCATTGTTAAGACTTTTAGGATATGTTGAAAAAACTAAAAACTATATGTTGAATTTATCTAACATTCAGGAGTTAAAATTGAATTGTTATTCATATTCTGACTTTGCTGCAAACAGAGATGACCGTGTTTCACTTGGAGGCATGATACTCTTTATTGACAATGTACCTATTTCTTGGCGTACCTTTAAACATAAGTGTGTCAGCTTATCAACCATGGAAGCTGAGTATGTATCACTAACAGAAGCCGCTAAGGAAATGGTATGGGTACAAAACATAATAGAAGAATGTCATTTACTTGGGTTAAACTTTAATAAAAGTAACAGTGTTATTTTTAGCGACAACCAAGCAGCCATTAATTTTTCTAACTCTCCAATTGAAAACAATCTCCAATTGATAACTCAATTCACTCAACTGAGTGAATTGAGTTAAAACTCTCAAACGGCGCTCAACGCAAACAAATCCGTTAACTTGAAAATGTGCAAGATCTGTCTAATACCTAAGTACCTAATTATCAAATAACAAGGTAGTTTTAGAACATAACACGTCTTGCTTTTGCAGATGCAAGCTCATTGATCATTTCACTGTGATCGATGGCTTCACATATTTTATTTTCGATTGAAATAACAGCTAAATCTGAAAGCCTTTCCTGGCACATCGAAGTTCTCAAATAAGATTTTACAAGTTTTAGCTTTGAAAAACTCCTTTCGCCAGACGCAACAGAAATCGGCAGCGTCAAAAATATCCTTAATGCTATAGACAGGTTTGGAAACAAAGACTGCAAATTTTTCTTGGTTATATAATTCAGAATATCTATGGGTGAGTCTGAGGTATTGCGAGAGTCTTTGACAGGGTTAAGGATTTTGTATGATGAAATTTCATTGTACAAATCAAGACCATTAATATCCTTGCAAACATTTCCTTCATGGTGAATTTGCAAAGCCAAATCCAAATCTATGCACGATCGCTTAATCTCATCAGAATTTAGGTTTTGAAAATTACTCAAAAATCCAAATAAATCATTGCATTGCATGTTTATCCCGCTCTGCCTCCAATTTCAATCGACGTTTTTTATTTTGGGCTCCAGACAATTTTTTTTTACTGCCATCACTCATTTCTGAAGAGATAAAAAAAAATAATTAGAAAAAAAGCTGACCGGAGTCAAAATATAATCAGAAAACTCTCGAATCGAAATATTACTTGATTTAATAACACGTTTTCTTTCATCTTCTCTTACCTTAAGATTTAAAATCAGCAACACAACGGCAACACGTAATATTATATTCAAATGAAATTATTATTAATCGTCAAAAATCACCGACGAATACTCGATGACTGACTGACTGAAACAAGCCACATTCTCCTCCTGTTTTATATCACCGCTAAAATCTGGTGGAAAAATCTGGAGCCGAAAAAAAGTTTTTTTTGGAGAACTTTTCAGAAAATAATATTTTTTGCACCTTCGACCTCTCTGAGGCACACGCCGCCGATAAATGCATAAAAAACAATAACATGTATATTATTTGTCGAGCGAGGCGCCAAAGGCGAGCGGCATGCTTTAAAGATACGCCGCCGCCCGTAAGCCGAGTGCCGACAACAGATTTTTTGCATGTAAATTCCAGTGTAGAAGCAAAGTGTAGAAGTTACTTCTTATATTAGTTTACTGTTTCTTCCTGTAATCAAAGTTTACAGCTTTGCTATAATTTGATTTTTAATACCTTTAATGCCGATTTTTCTTCCAATTAGAAGTGCGTTTTTGCAAGAGTAGCGAATAGTTGAATTTGGCGCCCCTTAAATTGGGCGCCTGCGTGCGGGGCATTCGCTGCATACCCGCCAGGAACGGCACTGGATAGACACTGATGGTCTGATGCAGGCAGACAGAAATGTTTTTGACAGAAGCACTGCGGAATATCGTTTGACGACGGTTAATAGTCGAAACGGATGCAGATGTGGTCAGTTTGGACCAGCATGTATTGAACGTTAAATTTACTTACAAACGTTCGGAAGCCGCTTTAAATATTTTCCTGATGTTCTATCCTTTGGTTTCCCTTTGCCGCAAGTGATAGAGGTAGTATAGTAACTTACTACCAAATGCTTCAAGGAATCTCTGTCTAGTCATTTACAACTGCAAACCTTTTTGTACATAGTATATTTTGATGTTTTTCGGCATGGAAAATTACCAGGTACGTATAATATGCCAAGTTGTGTTTTTCACCAAATAAAGTGAACGAAGTTTTCCTTTAAAACTGGACTTGTGTACTTTCATGACCCAGCCAACACTTATTGACTCTGACAGTGCGTGCTTTGCTATCTTCAAATTTTTAAATTTTCCAATATCTGACACGTACTCCGCGTGAAAATGGCAGCAGTTTTGGCAGTGGTGGTAATCGAACCCGAGCGTACTGAGTGCAATTTCCGCGCGCTAACCACTGGGCTACCGCGTCCTCCGCGACAAATTCTATAACCTTCTTTTTATTTACCCAATTTAGACCAAACCCAGTGGGAGAGTCATCCACAGGGTCCGTACCCTCCTTCCTCTACCACCAACCTCTCGGAAGGACTTACGGACCCACATGTTTAACGTGATTGTACTCCGCGTGAACACGGCAGCAGTTTTGGCTGTGGAGGGAATCGAACCCGGGCCTACCGAGTGAAATTCCCGCACGGTAACCACTGGGCTTCCGCGCCAATCTCCATAACTTTCTTTTTATTCACCCAATTTGGACCGGAACCCAGTGGGGGAGGCATCCACAGAAACCGTACCCTCCTTCCCCTGCCACCAACCTCTCGGAAGGACTTATCGACCCATATGTTTAACGTGATCGTACTCCGCATCAGTGGTGGGAATCGAACCCAGGCCTACCGAGTGCAATTCTCGAGCGCTAACTTCTCGCGCGTTAATTTAAATTTTATATTGACCATATGCTAAGCTCTTAATTCCACCATCCTCGTTCCATCGTTTAAAATAACCATAAAATTAAAATATCCATAAATTAAAATATCCATTTAAAATCAAAAAATCATCCATATTGTTCCACCAATTCATAAATGTAATAATTTCAAATACATCACCACAATTCAAACCACCATAATTCAATCATTTAAATTATTTAAAAATATCCATTTAAAATATCATATAAATAAAATAATTTCGCCCGATGTATACAACACTTATGCTAGGCTCTTAATTCATTTTAAACCAAAAGCGCGTCTCTATGGAGATGGGGAAGAAACTACTGCGGATGGGGGGGAAATGCCGTTGAAGAACTGAGCCGATTGCCGAGAAATTTAAAATCATGACGTCTTTAAAATTGCGATCCTGAAGGCAATTTTCATTATTTCTGGACCAGATTAGACTTGTAAGAATGCCAGATATTTCAGCTTTTTCAAAATGTAAATTATTAGTCGAAATTATGAGTACTTTTCACTATGCGAGAATTTAAAAACCAAAAATCGTTTTTTTGAGCCAAAAGTGACTTTTGTTTTAAAATCTTTAAAAAAATATTAGAAATCGAAATTGAGAGTTGAAATTGATATACTTTTACTTACAATTGTCTGTTCTTTCTGGTGGTGTGATTTGTTTTTTTCTACGATGTCCGGATCGTGGAGAAAAAATGGCAAAAACCGGTCGAAATCGCATAAAACATTAAATAACAAAAAAAAAAAATAATTAAAATTTTAAAAATCGATTTTCATGTGTCCCCCCCCCCCCCCGGGTCTCCGATTGCCAAATTTCGTAGCTCTCCGACGCGCCGTCACTGAACGTATAGTGTATAAGACAGACACACACACACACACAGACATCGTCTTTTATTATTTAAGATGATTACGCGGGTAGTGATGAACCAATTTCAAATCCCTTCCAGCAATTCAAGACTGCTTTCTATTTTGCAATTCTTGATCACGCGATCTCTTCGGTAAATGAAAGATTTACCTTATTATCTGAGTGCCATTCAATATTCTGCTTTCTGTATGAGTTTCACAACATTTCTAATGATGATCTCATGAAAGCCTGCATGGACTTAGATATTAAGTTACAGGTACAGGAGGAAGGAAGTATTGTGAAAGATATAGACGGTATACAACTCTTTAATGAAATAACTTCATTCAAAGATATTTTTCCAGGTAAAAAGCAGCCAATTGAGATATTAGAAATTATAGTAAAAAATGATCTCATTCCCTGTTTCCCAAATTTTGCTCTAGCAATAAGAATTTTTTTAACCTTACCTGTTTCTGTGGCTTCAGGTGAAAGAAGTTTCAGTAAATTAAAAATTATTAAAAATTACTTGAGAAATAATATGACACAAGAAAGGCTTTCAGATTTGGCCATCATCTCTATTGAATCCGAAATCTCTGAAAAAATTGATTTCACCGAAATTATTGACAAATTTGCTTCTCAGAAAGTCAGAAAAGTTATTTTATAGTTAATTATTAGGTAGTATTTGTAGAAGTACTGATTTATATACTTTTCGTTTCACGAGATTTATGCTTTAGTACTTTTTTTTTTAGATTATATTTTCTGAGTAAATACTGTTGTTTTGCATTTCTAATTATAAAATGTCAATTTTTATTTCAAAGGTAATATTTTTGTTTGTTTATTATTTTGTTAAAGTATTTTGTCGCTATTATAACCTATTAGCTGGCCAAGAAATAAAGTTTTGCCTTTCAAATTTTATTTGCATTTTTATTAATGTTTTACTTTTTACTTTTATACAGGTAGATGAGTTTATAACGTCAACGTTAAGTATTATAGTCAAAATATGAAAAATTGTCTACAGGGGCGACACATTAGATCTTTGCATGCGGGCGGCCGACACCCTAAGATCAGCCCTGTATCCTCCCCTACATTCTGACTCCCCACCCACCTGCGAAAATTCCCATTGTTTGCACATTTTCTTTTAATTATCTCACAATGGAATATATATATAGAAGTGAAGTCATATGTATATAGAAGTGAAGTCGCATAATGTACTTCTTTTAACTATCTTACAAGAATGGGATTATGTAAAGCAAAGGTGATTTTCGCAAGCTATTTCACAAAATATGACGTTTTTATTTCTAGAGGATCCACCAAATTTTAATTGATTAAAATGTTCCACTGAACTAAGCAGTGTACCAAATTTTAGATCTTTAGAACGTAGAGAAGTATACTAAAACGCCATCAAAGAAGTTGAAATAGACATCCAGACAGACAACCATCGGTCATGACAAATTCAATAAAAGATTTATAAAAGGTTTGATTTGAGATATCTGATGAAAAATTGATTACAAAATTGTAAAAGACTGAAAAGTATTAAATGAAATATTATAAAAAATCTTTTTAAGTATTAGTAAAATGTATTAGTAAAATGCACTAAAAATTAAAAAAATAATTTCAGCTATCACAACATTCTTGGTCATATGTTACTAAAAATAAAAGTGTGAGGAGCCCATAAAAGAATTGTATTCTGACATTAACAGAATTTTAAGGGTCAATCGAAGTGATAACATAGGAATAACATATAGTATAAGAATGACGAATTGTTAAATCAAAATTGTCAAAAAAATTTAATATGAATTAAATGTAACCATTCTTATATATGTCATTCCTATATTATCATTTCAATTATTTCTTAAAATTCTGCTAATGCCCAAATGCAATTCTTTTATGAGCGTCTCACGGTTTTACTTTTAGTTCCATATGATCAAGAATGTTGTGATAGTTAAAAAATATTTTTTACTTTTTCGTGTATTTTACTAAAACAGTGTAATTTAAAATGTTTTTTTATAATATTTTATTCTATATTGAAAAGTAAAATGAAGAATATTATGAAACGTGCGAGTTCAATACTTTTTTGCTAACAATAAAAATATCATGAAATGAAATACACTCACTCCCAAGACAAAAAATCGCACTAAGAAAGAATTATCCAAATGAGACAAAATTTGGTACGTGTAATGTCGATGTACAGAAAAAGAAATGATTAGAATTTTAGAACAATCGGATGATTTATTGCACTGAAAGATCTACACAAAGTGAGCACGTCAATATGGTGTTGGTCCACCTCTGACCTTGATACAAGCTGTTACCCGACTTGGCATTTATACATAAAGTTGCTGGATGGTATTCTGAGGGATGTTGTTCCAAATGTCCTCCAATTGATGAGCTAATTTGTCTATATTCTGAAATGGTTGCAGGTGACGCCCCCATCTCAGCCCAAATATGCTCAATAGGCGAGAGATCTGGGGATCTGGCTGGCCAAGGAAGTGTGTCGTAAGCACGCAGACAATCAATAGAGAGGTGTGCCGTGTGTGGCCTGGCATTATCTTACTGAGAAGTTAGCCCAAAGTGACGCAAAAAGGAATGGCAATACAACGGGTAATAGAATGTCAGCAACATACCGCTGTGCTGTGATGGTGCCATGGAGGACTATCAAAGGGACCTGGCTATCAAACGAAATGGCACCCCTAAATGGCACATAACTTCCTGTTGTCAGGCCATGTGGTGTATGACAGTAAGAGCAGGATCCTGACGATGTCTGGGCTGTCTCCAGACACATTTATGCTGGTCATCGGGACTCAGTTCGAAATGGGACTCATCACTGAAGACAATTTGTTCCCAATCCGAACAACTCCACATTGATCGGGTCCAGATCCATTTCAATCGTTATTGATGGTGCATACTGATCAGTGATAGGCGACGTAATGAGTGCCGCGAGTATAGATTCTGCTTCCGTAGTTTTCCATTAATGGTCCGGGTGGTCACTTCTGTGTTTGTCATGTTAGATGGTTGATAACAACGAATGTCATGTTATCACAGCTGCTCTGATAATCGCTCTATCTTCCCGTTCTGTTGTCACTCTAGGCCATCCGCTGCCTGCTTGCCGCTAAAATCTGCCATTCCGGACCCATTCCTGCCAACATCATTTAATTTCTGCATCGCTCCTACCCAAATGCCGAGCGATTCGTCGGTGTGCCCGTTCAGCCTCATGCAGTCCGACTGCACGCCCTCTTTCAAACTCCTTCATATGCTCGTCATGGCTGCGAATTCGCCGTCGAGGCATTGTTACAGTCAAGGTGCATAAACTCAATCGAAATCCACTGCTTGTTTTGTTCCTGAAGGCGAGGTTCACTCCTTATATACACCACCATGGTGCTCAGTTGCAATACGCTGCAATTCTGACTATTCATTCATTGGCTGCGAATTTTTGATCATTTGCATATTTGGTCGACAGGTGTTTGCATGTACAGTTTCATTACTATCAGATTATTTTGTGGGGCGAGCTGATTTTTTTGTCTTAGAGTGTATTTTAAGTTTAAATTTTAAAATAAGTTTATAATGATTGTAATTGTTGAAATTACACTGGTTTTATGGAATAAATGGGTGAAATGTCTGTGGAACAGAACTGTATCTGAGTTATTCAGTCATTTTCTGAGAATTTTTTCTATCTATGTTAAGTTTGGAATCAGACGGACAAAGCATATTGCTTTGTCCGGGGGGTTTTATGGGAAAAAATCACATACAAATACAATTATTTAATATTTACTATATCTGTATTTCATTTTAATGTTAAAACTTAATAGTGAGTTTATTAAAAAAAAATGAAATATTAGATTATTAAAAATGACAAAAATAGTTTCGACAGCTGTCATTCCTGAAAATAAATGTTTCAGCAACTGTAATAAGATACAGTTTATCATTGGAGTATAAGCAAAAAGTTCAGTCTAATTTTCGTAATATTTGCCTTTAAATAGGCTTTAAACCTTTTAAGAGCAGAAAAGGACCACCCCGGTGTTGCAATAGTCACAGGCATAATCAGATATATTTGAAAGAGTTTCTATATCTTGCTAAGCATGTTTGACGATAATTCCTGTTCCTTTTTCAAAATTTTGGATATTGTAGAAATGTTAATTTTCTTGATGTTCAAATCATGCTCATACTTATTATTCGAAGATTTTATGAAATCGGATAACTCATAGCATACTAATTTGCATTGCTAGTCGATCTTCCTTTACATTTGTACAAGTGTCAAATATATCATCAAACTCTTCTGGTTCTATGTCCATTTTGTCGTCATTTTGATGCACTTGTTTGAAAACCGGTCATGTAAAGGCCCCCACACACCTAGAGTTTTATTTCCAGACAGCGGGATTTATCAAAGGACGAGTCTGAAGTTTCCCTGTGTATGGAAGTGAGCTCACGTGAAACATTTTGCTTGGTCCTGCTTAATATTTGGACAGTCTGCGGGAGGCCTTGCGGTTGAAGGGTTGTAGGTTTAATGACCGTTTGGCGCAGATTTATTTTCCTTTGGCGTCTTTTCTTCTTTCAGAATCCTTTGGCGTCATTTTTCGTCTGGGTTAAAAAAATACTCATTTAGCTAAAAATATTTCCGCTTCTGTATTTAGCTGTGAAAATATGTAAAGCAAGTATTCTTAAGTAACTTCCTTAGTGGTTGATACTATAAGTAGTAAAGTGAAACTTTGCCCACTTATAGTATCAACCACTGGACATAACCGAACTGAGCAAATTTTTTATTAGGATGACTATTTTCGACGCTATGTGTGTGTGTGTCTGTGAGTCTGTGGAGACGATATCTCACGAATGAATGGTGCCATTTGAGCGAAATTTGATACAAAAATTACAATCAGAGAATACTGAAAGACTTTTGATTTTAAATGCAGTCAAGTGTTTGGAAGACACTCTCCTCCAATTTTCGAATGAAATTAAAAAAAAAATGACTTAAAATTTTATAGGCTATTGATTAAGATAAAAAATAAATTACAAAGGATCGCATATCATTTCAATCTGATCTTATTTAATTTTTATACAGTTATTACAGGGACATTATTGTTTACTCACCTTTTTCATAAAATCATACCTTAACCATCGAATTTTGAAAGTACACTTTTTCATGGCACTCCTTAAAAATTGCATTTTTACATGGCAAAAGAAGGGAGGGGTTGTTAGGTGCTATACCCTCATTAGTGGAAAAATTACATTAGGTATCCAAAGGGGTCCATACTGTAAAACAAAATTCACCACTGTAACCCTTCATTCGGTCACATACTTTTTTTGCCAGATCCTGCCTACATTTATAAATTGAACATATATTAAGAATGCAGTGACATGGACAGGAGGATTGAAGATCGCCTCCCTTATTAGTGAACAATTATATTACTACTCCATGTGGTCAATATTGGAAAACGAAATCAGCCACTGTAAACCCCCATTCGATTGTTCTCAATCCCCTTTTTTCGTGATTATGTTCAGACATTCTGCGTAAGAATGTGAAATTACATACGTCTATTCAAAATTGATCAAAACTGTTTAGTGAGATGTCAAAATCTAATTTTTGAAAATCGCGAACACAGAAAATAGCTTTTGAATTAAAAGTCTGAAAAAATATGTGTATTTTAAAATAAATTTTAGGTTTGCATTAAGTTTGCTTTCATTAATCCTTGCTTAATTCTATGCTATATATATATATATATATATATATATATATATATATATATATATATATATATATTATTTTTTAATATATATTTCCATAAAAAAAATTAGAGGATCACATTAAAAGTGTTACATAGCTAGTAAGAATTTTACAAATGATATATTATTGAGAACATAATTTGTGTCATGATTCACCAAAACTATCTTAAATACGTATGAATAAATGAGAGGATCCTAAATGACTTCATGACTCGTGTTGGCCATATTTTCTAAATTACCCTAGATAACATTTAAAAATTTTGTAGAAATATACATCCCTTAGTAGTTCTGTATGTTGTTTTTGTATGTTCATTTCAATCTGAAGGAGGAGAATGTAGGATCATTATAAGAGAAATGAATTTCTTCCCAGTTGCTTAATAGATATTGCCTCGATTGGCTAGTTAGAAGATGCTTGGTTTTGAATCTCAGTTGAGTACAGCTACTACAGTGCAACTTGGATAATTCGAAGCTGAAGGGACCACTAAAAAAATTCGAATTATCCAAAAGTTGCATCTTTTAACTTTAGTTTCAGGTCCACTGAATGCTTGAAAAGGTTATTCTCTCAATAAGTAAATATTTATTGAGAAATATCATGGTATGAAGGACGTAAACACTATATGTATGTAAACAAAATAAGATTTACGTAAGCTATATACATGTACATATTACATTCAATACAGAAAATTATAGTTTTAGAAAACATTGTGCAACGTCTGATTGTTTTGTAGAGTTCAGTCGTTTAAGGTTAGCAAAATCATCAAGCATGTTTAGTAAATGGAATTATTTGATCTATACTCTACTGGTTTTAATTTGACATTTTTGAAACATCTTGGATTAGCAGATTTGCCTATCATGAGCAAAGGCAGCTTTTCACTGCCATCCATGTTAGCCCCAACCAATAAAGTGACTCATTCTTTACTGTACTTTTCCCCCACTGCAACACTCTCCCTTAAATGCTAATGTTTTGTCTGGAGCACATTTGAAAAACAGCCTAGTTTCGTCAACGTTGAAATGTCTTTAGCCAGTGTTCCCTCAATCATTTGTAAAACATTGTCTTTCTAAACAGTTGCTGCTTCTTGATTCACACGTACGCCTCCATTTCTTTCCTTAAATCCATTCAACCAACCAGTGCTAGCCTTGAAATCACTTTTTCCGAAACCAGCAGAAAATTCTTCCGCTTTTGCTCGAATAAGGGGGCCACTCAGAGGAATGTTTTTGTCCCGTGCTTGTTTACACCACTTCAACACGCACTGATCGATTTCAGGATTGTCCGGTTCTCTAGCTCTTTTGCAATCCCTTCCATTTCTACGCGTAGCAGCAGCATTACTCAGAATTTTGTCCTTATTTTTCAAAAAGTAGACAAAGTGTTCGGCACTATCCCATACTCGTTGGCGATTTGGCATTTCCTCTTCACACCCCTTTCCACATCGTGAATGACTGCAACCTTTTCAGCAAACATTAAATTCTTATATTGAACGTGTGGTTTACTCAAAGACATCGTGAATGCTCACTAGCGAAACTCTCACAACATTACAGACACACCCAGGCCCGGCTCTAGGTTTTTTGCCGCCCCAAGCAGAAAGCAATGTGGCCGCCCCTCCCTGAAATTCATTTTTCTCTTAACCTTTATAAATGCAATAGAATAGAGAAACACTGCTAAATTGCCACTTTTTAGTCGATTTTGTTCGAAATGTTTCTCAAGTGAATGGATCTGTCGTAGTATTAAATATTTTGATTTTTTCTATTTTAAATAAAAAGAAATGTGCAATATCTCAAGAATGAAAAATGTTAGGCTTACATAAACAATTCATTTATTTCTACAACTGCCAACAGTGATCTAATAAGTTACAAAGTTAATTATTACGAAATGTTAATTAAGTACCAGATTTAAAGAAATAAAACGTAGCAATTTGATTATTGCTTGATACATTTTATCTTATCTCGCATTCGATCGCATTCCCCTCTTGAACGCGTCACCCCTCACAACACGCGTACATCCTTGGCCTAACACTTGGTACCACTGCCGTTCCCCTCCGACTATTACACTCCAAGCTATATTATAATTTTTCAAAATCTCACTCTTTTCGTCATACCCGATTTGCCGACATAGTCCTCATATCAGGTGGCGACAAAGACGTTATCCTGCATCAAAAGAGTGCAATATTCAGCATCGCTATATATATATATATATAACACTGCCAAGTTTAACTCTATATATTAAGCTCAAAGTTTTTTGTACTTTGCCTTAGAACTAAAATGATTTTTTTTTTATTTAGAATTCTCATTTTTCAGATATTTCTTATGATTTGCCTCCATTGAAGCTGTTATGAATAAAATATTTTAGCCAAAAATCAAAATTTCTATATTTATTCGATTTTAGAAAACAATTGCGTAAATTAAAACTTTCTTATAACTAGATATGGCTGAAAGTCAATAGGTTTTATTAATACCGATTTAGAATGCTTCTATTATGTAATTCTCTTCATTATTTCGAGATATGTATCTCTTCCTGCAGGAAAGTAAAATTTTCTAATATCTCTAGAACGACTAGTGATAACTACTAAACGATGTTGTCCATTTCTTTCTGGTTAGAAGTACCTACAAATCATTCAAGGTTAATAGAATATATATATATAAGATATTCTACGGACCTTGCAAATCATTTACTTCTTTAACAATAGTGAGCAGTATATATAATGTAAAAAAGAGTCTATTTTAAATCAAAAACGTGCAATACCTTAAAACACACATTTTATCGTTTTGTAAATGGTGTAATTTAAAAAATGAAATATTATATATAAAATTAATATTTTTGTAACAAATTTTAATATTATTTAAAAAAAAAATTAATTATCGAAATAAGAAAATTTAAAGATCCTGACCTTCGAGAAAATTAAGAAGCTGACAGTTATTAATTGTATACCAAATATATTTTGATTTGCTTAATTTGTTTGATATACATACCGCTGCATGTGGAAAAGTAAAATTTTCAATGAGAACTTCTAAACAATGATATTCATTTATTTCCTGTTAAAAGTAATTGCAAAATGTGTAATAACTTAATAATATTAAGTGCATTTTTATTATTTTTTTATTTTTCCTGTTTCAAATAGAACTCGCAAAATATCTCGAAAACGATGCATATTAGCGTTCTATATAAATGATGATATTCGCTTTTAAGTGAAAACTGCTATTAAAATATTTATTTTTGTAACATTTTTAAACATTTTACTTTTCATGTTCATTTTATTTTTGATTTTAAATGTTCGAAAAATTGATGACTTTCTTCTGTCCCATTCACCCGAAAATTAATGAGTCTCTGATATTTATTGATTGAAGAAGTATTACCGAATAGTATTCTATTTTATTGATTTGCTATAGACACATTGCCAAAGACTCCATGATTCTCCCAGAAATACATCTGGGAAGGGGAGGTGGGTTGTTGTTGTTGAAACCCAGACCGTCCGACCTACCAGAAAGGTGTAAGGTAACTGTTTGGACGGTCAGGAAGTGCCACCCAATTTAGACCGGAACCCAGTGGGGGAGGCATCCACAGGGACCGTACCCTCCTTCCCCTACCACCAACCTCTCGGAAGGACTTTCGGACCCATATGTTTAACGTGATCGTACTCCGCATGAACACGGCGGCAGTTTTGGCAGTGGCTGGAATCGAACCCGGGCCTACTGAGTGCAACTCCAGCGCGCTAACCAATGGGCTACCGCGCCCGAGGGAAGGGGGGTGAAGCCCCTTCCGGAAACATACTCCACCCTCACCCCCCGGATACATTTTCTGTTACCGGACCAAATGCTAATAAATTCAGAAACTCACAAAATACTTTTGTGAATTTTAACCTAGTTTCCACTTCTTATGTGGCAGCATTTAAATTATTATTATAATTTTATTTCGCTATTGATTATTTTCAGACTGAAATTTTGTAGCTATAATTCAATTTACATTATATTGAAATTTTTTCATCCTCCTGTTTAGCTGGAGCAAGATTTTCTCGCAATGTTTGAATACGTATTTGCTATATATATATATATATAGTCATTACTTCTATATATGTATATATATAGTAATTACTTCTATATAGTTTAGTTAAGATTTTAGATAATTTGCCCCCTTTGAGGTTCCATCCCCCCCCCCCCCCCCCCCCGCAGACAAAAAGTCCTGAAAGAAGCACTGCACAAATGACAGATATCATTGAAAATATGGTTGATTAGTATTCATGGATGGTAATATTCACTGGTACATTTATCAAAATCCAAGCGTCCGGTTTTTGACCCCCATCACAATACTTTTCCTTTCCTATGTGTTGCAGGAAAATAGATTATAAAAAGGATATTTTTATAACTCTTGTGATATTTATTATACTTCCCTGGCAAAATAGAAGTAAGTATTCGCACATATTTCTTTTAAAGATTTATACGTTTTTGAAGGGAGTGATTAACACAAAATAAATATTCTTTAGTTTTTTTTGTCGATCGGTCTGTCGGTCATATCGTTAAATTGAGGTACCCTGCTGTTAACGACACGCTTTATTATTATTATTATTTATTTTTCACTAGTCATTCGCAATTTGAGCACATGTCGTTTTCACAACATTACAATACTACTACTCAACCGACTGAAATAAAATTTTGTACGAATATGGCTTTAGTTATATACTTGAAAAAATATTCTAAGAGGTCATTTCTGTGCACCACACTGCAAGTATAATATAAAAAAATATAAGGTAAGTACATGTGCTTTCCTTATGCTTTAAATATAACATTTTAAAGTTCTAATTAAATAGTAACAATTTTAATTATACTCAAAAATTGAAATAATTTAGAAAGTTTTAGAAATTTACAGTATTTTTTTTTTAACTTTTTATCTACCAGAAAGAACAAAAATTCTTTGAGGTTCATCATATTTTTTCTGATGACTTGAAATAAAACAATAAAAATAGGAAAGTTTGGAGCTCTACATGTGAGACAGTGAATTGATTTAGAAAATGAATTTTGATTGATTTCCAATAATTTAAAAAACTAAATTATTTCCTATTAACTTTCGTTTAAATACTCAAATGCTAAAGAATGTTATATTCTATTAAATTCTTACTCCATAATATAAACGCAGAATATAGGCATTTTTAAGATTCGATATAATTCGTTTAAAGGATTCAAGTTTATAAAATAACAGGGGTTTTAAAGCGGTGAGATGTGAATATGTTGAATATTGTCTTTGTTTTAAAAATTACCTCATTCAAATTACAGTTGTTACTTTTCAAATTAAACGAAGCTTTAGCTGAAATCCTGATAACCAAAAATTTGAATAATTCAAAAAAGTAAAAGTTGTCTGTAAATAGCGTAAGTAATATTACATGCTTTTAATTTAAGAAAAAATCAATACAGTATTATGTAGGAAAAACGCACACATAAAAGAAATCTAAAAATTGAGCAAAACGAGAAACAATTTTTAAGAACTTTCAAGGAGCTAAATTTAATATAACGTCCTAGGAACAAACAAACACTGATCCGTGCGTAAAATTTAAAATGTTTTTTAGCTAAAAAGTGACTCGACAGATGCTGTATACAAGTCGTTATAACGAAAACTATCATTATCTTTAAAGAATATACCGATTGTACACCTGGAATTTAGAATAATCTCAATCCGTTGATGGGGGAGGGGGGGGGGGGTAAAATATGTTATATGTTAATAGAAACAATTTTTAACAATCATAAAATAATTATATCTTGCTTACCTTAAATTTTATGCAAAATGCTAGATGAACATTTTAGATAAATTCAACAAGTTCAACTGCATAACATTTAGAAAGAAAAACGATAAACTCTTCTTTGCGGCAAGAAAAATGATGTTTTACACTTCTCACTGAAACGTACGACTGGACCCCATCAGAAACTCCCTTAAAAACAAATTTCGCGCTGAACAAAATGATTGGTAAACACATGCTTTACAGCCGATGGGGTTTGTATGACCATAAATTCTACAATGGTCCACTGCGTCTCCAGATGTCTTTTGAGACCTGTCCTCGTCCAGTTTCCTAATTACATTCAATGCGGACACCTGGTTCGGCATAGATGCGAAACAAGTCCTTTATTTATGTGTCTGGGCGATTGGGGGGAGATGATTTCCGGATTTAGAGAGTAGGAGAATAATTAACAAAGGATGGGTTTCCTGGAACGGCAATTCTGGATGGAACCCAACGAGTTAGTATATATGGAGGGAGTGCGGTCCTATTTTCCCCATGCTAGTAGCATGGACAAACACTGAGAAGGTGTAGTAAGGACGAGGAGGAGAAGGACTTTCATGATTTGGCGATTTATCGCCTAAACTGTGTAGTGTACCTTCTGTTTTTTTTTAAACTTCTATTAAAGTCGAGGATGAATGGGAAGTTATTACACGTGTTATACGTTATAAGATTTTAAAAAATATGTATGAAGAAAAATACGAAATAGGATTAGAATATTTTTATTACCAAAAAATTTTATTACTAAAGAATAATTTTGTTAATGAAGTCATTTTTGTAAAACAACTTGAACTACAAAGCAATTATAAATAAAATATGATATGAAATAGATTACAAGTATACACATTGAAGAATATGTATAATATATTTAAAAGCAATTATAAAGTATATGAAAAAATTGTGTGCATGCTTGCTTAAAATGTAGAATTCTTCACTTTTATCCAGATAAACTTTATCTCTGAAAGTTATGTTAGCATTATCCATATCTACTTTGAGGCGTAATACGACTGAGTCATTTTTACATCTAATTTATTTTAATATATTGTATGTGTACCGTCAAATATAAAACAATGTAATATTTGCAATAATAAAATATTTAACTTTCCCGAGGAAAACTGAAAAATATAAAACTTTATAATATTTCTTATATAGGGAAATATATATATATATTCGCTATTTTATCTCATACGAACTAAAAAATATTAAAATATGTGTAACAATTATTGCCTTTTCATCTCTTCCTCCTGACTACATTTTTATTTAATTCCCATTACCCCCCCCCCCCCCCCCCCTCCTTCCTTTTTTTGAGTTTTTCGTGTGATATTATTTCATTTAAATCATGTTGTAATTAGTTGATATATGTAGTCCTATTTCAATATAAAATTATTACTTTGAGGAGAATGTAAGGTAATATTAATATTTCTCATTTAATAGATTGCTAACGCGTGATCAAGAAGTCGGTGATTCAAATATTTCTTTGGGCAAGGCATATTTCTTTCTCGAAAACTAAACAAGAGTGTAATACCAAAATACTTCTACTACACTGGGAGTTTGATGATATATCCTTTTATATTTAATTTGTGAACAATCGAGATGTTTATATGAAATTAATTCTAACCAACATCGGCATGTATAAAATTTATGCAGAGAGAGTGAAGGGGGGGGGGGGGGGCAATCTCATGGATAAGATTAATAACATCGACTTATTAAGTACAATTTACTTTGAACTAGAAATGAGATCATGCTCATATTTCAGATCATATATCTTTATATAAAATGCACTGAAAAATTGTGATGTAAAATCTAAGTGACATTTTCAATGAATGTAAACTATTATATTTTATTTTGAAAGTAAAATTTTATCATACGACACGTCTTTACGCTCATCATCTAAACACCCTATGTTTCTTCCCTAGCCACCCAATCTTGCCAAACATCGCCAAGTTCTACCTCGAAGGGAAAACATATGAGGATACCGAAAATAGCTCTATAACTATCACAAAAGTACTCCGAATGTTTTTTTAAAGTATTAGAATGATATTATAAGTCTTCTGCAATATCACAAACACCAAAAATAGAGCAAAACTTCTAATAATATAGCATTAAAAGCAATAAAATTAATAGCCAAATGAAATGCACCACGCTAAAATCTAGCAAAATTACTTTTTAACTATATTTGTAAGATATATAATGAAAAAAAAAACTTTCCCATGGAAAGAGTAAAGTCCTCCTTTTACATGCTTTTCCTTGCAGCCGTAAGCACAACAGTACATAGCCATTATTTTACTATTTATATTTCTCAAACACGCTCTCAGTCAGAAATCGCCATTGAAATGTACAGGGTCACAGTCGGAAGAAAACGGGTTCTCAGGAAATTCGTCCTGACTACAACTCCCTTTATCTTTGGCCCCGATTGCAACCCTTAAGCTCTCTCCATTATATACTACCTCGATGATGGAACCCCATCGTTTCAAGCAAAGTGCCCTCTCTCATCGGATTTTTTCATGAAATAGTTGACAAAAACCAGTTTCACTTACAAGCTTTTGTAGTTTACAGATAATGAGCAATATGCCGCCCCTAGGCGTACTGTTGATGGCTGTACGGACGCCCGGTGTGCTAAAGTAACTAATTGTTACTCGTGTTGCAAGATACAAATTGGGGCGATATACTGGCAGCAATCCCATTTAACCCTCTGGTCCTATTTTTCCAAGGGGAGAATGAAAGATAGCCATTTTCACTATTTTATCTGGGAATAAATGTTTGACATTTATTGTGTTTTTGTTTTACTTTTTAACGCATACAACTGCCCTTGTAAATTCTGTTGCTTGCGTCCCAGAACTTTTTTTATTTAAGATCTAGAACTTTTTTTTGTTTATTAAGATTTTTTATTTAAGTTGACTGAAATGCCGCCCCAAGCAAGTGCTTGTTTTGCTGGTGCCTTAAGCCGGCCCTGGACACACCGACAGTAGGAAGCTCAAATGACATCTGAAGCCGGTTGAACGCTTGAACCGGTCGAACAGGTCACGTGTCAAACAGGTGAGGTTATTCCGGTGATGCGTATTTCCATTATGCGGTTCGGAGTGACAAGCTTGGCGAGTTGGCAACATTTGGGGTAAAGAAATGTTCTCGCCAAGTGTGCCGTAAACATCTCTGTTGTGATCTGTGCGAAATGGGATAGTGCCGGATTTTCTGTAGCGTACATCCCAAATAGATATAATAACCTTGGTACATCCCAAAGCCTTTTCTCAATCAGTCAGTCATGGATTTGTATTTGTGTATATCAATATGAATTATTAAAATTCTTTTCAAAGGGTTGTCAATATTTCAATATTAACTTGTCATTATTTAGATTCTGCAATCGCGTGTATCACAATGTTATGTGCTTGTATTTATAGAATTTCACACTGTTCTTAAAGTGTTATGTGTGTTCTCAAAGTATTCACTGTGGTTTCAAACATCATATTTAGAATAAATGATGACATTTAAAATAGTGTGCATTTGGTTATTTTAGAAAATCAAATGAGCAAATTTTTTTTATTGCAGTGAAATAAAATTTTTTGTGCAAGTAGTAACCACTAAAATCATCCCTAATAAAATGTAAATTAACAAAAAATACTTATTTTGATGGAAATCTTGTTGTTTACATAATTTCATTATAAATCGGTACAATTGTATTTGGCCTACAAAATAAATATTCAATATGTTATCATGGATTATTTATTTACTAACAGAATTTATATTTTATAATACAGTACAACCTCGAAAATCCGGACTTTGCCGATTCCGGATTAAAGAATTTGAATAAAATTCAGATTTGATATTAACTAAATACACTATAAAGCACTATTTTTAGTAAAAATAATGGCAAAAGTTAAGTTAATCAATTAAAACGTATTATTTAATCTAAAAAATAGAGCAAAAGAAATTTCTAAGAAAAAATATACATATTAATAATTTAGAATGTGTGAACAAAACGAAATGATAAAATTCCATTTTATCATTTCGTTTAAATATTTGAATTAACATTTGTTATTTCATTAATTTTGGTTTATGGGAAAGCAGCTTTCTTTATTCTGTAGATGGAGATTACTTCTGCTCGGTTATAATGCTTCTTTGTTCAAGACCTTTAATTGCAGGATCGATTTTTTGCATAAGATTATCAATGGGTATTTTTTCTTCTCCACATTTATCGTCACTACTTCGATCTTTTTTAACACTTTACAACAAAGTTGAAAAGTGTTTATGACTTTGTTCATTCTGTCTGTCTGTCCGTTAGCACGATAACTGCCGTAAAAATGACTTAATCAAAATGAAATTTTAGTATGTTGTTCAGACGGTCTATAGGACCTATGGGAATATAAATGAATAATATCACCCAATTAGTTTTGGATTGAACCCGGGTTGAAAAAATGGAATACATTGAGCCCTATGGGACCTAATTTTTCAAGCATTTTTTAAGCGGATTTAAAATTCACAAATTGCTTCGAAAATTTTAGGCAATATTCAAATTGTTCCATAAAGTATATAAAAAAAATTCGAAATATATTCAGTTGTTTTTTAAATAAAAATTAAAATAATAATAACACCTCTTATATGAAGCGATCACGTGTCCATGATATGAAACGATCACATGACCCACTTCAAAATGATATATGGCATCCATCTTGTGTCAAAATCGTGATTTTTAAAATTCTTTTTAATTCATATTGAGTGTTGTATCCGTCCTAAAACTACTTTGTTTTTGCCTAAATTCTGTGCATCTACATACTGAAACAACGCAATGACAATATATTTCAGTTTAAATGCTCTTCCAAATTTGATTATTTCTACTATTAAGCCTATTTTTCACCTATGTAAAATGTAAACAGCAAAATATATAGAATGAGTTGTATTAGAATCGCTGTAATTCTTTAACACAAAATCATTTAGTCCATGGAGTCTGCTTAGCTGATATGAATGAAATATTCATTGATTTTAGAAAGAGAAGGACGATATTTTTCGATGAAGTTTTACGCATAGAGTTTACTTACTTGCAGCTCAATGGTCTTAATTTTTAAATAAAATAAATTATTATAGTATTGTGATGAATGACATGAATGGGGGAATTATTTATGAATGAAATGTTGCTTTTATAGAGAGAGCCAGGCGTGTTATTATTTTATGACGTCATTTGAATGGATTTCAGTTGTTTTCGATGAAGTTTTCAAATATAATAAATTATCGTAGTATTATGATAATTCTAAAATTATTACCGAGGAATGTATCACATTTTAGAGATGTTTAAACCAGGCAATTTATACTTTAATGCCGTCATTTGAATGAAGTTAATTTTTTTCGATGAAGGTTTAAGGTTTCAAATATAATAAATTAATGTAGTATTGTGATAAGTTTTAAAATATTACCGAGGAATGTATTGCATTTTAGACATGTTTAAATAAAATTGCATTGTAGTTGGAAAGTGTTTCATAATCTATGCTTTAAGCATGATTGATCTTTCTTGTTTATTTATTATCATATCGCGAATTTCGCCATCATTCAATTTATTTACGATTGGCGCATCATCATCAAAGTGCAGTACTTCCGTTATATCGGCTTTGTCGAGATTTAATGAAGCGCCGGAAGATTTAATGCAGTGCCGAGATTTAATAAAGATCGAGGATTAGCACTTTTAACGATATATTTAAAGGTGTGAATGTGTTTAAACCGTTTTCGCTATTAACGAACGAAAAACAAAAAATAAGAACTTAAAAGTTTTATGTATTATCTAGCATCTACATAATGTTATGTTTAAAAGACTGATGACTCTGAAAAAAGTAAAAACTTTATTAGTAATAGTCAAATATGTAAAAAATATCGCAGTAGATAAAATAAATATCTTTTTCAAAAAAGAAAAATCTCTCTCCTCTCAATGATTTTTCTAAATTACGATGAGTCATTACTAGGTTACAGCAGCACCCGGACGTGATGGGGCAGGGAAAGCGAAGAAAGGAATTTGCTTAGTTCCTAATCGTAAACACAGCCGACTGTCACCGGTGGCAAGCCGACCCCTTTGAGAGGTCTGTGTGTTACTGACCTTGTTGCTCGGTTCTGTGCGATACGATATTATTTAGTTATTTATTTGCTATTTATAGTATGTAAATATGGCTTTCTAAACAAAAAAGGCAAAATATACAGTCGATTTCAAGCTGACACGTTCGACGAGAACGAAAAAATCATCAGATATTAGGAGGGGGAGGAGATTTTGAAGACAAAACAGAATACATTGAAGAATGGAAATCGTACTCCGAAGTGAACAAAATAAATTTCCGTGAGCGTTAATATGAATTCTCGGGATTTTTAGATTTAATTGAACATCTGTGATAAAAATGTTACGATAACGTTTTAAAGTGTTTAATATTAAAAATTACATTGTTTCAGAAAAATGTCTTTTTCAGTAATGAGAAAAGGAAATTTTGATAATAAAAATTCCGTATTTAAATAACGATGTATATTTTACGCGAAATAATTCATCAGGAGTTGTGACTTGAATAAGGGGGGGAGGAGGGATTGACGCTAACAACGCAATTCACGCTCCAACCACGAGCCTATCTACTTACGGCCGTCCATCTAAACTTTCGTTTCATTTCCGGGTTCAGAAAGTCGACCGGAAAATATGGTAAAATAAATAATCTTATGTATAAAATAAATAATCTTACCCTGTTGTTTCTTAAATCCGCGACTTCGTCGGTCCGGGAAAAAAAAATTAAAATTTGGAAAACGTCCGGATTTTGGATGTTCCTGGATTTTGGATGTCCGGATTTTCGAGGTTGTACTGTAATGAAGTTTACATATGTTACATTTAGTTTACGATTCTTTAATAAACCTCTAATTTACACATATATTTATAAAAGATATATATCTCTTATTTACATATGTAAATAAGAAATATATAAAGGTTAAATACACACGGTTACGTATGTAGATTTCCTCATAATTACTATAATTTTGTATTGTATATTTCAACTTGTAATACAATGTAGGAATAAGTAAGCATAATTTATGAAAAATGTTATCAATAAATTTATTTTAACTAATAATACCTGTTATTGAGTCAAAACTTTAAATTTTTAGATGTAAATTATAAATTTTTACTTTCTATCATGTTAAATTCATAACTAGTGACATTGAAAATATGTTTCTTAAAAACTGCTGTCATGTAGTATAAGCTTAAATAATTTAATATTTATGCATGTGCTTTACACTTGTCATTCAGATTCAATCTTGAAAACTACTATCTTTTGTGCATTATAAATGTTACTTTTATCGGTATAAACCCACAAATTTAGAACTTAGATATGATAACTTAAAATAGGTATTTCCCAGAAAATAAACTTCTGCAATAACTGGTTTAGCATATAGGAGAAATTAGCACATAAGCTATATTCATCCCTGTGTATGGAAGTTCCTAGCAATGTAAATGTGAAATAAGTGTTTACTTAATCATATTTAAACCAGGTTTTTGATAGGTTTTAGTATAGAATGGGTAATGCAGATAACTATGTTATGGAAAGAATCCCAATATGTAAAGGAGTTTGTGATCATACTGTTGCTTACACTTGTCATTCAGATTCAATCTTGAAAACTACTATCTTTTGTGCATTATAAATGTTACTTTTATCGGTATAAACCCACAAATTTAGAACTTAGATATGATAACTTAAAATAGGTATTTCCCAGAAAATAAACTTCTGCAATAACTGGTTTAGCATATAGGAGAAATTAGCACATAAGCTATATTCATCCCTGTGTATGGAAGTTCCTAGCAATGTAAATGTGAAATAAGTGTTTACTTAATCATATTTAAACCAGGTTTTTGATAGGTTTTAGTATAGAATGGGTAATGCAGATAACTATGTTATGGAAAGAATCCCAATATGTAAAGGAGTTTGTGATCATACTGTTGCTTACTTCTTGTAAAACTGTGGAAGTATTTTAGAAAATTTATTTTCACTCATTTGTACCCACATTCAAAGCCTACACCACAAAATTAAAATTTCATGCTTTAACAACTTTGTATCATAATGTGTGTGTAGAATCTGCAACAAAATATCACTGATATTTAATTAATATAGTAAAACTTCAATTTTGTTGGCGTCAAAGCACAAGATTTGTAAAATGTCTCTTTTCTAAGGAATAATGCTACATGTGCATTGTTAATAGAAGTTACAATATTGCATTTGTTAAATCCACTCATTTAACCATATTTAATGTATTTTAAATTTGTGACTTTCAGTAAATTTCAAATAATGTGGTGCAATAATAATAACAGTCATTTTAAAATTAGTGTAATTTGATATTTTAATGCAAAGTTTCTCGAAACTGAATTAAACAGAAATATTTAAAAATTTAGGCATTTTGAATATTTGATTTCAATCAAAATCAATAGTTTCATTATATATCTGTGACAGAAATTGGAGTGTTACAAAAAATGTAAACACTTCGGATGCTAATATCTCTGAACCTAATATATAAAGATGTAAATAATTTTTCTTATTTTGTTGAAAATAAAAATAATTATTTACATCTTGTCCAGATTATGAATATATATAAATAATTTCAATATTTTAATATCTTGAAATTTTTTTTCGAAATAACTTAAAAAAGTATTATCAGGATGTTAAGGCCGTATTTAAGGCCTGACACAATTTAAAGAAGTATATAGACCACGGAAAACTCTAATAATTAAATCATTAAATGTATACTTCATTAAGCTATAATTAATTATGGTCTATTACTTAAATTTTAGGATCACAAGTGGCTAGCATTTTAAAATCAGACTTACCCTCCAAGGTAGCTGTAAGGCAAACATATTTATAATTAATAATTCCAGAAGGATTGGAGTCAAAAGAAGAGGCAGGTGTGGATCCAAAATAACATGTATTAATATATATATTTATTTATAAGCAAGAGAAGTGACTAAAATGTTCATCATTCTTATAAGGATGAGCCAAAATATTGTTATTTTGATCCATATTTTTGATGTCTCAATTTTTACAAAGATATTCATTTATGTTCTCCTTTAATTTATTTATATACTAAATCATAACAATTATATATATATATATATATACTTTCCATATTATCCGGGGTGGCCTTAAGGCCTACTTTAATTTCATACATAACTCTTAACTGAGTGTTATCATTAATTTCTAATTTTTGTTTCTCAATGGTAATACTTAGCATCGCCAAGTGTATGTTTAAAGACATTTATACATCTTGAAATTTACATATACTAGATAAAACAGGTGCTATTGTAACTATGAATTAAATAAATGTGCATAAAACTTACATACATGATGTAGTTGAGTTCAAGATCTGGGCTTGTTTGGGTCGAGCTCCAATTATTCATCAACTAAAATTTCTCTTTTTTTTTGTGTGTAGGGAGAGATTATATAGGCCACCAAGGGCGTCATCCTAATAGGGCTGCATTCATATACTTTCACTTCCTAGTAAGTCATAAGTCCCAGCATGGTGCAATAAGTAGTTCATTTGTGAGTTGGTGCATCCACTTTAGCCTTCTGCCAATCATTAGTGAATCAAAAACATAATGAGTCTGTGGACCAGGCACTATATCGTGCTTCAGTGCGTCTACGGCTCTAAGCCTAAAGATCGACTCTGTCCCTTCGATCACATATCAGACATTCCACAACATAGCCGCTCTCAAGGTTTTAGCAGCTGATAATAATACATTGCCACCATCAATTGGTGAGTTGAGATACCCATATCTGCACTCAATGAAATCTGAGGACTTATGTCCTTAAAAAATTGGGCTCTATGTTATAGCCATGAGACGGAGGTCTATCAGACCACTATTTAGTAACATCTTATTCAAAAAAGCATAGCTAGCGAAGTGGGCCTCTAAGCCTAACATATGGCTCCGGTCATCCGGACTCCTGTCCGTCGTTTCGTCCATACAATTCTTAACCAGCCCAGCACGGCCAAATATTTGCAGTCGTCATTTCTGTAGAAAAGAGCCCAGAGTGGCCGGCGCAAGCCGGACCACACTTTTCGACGACTCTCTCCTCTCTATTTTTATTATTATATTTTTTTTTTGCTGCGCTAGTCATAGCGCTCTTGCAGTAACATCTGTAATTGGCTACTCCTTGACTTACAAAACCTCTTATTGGATGTAGCCTGCTATAATGCAAATTCAAAGACGAATATGGTGTTGATTCCCCCCTTGAAGCGTCATGCCCATCTGCGACTTTTGTCCAGCTGTACTGTAAGGTGGGAGTAACTTTTCCCCATTATTTTTGGAAGTTGACAGTGAAAATGGCCATCTTCAAATGACTGCCCATGTGAACTTGGAGGGCGCAGAATTCCAGTATTAGGTTTCTGTGGGAAACAAAGTTTGTGGCTGCGAAGGAATTTTGACCGTTAAGGGTTAAGCAATGTAAAATCTTCCTTGCACGTGCTAAAGGGGGTGGGGGCTGACCTCTGTTCTCTTTTGCAGCTGTGAGCTCATCCTGCAGATGTGAAATCCCGTGTGAAAATGATTTTGGAAATTGCTCTTTTGCCAGGCGAATGCCTTTAGAATACTTTATAAAAGAAAACTTGTAAAAATCCAATTTTGCAAAATATTAATTTCATCATTAAAATTTAAATTAAAAAAAGTTTTAAAAGGTTCTCAAAACACTGTGCATTAATTAGAATTGCACAAAATGTCATATCTTTTATGACAAGTATGTCCGAAAATTTGCATCTTATAAATTCAAAGTGGATGATCTTATAAATTCAATGGATAATAGAGCATTAGCATGAGCATGAACAGCCTGCATAGTAGAAAGTGCAGAAAAGTAAGAGCATTATTTTTATTATAGCAGATAATGGTAAACTGATGATGATGGTAATTAAAAACTAAAACTAGGCCCATTAAACATCAAAATTTATCTTTGTGCTAAAAATAAGTTATTTAAAATATTTGAAAAATGACATATGTTTAAAAATTTCATTTACTAAAATGCACTTTAAGTGATTTTAAGTGAATGTACAATACCACTCAATTTTACTGTAGTCACTAGCTAGCATTCTGAAGATAACAAATTTTCTTAAAACTCTATATATTTTATTGAAAGTGAATAATTTATTTTCCGGTAAATTAAAAATATCCATAGAAGAAGATGAAATTAGATATATTCTAATTAGAGGTTAAATGATTGTAAATTTCTAAAATAGTCATTTTTAATACAGGAAATAATGGAAATTTCCATACTGTTAAGCATACGAATATTTTGTTTTTGAATAAGGGCAAAATTTTCTGTGTGACGTCACATGCTCATGCTCTATAATCAAGAATTTATATCTTTTTGAAATCCTTATAAGTGTATGTAATTGAATTTGGGATAATATTTCAGTACTAAAATTTTTGGAATAAAACAATGTTTTTAACACTAAAACGACGGAAACGGTCATTTTGACCGCAAAACTACTACGTTGAGAAACGATTCCTCCAAAACGTCTAATCCCAGACCATTGAAATTTTATGACTTTTCTTATTGTCTTAAAGTTATTGCAAAAACAGAAGAAATTATTCTAGGTTTTAATAATAAGAGAACAAATCAATGATCTTCCTAGAACGACGGCAAATATATCCGTTGTTTTAGTGTTAAAACCTCCAATTCTATATTTTATGTGTAATCTCTGTATCGTTATAACCCATTTAAAAGGTGTGTGTGAGGATAGTTTAAAATTCCACCCTATGTCAATTTTTATATATAAACATTTATTCTCCTCAAGTAACAGTTTTCAAATAAACTCATTTTAAACGATAATCCTGGTTGCACCACTAGAAGGATTCTAATTTTGAGAAAGTCCTCTATTAGTGGATTCAGTGAACATGAACTTGACCATTACAGCCTGAGCAAGCTGCATGGTGTGACTAAATTTATCGTCCCCACTAGAGGTTTGCAAAAGTGTAACACACAGCAAGTTTTCTTGCTGTCAGTGCAGTTATCAACTATTCTATCCAGGCAAGTGTATAAGTATGAAGATGACCAATGGATGTTATTTGAAATAGAAGCACAATTCTAAAATAGGGGACTTCTGCGAGTATGTTATTTTTTTTTTAATACCCAGCATACCCGAAGATTTAGAGTAATAGAATGGGAAACCGGGAAGAAAAGTGTTCTAATTACTTTAAATGTATGTTACTTACACTACCATAAAAGAAAATTTAACTTTTCTTAATTAACTTAAAATCTAACTTTTCTGCATCCTATTTATGCAAATGAGCTAATTTGATTGGGACCTAAAATTTGAACAGAATTCCAGACCACTGCAAATCCCCTAGTACACAGAATAATGCTCCATGAAAAATATAATTTATAAGTACTCTTTGTTATCAACAGTTATAAAAGGATTAAAGTTAAAATTAATAGATAAATATTTATTAAAGAATTAAGTTCCACTACTAGTTTATGATTAATATTAAATTTAATTACGTTGTGCATTAATTTAAAGCAGCTATATTGTTTGTTAATCAACTATTACCTTACAAATAACTGCTGTTAACTATTAGTTAATTTATATAGATTCAAATACAAATATATAATTATTAGTAATTTATATATGCAATAATATTAATAAGTAAATATAAGCCTCATAATATATAATTTCAAAGCACAATTGTGGCGTCATATCACAAAAATACCGTATAGTGTTAAACATCGATTTTAATTTAAGGAAATTATAATGTTCTACACTATGCATGCAAGTTTGCAGCACACATAATGCGTGAATCTTGTCTAACCAGTGTAATATTTTGAATTATTTGGAGGACATATTCGTCGAAGATGTACAATATCATCTTACAATAGATTTGCCTGCAAATTTTCCGGTTAGGCCTAGTGAAACGCCCCCGCGACACTGTACATGATAAGATACGTTTAAGATATACACCGTTAAAGATAAAATACATTTTGCAAAATTTTCTCAATGTAGCTTTGATATGCAACTACATTGACATGTAGCTAAGAGGTTATAATTAAGTTATTTTATTCCGATATACGAGCAATTTGAACAGAAGTTCAGTACACTAAGCGATTCTCACTTCCCGGCCGTCCAAACAGTTACCTTACACCTTTCTGGTAGATCGGACCACAGAATACTATATTAGTCTGTGGGTCGGACGGTCTGGGTAACAACAACAACAACTAAGCGATTCTCACCAATAAAATTTATAAATACTAAAACAATAATATGAAACTGTTTTCATTTAAATAAAAAACGTTTTTATTACTTAAAACAGTGTTCAATAAGTATTTCTGTGCGAATGCAATAGAAAGGACACAGTAAAATATGAAAACAAACGAATTTGTTTTTGTTTTCATGGTGGTGAGGGTTACCGTACTTTTCTTCTCAAAAGGTTACCAATGTCTTCATCCAATTCACAGTGCGATTTTCGCCAACTCGCCAAGCTTGTCACTCCGAACCGCATAATGGAAATATGCTTCAGCGATGATTTCTTAAGAGGAATCCTCAGTGTTTTAAGCTTTGATTCGCTATCACTAGATGGCGCAACGTATTTGGAGATGAATCCGTTCAAAATTACCGAAGAGCGATAATTCGTCATTTCTATCTACTCCTGCTTCTAATTAATGACATTCATTACGCGCCAAAAGATGAGTTTCATTTCCTCTATTGAGGGTGACGCATTTTCCGGTACGAAATTCTCAGAAACAAGTTTGTCTAGCTTGACCCCCCGCCACCGCTGTGGACCTACCTGGTATAATTGACAACACAGACTATTATATAGTATTCTGTGATTGACAGAACACAGAAGTCTGATAGTCTGTGGACTGGGTTGTCAGGATAGATAAGTTCCTTTGTGAATAAATAACCTGAGATCTTGGGATTCTGTCCCGCTGCTTACGATGCGCTACGAGCTCGTTATTTGTAGTGATGCTGCTTACTAAAGAATATAGCAATGCACGTAATTAAAATGTGAAATATGCAATTCTATATATTTTGATATTTAATCCATAAATAATTAAAAATATGAATTTAATATAATTTGCAAATAAATTTTCAAATTTTAAAGAATAGCGCTATTTTCTATGGAAAACAATTATAATTCTACGAACGGTATCGTATGAGGTCAGATATACAAAGAGGGCGAACGAGAAGAGAGGGAAGCCAAGCCAATTTATGGAAAGTCCCTAGTTCCAAGGCGACTGCAATCGCTTTCCACGAGCTTGCATATAATATGTGTTCAGGAGTATGTATACTTTTCACCAAAATATCTCGGAAATGTACCTTATACTTCGATTTCGACCGACAGGGAAGTGTTCAAGAGTATTTATAACGTTTTCCTTTCAATTTCTAGGATCAGGATATTGTTTTTCATACCCAGACTGTCTGACCTACCCGAAGGTGTAAAGTAACTGTTCAGACGGCCGGAACCCAATGGGGTGGCAAATTTTATTCACATACATATAACGCAGATAGGCTCTGGGCCATAAATATACATATACAATGTGACCCCTCCCCCCTCTGCTTCAATTACAAATTATAAAAAATTATACAAAACAGCCTCCCTCTTTCCATGAATAAAAAACTAACAGAATTCTTTCTCAAATAAAATGAATGTATTAATGTTGTTACCCCCCAGCCTTAAGCATAAAAAACTAAAGGAATTCGTTCTCAAATAAAACGAATGCATTCATGTTGTTACCCTCTCCCAAGAATAAAAAACTTAAAAGAATTCGTTCTGAAATTAAATAAATGTATTAATGTTGTTGTCCCCTCCCCCCCCCCAGAATAAAAAACTAAAATAATTCGTTCTTAAATGAAATGAATGTATTAATGTTGTCCCCTCCCCCACCCCCAACACAAGAATAAAAAACTAAAAATTATTTTTCACGTAAAATGAATATATTAATATTGTTAACCCCCCCCCCCCAAGAATAAAAAACTTAAATAATAATTCGTTCTCAAATAAAATGAATGTATTACTGTTGTTAACCCTCCCCCCCCCCCCCCCCACCAAAAATACAAACTAAAAGAACTCGTTCTCAAATAAAATGAATGTATAATGTTGTTCCCCCCCCCCCCAAGAATAAAAACTAAAAGAATTCGTTCTCAAATAAAATGAATGTATTAATATTGTTACCCCCCCCCCCCCACATACACACACAATTACAAGAATAAAAAACTAAAAATTCGTTTTCAAATAAAATGAATATATTAATATTGTTACCTCCCCAAGAATAAAAAACTAAAATAATTCGTGAATGTAATAAAATAATAAATGAATGTATTAATGTTGCCCTCCCCCCCCCCCTCCGAAAAAAATAATATAAATAAGAACTAAAAGAACTCGTTCTCAAATAAAATGAATGTATTAATGTTGTTAACCCCCCCCCCTCAAGAATAAAAACTAAAAGAATTCATTCTGAAATAAAATGAATGTATTAATGTAGTCCCCCCCCCCCACAATTTAAATTGAATGTCAAAAATCAATATTCTATAGTGGTCGGGAGTCCTTATAACATGTCTTTTCATTAAAATGTTGAATACGCAAATTGATGGATACCTAGACTTTGCTTGAGGAAGATGCACGATTTTTGAACCCCCGAACCTAATTCTACGGTGTGAACTTCTTGCAATTGATTGGGTAACCAGAGGAATTAGATGAGGGTGGCAGCTATTGAGACCGAACCATCCTTCCCCTAACCTCTTGAATTTAAGGCCAGGAAAATTGAACATTTCAGCCATAGCTTTTGAAAATTTTATTCACATACCACATGACGCAGATACACTTTGGCCCCTCTCCCCAAACATTGGAAAAAATTAAAAGAATTCATCCTAAAAAATATATATATTTATGTCCCACCCCCTCTTTTAATCGAATGTTAAAAATATTAAATCAAAGGAAGAATGTTCTTCTATAGCAGTCAGATGTCCTTGTATTGTTTCTTTTCATTAAAATTTTTAATACAGAAATTATCGGATAAATATTTTATACCTAGACTTTGAATGACGAATAAGCACGTTTTCTGTCAAATTTCTAAGGTTACAAACTACTTACCCAAACCCAGAAAGTATAAGGTAAAATTATTAGGGGAGATTAGGGGAGAAGCCATAGCCCTAGGGTCCGCAATCACTTTTCATAGAACTGAAATGTGTTCAGGAGCTCATATAACATGCTTTTTCAATAAAATCTCAAATATGAAATATCTTGAAACTATATCTTATACTGAGATCTTGACAGACTGATACGTATGTTTCTATAACTCCTGAATATATTTTAAAGACTTTCAGAGAGATATTTATGGTATCTTATGAGGTGAAACAGGATAGGCGAGAAGAGGCTGAAGCCCGGTCTGATTAGGGGAGAAGCCATAGCCCTAGGGTCCGCAATCACTTTTCATAGAACTGAAATGTGTTCAGGAGCTCATATAACATGCTTTTTCAATAAAATCTCAAATATGAAATATCTTGAAACTATATCTTATACTGAGATCTTGACAGACTGATACGTATGTTTCTATAACTCCTGAATATATTTTAAAGACTTTCAGAGAGATATTTATGGTATCTTATGAGGTGAAACAGGATAGGCGAGAAGAGGCTGAAGCCCGGTCTGATTAGGGGAGAAGCCATAGCCCTAGGGTCCGCAATCACTTTTCATAGAACTGAAATGTGTTCAGGAGCTCATATAACATGCTTTTTCAATAAAATCTCAAATATGAAATATCTTGAAACTATATCTTATACTGAGATCTTGACAGACTGATACGTATGTTTCTATAACTCCTGAATATATTTTAAAGACTTTCAGAGAGATATTTATGGTATCTTATGAGGTGAAACAGGATAGGCGAGAAGAGGCTGAAGCCCGGTCTGATTAGGGGAGAAGCCATAGCCCTAGGGTCCGCAATCACTTTTCATAGAACTGAAATGTGTTCAGGAGCTCATATAACATGCTTTTTCAATAAAATCTCAAATATGAAATATCTTGAAACTATATCTTATACTGAGATCTTGACAGACTGATACGTATGTTTCTATAACTCCTGAATATATTTTAAAGACTTTCAGAGAGATATTTATGGTATCTTATGAGGTGAAACAGGATAGGCGAGAAGAGGCTGAAGCCCGGTCTGATTAGGGGAGAAGCCATAGCCCTAGGGTCCGCAATCACTTTTCATAGAACTGAAATGTGTTCAGGAGCTCATATAACATGCTTTTTCAATAAAATCTCAAATATGAAATATCTTGAAACTATATCTTATACTGAGATCTTGACAGACTGATACGTATGTTTCTATAACTCCTGAATATATTTTAAAGACTTTCAGAGAGATATTTATGGTATCTTATGAGGTGAAACAGGATAGGCGAGAAGAGGCTGAAGCCCGGTCTGATTAGGGGAGAAGCCATAGCCCTAGGGTCCGCAATCACTTTTCATAGAACTGAAATGTGTTCAGGAGCTCATATAACATGCTTTTTCAATAAAATCTCAAATATGAAATATCTTGAAACTATATCTTATACTGAGATCTTGACAGACTGATACGTATGTTTCTATAACTCCTGAATATATTTTAAAGACTTTCAGAGAGATATTTATGGTATCTTATGAGGTGAAACAGGATAGGCGAGAAGAGGCTGAAGCCCGGTCTGATTAGGGGAGAAGCCATAGCCCTAGGGTCCGCAATCACTTTTCATAGAACTGAAATGTGTTCAGGAGCTCATATAACATGCTTTTTCAATAAAATCTCAAATATGAAATATCTTGAAACTATATCTTATACTGAGATCTTGACAGACTGATACGTATGTTTCTATAACTCCTGAATATATTTTAAAGACTTTCAGAGAGATATTTATGGTATCTTATGAGGTGAAACAGGATAGGCGAGAAGAGGCTGAAGCCCGGTCTGATTAGGGGAGAAGCCATAGCCCTAGGGTCCGCAATCACTTTTCATAGAACTGAAATGTGTTCAGGAGCTCATATAACATGCTTTTTCAATAAAATCTCAAATATGAAATATCTTGAAACTATATCTTATACTGAGATCTTGACAGACTGATACGTATGTTTCTATAACTCCTGAATATATTTTAAAGACTTTCAGAGAGATATTTATGGTATCTTATGAGGTGAAACAGGATAGGCGAGAAGAGGCTGAAGCCCGGTCTGATTAGGGGAGAAGCCATAGCCCTAGGGTCCGCAATCACTTTTCATAGAACTGAAATGTGTTCAGGAGCTCATATAACATGCTTTTTCAATAAAATCTCAAATATGAAATATCTTGAAACTATATCTTATACTGAGATCTTGACAGACTGATACGTATGTTTCTATAACTCCTGAATATATTTTAAAGACTTTCAGAGAGATATTTATGGTATCTTATGAGGTGAAACAGGATAGGCGAGAAGAGGCTGAAGCCCGGTCTGATTAGGGGAGAAGCCATAGCCCTAGGGTCCGCAATCACTTTTCATAGAACTGAAATGTGTTCAGGAGCTCATATAACATGCTTTTTCAATAAAATCTCAAATATGAAATATCTTGAAACTATATCTTATACTGAGATCTTGACAGACTGATACGTATGTTTCTATAACTCCTGAATATATTTTAAAGACTTTCAGAGAGATATTTATGGTATCTTATGAGGTGAAACAGGATAGGCGAGAAGAGGCTGAAGCCCGGTCTGATTAGGGGAGAAGCCATAGCCCTAGGGTCCGCAATCACTTTTCATAGAACTGAAATGTGTTCAGGAGCTCATATAACATGCTTTTTCAATAAAATCTCAAATATGAAATATCTTGAAACTATATCTTATACTGAGATCTTGACAGACTGATACGTATGTTTCTATAACTCCTGAATATATTTTAAAGACTTTCAGAGAGATATTTATGGTATCTTATGAGGTGAAACAGGATAGGCGAGAAGAGGCTGAAGCCCGGTCTGATTAGGGGAGAAGCCATAGCCCTAGGGTCCGCAATCACTTTTCATAGAACTGAAATGTGTTCAGGAGCTCATATAACATGCTTTTTCAATAAAATCTCAAATATGAAATATCTTGAAACTATATCTTATACTGAGATCTTGACAGACTGATACGTATGTTTCTATAACTCCTGAATATATTTTAAAGACTTTCAGAGAGATATTTATGGTATCTTATGAGGTGAAACAGGATAGGCGAGAAGAGGCTGAAGCCCGGTCTGATTAGGGGAGAAGCCATAGCCCTAGGGTCCGCAATCACTTTTCATAGAACTGAAATGTGTTCAGGAGCTCATATAACATGCTTTTTCAATAAAATCTCAAATATGAAATATCTTGAAACTATATCTTATACTGAGATCTTGACAGACTGATACGTATGTTTCTATAACTCCTGAACACATTTCGAAGACATTTAGAGCCCATCTGTGTTGCATGTTCAAGAGGCGTTATAACATGTCTTTTCATTAAAATTTTATGTTAGAAATGCAAATGCTATATGTTAGAAAAAGTTATTTTACGAAACATTTTTATATAGTGTTAAATTTTATGTGTCGATTCAAAGTGAAAAAAAAACGTGATTGGAAAATAATTAAAATTTAAAAATTGGTCAAATATAGAGAAGTGTTTGGAATATATTCAGGAGTCCTTATAACATATGTTTTCATCAAAATCCTGAAAACAAAAATTGTCGGATAAACACTTCATACCTAGATTTTGATTGACAAATAAGCATAATATATATATATATATATATATCCCCTACCCCTCAAATCAATTCAAAATTCTTGTCTAGCTGAAAATAAAAACTACTTCAAATGTAATGATTTGGAGTATTTTGAAAGAATGGTCTTAAAATCCACAATATTTTGATCACTATACAAGTGTTCGGAGTAACTTATATGAGCTGTGAGAGAAAATCAAAAATTATTTTATGAAGATATAAAAAGAAATAATTCAATATAAAAAGAAAGTGAAAATTTTATTTTTCAGCATTGTTGGTTACAATTTTTTTACACATGTCACATTTCTAGATAGTTCATTGCGTTCTGCAACATATCTGTAGATGACAGGAAACTCCTATGGAATAATAAAATAAATAAACAAATAAAAACAATTATGTCAATACACTTATTAATGTTAAATAAAATTAAAGTCTTGTTTCATTTATGATTTCTCAAAGAAAATAATAATTCTTACATCAGTTTCCACACCACCCTGCGGTATGATGCTCGGCGCGTTACCCCTCTTTATAATACCGGTGGGGTTCCCCAATAGGCCTATTTTCCGGTAAATATTGACTACAAAACAACAGAAGTAAAAAGTTCTTTCTTCACAAACATCCATAACTGATAACATTTTTCACTTTCAAATACCTTACAATTGGAAATTATTTCTTCAAACCATATTTCTATATATATAATCCATACTAAAATTTTTCATACGTTCATAATCCAGATTTCTTAGATCTAATCACTATCAGTATGAAAAAACATTCAAAATCCAAAAAATCGATTCAAGTTTCATAGTCAATGTTCACATATCTTCATAATTCAATTTAAACTCTCTCATACTTTCATAACACAAATTTTTAGATTTATTTGAATAATAATTAGTATCACATTGCAAAAATATCCAAACTTTAAGGCTCTAAATCAACTTTTTATTCCATAGTTAATATTGTCATACTGCCATAATCCATACTTCATAATGCTCATGCTGCTATCTCATATTGTTATAATGCAAATTTCTTGGGTCCAGTTTGTAGAGCACTAGATGTAAGTGTCACAATATCTGAACAAAACCTATAAAAAACATCAAACCAACCGGATACATCCATGGACTCTTGAAGCTACGTAGTCTACCGTCGCTCACCGTCTGGGTCTGCACACCACTCTGGGAAAAATTCCTCAAATTGACCGATCTGATCTAAACATTGATTCTCTCCAAACAGAATCTGCACTTTGTCTGAGAAGCTCCTGATTGTTTCTTCAAACCGAACCTTAGGATTTTAGCAAACAGAAAAATCATAGTAGAAATACAAATTAGTGAAATGATAACTACAGAATATTACATTCAGAAGTGTCACTCTCATACGAGACCATGGCAACATCTTTAACATAGGATTTCGCATAGGCACTAGCACTCCAAGCGACTAACCATTGGAACTACGATGTAAACAACGTGCAGCTGCTGGATTTGGTGAGTTTCACTCTCTTTGCTGCCTGGTGAGAAAATGTACGGGACTGTACTTTTATAATTTTTAAAACTATATAAATGATCAGCATTTAAAAATTATTTTATTTTAACAAATATATTTATTAGTTTAAGTTAATTTAAATAAATATAGATACACATTAAAATTCGTATAATCATAAACTAAATAAAAAAGTAGACATATTGCATTTATTTCACTGTAAAACAGTATGCACAAAAAATTACAAGTTAACATACTCAAAAGACTGAAATGTTATAAATTATTTTCAGCCTAAAAAGTATACTGGCGTGTTGATTGTTTATTTAATACTTGGTTCTTAATTTATTCTGGGATACTATGTGATAACAGAATGTTTTTTTTAAATATACAGATATTCTTATATAATAAATAACAAATTTACATAAATGTACTATCAAAGGTGTGGAATTAACTTTTAAACTTAAATTAACATTTAAAATAAACAACCTAAATTTACATTTTAATGTAACACTTAAATTTACAAACCATAAATCCATTTAAAACAAGATACCCATAATAACTCATACTGAAGGGGACGGCTTCTATAAACAATAGTTGTAACTATAGCAGTCACAAAGCCAAATGGAAAAACTTGTTTACAGAGTATTAATATTTATAATAGGAGGCCAGTAATTACATTTAGACTATAAAAACGAGATATTTACTGCCTGGCACAAACACTGGTAGATTAAAATTCGGTAATAATAATAATGGTTGCACTAGAAATATTATTTTATATACCTTTTTTACAATGTGATACAGGCTTGAAATTTAGTATATGGGCTTATCATTTGATAAAAATACCAAGATGAATACGGTTTTTCAAAAAATGTTCATTTAACGGGGTACTACACAGAAAAGATTTAATTTATGATTTTTACACGAAAGTCTATCTCAATAAATTAATCAGATCAGGTAAAATTTTAGGAGTATTTCTAATACTAAAGAAACAAATTTACAATTATATGTGTAACAAATAAATCAACATTTAAGATCAGTAAATATATTCCATCAAGACAGTAATTAAACTTCTACATTCATATTTTGTGGCTTATGTGTCAATGCCATTATAAAAGAAAGAAATGCTGAAACAGACATTGGGTGAAATTTGATTTGAAGCAATTGATTAGACATATTTATCAAATCAATTTCAAGAAAAATCATGTTTTAGACATCTTTTAACTTTTGAAAATCAAATTCAATGGAGTAAAAGTAATCAAGACAAATTTTATATGCTGCTGATTAGGAAGGATTTATTAAGTATGCCACTGGAACCGATTAGAATGTGCATATAAATTTGATTCTGAATGAAATGCAAACTTGAGTAAAAGTGTGACAGGGTGCAAACAAGAAATGTGATTAAACAGTAAATTATGAGAGTTTTTATATTCATAATTCTGTGTGCAAAAAATAAACCAGTATTTAAGATCAGTAAATATATTACACCAAGGCAGTAATAATACTTTTAGATTAATAATTGGTAAATCCGGAGATCAGGTCAAATTTCTTCTAAGTACAAAATCCGGCCAAATTGGCGCTTTCTTCCGTGTTTTGAAATTGGCTCCACCCATCCTCAGTGACGTCATTTACCGTCTTTAGAAATAGGCTCCTCCTACCAAAATGATGTTTTGGTAGGAGAACCCTATTTCTGAAGACGGGCTATTGTGTTTGTTCTAAACAAGATTTTCTAATATAAATGATAATTTAATTTAACTTAAATAACAGTGAATAATACTCACAAAAACGTTACAAAATCAGATTTTTGTGTATTTTAAGAATATTAAATAACTTTGTAAAACTGCAGAATAGAAAAATGAATAATACTCATGTAAACGTTCTAAAAATTAGATTTTTGTAAAATTTAAAATTTTTATGCTACAATTTTATCTGTGCATATCGCACGTATCACGATCGCTTTCTCCATCTAACTGAGGATCCATATAAAGGAAGGGGTTCGACCTACAGGTCGAAATTTGTGGAACGAATATACCAATGGTCCGTGTAGGGGCAGGGGTTCGACCTAAAGGTCGAAATTTATGGAACGGATGTACCAGTGATGCGTATGTACCAGTGGCCCGTATAGGGGCAGGGGTTCGACCTAAAGGTCGTTCTACACCGGAACGGGGCCCCCAGTGATCTCCGGTTTATTAGGAACGGTCGCCTACGGCGCCCAGACACAGAATATGCTATAATTTTATCTGTGCATGTCGCACGTAGCAAAATCACTTTCTCCATGCAACCCAGGACCCGTACAAGGGCAGGGGGTTCGACCTAAAGGTCGAAATTTGTGAAATGGATGTACCAGGAGTCCGTGTAGGGGCAGGGGTTCGACCTAAAGGTCGAAATCTGTGGAACGAATGTACCAGTCGTCCGTACAGTTGCAGGGGTTCGACCTAAAGGTCGTTCTACACTGAAACGGGGCCCCCAGTGATCTCCGGTTTATTAGGAACGGTCGCCTGCGGCGCCCAGACATTTCTCCATGCAACCGAGGATCCGTACAAGGGCAGGGGCAAGGGCAAATTTGTGGAACGGATGTACCAGTGATCCGTGTAGGGGCAGGGGTTCGACCTAAAGGTCGAAATTAATGGAACGGATGTACCAGTGATGTATATGTACCAGTGATGCGTATGTACCAGTGGCCCGTATAGGGGCAGGGGTTCGACCTAAAGGTCGTTCTACACCGGAACGGGGCCCCCAGCGATCTCCGGTTTATTAGGAACGGTCGCCTGCGGCGCCCAGACACAGAATATGCTACAATTTTATCTGTGCATGTCGCACGTAGCAAAATCACTTTCTCCATGCAACCGAGACCGAGATCCGTACAAGGGCAGGGGTTCGACCTAAAGGTCGAAATTTGTGGAACAGATGTACCAGTGGTCCATGTAGGGGCAGGGGTTCGACCTAAAGGTCGAAATTTATGGAGCGTATGTACCAGTGATGCGTATGTACCAGTGGTCCGTATAGGGGCAGGGGTTCGATCTAAAGGTCGTTCTACACCGGAACTGGGCCCCCAGTGATCTCCGGTTTATTAGGAACGGTCGTCTACGGCGCCCAGACACAGAATATGCTACAATTTTATCTGTGCATATCGCACGTAGCAAAATCACTTTCTCCATGCAACCGAGGATCCGTACAAGGGCAGGGGTTACAAGACATCTAAATATAAGGACTAGCCAACTGGAAAGGTTGAAAGGTGACCTTGAATCTAGAGAGAAAGAAATTCAAGATTTAAATTTGAGATTAGAACTTCTTAAAGGAGGGACCCATGGGTCTGGTGATGAAGGAGATCTGACTAAATTGGCTAGAGATGTCCATGATGATTCCGTTGTTTCGGAGACTCATGATGAAGCGATTGTGGCCCCTTCTCCTAGTGACCCGGATTTCTTGGGTTCTGTATCTCATATAATTGAAAAAGTTAACGAAGATGATTTGCGGCACTGTTTCTTTTCGGGAAACCATGCGGTTCAGCCTGGTGTATTGATCAAGGACATAATGGTTAAGTTTGGACGCCTCTTGGTAAATAAAAGAGACGCTAGGTTCTCTAAATCGACCCAGAACTAATTGGTGAAGATAGTTGTTCAGCCCCTGGTTGGGTGCATACTGACGACTTCTAGACAACTTAGATTCCCCGAAGCTGCTCTAATTAAATGTAGGGCTGGAAAAAGGCTTAGTGTTGCTGTGGCTGGTGGGGCAGGTACAAGCCCTCGCCTGGTTAGACGTGCCTCACTAGGGGATCTGGATAGCGACTACATCGAAACTAGGGAACCTAGTCCCTTTGATTGTAAGGTCGAAAATCTTCTGGCCTCTCACTGTGCTCAGATGAGTGTTCTTTTAGTTAACTTGAAAGATTCCCTTGCTGTTTTGAATAGGGTTGCCGACTCTAAGATGGAAGTTCCCTTTGCAAGGAGGACTTATCCGTCGGAGGTATCCGTCGATCAGACTACTTCGCCTTCCCACCTGTCTGGTACTTTAGATGACCGATCGCTCTTGGTTAGACCGGTCACTGGTGCCTCATACCGTTATACCTTGAATTTTGTTCAGAAAGGCTTGGACTATCGCGATTGTGGTATAGCTATTGAGAAATGCTTTGGGGTCTCCGGTAGCGGTTTGGCCATTGTAGTGAATCATTCTCACCAGTTGGAGAACCTTAAATTGGGTCTTTTGAAAATTCCTGGATTTGAGAGTGGTTATGTCCTTGGCCTTTTTGTTCGCCGGCGTTCCAAAATCATTGTGTTTGGAGTTGATGCAGACCTTGAGTCTGGAGATGTTTTTGATAGAATTCTAAAGCAGAATGTTTGTATGAGGGATAGAAATGATTTAAAGGTCTGTTTAGTATTAAGGCCAAGAAGGGTAAACATTGGATTCTTGAGGTTGCCCCAGAAATTTATAGAGTAGTTATTTCCTCTGGAAGGTTATTCTGTGGCATGAGTAGTCTTCCCGTTAGGGAATTTAGTAGTGTTCTATTGTGTACGAAATGCGGGAGACTAGGTCACACTAGTACGAGGTGTACTGAGGATTTGACTTGTTTAAATTGTGGAAAGAACCATGAAGGGGTCTGCTCGGTAGGAGAGAGCTGTATTAATTGTGTTGAAGCTAATAAAAAATTTGGTTTAAATTTGAAGATTGATCATTCTTGTAGGTATAGGGGCTGTCCTCGTTTTCAAAGGGCTTTGGAGGTTTCCAAGAACTTTATTAACTACGGGAATTAGTTTTCGTTCACTTTATGGTAATTTGCGGGATATAGAGTATAATGGAATTGTACATATATATTTTATAGTATTATATTTTATACCTTATGATTGTATATTATATTTTATAGTAAGAATTATGAGTGAATTAAAAGAGATTTGGAATCAGGGGTGGTTTTTAGTAATCTAAGAATTTTGTTGACCTTGCTTATCAGTTTTATTGTTTAAATCTTGTGGTAAAACTGAGGATTCTGGATAATGAGGCTGGGATAGTATTAACTATTTGTATTTTTATTTGTAGTTTATAATTTATAGATTGAATTCTTGAGCTTGTCTATGGATCTTATTGACTTTAGGGATGGACTTTGTTCTTGGTCGCCTTGGGCTAGTGGGATCTTTTATCTTATAATTTGTTTTCTCGTTTTGGGCTCCGGTTCTGGACTCGTTGTTTTTGCTTTTGTCTAGGATGGTTATCTGGGCTTTGGTTTCTGCTTTAGATATTGGTTTGTTGATTTAATAATGATTCTTTATGTTATGTTTTAAGGGTTTCTTTATTTGTTTAGAGTGTTTTGTAGGATATGGTTTTATATGCTGATTACATTTTATTGTATTTTGTTTGATATATTGTATGTTATACGTTATGAAAAACATAATATTGTTTATTATATGATTTATTGTATCTGGATCTTAGAATCCCTTTCCTGCTATATGAAGCAGAAGTTTTGCTGCCTTGTATCGCCTTGGCCGGCTGTTCTTTAGAGGAAATAAATATTCTGTAGGTGGAGGGCGTCGCCGTTCTATCGGTGGCGCGTTTTGCTTGGTTGATCCCTTTGCGGGCGGATCTCCCTGGTCTGCTGGTGGGGGCTTCGGTCGTCTCCGTCGGCGTTCTTCTCTGGTACTGGTGGCTTCTGGCCTCGCTCGGCGGGGCGTTGGTCTGTTGTCCCCTTGGCATCCCGGATCGTGCGCTGCTGCATGGTGGAGTCGGCGGTTTTCTCTGTCCGGCGGGGCGGGTTGGCCCGTTGACTTGCTTGGTGCTGGGGGTCTCTTTTCTCCCGGCCTTGCTTAAAAAGCCTTTACGCCCTCGCTGGCAAGGTGCACGGTCTGGGTCGTGGAAGGGCAGGGGTTCGACCTAAAGGTTGAAATTTGTGGAACGGATGTACCAGTGGTCCGTGTAGGGGCAGGGGTTCGACCTAAAGGTCGAAATTAATGGAACGGATGTACCAGTGATGCGTATGTACCAGTGGACCGTATAGAGGCAGGGGTTTGACCTAAAGGTCGTTCTACACCGGAACGGGGCCCCAGCGATCTCCGGTTTATTAGGAACGGTCGCCTGCGGCGCCCAGACACAGAATATGCTACAGTTTTATCTGTGCATGTCGCACGTAGCAAAATCACTTTCTCCATGCATCCGAGGATCCGTACAAGGGCAGGGGAGCGAGTTTTTGTTAGCCACTGTAACCACCTTGGCCGGTTCTTTAAAAAGAAAAAATAAATATTCTGTGGGCGGTGGGCGTCACCGTTCTGTCGGTGGCGCGTTTTGCCTGGCTGGTCCCTTTGCGGACGGGTCCCTGGTCTGCTGGTGGGGTTTCGTTCGTCCTCGTCGGGGCTCCTCTTCGGGACTGGTGGCGTCTGGCCTCGCCTGATGGGCGATGGTCGGTTGTCCCCTTGGCGTCCCGGGTGGCGCGCTCGTTGCATGGTGGAGTTCGGCGGCTTGCCTTGTCTGGCGGGGCGGGGTGGCCCGTTGTCTTGGTTTGTGTTGGGGATCCTCTTTTCCCGGCCGCGCTACCAAACCCTTTAAGCCCTCGATGGCCCTCTTTAAGCCTCTCATCTCCGGCAATGGCGGCCACTGAAAAGGTTGTGAATTTTTGAGCTCTTGATGGATTATAGATAGTGAGTGTTATAGATGTTATTAGGATTTGCAAGTATATATAGTGGAAGCCCTGGACTTAGAGGAGTGTTTTGATACTACTGGTGTGTTCTAAGATTCTTTATTAAGGTATTTATTGAAGTTTAAATATCCATACTTGTCGTAATGTTAAGTGTTTTCTGCATTCAATGTTAAATGTAGCAATGGCGGCTTGGATGCGTAGTTGGAAGAAAATCGAAATTTTTCTCTGAGAAATTCACTGCTTTGATTTCCTGCCACCTGGGATCTAATGAACTTATGTTGGAATAAACTTTATGATAAATATAGAAAAATTATGGTTCATATGTGGCACTGAATACAGGATATAGAGATTTATAGTTCAGGATAGATTTGAATATAACCAGTTTTCTGCGGTCCTGGTTTTTGAAAAACTCTATTTCTATAGGAGTTAAAAATAAGCTGGTAATTTATATAAAGCTATAGTATGTTCTATGGTACATAACCAAAATCTGGATGCTCTAGTACTACTTGATTATTGATTACTGATTAATTATACTACGTCATCAACTGAGCCTTGTTCCATAAAGTCATCGAGGTTCTCCATACGATTGGGAGGTATTGGTGATTGGAATTTTTCTTGGAATTTTTGTGCCACTGAATCTAGAATTTCGCTGGATCCCGAGAATATATGTTGGTGTTATATTTAATGAAAAATCTTGAATAATTAAGGTACTTATATGGTATTAATTACAGCATATAGAAACTTATAGTTCAGGCTAGGTTGGTATATATCTAGTTTTCTGCGGTCCTGGTTTTTGAAAGTCTCCAATTCTACAGGAAATAAAAATAAGACGGTAATTTATATAACATAATAGCAACGGCAGTGGCTTATATCTATATTCTGGAAGCTCTGGTACTACTTAATAATAAATTATTATTTAAATGTTATACGTCATCAACAGTGCCTTGTTATATATAGTCACTGCCTCGCTTCATGCAATTGGGTGGTAATTGTGTTCCACTCTGTGACATCAACATCATTCTCCGTTCTTCAAAATTGTGTAAACAGTGTCTTGGCCTACGCTGTGTTGGTGTGGAACTGAGGTCCTTCATTCTGTTAAATTTAACTGTGACATCATCCAGCTGTGCGACGTCATCGGTGTGCTCCAACAAGGGACCCTTTGTGGTGGTTTTCATGGGCTTCTGGACCTGAGCTGGAACTTCTCTTTTGACGTCACTCCTGCCAGTTTGAACGGTTCAGACTCTTTCCGTTAAAACTTTTGTGTGCGGCTTTTGGTTTTGGACTTCCCAGGGAATCCTTACCGACATTAACTGGTCATTACTCCCGGAGCTTGGGTGAGTTTTCATTATTTGAAACATAGAAATTTATTGTAGTTGAAATTGATACATAATAATCTGTGTTCATAAATAAGCCTTTTATTTCAATGTGCTGAACTCCTTGGGTATTCAAGCCAATTATCTACTGGAGTAATCATTGTCATAATGCCAATACTGTTATCGTATATATAGTGTCATTGTATATAGTGTTATTGTAAATAGTGTCATTGTGCATGGTATATTGTGTACTTTTGGGACTTGAATGCTAATTATCTTATGCACTTGAATCTTGTCTTGTTTTGATACTATGGATAAATTGTATGAATACTTTGGAGGATTGGATATTGATTCCCCCTCTATTAGGGAGGCTTTGGAGAGGTTGGAGGAATTGAAAAACCATTGTTGCACCCATCGAGATAGGAAGCTTGGTAATGAAAGGAGAGATGCGATTGCAACAATTTTCTGCACCCCTTTGGTACAGAGCGTTGTTAAGTTAAACAGAGAAATTCTCCAATTAAGAGGGAAATTAGCTGAATACGAGGATCCTGCCTCCACGATTGAGGATCTTGATCTTAGTTTAAGACTTACCTCCTCTATAGATGAACTTAAAATAAAAAATAATGAACTAGTGGTTCTCTTGGGGGATAAAGATGAAGAGGTACGTAAGTTGAAGAACTCTCTGGAAGAGTATGACTCCACAAATGCAGCGTTGGTGAAAAAGCAATTAGATCTGGAGATAGAGGTGGAAAAGTGTCAGACGGAAGTGAAGAGAAGGATGAGCTACGTCACCTTCAACAAAACTGTCGCTGATTTAGAGAACTGCAGAGCGGAAGTTGCCTCTCTGAGGATGGAGAACCAGGCTAAGACAGAAGAGCTTGCAGCCTCTCAGCGGGATTTTGATGTCCTTAAGGGTAAACTCTACGCTCAGGGTGACGCCCCCAATTCGTCTAAGGAGGTGGAGGAACAAAGGATAAGGATTGCATCCTTAGAGGGTCAATTGACACAGAAGGCTCGGGTTATCGACAAATTGAAGGAGGAAATTACCTCTAACTTGAGGCAGCCTTCGCCCTCCCTTCCCTTGGGCGTGGGAATTGCTGGGGGCGACTCTGGGAGGGATGGAGTCATCCAGGCGCAGCTGCTAGAGATTGCCACTCTGAAGGGGCAGCTGGGAGAGAGTGAACAGCTTTTTGATTCCTTTTGTGGAGAACTCAAGTCCACCCTTATTGAAGTGAGCGCTGCTTTGAAGGATTCAGCCGACCGGGGTATTCACCCTGTTGCTGCCTCCAGTTATGCCAGTGCCTTGACAAAGGGCCCTCTTTCATCTTCTCCTGCTTCCCCCGGCCCTCGACCGGGTGTTCTTATTGTTAAACCAAAGGTTGACGGAAATTTTGAGGAAAATAGGAAGATGGTGTGCTCCTCCGTTTCCCTCGAGGGAAGTAACATCCGGGTCGGAGCGATCAAACAAATTGCTGGAGGAGGATTGGCCTCGAGGGGCGCCGACTTGGATGAAATCAAGGAAAAGCTAGTGGCGGTCCCTGCTGTTGCAGAACGGTTCGAGGTTTATCGCCCCCGTCGGAGGCACCCCAGGATCATAGTTGTTAACCTAGATAAGGACTTATCCAGGGATGAAGTGAAAAATTCCATGGTTAGATTAAATAAGGTCCTTACGGATACGAATTTCACCGTGGACTTTAGCATTAGAGGTAAGACGGGTGTGCATTGGGTCCTTAGCCTGAACCCTGGGATTTTTAGAAGTATTATGGACACCGGCTACTTGCAACTGGATTGGATGAGGGCTAGGGTCAGAGAGTTCCTGAGCGTCAGGCACTGCAGAAAGTGCGGAAGAATTGGCCACACCACCTCTAAATGTCCCGAAAAAGCATGTTACCTACACTGTAGCGAGGCCCACTCTGGTCCGTGTAAAAAACCTCCAATTTGCATTAATTGTATACTGAGTAACCAAGATTCACGTACTAGGTTTAACGTCAAACACTCCTGCCTGGATGAGGATTGCCCGGTTTTCCGACGTCATATCGGACTGATAACTAGATCTACAGACTATGGGTCTTAGACTACTTCAGATCAATGTTAACCACTCTCTTGCTGCCTATAGTCATGCGTTGTTGACTGCTAATGAGGGCAATTTTGACCTTGTTTTACTTCAAGACCCTCCCCTCCCTGGCGGCAAGGTTCCTTCCCCCCCTCTGGTTTTGTTCAGTTTTCTTCTAAATCTTTTGGCGCCCTCATTATTATTTTAAATTCTTCCCTAAATTACCAATTTAAATTTAACACTCTGTCCTCTGTTTTTGTAGATATTCCAGTGAGTGGAAACAAAATGATTTGTTTCTCTAGTACCTATTTTCGTCCCCATGGCGACATCGACTCGCAAATAGATGAGTTTTCAGGGTTTCCTTTTGTCGGAGTGGATGTCGTCTTGGCGGGCGATTTCAATGCTAGATCTAGGTTTTGGGGGTATAACTTGGAGGACTGCCGCGGCAGGAGGGTGGGTGAGTTCTGCGTTGAGAACGACTTAATTATTTGTAACGACGTCGGGTTCGGGCCTACCTTTGATTCCCATTCGGGTGGCCTGACCTGACGCTCGTGGGTTCTTCTATATATTCTTTGCTTTCTGACTGGAAGGTTCTCGATCAGGAGACCTTGAGTGACCATAAATATATACACTTTACTATTGGGGTTCAATGCAGTCTCTCTGGAGATTTCCTTTTTAAAACCAGATACGGCGTCGGAAAATTGTTATACAACTTCAATAAACTGAAAAACAAATTAAATGACCTGTTAAATAAGGTTAATGGTAAAGATCTCCTAGACCAGTTTACAGAAAAATTGTGTAAAGAGGTAGAAAGCTGTGCTTCTCTGTCACTGCGTAAAAAGAAAAGATCCGGGACAAAAAGGTTTACTTGGTGGACGGGTGAACTGGCGACCAAACGTAATTATGTGTCTGCCCTCTCGCGGAGGCTACGCTCTTTGCGGAATTCAGGTGCTAGTCGGGAGATTATTAATACCGTATTGATAAAGTATAAGAAAAATAGGGCACATTATCGTGTCTTAATCAATAAAGCTCGGAATGAAGGATGGAAGAATTTCTGCTCCAGATGTGAAAAATTATATGGTGCAACTTTCAAAGTAGCCTCGGAGCCCTGGGCTCCTACTACAGTTCGATAGTGAACCGGGCCTGCCATATGGCGATAAGGTAAATCGTTTATTGGATCATTGTTTTCCCGATGATCCGGCATTTTTAGCATTTCCAGGTGCACTCGGCACCTTTGAGGATTTTTCCGTTGAAAGTTCGGAAATTTGGGCGGTTATCAAAAATCTTAATGGAGGTAAAGCTCCTGGACTTGACAAAATAAATTATGATGTCTGGAAGAAACTGTTCTTCTCCGACATGCCCTTTTTTACGAAATTTGTAAATTTTTGTTTATCCTTTGCTCATTTCCCTAGATCTTTAAGACGCCCGAGGGTTATCTTCCTCAGAAAGGAAGGACGGGATCCTGGGAAATGCGGGTCGTACCGTCCTATTTGCCTGCTGCCCACTCTGGGGAAGATAATTGAGCGCGTCTTTGTTAATAAAATGAATTTTTGTGTTTTTAATAATAATATTTTAAATTCAGCCCAATTTGGGTTCCGGGAACTCCTGAGCACGGAGGATGCTTGCTTGAATTTGGTAGATCGTCTGAGGGCCTCCCGGGGTATCGGGCACAGTGCAGTGGTTTTGTTGGACATTAGGGCTGCTTTCGACCACTTGAACTGGACGGTTCTCCGGGGTGTTAAAGAGGAGATGGGTGTCCCCATTCCTTTTCGGGAGTTTATTTTTTCATATTTGTCCTCTCGTACGGTTACCTATGTCGAAGGGGATCTTTCCTGTTCCAAGGGGGTCAGCATGGGATGTCCTCAGGGCTCCATTCTGGCTCCCTTTCTCTGGAACCTTTATTTTAATCAAGCTTTGGAGCTGGGCGGCGGGGACTGCTTCCTACAGGCCTTTGCCGATGATCTAGCGGTCATTGTTACCGGAAGGGTGCGGCGGGACCTGGAGGCGAGCATGAACCGCATCCTGGCTTCTGTTTCAGCTTTCCTACATGAGAGACGCTTAAATATCTCTGTGGAGAAGTCTGGTGCCCTGGTGGTGGCCTCTCGGGGGATACTTTCTAGGAGTCCCATTTTTAAATTGGACGGTCGTTCCATTACAGTTGTTCGGGAGCTCAGCTACTTGGGAGTTATAATTGATTCAAAATTATCCTGGTCTCCTCATATTAAACATCTCTTTAACAAATGCCTTTCTTTAGCTAGTGGATTTGCGAAGGTCGCCGGGTCTGGGTGGGGTGCCGATAGGAGAATGCTTAAGAGATGGTACTCGGCCGTGGTGGAGAAAGTCGTGTGTTACTGCGCCGGAGTATGGGCTGGGGCCCTGACTAGAGAGCAGGGCCTAAGGCTCCGCTGCTTGCAGCGTCCGTTCCTGTTGCGGATCTCCGGCGCGTACCGAACTTCTCCCTACGTTGCTTTGTTCCTTCTCCTCGGCATCCCACCTGTTATATTGTAATTTTCAATTCCCAATATAACATTGCTATTTTGAAAGTGGAAGTGGACCTAAGAAGATGGTCCCTCATACAGCGAGACAATTTATATAACGTTCCCTTGGACACAGCTGGACCGGACGTAGTTCGAGAATAAAAAAGGGTGCTTCTCGTATTCACGTCAGCACTTGGTGCTATATCAGACGAAAGGGGTTGAACCTCTTGACCCGAGAGGTCAATTAATTTCCAGATGGACATGGGAAAATGTCCGTGAAAACTTTCTGCACCAAAAAGACAATACTCAAAGATCTGATATTTCAAGGGGGGCTTCGGCCAGTTAGATAGCCGGAAGGCGGAGTTATATATTTACGGAACCAATGAGAGTCTGGGGGCCTAAGAGAGAGGGGAGAGATGAAGAGAGACTTAAACTTTTAAAATTTGAAAAATGGAGAGGGAAGTTGAATTTGGACGGTGCTAAAAGGTGGTCGCAAGAGCGCGACGATAAGACACGGAGCCGATCGGAGAAGTCCGCTTCCTGCCGATGACAAGTTCGGGTCGACGGCAATGTCCGAGGTAGGCAATTTCTTTACATGTATTTTGCACGAAGGTCAATTGTTCAGTATGCTCTCTCCCTCGCTCTCTATTAATTAAGGTTAGTGTTAGGGGTGATAAAAGGGTTTAATGAATTTAATTATGCAAGTGTGAAATGTATGTCACACGTAAGGCAGATATTGATAAAGGAGATTTTTCAGTATATGAATTGAAATATTGTATGTGAGACATTTTATCCTATAGGTAAAGTAGGAATGACACGGTATGTTAATTATAATGGTTTTGTTGCATGATTGTAAAATTAAATGAGTTATTACGAGTTCTGGAATTATTGCACATTCATTGTGGAATTGTTGACTTTATCAAATATTAAATAAGGTTTTATCTTAATGAAATAAATTCTTTGTTATTGTTTAAAATTAAGCCTCTTCATTTTAATTACTGATATTATGTATTTCTTTATTTACTCCACTTTACGAGATCGGTCCATGTAGCGTCAATACCTGACGTGTGGTGACCCACATTTCATTTTGGTGCCGTTTGAACCAGTTTCGAACCTGGACTCAAAATTATTGCACCCTTATCATTTCGGTGCTCGTGACCAATCAAACCTGGATTCAAAATTATTTCACCCTTCTGGCAACTTTGCTGTTTTAGACCAGTTATATGCCAGAATTTAAATTTTAATGAAGAGAATAAATATAGTTGGAATTAATAAAAAAATGAAAATATTGAATAAAATTTTTTTGTGTAAAATAAGGATTAAATTAAAGAAAGAATTTAAAAATTAAAATAAATATAAGTAAACTTAAGAAAAGTTATTTCACAGTATGAGAAGCAAGCAAAATAGTGAATCATTATGTGTTCTTAATGAGACATGCCATAGTGTATTTGAAAATATAATTATTAGGGAACTTGAAACTTTTAAGGAATTTTTTTTTAGATTATGTAAATATTTGTGTAATATTTTAGGAGTTTATTATGAGGATTGAAGTATTTGCATGCGTAGATAGTGAGATGATTAGAATTATGTTTTTGAATTTATGTGATATTGTATTTAAATATTTTGGGGGAACATTTTGAGGTGTAAGAACAGGAAATAATTTTAGATATAGAATTTTTGCGAGAAAGTGAAATTTAGAATGGCGGAAGGCGGAGAAAGTCCTCCAACAACGAGGAGTAGGTTACCTGGACTTATACACTTATTAGGGGAATGCAATGGCATAGAGAATGATGTAGAAATTTTTTTTGACCAGATCAAATCTTTAAGCAGCTTGGGGGATTGGTCAGAGGAGGAAAAGTTAGCAATTGTGAAATCTCGGGTAAGAGGGAATGCAAGAAAATTTTATATAGGGTCACAAGAATTAAGAAGGGAAAAATCTTTCGAAAAATTTAGGGATAGATTATTAGAGTTCTTTACAGAAAAGCCTAACATAACGACAAATCAAATCCTTTTCACGACCGCAAAACAGACACAGGGAGAAACGATTAAGCAGCTGGCACACAGAATAACAACACTAACTTTAAATTATATTGGCGACACAGAGCACAGTGAAGCGACACAACAGATTATGGATAAATTAAGGTTAAGTAAATTTTTAGAGGCAGTAACACCAGAATTCCAGAAGGAAATAATTAAAACTAATGCACAAAATTTTGATGAAGCTGTAAAAATAGCCACAAACTTGGAACAGGCAAATTTAGCAGCGATAACGGCAAATGTAAATAGTGCTACATATAGACAAGAAATTGAGACGCTCCGCAAAGAGCAACAGGAATTTAACGCACATATTTTAAATTCAATTACCCAAGAGATAAACACATAAAAAATTCAAGAAAAAGTACAAATTCCCACGACACAAACAAAAAAACTCGTAACATGCCACTACTGTAATAAACAGGGACATTTCATGAGAGAATGCCGAATATACAAAGCTGATCATGTTAAGTAAACCCAGAATCAAAACATAAACAACGCGAGAACACATTGGCATAATCAAATACAGTCTCCTCCCTACTCATTTCAAACCCAGCCGTATGATGACCACAGAACTTACTCCTCCCAGCCGGACACATACGATTATAGGCCAAACCACGCCTTTAGAGACTATCACCAGAGCAGAAATTACTATGCAGCACCCCCTACACAAAGCAGATTTTCTAGGGAACAACGATATAATAGGGACGAGTTAAACCAAAACAGAATCAGAGAGACGGGTGCGCAAAGGAACGATGGAAGAGAGGTGAATACAAGGTTTGGATACAGAAATCTCCCTAATAGAAGAGATAATTTAAACTAATTGCGGGGACCTTATATGAGAACGAAGTCAGAGAGAAAAGTTACAGGGTTAGGTCCTCGAGAAAAATTGAAATTCCTGTACAAACAGAAAATAAAGAATTGGAGATACATAACGATATTATTAATGAAAAACAGGAGGAAACGATTGCATTTATAGGAGAACAAATTGAAATGACTCAATTACCAACAATAATAGCTCAGTTTAAAAATATACAGAGCGAATTCATGATAGACTCTGGAGCGAGCGTTAGTGTAATATCATTAGAATTGTTCAATAAAATTAAAGATAACGTCAAAATTAAATATGTGTCCAGGAGTGTTACAATATCAACTTTAACAGGACATAGTATTGAATATATAAAGACTGTGGAAATTCCATTCAAAATTCAGGGAAAACAGTTCAAACACATTTTTTTTGTCACAACAGCAAAATTTACACAAAAATTCAAGGGAGTATTGGGTTTTGACTTTTTACAGAAAAATCAATCCATTTTAAATACACAAAAAAAACATTCTGAAGATAGGCGACATGGAAATAATTTTAAATTTTGATAGGCAAATTGATAGACAAATAAATGAGATAACACAAGAAAAACCGAACCTAGTCAAAATTTTAAGAAAAGTACAAATTAAACCTAATTCGAGGGAGAATATTCTTGTATATAGTGAAGAAAGTTTAGAAAATGGAACAGAGGTTTTGTTCGAACCCAAAGAAAAATCATACATTGTAATGAATTATGGAATATACCACATGAATGAGAACAAAATTAAAATTGAAGTCCAGAATAACACGAATGCGACAATAACATTAAATAAAAACATGGCTTTAGGAAATATTACAACAGATTTTACGATACAACAACAGGACATTAAAGAACCAGAAATGAGTGAACGGACACCGAAATACGAAGAGATGATAAATTTAATAGAGGCTAAACCGGAGATAATTGCAGAAAGGAAAAAAGATTTGAAAACAGAGGATTTTAATACTGACCACATGGACCCAAACATTAAACAAGATTTCCTTAAATTTATAATGCAATATTCGGATGTTTTTTCAAAATAATTAAAAACTTTAGGAGCCACTGACATCGTAAAACCGGTGATAAAGCTTGCACATGACCACGCAATACGTTCCAGGCCATACGACGTTCCGTACGCACTGCAGGATACCGCAAAAAGTCAATTAAAAGAGTTAGAAGAAGCAGGGATAATTGCCAGAACTAAATCTAATTTTGCATCGCCGATGATTTTAGTGCGTAAAACAAGTGGAGAGTACCGCTTATGTTTAGATCTCAGATTAATTAATAACATATCCACTCTGTTTCCTTACAAAATTCCCCGTGTAAATGAAATCATAACTAAATTAGCGGGACACAAATACTTTTCAAAACTTGATTTTCATTTTGCCTTCAACCAAGTGGTTTTACCTGAAGACATAAAGAATTATTTGCATTTACAACGCCCTATGGCAATTACCAATTTGAAAGACTCGTTTTTGGACATGTAAGCTCTGCTCCAATTTTTCAACAGATTATGGACATCCTTTTAGCGGACTTAAGAGAGGAAAACATACAAGCTTACATCGACGACATAATAATCCCGGCTAACTCTTATTCAGAATTAATACATAAATTAAAATTAGTATTTGATAAATTAAGAAAATACAACCTAACTCTGACACCCAGCAAATGTAAATTTTTTGTAGAGAAAGTAGCATATTTAGGGTTTGAAATTAGTCAAAAAGGCATTACTCCAACAGATGAAAATATAAACAAAATCACTTCATTTCCAGTACCAAAAACTTTAAGAAAATTAAAAAGATTTTTAGGCATTTGTAATTTTTACAGAAATTCAATAAAAAATTATGCTCAATTAACCGCGGTTTTATCAGACTTAACAAGAAAGGATAATAAATTTAAATGGGATAATAAATGTGAAGAGGCATTTCAGGCACTCCAAGAATGTTTTTTCAAAAAACCATTACTTATACAGCCAGATTTTGACAAAGACTTTTATCTGAATATCGATGGCAGCATTCAGTCCATAGGAGGCGCTCTTTTACAATACAGAGATGGAATTTTAAAACCGATTGCATATTTTAGCAGGAAATTATCGATACAAGAGCAAAAATACCCGGCCATGAAAATTGAATTACTGGCTATGCATCAGGGAATGAAATTTTTTAGGAATTTTCTTTTCGGACGAAAGTTTTTCGTGCTTTCGGATCATTTACCTTTGGGACAGCATTTAAAAATACAAAACCCGCCCAGCGTATTACAGAGGTGGCTTTTAGATATATCTGAATACGACTATGAATTTATTCACGTTCCGGGTAAAGATAATTTATTAGCGGATTTCTTAAGTAGAGATGATTTTGAAAGTAAACAGACAGAGCAGAATGAGGGAAAACAAAACATTGAGAATCCAAGGGGAGAAATTAACCTGATAGAACAAATTAAGGGAGAAAACACGGTGAAAAGAAATGGATATGTGAATGAGGATAGTGTCTATATTCACAGATAAACACAATAACAGAAATCCCTGCGTTAGATAGAATTTTAGATGAACAAATTAAAGATCCAAAATTAAAAATAATCAGACAAAATTTACAAAATCGGAATTTTAAAGAGGGTAAACATTATGACACGTTATATATTGACGAGGAAACTAATTTATTAATGCACGTAGGAAACTGGAAGGACAGACCTTGGAGAGACAATTTGAACAAAACTATAGTTATACCCAGAAATTTACAGAAAGAAATTTTAGCAATTACACACGTAACACATGCAGGGATTGATAAAACTTACAAATTATTATCGGATAGGTACTATTGGAATGGTATGTACAGTGACACACAAAATTTTATTATATCTTGCGAACAGTGTAGAAAGAAAAAGGGAAAAAATCAGCCCGTTCCCCTGGGAAGAAATCCTATACCTGATGGGCCCGTACAAATATTATCCACGGACATTTGCGGACCTTTCCAAACTAGCACTTCAAACAATAAATATGTATTATCGGTGGTAGACCATTTCTCCAAACATATACAAATGTTTCCAATCCCGGATATAACGGCCACTACGGTTGCTGATAGACTCTTAAATTACTTTATGAATTGGGGATGTCCTAGGACAGTGTTATCGGACGCAGGCTCTCAATTTACATCAAATATACACCAAATTATGACAGAAAAACTCGGAATAGTTGCTAGAATAGCATCGGTACGTTCGCCATGGGTTAACGGTATAGTGGAGGTAACAAACAAACAATTAAAACACACCTTAGCGACATTAGCGGAGAATTCTCCATACTGGGATACTGCAGTACAATGCCACGTAGCTGTTTACAACGCGACAGTACATTCAAGCACTTAAGAAACACCAAACTTTCTTTTTTTTTTGGAAGAGACCTTCCAACTTTTTTGAAACTAATGTAACAAAAAACAATACAGAAACAACATATCAGGATTACATATCAAGAAAAATCACAGTGATGAACAACGCATTCAAGGAGGCAAATAAAAATTTAATTCTCGCGAAAGAACGCCAAGAAAGTCAACAACTCCAAAGAGCTAAATTCAGGGATTTGGAAATCGGGTCGAGGGTGTTCATGGAAAACCATAACAGGTTTAAAACAGGGAACCACACGGGACCTTATCGAGTAATTAATAGAATAAATAGATTTGTATATGAAATAAAACTGTGTGACAAACCTAATTCTAAAACTATAAAAGTACACATAAATAGATTGAGGACGTTACCCGACCGCAAGCCACATCTAAAAATACCGTGCATAAACAAATACAAGTCACCTCTCCTTCCAACTCCTACAACCGCGCAACAAAACTCTGAACCAAAACCGAAACAAGAAGTAAAAGACCGCGCCCAAGATGAGAATTTTCCGCTTTTCATTTGGGATGAAGAGATAACACGGAATAGTCAAACCAGTTCACACAGCGCGAAGCCACAGCATCCTCACGAAAACACTCTTACTCTTAAATCCGCGAAACCGGTTACCGGAGAAGTGCAAAACGAAACAACTCATAGCTCAACCGAGAACGCAATCATCCCTCCAAAAGACTCTCCGAACGCAAACATTCTTTCAGCAGGGGGGACTCAGACAGACATAGCACGCTAGAAACGCAGGAGAATTTGGAACTTACAGAACAGGGGGACTGTACACAAATTGAAGGAAACACGGATAAAGAGGCGGGAGAAATGGAACGAGATGCACAAGAGGGACCAACACAAGTAGATGGGGGTTGTATACAAATGGAGCGGGGAAATACGCAAGGGAAGGATGAATCAGCAGAAAATTTACAAGGGGACGGTATAAACAGTACAATTTGTTCACGCACAGTGCTACTTCCAACACCGGTTAGGCCTAAACACAGCTATGCGTTGAGATCTTTAAAGAATTTAAATTTAAATTAATTCAATTAAAGCACGAAAGAAATTTAAACATAGGTAAGAGCGCGGACAAACCGTAATCCAAATTTTTGAAAATATTAGTAACAAAGAAAACACACGGCATTCACAAAATGTAACGCGAAAGATGGAACGCAAATTTAAAAAAAATATTGGATTATAAGTAAAGGAAATTTTAAATAAACATTGAATTATAAATTAAGGAAGTTTAAATAAATATTACATTAATTAAGAAATTGTAAACAAATTGTGAAATAAAAAAATTGAGGAAATGTTAAATAAATCTTACATTAATTAGATGAAAGTTTAAATGAACATGAAAGTTTAAATAAATATGCAACTATAAATAGGGGGAATTTGAGATAAATATAACATAAATATATCATTTAAGGAAACCGGGTGATACGAAGTAAAGAAAAAAAAAACAGTGAAATTTTAAAACAAAAATAAACTTTTTCTTCGCGTCCTTCATTTAAGGAACGGACTGATCAACCCTTGTTAGATGAATACGCGAGAGGAAATAGGAAGTTGTTGTTGGAATAATTAGATAATTGGTAATTAAAAAAAAAAATGTTTTTTCTAGTTTAAATAAATAAATAATTCATAATTAAAAATAAAAATTGTAATTTAAATAAATAAATAATTGGTAATTCAAAATAAAGGTGGTAATTTAAATAACTAGATAATGGGTAATTAAAAATAAAAATTACAGTTTAGAATGGATAGAGAATTTTAATTAAAAATCAAAATGGCAGTTCAAAGAAAATAGATAATTGTAATGAAAAATATACACAAATTATAATGTAAAATGAATAGATAATTTTAATAAACATACGCGAATTGTAGGTTAAATAAAAAGCATTTGAAAAAAAAAAGCGTTTCTACAGGTATTTTGATTGGGTCACATATATTTTGATAGGGTCACACATATAAATTTTTTTGAGAGAAACGAACTTTCGAAGGGAACGCTAGACGACGGAGGTTGGATATATGAGGAAAATAGAATGTAAGAACAAAATATAACACTAACCGCATTGTAATAAATCCAGGGAATGGATGTGTATAATCCTAGAGGTAATCCATGTAATTCCAGAGTTTTTAATCCATTTGGGGACTTCGGTAGAGCACTCACACACTGCTACGCACACAACTGAATATCCTAAACACTATGACCAACATAGCGGATGGAGAGTTTGCCATTTTCAGCGACATGTACGAGCCTTGTACGACTAATTGTTTTGAGGACCTCACACGATGTAGTGCCCGGATTTAGCCGCGGGTCAAAAGGGGACCGCTTTCCAGGAGTTTGCCACTTTAGTCAAGGACAGTGCGACCTTGTATCCAGGGACTAGTTTTTCAGTTTGAACAGGGAATTTAGATGCTAGAATAAACGATACACAAAGTTTGGAAATTGAAAGGAGAAAAGGAGAGGTGGATGAATTCGATAGATTTTATATAATGGGATTTCAATATGGTTACAAGGGATATAAGAAAAGAAAATGTACATTTTGGTATTCAAGTAGGGAATTTGAATGGAGTTAGATGATATTTGAGAGAAAATTTGTAATTATGTATGCAATGATAGAATTTCAGTGAGTTATAAGAATAACGGGAAAATTTAAATACGGTTTCATTAAGTGGGAAAGTGAATAAGGTAATGAATTCGGGAAATTCCGTATACAAGTATAAGATTTGGATTAAATCAGGTGATATGTGAAAGAAAATGTATAATTATGGATATTGTAATATAGAATCGCAGGGGATTTATAAGAATTTCAGCACGATGGTAATTAAATGATTATATGGGTTTTTCTGTCATCACAGAGATTGTAGGAAAATTTTAAAGTATTTTGCGGAAATTTTTGGAGTTATATAAATTTTATTTTGGTAGTATTTCAGAGAATAGTGGAATTCTTTAAGTATTTTATTATAAATATGTACATGAGTTGTATTTATGGCACGTTCGATTGAGAACACATGATGAGGTCAAGAAAATATAAATTGATAAGAGTGCTGAAGTTTAATGTATAGAAATTGTAAGAATTTGAATATTTTAAGTTTGAATAAGATATCAAACTTAAATGGATAGGATGTTAAATAAAAAATATATATATAAGGCAGAGGAATCTAAAATAGATAAACTGTAGGAATTTGAAGAATTTGAGTTTGAAGAGAGTATGAAATTTAAATAAAAAGGTATATATCATATGGAAGGATTTAAAGTAGATAAAGTGTAGAAATTTCAATGGGGTAATTTTGAGAATGTTAACAAATTTAAATGAGTTTGAGAAAAAAAAAGAGAGTTTTTTTTGTAGTGTTTCGTGTGCCGGGTGACAAATAAATTATGGAAAGTGAATTTATAAAAAAAATATACTTTGGTGAGTTTTAAGAGAGGAAAGTAATAATAAGTTGGCCTGAGTGTAATATATGTGTATTGATTTGCTTGAACAAAACATGAAATAGCGTACAGATCCTGTTGCACAATGATTCCCAAGTGGTCAGCGATTCCGGTTACTCAACAATTCCAGACGTACAACGATTTCCAAGTGGTCAGCGATTCCGGTTACTCAACAATTCCAGACGTACAACGATTCGCAAGTGGTCAGCGATTCCGGTTACTCAACAATTCCAGACGTACAACGATTCTCAAACTGTCAACGATTCCTGTTACCCAGCAATTCCAGCGATTCATCTCCATTTCTGCAACAAGGCCAGTGTTTAATCATAAGGAGATAGTGTACACTCAATCGTACCATTACAAAGATGAACAGTTTAAACATTTTTTCTTTCCTATAAACTTTACAAAAGACATTCCACGAATGCAGCTACAATGTTTCAGATACAGAATAACAATAAATCGAACTGATGCTTACAACAAAAAAAAAACTTTCCAGGAGCACTGTGATTTGTATATATGCAAAGAGTATTTGATATTTTGTTACCAGTAATATTACTTTTGTAGTACTGAAATGACTGATATATGTATATATAGTGTAATGTTACAGATGATGCAGTATTTGAGAGAGGAAGGAGATGATGTCACCGGTAACACTGCCAGTGTGATGGTGAACTCGCCACTCGATAATTGGCTTTTTTCCCACCAAATTTTGGGGGGGGGGGAAGAAGGGTAATTGTTATATTGTAATTTTCAATTCCCAATATAACATTGCTATTTTGAAAGTGGAAGTGGACCTAAGAAGATGGTCCCTCATACAGCGAGACAATTTATATAACGTTCCCTTGGACACAGCTGGACCGGACGTAGTTCGAGAATGAAAAAGGGTGCTTCTCGTGTTCACGTCAGCACTTGGTGCTATATCAGACGAAAGGGGTTGAACCTCTTGACCCGAGAGGTCAATTAATTTCCAGATGGACATGGGAAAATGTCCGTGAGAACTTTCTGCACCAAAAAGACAATACTCAAAGATCTGATATTTCAAGGGGGGCTTCGGCCAGTTAGATAGCCGGAAGGCGGAGTTATATATTTACGGAAAAAATGAGAGTCTGGGGGCCTAAGAGAGAGGGGACAGATGAAGAGAGACTTAAACTTTTAAAATTTGAAAAATGGAGAGGGAAGTTGGATTTGGACGGTGCTAAAAGGTGGTCGCAAGAGCGCGACGATAAGACACGGAGCCGATCGGAGAAGTCCGCTTCCTGCCGATGACAAGTTCGGGTCGACGGCAATGTTCGAGGTAGGCAATTTCTTTACATGTATTTTGCACGAAGGTCAATTGTTCAGTATGCTCTCTCCCTCGCTCTCTATTAATTAAGGTTAGTGTTAGGGGTGATAAAAGGTTTAATGAATTTAATTATGCAAGTGTGAAATGTATGTCACACGTAAGGCAGATATTGATAAAGGAGATTTTTCAGTATATGAATTGAAATATTGTATGTGAGACATTTTATCCTATAGGTAAAGTAGGAATGACACGGTATGTTAATTATAATGGTTTTGTTGCATGATTGTAAAATTAAATGAGTTATTACGAGTTCTGGAATTATTGCACATTCATTGTGGAATTGTTGACTTTATCAAATATTAAATAAGGTTTTATCTTAATGAAATAAATTCTTTGTTATTGTTTAAAATTAAGCCTCTTCATTTTAATTACTGGTATTATGTATTTCTTTATTTACTCCACTTTACGAGATCGGTCCATGTAGCGTCAATACCTGACGTGTGGTGACCCACATATCATTTTCATTCAGGCTATCCTGGAGGCTAGCTATAAGAAATTTTACTTCTGGAAGAGGAGGACCAATCTTTTTTCAAATTCCTTGCTGCCTCCTCCTTCGAGATTCGACAACCGGGTTGCCTCGGGCTCTCTTCCCCCGGACCAAAGGGTCTTGGTTTTGGAGGGAGCCGGTGAGGCCCCCCGGTGCAGTATTTATACTGACGGGTCGAAAATCGAAGGGGAGGTGGGTCTAGCCTTCTGTGTCTATATGGACGATAAATTAACCCATGTGAGCAGGTTCTAGTTAAACGATTTCAATTCTGTCTTTCAAGCTGAACTTTCTGCTATTAACTTTGCTGGTAGTTGGGCTCTCGAGGCTGGCATCCCTGCCATTATTTATACAGATAGTGCCTCTTCGATTGCTGCGTTGTGTTCGACCCGGAACCGTTCAGCCTTGTTGACAAATATTAGGAGAAATCTCTTCAGTTGTAAGAATCTTATTACATTACGATGGGTCAGAGCGCATGTTGGCATTGCCGGCAATGAGGAGGCAGACGATAATGCAAAGATAGCGGCTAGGTCTGACGAGCCGCTGGATGTCCCTGCCCCCTACTCGCTTCTGTCCGGCTTTGTTAGGACGGAGGTGATTGGGAGATGGCGGGCTCTTGGCGACTCGTGGGACGGTGGCTCGCGGGCCCTTTCCTTCTGCCCTTGTCCTGACGTTCGTCGGCAGGTTATTAATAAATTCTTAATCTACTTCTGTACTGGAATGGACCATTTATGTTCTATTTGAACAGGTTTAAAACTAAACCTTCTCCTCTCTGCACCTGTGGGGCAGTGGGCGACGCTGACCATTATGTCTTCGACTGCCCGCTGACCCTCAGGTGGCACCTTAGGAAACCTTCGGCAGAGGGACGGGCCTTGTGGTTTGATAGGGTAGTTGCCAGTTCCTCGTCCACCGCCTTGGTTCAGGCTTGTGTATTGGTATCACAGGGGATCTGTGAAGATAATCCAAATAGTTAACAGAACTAATTGGCCCCATTATCTTGCAATATGGGAGCCGTAGTTATTAACACTCTTTGGTTCAATACATTTACTTCAGTTATATGGTTCTTGGTGTGCGCGTCGTCGGCTTCTTCTGCAATGGTAAAATGTATTTTTGTGTACATATGTGTATATTGTGTACATAGCAGAAATAAGAAAATAATTGTACAATGTATAATTTAGTGTATATAGCAATGTAAATAGCAATGTAAATAGTCGAATGTATAAAATAATGTAAATAGTAGAATGTACATAGTGAAATGGTGTTGATGTTATAAATTATGTAAATACAAATGTACATACATAAATATAAAAATTTGTGTATATAAGGGAATATGTGTAGTTTCCCATGTGAGAAGTGTTTTATGTATAAATGGGAACAAGGTCGAGAAATTATTGTAATCAAAATGTAATTAACGTATTTTTAAATATTTTTACGGCAACTGAGTGTTTTTATCTATGGTCCCTAAAAAGTCTTGTCGGCAATCCTCATCATGTTTCCTTGTTGCCCGCCTTTTGTGGGTTTTTGTCTTTGAAACTTTTGTAACTTTTGTTAATTATTGATGTGTTTTGTTATTTTGTTGTGTTTTCCCGCAAATGTTGCGGATGAACTGTAACTTTTTCTCGCCAAGTGGTGCGAGTTTCTTGTTTGCCTTTGTAACCACCTTGGCCGGTTTTCTAAGAGAAAATAAATATTCTGTGGAGGGGGAGCGTCGCCGTTTTGTCGGTGGCGCATCTTGCCTGGTTGGTCCCTTTGCGGACGGGTCCCTGGTCTGCTGGTGGGGGTTTCGGTCGTCTCCGTCGGCGTTCTTCTTGGGGACTGGTGGCTTCTGGCCTCGCTCGGCGGGGCGTTGGTCTGTTGTCCCCTTGGCGTCCCTGGTCGTGCGCTGCTGCATGGGGGAGTCGGCGGTTTTCTCTGTCCGGCGGGGCGGGTTGGCCCGTTGACTTGCTTGGTGCTGGGGATCTCTCTTTTCCCGACCGGGCTTAAAAGGCCTTTACGCCCTCGATGGCAAGGTGCCCGGTCTGGGTCGTGGAAGGGGCGCGGTCTTGAGAAATCTCGTTCGCTGGTGGTGGCTTCTAAGGGGACCTTAGCTCGGAATCCCATATTTAAACTAAACGGTCAGACTATAACTGTGGTTCGGGAGCTCAGCTACCTTAGTGTTATAATTGATTCTAAATTGTCCTGGTCTCCTCACATTAAACATCTTTTTAATAAATGCTTTTCCTTGGCTAGTGGTTTTGCAAAGGTCGCCGGGTCTGGGTGGGGTGCCGACAGGAGAATGATGAAGAGGTGGTACTCGGCCGTAGTGGAGAAGGTTGTGTGTTACTGCGCTGGGGCCCTGACTAAAGAGCAGGGCCTAAGGCTCCGCTGCTTGCAGCGTCCGTTCCTGCTGCGGATCTCCGGCGCATACCGGACCTCTCCCTACGTGGCTTTGTTCCTTCTCCTCGGCATCCCGCCCATTCAGGCGGTCCTGGAGGCTAGCCATAGGAAATATTATTTTTGGAAGAGGAGGACCAATTTATTTATCAATCCCTTGCTGCCTCCTCCGTCAAGGTTCGACAACCGGGTCGCCTCGGGCTCTCTTCCCCCGGACGAGAGGGTCCTGGTTTTAGAGGGAGCCGGTGAGACTCCCCGGTGTAGTATTTATACTGACGGGTCGAAAATTGACGGGGAGGTGGGTTTTGCCTATTGTGTATATATTGATCATAAGTTAACCCATGTAAGCAGGTATAAGCTAAACGACTTTAACTCAGTATTCCAGGCTGAACTGTTCGCAATTAACTTTGCTGGTAGCTGGACTCTCGAAAGGGGTACTCCCGCTAATATATTCACAGATAGTGCATCTTCGATCGCCGCGCTGTGCTCGACCAGGAATCGGTCAATTCTGTTATGTAATATTAGAAAAAGTCTTTTTAGGTGCAAGAATTTAGTTTCCCTGAAATGGGTGAGAGCCCATGTTGGCATCGCCGGTAATGAGGAGGCAGACGATAACGCAAAGATTGCGGCTAGGTTCGGCGAGCCGCTGGATGTCCCTGCCCCCTATTCGCTTCTGTCCAGCTTTGTTAGGACAGAGGTGGTTGGGAGATGGCGGGCTCTTAGTGACTCGTGGGACGGTGGTTCGCGGGCCCGTTCCTTCTGCCCCTGTCCGGATGTTACTCGACATGTTGTAAACAAATATTTGATATACTTCTTTACTGGACATGGTCCTTTCATGTCTTATTTAAACAGGTTTAAAATCAAACCTACTACATTTGCACCTGTGGGTCGGTAGGTGACGCGGACCACTATGTCTTCGATTGCCCGTTGACCCTCAGGTGGCACCTTAAGAAACCGTCGGCTGAAGGACGGGCCTTATGGTTTGACAGGGTTGTGGCTAGTTCCTCGTCCACCGCCTTTATACAGGCTTGTATTCAAGCATCCAAGTGCATATGTGATGATAGTTAAAATATTTAGCAGTATCTATATGAAACTCCTAATTTTTATTAATTGTGAGCCGTTGTTTTTATATTCTTAAAAGTTCAATATATTAAGCCATAGTTATCGGGTTATTGGTGTGCGCGTCGTCGGCTCTGTCTCGGGTGTATATAGGGATTATTATGAATAATGTAAATGTATATTGTATAAAGTGTATGTATATAGTATATAGTAAGGTTGTGTATATAAATGTGTGTATATAAGTGTATATATACAAATGTATATGTGCATACATGGTGCTTTGTGTATTGAAAATATTGTGTATATAGGTTGTAAATATATGATAGTATATTGTAGAAAGGTATTATTGTGTATAGATTGTAAATATATGAAAGTATATAGTATAAAGTGTATGTATATAGTATATAGTAAGGTTGTGTATATAAATGTATGTATATCAATGTATACATGGAGTTTTGTGTATTGTAAATATTGTGTATATAGACTGTAAATATATGTAAGTATATGTAAGCATATTGTAAATATAATGTTTCTAAAATTCCTAAATTAAATAATATAGGAAACAGGGCGAAATGCCCCATTGGAAATAATTTTGTTATTTATTACCATTGGTAAAAATCACTGTTGTGGCAAGGGTGTGTCATTTTTATGTCCCGGCAATTTGTAGGCATTCCTCTCCTTTATTTAATGTTTTTCCCGCATTTTCCGGGGTTTTTTGTACTTTATATTATTTCGATAATTGTTTGATATTTGTATCCCGCTATTTGTTGCGGATGTTCTGTAATTTTCTTTTCTCGCCAAATGGTGCGAGGTTTTTGTTAAGCCATTGTAATCACCTTGGCCGGTTTTTAAAAAGGAAAAAAATAAATATTCTGTGGGCGGTGGGCGTCGCCGTTCTGTCGGTGGTGCGTGTTGCCTGGCTGGTCCCTTTGCGGACGGGTCCTTGGTCTTCTGGTGGGGTTTCGGTCGTCCTCGTCGGGGCTCCTCTTCGGGACTGGTAGCGTCTGGCCTCGCCTGATGGGCGATGGTCGGTTGTCCCCTTGGCGTCCCGGGCGGTGCGCTCGCTTCATGGTGGGGCTCGGCGGCTTCCCTTGTCCGGCGGGGCGGGGTGGCCCGTTGTCTTGGTTCGTGTTGGGGATCCTCTTTTCCCGGTCGCGCTACCAAACCCTTCAAGCCCTTGATGGCAAGGGGCGCGGTCTCTATTACGGCTATACTAAAAGTGTTAAAAATATTGTTGCAGTGTCTATGGAATCTTCAGATTAATATTGACTTATATCCTGAATTAGAGGTTTATTGGACTTATGGTTAATTTTTAAGAATATTGCCAATAATTGGTGACGTCACCTACCTATGCCGTGCTGATCGCTGATCCTTTCAGGGGTGATCCAAGAATTTGTGAATGAAGATGGTATTTTTCTCGAATTTTTTGGAGATTAAAAACTGGAATATTCCGAGAAGTATTTATAATTGGAAGCCCATTGTTGCCTGATAATTAAGACAAAATTACTCTCTTTCTAATTAATACAAAGAACTCGGGACTGAGACACTGGTTTCGACGTTATTGTGAATTAACTAGTTTACTGCGGTCCTGCATTTTCTATAACTCTTTAACCTGCATGTTTAAAAATATTTTATTATTGATTATTTGTACTATTATATAAGAAATGTTTATATACTGAAATTGGAAGTCGTAGTATAACTGGAAGAATTAATAACCCAGTTATTGAGTTTTGATGACGTCATAAGCCTTGTTCTTCAATTCTCTGCCCTTTCTCCATACACTTGGGAGGTACGAGAGTTGATATTTTTCTCCAGATTTTTGGAGTTTTATAAATGACTTTACACACGTATACATGGACATGGAGTGTTGATGTATGTTTCTAAATTACGATAATATTATATATTATGGAATTGTTATATTCATTTATGTATTAATTGATTAGATTTGGATTTGTTTAGCTTTTTTGACTTTTCTGCGGAGCTGGTTTTTCTATTATACCTGTTCTATTCATGTTAAAAATATAATTTATAATTTCTAGCATTCGGAAGACTATTACAGGGTCCTATATCTCTTTGGAAGCCTTTTGACCTAAAATTAGAATTATTGGAGATATTTGATTACGTCATTCTTCCTGAAATAATTGTGTTTTTCTCCGGATTGTTTGTTTACATGATATGTCTGGCTGTGTTTACTTGACATCTGACTAGATTTTTGGAGATCGGATTCTTACCCTTGCGGAACCATCGGCTTACTCTGATCTGGGTCTGTTTGTGATTCGCTGTAATTGTGACGTCACTATAACAGAAACTCTTGGTTTTCTGGTTGCGGAAGGCGATAGTAAATAACTATAAGATGTTTTATGCCACAGAATTGGATGGTTTGATAAGTTCTTTACCGGATTGGAAAGAAATCTGTATAAAACCTGTATTGGATATTGATGATCAGGATTGGTATCCTGTTCAAGATGTCACGGCCTACCTGGAGGATTTGAAGTCCCTCTGTTCTGAGAAAAGGTCCTCCCATTTTGCCCGCCCTCTACAGGGTCTATTGATTACTCAGTTATTAGTACCTCTGAAGGATATAATATTGAGACTTTGTGACTGTTATCAATCAAGGGATAGAGATTTAAGTCTCATTACGGAGCATAACGATGAGTTGGAGGAAGAATTTACGAATTCCCGAAACTTAAACAGGGAAAAGGACCGGGTTCTGAGGGAGTTGAAGGAAAAGAACTTGTCTTTGGAAAAGGCAGTACAGGATCTTTTAAGTGATAAATTCCCAGAGACTTACCGAGAACTTGTCAACGAGAAAAAAGCCATGGGTTCAGTATCTCCTGAATCGAATGTTGAAGTTTTACAGTTAAGAGAATCTTTGAGAAGACAGAAAAGTTTGGCGAGGGATTATCGGTGTGAGTTGCGCAATGTGGCTAATTCACAGCTGGCTGATAGCTTGAGAGAAAACAGAAGGATTGTTGAGGATTTGTAGATTTTGAGGAGCGAAGTCTGTGAGGCTAGAGTTAATGTTAACAACACTCGCAAACAGTTAAACAGGAAGACTAGCGAACTAGAAAGGATGAAAGGTGTTTTGAAGACTAGGGAGATCGAAATCCAGGACCTCAATTTGAGGATTGATCTCATCAAGGGTGGCAAACCAGGACTTGGCGATGGAAGGGGCGCGGTCAGGGTCGTGGAAGGGCAGGGGTTCGACCTAAAGGTCGAAATTTGTGAAACGGATGTACCAGTGGTCCGTGTAGGGGCAAGGGTTCGACCTAAAGGTCGAAATTTGTGAAACGGATGTACCAGTGGTCCGTATGTGCCAGTGGTCCGTGTAGGGGCAGGGGTTCGACCTAAAGATCGACATCTGTGGAACGAATGTATAAATGGTCCGGGTAGGGGCACCTAAAGGTCGTTCATTTTAAAATAAATAAAAAGAACAATATTTAGAAAGAAGTTTGTACTCTAAAAATTTTAAAAAATTGATACTTATAAAAAGTTTCTACTCTAACTAAAAAGATTAAGAACTTTCAAAGGAGGGGAGCACTTTTCTAATCACTGAAAATATAAACCAAGTTTCAAAACACAGGATAAGTTAAACAAAAAACACTAACCTTCAGGACTTATCGTCCGACTTAGAGTCGGAATAATGCTGAAATCTTTCTTCCGCTTGCTGCTTAATTAAGTCATCATCATTTGTATGAGGAGGAAAGATGGAAATGATTCCTTTTATAAACATATTCCATGCTTCCTCCCTAACCTCATGTCCAAGTTTTCTTTTGTACATATACGCATACAAATAAGAGTCAAATTGATATTTAACTTTGCGGGATTTGCTTTTTCTCTTAATCGCCGACCACGTTCCCTCAATCGAATTAGTATGCGCGCTTGTCTCGGGGTCCTTAAATTCGTAACTGTGATTCACTTGAAGGTGCATGAAGCCTTTATGTTTAAGGCAATCATACGCCTTCCAACAGTCCGAAATTATTAAAGTCCCCTTCTCGATATACCTTTCAATCACTTCCAGCAAACATTCACGCGATTTATTAGGCACCTTAGCAAAAAAACATTTATTCATTCCTCTTTCAATTCCTCCAAACACCCACTGTCCAATCCATACTTATTCTTACCAAACTTACTTTCATCTATTTCAACAATCACACCATTACCACCAATCTTAATATTTTCATTCAAAAAAACACTCGCACAAATATCCCGGCAAAACAGTTTCCAATCAGTAACAGTTTTGTCGGAAATATTTAACTGATTCATAATAAACTTGCACTCACAATCATTAAACCACAATAACGCCATAATTAAAATATCAATCAAACTCAACTTACTTTTCTCAAACCATGTACCCCTCCTTATACTCCTACTGACATCATGCTGAGGCACTCCAGACCTCTTTCGGCACCTCCATTCGAATCCATCAATCCTCCTATCTATCTCACACAACTTCATTTCATCTCCACACTTAGGACAAACATATTTATCACTCATAATCCCTTTCATAACACACCAATCACTTCTTTCAAACCTTTATTCTCCAAATCATAGTAAAATTTTATTCTAGATTCATTCATACCAACATCCATTCTACCACGCTTTACAAAACTACATTCACCTTCCATTTGCTCGCGCATACCAGAAGACATAAGGGAAATATGATCGACAACAAAAGCAAATCCGCAAAACTAATACTAAAATTAATAATTATTGCAAAATAAATCAAATAACGAAAGAACATATAACAATAAGAAAACACGCACAACAATGGCCAAAAATATTGATAGAAATGTTCTTTTACATCAAAAAACTGTAGCAAACACAGAAACGTATTCTTATTGGATGTTACACAATTTCCGCCGAAAACATCCGATACAAGAGGTTACCAGATTACAACATAAAGCGCTCACAAAGTGCGTGGCGTATTCTCCGATTTAACCAAGGTGATCTAATCTCCGGATTAGCCCAGAATTTTTATTTTTTTGATATGACACCACTGATTTTTCCCAAGGGTTGGAAGTTTCCCCAGGATGGGTGGTAACAAGAAGAAAAAGTGTAGAACTCCGATAAACTTGCCTAAAACACGTAGCTCTAGTGCAAGGAACCAAATTTTAAACCCACCTTGTCAGGTTTGTACAGAGTCAGGCTCAGATAGTGAAAGAGAAGTTGCCCCACCCATTTTGGAACTGCAAACAGACATAAATCCTTTGCTAAATAGCAGATAATAGCAGATAATTGCTAAATTGCTGGATAGCAGGTTACAAACAAACATGGAAAGTAGACAGATCAGATTTTCTGCTCCTGCAGCACCTTTGGGGGGTATGTTAGATAGTGTTCCCTTCTTTTCCGGAACTGACCAAGAATTTGCTCTGGTCGATTTTTTTGAAACCATTGAACTTATAGCAGCTTATTTAAACTGTACAGATGCTGACAAGCTCATCACTATCAAACTCAAATTAGTGGGTGAGGCGGCAAGATTAGTTAGAGATAACCAAAACTTGAGGAGTTCTTCAGAAATTATTCTGAAATTGTAAAAGCTTTGAAAGAGAGATTTGATTCGCCAGAGTATGCACACAAAATCTTGTATCACTTATGCATACATATCAGCGTCCACATGAGAGTGTCCGACAGTATGCTGCCCGCCTGGAAGCACTGTCTTTTAAAACAGTACCCCAGGGTCTTCTGAAAAACAAAGATTCAGATGACTACAGACAAAGCATCTTGCTTTCAGTTTTTCTTGAGGGTCTGAAGTCAAATGTGAGGAGATTAGTTCTCCCACATAACCATAAAACATTTTCATCAGCCAGGAAACATGCGGTATCAGAAGAGGAGATATTTGAAAGGTAAAACTCTCAAAGTTTACTTACGGAAGATGTAAAATTAGTCTCAGAGGCACCAAACCAGGATTTGGTTAACTTAATTAGGGAGCAACAAAAAGCTATTGCTTCACTCACAGACTCGATTTCCGCATTGAAAGTGCAGGTGAAGGAAGTCTCCGCACCAAAATTTAACAATGTAAGGGGACAAATGCAAGGGAACCAGGCCAGGAGAGAACCACTTCGGTGCTTCTCATGTAACAAAATTGGTCACATGGCCAAGGAATGCCTGTCACGTTACAAACGACAGGGTAGAACAAAACAGAGGACCAAATTTTTCGCAGGGATACCTTAGGCAATTTCAACAGTATCCCGTGCCATACCAACAATTTCAGGGAACTTACCAACAGTATCCCGTAGCTTACCAGCAACCGATACATGTCTTAGACATAAACCAGCCAGCCATTCAGGCAAATAATGCATCCGTCCAAGAAAACTAGGTTTGGTCGATGGGAGTAAGCACATTTGCTCTCCATCTGATGGCCTTTTGGAGGTGTCTTTTGGTGTGTGGAGGTGTCTAGGGATGGCGGTTTCATCTGGTCGAACTCAAGTCCCTGTTGTGCTAGGAAATATACAAAATTCTGACTTTTCCTTTTTAATTGATTCAGGAGCCTCAATAAAAATTTCAAATTAAAGACAAAATTAAATTACCTGTTCTTTTTGGCAAACAAACATTATATATTGAGTTTTGCATTTTACCTATTGCTACTAAACCTGCTGCATATTCAGCTATTTTAGGTACACAGTTTTTATCTCAACACAAATTCATTTTAAATTTTGCTGAAAATATTTTAGAAAATGACCAGGTTATTATACCCTTTGAATTGTCACAAACCACTCCACTCCCCAATCTTCAGAAAAAGTCTGGTAATTTAAAAACTTTTACTCAAGCTAATAAGGCTGAGTATTCTGTCTTATCTAATGCTGAGGTCACAAATAATTCTACTCAGGAGACACAATATAAGCCAGTTAATTGTTATACTTATAATAAATATATTCTTAAACCCCATTCAGAATGTTTCATAAAAATGACCTGTAAATCTCAATCTACAAACTAATTTTAATTGAGCCGGTGTCCCTTAACAATAACATTTCAGTTGCACGTTCTGTGCATACTTATTCAAAAAACAATGTGTACACTGTCAAAATTGCTAATTTTTCTTCTACTGATGTACACTTAAACAAAAATACTAAAGTTGCTATGTTGTCAAAAATTATATCGGTCCCATCTTACCCTGTTAATGTTGTCGAAAATGCGAATTCTAGGATGGAGATAATTTTGAAGTGTGGGGTGGTAAATTCGATTTTTCTCATATACATGATACACATAAAATTCCATTACAAGAAATGCTTATTGAATATAAGAATATTTTTGCCAACTCTGTGGCTGACTTGGAAGGTCGTTACACTGTTTACCACAATGTTAATTTAAATGATCCTACCCCTGTTAGACTTAGACCTTATCGTGTACCCTTCCACCTAAGATATGAACTTAATAAACAAATAAATGAGTTATTGGAGTCTGATATTATACAGGAATTTGACTCACCTTATCAAAGTCCAGTCCTATTTGTTAAGAAGCCTGATGGATCCTTTAGACTCGTTTGTGATTTTCGGCGTCTAAATGATATGACTGTTGCTGAAAGTTTTCCGATTCCAAATATCCAAGACATGATTGATAATTTAAGTGGAGCAATTTTTTTTCTACCCTGGATCTAACCTCTGGCTTCTATCAGATGAAGCTACACCCTGACGACAGGGTTTTCAACACCTTTGTGTCACTATGAGTGGAAACGAGTCCTTTTTGGTCTCAAAAATGCTCCATCCTCCTTTCAGAGATTAATGTCCATTGTTCTGTCAGATCTTGCAAATTGGAATTTATATTGACGATGTTGTCATTGCCTCCAAAACTTTTGAGGAGCACTTACAGAAATTGAAATTTGTTTTCGAACGATTAAAAGCTCATAATCTCAAACCAAGCTAGTGCGTATTTTTCAAGCCTTCTATCTCTTATTTAGGTTTTAATGTTTCGCAGGGAATAGTGCAATCTGATGCCGAGAATCTGGCAGTAGTCCAAAATTTTAAGATACCAACTTGCAGAAAACATGTCAGGCAGTTTTTAGGCCTAACTGGATTTTATCGACGTTTTATTCAAAATTATCCATAAAAATCTATTCCGCTAACTGAATTTACCAAAAATTTATCTAATTTTCTTTGGACAATTGAAGCACAAAATTCTTTTGACACTTTGAGAAATGAACTTTTACAGAAATCAGTTTTACAGTTACCTGACTTTTCAAAACCTTTTGCACTGTGCACTGATGCTTCAAAACACTCTTTAGGAGCAGTTCTCTGTCAGGAAGATTCAAATAAATTTTTACACCCTGTTGCTTATGCGAGCAGAAAATTAAAAGATGCAGAAGTTAATTACAGTATAGTAGAGAGGGAAACTTTAGGGGTAGTTTGGGCCACTTCATATTTTAAGCACTATTTATTAGGCAAACATTTTATCTTTTATTGTGATCAAGCTTCCTTGTCGCATGTTCTCAAACTTAAGGATCCTACTTCAAGAATTGCTAGATGGATTATGAGCTTAACTCAATTTGAATTAGATCTTAAGATTGTACATAAGCCTGGAAAATTAAATGTAACTGCTGATTTCTTAAGTAGATGCGTAAACACTATTGAAGTACAAGATGCTAAACCACAACATTTAACTATTGATCCTACCCTTTATACCTGCATTGCTAATTCTCAGCAGTCTGATGCTAAATGTTTAAAATTTAAAAATTTGTTAACTTAGAACAAACCTATTTTTCCTAGTACTCCTTTATTTTTTATTAAAGATGATGCCTTGTTTGTTGTTAAGAGAAAACCAAAGCATAGCGATCTCAAGCGTCAGACAGAATAAATAAATAATAATAATTATTTATTTCATCCGTATACTGGTTTTTTATTGTTCTACTGATTTGCTTATATTATGGCCATCGACAATTTGCTGGTTGAAATTTCTGCCTTGGCTATTCAAACCCCTGTCCTTAATGCAAAGGATTTTGTGATTTTGTTCGAAAGTACGTTTTTCGGTTAGACGAAGGTTTCCTTCGGAATCCGGTTTTTTAAAGTGTTCTGTCGTATATATTCCTGGCAAGCGACTCTCGTGACTTTATTTTGGATTGACGTGACCTTTTGGTTCTCATCGAAACCTCAACGTACTGCTTGTGACGTGGCGTTGGTGTTGCAACTTTATTCAAGAACTTTGCCGTATTTCGACAGAAAAGTCTTACGTGCATTGACTTGGTTTTGTGAAGCCTCTGACATACCTTGACTGGGCTGGGATACCTAGACTGGGCTACTATTCTTCCTGTGTTACTTTGATGTACTTTGAATGTGCTGATCTGCGTGGCTTATGGTTTTCATCCCGCCACTGTTTTATATGAAGACTTCGGATGTTTTTTCAAAAAATATGAAGTGCTTTCTTTTTACTTGGAGTTTTTTACTCTTTACCGCATTGAAAAAAATGTTTTTCTGTAAGTGATACTTTTGTTTTATAATTATTAGGAAGGTGATTAGCATCTCCTGTATTTGTCTTTTATGTATGTTGTATGTTCTAATCGCCATTTATCTTGATACATATATTTTGCCCTTTACCCTTGAACGTGTATGCATTTTAGCCGTATGTTAAAATATGGTGTTTTATCCCCATCTTGAATTTTAAATGGTATTTTAATCATATTTTATTCTTTTATCTATGTAATATATGTTTGTTTTATAGTGTTTTTAGGTCTTGATCGTTCGTTTGGAGCTTTATTCGTTTTGACTGGATATTTTTGGGTTATTTTGAATTCCCTGGCTTTTGCTTGTATCATGCAATCTCTTGAATCTTTTTCGTATAATAAATTGTTTAAATTTAAATTAAAATTAACAAAATTGCTATGTCGGCTTAAATCACTTATGCATTGTAAAATAGTACTTATTGTTCCCCCTTCCTGCTTCATTAAAAAATCGGTTCATAGTTTTTCTGAAGTACGCATTATTCAGCGTGCAGAATTTAAATTGCTTTGTAGTTCCATTCGGGAACTCCGTTCTGAGATTGGTGTTTGTGAATGCTCATGTTATTTTTGGCATACGGAATTTGTTGCCTGTGCACATCCTGCAGTTGTTAATTCTTTTTTTGAATATATTTATTCTCGGCTTTCTCAAATCCGTTCCGATATTGAAACTCGGCATGATAGAAAACTTTTTGGTTGGAAAAACCAGTTTGAAAGATTTAAATTTCCTAGAAAAATGCCTTTGTCCCCTCCTATTTCTAATTTTCAGGCTATTCTTTTGGAAGATACTCCCCTCCCTTCTCTGCACCCTGTGTTTAAATATACCCGTAATGAAATTCTTGCTTTAAAACCAAAAAATTTTGCTCCGCTTAAAAAACCTTCACCCTTTCCGTTTGTAAATTGTACTAACATTGATATTTCCTCAATTCAGCGTACTGCTCTTCAGAGAGGCCCTAAGTTTGCTTATCCCAGTAATAATTCTAATTTTATTAATTTAATTCCCCCTGTGGAAAGTGCTCTTCTTAACGTGGCTCAGACCCATAGAGATCGTGGCCGTTTTGTCATGTATCGATCTATTCTTGCGTTTCAAAATGAGAAAAAGCTTAAAAATAAAAATAAACATTCTAGTTCTAACATTACTTTGAATACTGAACTCGCGGAAATTAAAAAACTTAGATCTAATCCGGAACTTGTCATTTTATATGCTGACAAGACTAAGCAACTTGTTTTTACCAATAAAATTGATTATGTAAATTCAATGCGGAAGTGTATTGACAAGATGGAATGCATTCAGGTTAAAAAATTCCCGATCAATAAGATCAATCGCAAAACTTAAAAAATGTAACGATCTCCCCCCAATGTTAAATCTGCTATTTTCCGTACTTCTCATCAACTCCCTAAGATCTTTGGTCAAATTAAACTTCATAAACCTAATCATCCTATGCGTCTCACTGTTTCCAAATGTTGCGGACTTACTTATTTTTTAGAAAAATCTCTTGTCTTCTTCTTAAAACCTTTTTTTAATAACCATAAATTTTCTATCAGTTAAACTGAAAATTTCATTAATATTTTATACAAAACTAAATTTAAATCTAATAGTACCTTGCATAGTTTTTTGATGTTGTTTCTTTATTTCCTAGTATACCCGTTGACATTGCTATTGAAATTATTATCAAAAACTTCATAATCATAATTTTAAAACTCCTACCATGGACGCAATCACTTCTGCTTTGAATATTGTTGCGGAGACAAATTATTTTGGTTTCCATGATGCTATTTATCTACAAACCTGTGGTGCTCCTATGGGTAGCCCTTTATCTGGTATTTTGGCCGAGGCGGTTTTGCAGGAACTCGAGAATGAGATTTTGCCTTTTTTATCCAGCCCCCCCCTCTCTTTGGTGCCGTTTTATGGATGATGTGTTTATTGTTTGGGATAGTGATTTAGAAGATCTTTCTTTTCATTTGTCTAAAGTTAATGATTTTTACCCTTCTATCAATTTTACTGTCGAACATGAAACTAATGGTTTTTTGCCTTTTCTTGATGTACTGGTCACCCGTTCTGCTACTGGTTTACAAACCTCGGGTTTCCGTAAACCTTTTACTAATTCTTGTATTCCTGCTAATTCTTACCATCCTCTTTCCTCTAAAAAAAGCTTCTTTTTATGCTTATTTTAATCGCGCTTTTAATGTTTGTTCATCTATCTCTGCTTTAAGTGATGAAATTGAATTTATTTTTGGTCTTGGCAGTGAGGCTGCCTACTCCTTTGAGTTTATTTATAAGGTTTTCTTCCAAGTTCGCCTTAAATATACCCTTTTTGATACTAAACTTATTGCCTCAAAAGATCGTTTGACTTATAGGTCTAGTTTTCCATACAATCCTACGATTTTCCGCCCCTTTATCCATTTTTGTTTTGAGTTTGGTTTCAGACCTGCACATTCTAATATTTCTTCTTTATTTAACCGTATTCGGTCTGATAAACTGGGTGACAGGGATGACTTTAAAAGCTTTGCTGGAGTGTATGTTGTTCCCCTGTTGTCCACCGATGGTAATTTTAAATTTTATATTGGAAGTACTAAACGCACCGTTGGCATCCGTTTAGCAGAATATGCTCGGGATGTCAGGGATAGTAAACTTTCTACGGCTCTTGCTCAATTTGTTGTTAAAGATAATTTTCAGCCTCTTTTTGAAAAGACTTTGCTTTTGATGCGTTGTAATAACTCTCGTGATATTCTCCTTTTTGAATCCCTTTTTATTTATATTTACCGTGAGTCCGTTTGTAATTTTGACCCTGTTATGAATTTGAGTTACGCTTGGCGACTCATTCTCGACTCCATGCAATTCAAGTCTCTGCAAAGTTATCTTTGACGTCTTCCTCTTTGGGATTATGCTTGATTGCCCCCCCCCTTTTTTTCGATTTCTGTAATTAAATTGTAATTTAATATGCTGTTCTTTTGTTGTTAAAATTTTTGAAAAATTGTTTACGGTTCATCCTTGTCTAAACGTAGATTCTTTTGTAAATTGTATTTATGCAAATTTTGTCGCTATATCTGGTCTATATATGAACGATTCAAACTTTATTTCCCTGTAGCCACTGATGAAGAGCGTACTTATGCTCGAAAGCGCTATGGCCTTTTTAAAACTTTTGTACGTCTTAAGGAAGTGAGATAAATACCTTCTGTTGTGGATGTGTGTTTAATTTTGCTAGTCAGACAGAATTTTTGTCCCTTTAAATTTAATTCCTGAAGTTTTAAGCTTATGCCATGATTCACCTATTGCTGCCCATGGGGGCTTTAAAAGAACTCTTTCCTGGCTTCAAAAGCATTTTTACTGGCCCAGAATGTATGCTCATGTTCTAAATTAAATTAAATCATTTCGCACTTGTCTACAGAGACGTGGGTACAAGCCCAAGCAAAAGGCTCTGATTCAACGCATGCCTGTGACTTCATATCCCATGGAAAGAATAGCAACTGACATTGTTGGGCCTTTACCTCAAACAATTAATGGCAATCATATGTGGGTATTTTCCGACTCTATCTTTTTTTAATTGCATTGATGACACATTCATATCATCAAAATTTTTGCTAGGGCTCATTCATAGCTCCGACCCGTTCTCAATATTTCAGTATTTCTGATTTCTGATGGTAAATCTTGATAGCATCTCCTTTAAGTTTTTTTTTCAGAAATTAAAATACATCGCAGCTATTAATTTAATTCTCTCTTATCAGTCTTTAATTGCAAATTTTGAATTATTGTCTTTATTCCTCATAAGACAGAATCTTTTTTGTAATTAATTACTAATCTTTATCCTCTACCTGCAGTTATTCAAATACATTGATTTTATGTAGACTTTTGATTTCAAATTTCTAAATTCATTTTTTTAAAATTCATTTTACATTATTGAATGTTTTCATCTGTGAATCACTTTGTTAATGGTTTATTTATTTTTCTAATACTTTATTTCAGGTTCTGAGGTTAAAATTTGATTTGTACTAATTTTGTTTTTAAATTTATTATAGTTTCAGCAACATCTTGGTTGGAATTCAAGTATTAGAATCTTTTGTCACAGAGTATGTTGTCAGTCTTAGTTTTCTTGATGGATTGATGGAGAATTGGGGTGATTTGTTTTCAACTCGCGATTGGAGCAGTTTTCGTTGGTCTTTTCTACCCTGATCAAGCAGGACAGCCTTGGAAGTGTCTTGGTTCTTCGTTGATTTCTGTTGGGGAAGTCTGAATTTTGGTAACATTTTCTCGAAATTTCATTGTATTGATAGGATTTCATTTTCATTAACATAATTCATTTATTAGTTTCATTTTATTTAAAATTAATTCATTCATTAATAAGATTCATTGCATTGATATTTTTCATTTCTTTGATTTCAATTGAAAATTTTATTATTCTGTTTTGGTAAAACAGTTCAGTTCTAGAAATATTCTTATCTGAATCGAGTAGTTGAAAATTGAAATTTTTGATAGTAATTATTTGTATTCTTTAATTCAGTTATTCTTACTTCATTGGAAGATTTTTGTTCATTTATTAAACATTGTATTAAATTTTAGAATTTCATTTCTCTTTTTACATAATCGAGAATTTGAATTTTGCATTTGCATTCATTATTTTGTTTGACTTATGGTCTGAATTTTTATATTAATGGGTTAAATTTGTTGAATTTTTTCTCAAAAACCTTGAATTTAAAGTAAGGCGCATATTCATTGGATTTATTATGTTCATTTATGAACTTTCTCTATGAATTGTTCAGATTTAGATTGTGGTTTATCGAAGTTCATTTAGAAAAAAAAAAATTCCTTCTTCATCTTATTTTAGATTTTTGTTTTGATAAAAAAAAATTAGAAATTTTTTTAGGTGGTAGTTAATGTTATTATTTTAGTGAAGGCAATTTATTTATTTAATGATGGTAATTGTCAATTAAAATTTTTTGTGTGACAATTTTAATAGAATTTTTATACTCGCAACAGTACTCAACTTGATATTGTTTTATATACACTCATTTCAACAAAAAATTTGTTTACATATTGTACTCATCTAGGAATTATTTGGTTATCAGTACTCATTTAAACTTATGATGGTTCACTCATTCATACTCATCTATTTGCAATTATTTTGTATTGTACTTATATAAGAATTATTTGTTTTATTGGTACTCTTTTTTATCTTAATTTAATCACATTTTTTGTACTCATCTGGACGTATCACATTGAAAACTGAATGGTTGTATTCTCACCTCTACTCACAGAAAATTTATTTTATACAATGTTGTATTTGCTTTGGTCAAATTTATAATGTATAATTATAGGACATCATCAGGCTTGGCATTTTTTGAAAATTACCGGGAATTGTTTTACTGTAAGGTTAAATTCTTTTTTTTTCTCTTTTTTTAGTGAGGGATTGTATGTTGTGACACGTCACAACACTTTATTATTTTATTATTTAAAATTGACATTTTTTATAATTCATTAAATATTTTTTATTATTTTATTTTAGTTTTAATTTATTATTCAAAATTATCTTATTCAAAATTGCTTTTATTTTTTATATTCATTAATAGGCCAATTGTCTCATTTTCTAAATTAAATTATAACGCACTGCTATTCATCCATGTTTTCAGTCGTTCTGGGAACGCCTCTTTTTACTTTGGCTGAATATCAGCATCCCCTTTCTGACAGTTGATAGGGTTTTCGGTTATTGAGGATACAGTAATGTGGATAGCTTGGGTTGAATGAACCTCTTTTTGGATCTTCCCTCTCGTACTTGTGAATGGCTTGAGAGAGCGGGAAAATTTTATGCTGACCTCAGTCTCTAAAAAATGTATAGTATGTGAAGGTGGAGTAATTTTTTTTGAGGCAAGGGGTGCTTGCACCTCTAGCCATAGTCTTGTCTTGTCTAAGCCATTTTTTTACATTGTTCTGTGATTTTATATGGTTTTAATATCATTTTGAATCTATAAGAATGTTTTATTAAAATGATGTGTGAGCGGTTAAAATCTTAAGAAAGAATGTTTTTTCAAGAAATACGGCATTATTTTTTTAGAAGATGAAATATCCAATTTATGGATGATGCAATCTTTTTACAGTGTTGTTAAGGTAAAATATCTGTTCATTGTGCGTATATTATATTATCAGTGATCTGAGCTTGTGTCAGCATTTAATTCAATGACAATCATTTTGTTAAGTGATAAATTTCATAGATCTGATTCATGATCTGAAGATGCATAAATCTGATTCAAACAGGTGTCTGTGTTTCTCAAGAAGTGCAGTGTTGATGTTTTTTGGCGAATTCAGTTGCAATTAAAAAAGAATGTTGTTTTTCATGGGTTAATGTATTTTAAGTGCAAAAGGGCACTATGGCCAGTAGCATGAATATGCTGTAAAAGGCTTGAAAAACCATTTTATTCATATTGTTGCGTGTAAGCTGCTACAAATATGTGAAGTGAAAATTCTATGATTCACTTGTTGAATCAACGAAAAGTATATTTATCAGTATAGTGGTTCTGTAAATCAGTGCTATGTGCAAGGTTTGTTCAATCAAATAATGGATGGGGATTTATTAAATTCATGACATACATGCAACATTTACAATAAAAAAAAATATTGTAAAATGTTCAAACACACAGTCTTAATGAATTATGTGAGTAGAAATAATTCTCATTTTGTATTAATTGAATGATTCTAAGATATTATATTTTAGAAGTATGTTCTATTATTTTTTAACACTTTACAACAAAGTTGAAAAGTGTTTATGACTTTGTTCATTCTGTCTGTCTGTCTGTCTGCCTGTCTGTCTGTCTGTCTGTCTGTCTGTCTGTCTGTCTGTCTGTCTGTCTGTCCGTTAGCACGATAACTGCCGTAAAAATGAGTTTATCAAAATGAAATTTTAGTATGTTGTTCAGTCGGTCTGTAGGACCTATGGGAATATAAATAAATAATATCACCCAATTAGTTTTTTATTGAACCCGGGTTGAAAAAATGAAATACATTGAACCCTATGGGACCTAATTTTTCAAACATTTTTTAAGTAAATTTAAAATTCACGAATTGCTTCGAAATTTTTAGGAAATATTCACATTATCCCATAGAATATATAAAAAAAAATTCAGTAAAATATGTTAAGTAGTTTTTTAATTAAAAAAAATATTTAATATAGGGAAAAAAACAAATTCAATTAAATTCTGACTTTGGGATATCTTCCAGAAAGAAAAGAAAGAGATATTATATAATAAATATCTCTCCATTTGTTTAAACGTTTTGCATATGGGAGTGGCTTCATATTTTAAAGTAAATTTGGTAGATAACAATTTTTCTTTTTTTTTAAATTTTATATAACTCTTCATGATAAATTTATTTGATGGCATTTTAAATGCACTTCCCTACGTCCTAGAGAGTTAAAATTTGGTACACAGCTTAAATTTGTTGAACATTTTATTCGACAAAAATTTGATGGATCTTTAAATATAGATCATACATTTTTTTCGAAATGGCCTGAAAATAATCCCCGTTCACTTCTATAAATCATTGTTGTAATATTGTTAAAAATTCTGATGTGGACAGCACATGTCTTTCTCTGCAGACTCATATTCGTTCTCTTTATTTATTCAATGATAATTTGAGTTTATCTGCACAACATAAGTATTTTAAATGACATTGAATTTACACAAATCAACATATAAATCACTTGTCGGTTATTGAAATATTATACACCAAATTTTGTTAAATTTGGTTCATTAGTTTTTAGCTAGAGTGGATAAAGGCAATTTCTGCGGCCATTTCGCAAAGAAGGCAGATTCTTTTATTACGAATCGTACTATAATCTAATGAACATCAGGATTTCCCACAAAAAACATACCTACCAAATTGTATGAAATTCGGTCCATTAGTTTTTCAATTAGAGTGGATGTAATATCCACACAGACACACAGAAACATACACAGATACACCCTTACACACACAGACGTCTTCCTAAAAGTAGTTTTTTCGTGTTCTAGAAGTCCCAAAACGTGTAGATCCTTTGAAAATTCGAGTTCCGATCTTCGGCACGATTCCAATACTTTGAGTACATACACATACACATATATATTATCTGTGTATTATCTGTGTATCTAAATTCCGTGCCTATGCAATTACAATAGTTGTGATTTTAAATGATCCCTAAACTTTTATTATTTCTTCAAGGAAGCCTAATTTTAACATATGAAGAATGCAAATATCTCAAGCGATTGTAAGATGAATTACATAAGAATTGCTGAATTTTTTTCACACAAAATTATTTAGCTCTGGAGTCTGGAATACAAGTTATATGAATGAAATATTCATTGATTTTGCATAAAGAATCAGATGATTTATATTTCGATAGAGTTTTAAATATTTAAGTATAATAAATTACTGTAGTACTGTGATAATGTAAAAGATATTACCACTGAATGAATCACAATTTAGAAATTTTTAAATGAAATTACATTTCAGTTGGAAAGTGTTTCATAATCAATGCTTATGCATGATTGATCTTTCTTGTTTTATTATGAAGTTATTGAGCATGTTAATCTAAATTCTCTGAATTATAAATTCTAGAAGGATCTGAAAATCTAAATTCAAAATTCAAAATGAATAATAATAAAAAATAAATAAAAAGATAATTTTTTATATATTTAAAATAGTCATTGTGTTTATTGTGTATAATTGTAACTCATTTAACATTATCATTTTATTTAAGGTTCTCATGCCAGTACCTGGGAATATAAGAAATCCGACACAAAATTTACTTTATAATTTTTTTTAAATTGTTTAATTGGCCATTAAGATTTAATTGATTTGACATGAGAATCCGACCAGTGAAAATTTGTTGCAGGGATCTTGATTTGAATGGAGTAATTGATTTATAATATTTTCATTTAGCTCTTAAAGCAATTACTATTACTTTTCTAATTACTCTATTCAAATTGGTTCATGCAGCATGTTTATCACAACAAAAACATTATCAACATTATAATGATTACATACACACAAATGATCCGCAGTTTTTATATTTTATGATATTTTATTTACCAATGATATCTCATTTGCGGTATTGCTATCTAAAAACATACATTTCCATCCATGTTTAGTTTCAAATTGTTTCATTTAAAAAATTCACACCATTAATTTCTTCGTATTATGTTTCACTATTAATTGTTATTTTCATGAAATATTGATTATTTTTTATTTGCGATATCATGGGTATAGACTGCATTTCCATGCATTGTTGAAACATTCAAAAGCATTGTAAAGTTCCTTTACATCAAGCTACTCTGTGCAGGCGGTATTGTAAAGGTTTTTACTTGACTTAAGTTCCATTAATGATCTACACCATTTAACAAACACATACTTTATTCCAGCTAACTTCGCTGACAACTCAATACACAATTATATACATAGAATATTTACAAGCTAGCACTATCATATCAATACCTCGACCTAATCTTAACCTTTTGTTACTGAACTGAGTGAGCAATACTAACCAACTATCAAATCATAGCTATCTATACTTACAGTATTGTAGAGACCATCACTTTTGCTGCTTGCTTCTATTAATGAACAGACCAACACCACACTCTCGTATAAAGATAACAGCCGAAGCTGACGACGACGATTCACGCTTGCATCTCTTCTGACTTCTGCCGAACGCTTGCCGCATTTAGAGTCCTGGCCGGTCGGGACTCTCTAATACAGAGTTGAGGCATTTCGTGCATAAATTAATATAATGAACAGTAGAATTAGCATACAATAATAGAATCCTCACAGCATCCATTTCCATCCATGTTTAGTTTCAAATTATTTCGATTAAATGATGCATAACATTAATTTCTACATATTATGTTTTATTTTTAATTCATATTTTTATAAAATATTGATTTGTTTTTATTAGAGATTTCATGAGTATAGATTACTTTTATGTGTAATACTGAAACATCCAAAAGAATCCATTTCCATCCTTGTTTAGTTTTAAATTATTTTAATTAAAAGAGGCACACCATTCATTTGCTCATATTTTGTTTCATTATTAAGTCATTTTTTCATTAAATAATAATTATTTTTATGCGATTTCACGAGTATAATTGAAACATCCAATTCCATCCATGTTACTTTTCATAGAATTGTAATTTATATAAACAGAGCTTTTATATTTTTACAATTATTATATTATTTTATAATTTATAAAAATGATTTTTTTTTTGAAAAAAATAAAAATAAATGAGGTATTTATTGCACTTTTAGTTTTCGTCCTCTTATTTTCTTGGTAATGAAATATTCCAAAAGCAGTTTTCTCATTGAATCTTAACAGGATAACTCATTTTGTTCTTCCTCTTCCCTTTTAGATATTTAGTGTCATAGATAAGCATTAAAATAATTGTATTTATCAAAAATATTTTATATTACTTTTTACAGCTTTAAATTCTAAACTCAATCAATATGTTGCAACTTATTAATGTTTTTTCTCTATGTTACAATTAAAAACTTTAAAGTGTCAGCTACTGTCATATTATGTTTTATTTATAAATTAAAATATATAGTGTTATTATAAAAATTAAGAGTTGTTACTGAAATGCTACTGAAAACAGTTGGGTTACTGACTAGACCATGCAGGGGTTGGCATCTCTGCATTGGACTTAATGTAGGCTAAAAACAACATTTGGCCGGCACAGGGTATTGGATCTGGGTTTCTTTAATTTGCTGAACTAATGTTTGTGCTCAGATTCACAAGATGCATTTTTTACCTATAAACAGGGTTGGTACAAGTCACAGCCGGTCTACACACAGGCCGTGGCGCCACTGAGGAGAAATTGTCGTGACATCACGGTAAGAGGGGAACATTCGGAAATAAGAGAACAAAATTCCAAGCGCGGTCAGCGTCCCTCGTGGAGTGGTTGATAATTGCAAAACGTTTTTGAGGTTTTCGGAATGTTCTATTAGTTTTATATCATCGTGTTTTGTGCATAATAAGTTGTTCTTATGTTTTATTATCATTTAACTAACGTTCATGGGTGCTTCAGAGCCATTTTTTAAATAGTTTATGTCTGCGTAATTATCAATACCTCGCACGTGTTCCGTTCCCGGTTGCCGGTCGAACTATACGGCAATTTCTAAAAGTATAATGACTTTTCAACAAGAGCAGCAAAACAACAGCCTGGCAACTTTAGAAGATATCAAGGTTTATTTTTGTATTATTCAAGGAGAAAATTGGACCCACCTTTCAATCGATGACAAGCAGTATCATTTTAAAGTTCGCATTAATGCATCATCTGTGCCATGTGTTATTGGGAGTATCAGCATATGCCAAGAAAAAACGTTCGATGTGTTTTTTGAAAATCTCTAGTGCAGTGAGAAGCAGCTACAAAAATGTGGAATACAATTTAACCTAATTACAAATAAACGTTATCTGGATTTATTAATAAGTGCATGTGAAACTGTGCATTCTACTCTATCACAACTTTATTATATCGAAGCCGCAGTGAAGTTGTTGGAGAAACAGAAGCAGGTATGTTTAGAAATTTGCACCGCCAAATTAGACTTACTGAACAAGTAAAACTGCTAGAAAAACCAAAAAATCAGCTTCGATTTTCACAAGAACTGTTTATTCTATGCTTTAAAATATACTTATCTAGTTCTTCGTGCTATAAGACATTTAGAAATTCAAAGGTGTTGATATTGCCTCATGTGAGAACATTAAGTAGAATTTCAAAAAAGTTAAATGTGGATTCAGATTTTTTTTAATCATTGTAATAGTTATTTAAAACGTATGGTACAATGTTTAAACGAAGACCACGTTGATCCTAGGTTATACGTTTAAATGTGGTAAAGTTACCGGTGATTGTTTTGATAGTAATGAAAAAGCAAAAACTGCCCAAGTGTTTTTGATTACATCTATGTTTTCGAATTAAGACGTAATAGCAATTGCCCCAGTTTCAACATTTACGGGACAAAAGCTCTATAATTTGGCATCTATGTTAATTTGCAAGTTAAAAGAACTTGACCTTAATGTATTGTCTGTTATTACTGATAACAACAATATTAATAGAAGCATGTTTGCTTTTTTTAAGAAACACGATAAATTTAATGATGCTGTATATAATTCAAGTAATCCTGATATACCTCTGTATTTGATGTATGATCCTGTTCATTTTTTAAAATCTATAAGAAATAATTGGTTAAATGTAAAAGACACTAAATTGCAGTACCCTGATTTCCAAAATAATGAAAACCTTAAACAGGCAAATTTTTCTGATTTACGGAATTTATACAACTTTGAAAAATATAAACTCCTAAAATTTTCTCACGTGTTAACATTAAAATCATTATATCCATCTGACATTGAGAGGCAAAAAGTATCCCTTGCATTAAAAGTATTCAATATTCAAAATTCTAAATATTTATTAGAAATCAATTGAAGTGATTTTTCTCATCAGTAATGTGAAAATATTTCAAATTATATGTATAAATAGAATTGTCACACAATATTTTTTTGCTATTATACATATGGTTGTAAAAATTTTGATGTCATATTAATTGCATTGTTTACAGTAGTAGAACAAAAAATGAAAGCTACTTAATATTCATTAACACTGGGTTTGTAACTGTCAAAGGATCTAGATTATATATAATTTTGTAATCATTTAGACAGAGTAGTTCTTGCTTTGTGGGAGCTCCAGTAAAAAAATATATCCCCCCCCCCCATCTAAGTTTAGATAATCTCTATGAAATTAACTGTGCTAAAATTTAGGCATAGAAATGAGTAAAAGTGTAATTAGTTTGAAATATTTTTTAACTCTCAATTTGCAAGTTTTCCCGAGTTAGCGAGAGTTCCCCTTCTAGCGTCACATCATGATTCTGGCGCCACGGCCTGTGTGTAGACCGACTGCGTACAAGTCCTTGAAAATGAGCAGACCATTTTCAAAGTACTTAAAAGTACTTGAAAACATAAAACATCCTTGGAAACTTCTTGAATATTTTCTTCCGGTGGAGAAAGGACAAATTATGCGAAGCCGGCCGTAAATCATTTTCCCCTATTTCACGGACCTATCCTTATTTTCCCCGAAACTCCAATTTCATATTTACAAACCTGGTACTGTTAACAACAAACAACACCCCACCGTGCAAATTTCCCTTTATATGAGTTGTCAAAATACAGGATGATTTGTATATGAGTAATGACTTTGTTTATGTTGTGTCTGTCAAAATACAGAAAGATTGAAGAGAAGGAAAAGTTGTGTCTTGATTAACACATTGCAGGGAAACATGGGAGAACTATTATTTAATTACTGCCTTCGGTGAATAGCTCGTCGCTTTTTAAAAAAGCTCTTAACTTCTATTATGTTGCGTCTGTCAAAATACAAAAAGATTGAAGAGAAGGAAAAGTTGTGTCTTGATTAACACATTGCAGGGAAATATGGGAGAACTATTATTTAATTACTGCCTTCGGTGAATAGCTCGTCGCTTTTTGAAAAAGCTCTTAACTTCTATTATGTTGTGTCTGTCAAAATACAAAAAGATTGAAGAGAAGGAAAAGTTGTGTCTTGATTAACACATTGCAGGGAAATATGGGAGAACTATTATTTAATTACTGCCTTCGGTGAATAGCTCGTCGCTTTTTAAAAAAGCTCTTAACTTCTATTATGTTGCGTCTGTCAAAATACAAAAAGATTGAAGAGAAGGAAAAGTTGTGTCTTGATTAACACATTGCAGGGAAATATGGGAGAACTATTATTTAATTACTGCCTTCGGTGAATAGCTCGTCGCTTTTTGAAAAAGCTCTTAACTTCTATTATGTTGTGTCTGTCAAAATACAAAAAGATTGAAGAGAAGGAAAAGTTGTGTCTTGATTAACACATTGTAGGGAAATATGGGAGAACTATTATTTAATTACTGCCTTCGGTGAATAGCTCGTCGCTTTTTGAAAAAGTTCTTAACTTCTATTATGTTGTGTCTGTCAAAATACAAAAAGATTGAAGAGAAGGAAAAGTTGTGTCTTGATTAACACATTGCAGGGAAATATGGGAGAACTATTATTTAATTACTGCCTTCGGTGAATAGCTCGTCGCTTTTTGAAAAAGCTCTTAACTTCTATTATGTTGCGTCTGTCAAAATACAAAAAGATTGAAGAGAAGGAAAAGTTGTGTCTTGATTAACACATTGCAGGGAAATATGGGAGAACTATTATTTAATTACTGCCTTCGGTGAATAGCTCGTCGCTTTTTGAAAAAGCTCTTAACTTCTATTATGTTGTGTCTGTCAAAATACAAAAAGATTGAAGAGAAGGAAAAGTTGTGTCTTGATTAACACATTGCAGGGAAATATGGGAGAACTATTATTTAATTACTGCCTTCGGTGAATAGCTCGTCGCTTTTTAAAAAAGCTCTTAACTTCTATTATGTTGCGTCTGTCAAAATACAAAAAGATTGAAGAGAAGGAAAAGTTGTGTCTTGATTAACACATTGCAGGGAAATATGGGAGAACTATTATTTAATTACTGCCTTCGGTGAATAGCTCGTCGCTTTTTGAAAAAGCTCTTAACTTCTATTATGTTGTGTCTGTCAAAATACAAAAAGATTGAAGAGAAGGAAAAGTCTGTTCTTGATTAACACATTGTAGGGAAATATGGGAGAACTATTATTTAATTACTGCCTTCGGTGAATAGCTTGTCGCTTTTTGAAAAAGCTCTTAACTTCTATTATGTTGTGTCTGTCAAAATACAAAAAGATTGAAGAGAAGGAAAAGTTGTGTCTTGATTAACACATTGTAGGGAAATATGGGAGAACTATTATTTAATTACTGCCTTCGGTGAATAGCTCGTCGCTTTTTGAAAAAGCTCTTAACTTCTATTATGTTGTGTCTGTCAAAATTCAAAAAGATTGAAGAGAAGGAAAAGTTGTGTCTTGATTAACACATTGCAGGGAAATATGGGAGAACTATTATTTAATTACTGCCTTCGGTGAATAGCTCGTCGCTTTTTGAAAAAGCTCTTAACTTCTATTATGTTGTGTCTGTCAAAATACAAAAAGATTGAAGAGAAGGAAAAGTTGTGTCTTGATTAACACATTGCAGGGAAATATGGGAGAACTATTATTTAATTACTGCCTTCGGTGAATAGCTCGTCGCTTTTTAAAAAAGCTCTTAACTTCTATTATGTTGTGTCTGTCAAAATACAAAAAGATTGAAGAGAAGGAAAAGTTGTGTCTTGATTAACACATTGCAGGGAAATATGGGAGAACTATTATTTAATTACTGCCTTCGGTGAATAGCTCGTCGCTTTTTGAAAAAGCTCTTAACTTCTATTATGTTGTGTCTGTCAAAATACAAAAAGATTGAAGAGAAGGAAAAGTTGTGTCTTGATTAACACATTGCAGGGAAATATGGGAGAACTATTATTTAATTACTGCCTTCGGTGAATAGCTCGTCGCTTTTTAAAAAAGCTCTTAACTTCTATTATGTTGCGTCTGTCAAAATACAAAAAGATTGAAGAGAAGGAAAAGTTGTGTCTTGATTAACACATTGCAGGGAAATATGGGAGAACTATTATTTAATTACTGCCTTCGGTGAATAGCTCGTCGCTTTTTGAAAAAGCTCTTAAATTCTATTATGTTGTGTCTGTCAAAATACAAAAAGATTGAAGAGAAGGAAAAGTCTGTTCTTGATTAACACATTGTAGGGAAATATGGGAGAACTATTATTTAATTACTGCCTTCGGTAAATAGCTCGTCGCTTTTTGAAAAAGCTCTTAAATTCTATTATGTTGTGTCTGTCAAAATACAAAAAGATTGAAGAGAAGGAAAAGTTGTGTCTTGATTAACACATTGTAGGGAAATATGGGAGAACTATTATTTAATTACTGCCTTCGGTGAATAGCTCGTCGCTTTTTGAAAAAGCTCTTAACTTCTATAATGTTGTGTCTGTCAAAATACAAAAAGATTGAAGAGAAGGAAAAGTTGTGTCTTGATTAACACATTGTAGGGATATATGGGAGAACTATTATTTAATTACTGCCTTCGGTGAATAGCTCGTCGCTTTTTAAAAAAGCTCTTAACTTCTATTATGTTGTGTCTGTCAAAATACAAAAAGATTGAAGAGAAGGAAAAGTTGTGTCTTGATTAACACATTGCAGGGAAATATGGGAGAACTATTATTTAATTACTGCCTTCGGTGAATAGCTCGTCGCTTTTTGAAAAAGCTCTTAACTTCTATTATGTTGTGTCTGTCAAAATACAAAAAGATTGAAGAGAAGGAAAAGTTGTGTCTTGATTAACACATTGTAGGGAAATATGGGAGAACTATTATTTAATTACTGCCTTCGGTGAATAGCTCGTTGCTTTTTAAAAAAGCTCCTAACTTCTATTATGTTGTGTCTGTCAAAATACAAAAAGATTGAAGAGAAGGAAAAGTTGTGTCTTGATTAACACATTGCAGGGAAATATGGGAGAACTATTATTTAATTACTGCCTTCGGTGAATAGCTCGTCGCTTTTTAAAAAAGCTCTTAACTTCTATTATGTTGCGTCTGTCAAAATACAAAAAGATTGAAGAGAAGGAAAAGTTGTGTCTTGATTAACACATTGCAGGGAAATATGGGAGAACTATTATTTAATTACTGCCTTCGGTGAATAGCTCGTCGCTTTTTGAAAAAGCTCTTAACTGCTATTATGTTGTGTCTGTCAAAATACAAAAAGATTGAAGAGAAGGAAAAGTTGTGTCTTGATTAACACATTGCAGGGAAATATGGGAGAACTATTATTTAATTACTGCCTTCGGTGAATAGCTCGTCGCTTTTTAAAAAAGCTCTTAACTTCTATTATGTTGCGTCTGTCAAAATACAAAAAGATTGAAGAGAAGGAAAAGTTGTGTCTTGATTAACACATTGCAGGGAAATATGGGAGAACTATTATTTAATTACTGCCTTCGGTGAATAGCTCGTCGCTTTTTGAAAAAGCTCTTAACTTCTATTATGTTGTGTCTGTCAAAATACAAAAAGATTGAAGAGAAGGAAAAGTCTGTTCTTGATTAACACATTGTAGGGAAATATGGGAGAACTATTATTTAATTACTGCCTTCGGTGAATAGCTTGTCGCTTTTTGAAAAAGCTCTTAACTTCTATTATGTTGTGTCTGTCAAAATACAAAAAGATTGAAGAGAAGGAAAAGTTGTGTCTTGATTAACACATTGTAGGGAAATATGGGAGAACTATTATTTAATTACTGCCTTCGGTGAATAGCTCGTCGCTTTTTGAAAAAGCTCTTAACTTCTATTATGTTGTGTCTGTCAAAATACAAAAAGATTGAAGAGAAGGAAAAGTTGTGTCTTGATTAACACATTGCAGGGAAATATGGGAGAACTATTATTTAATTACTGCCTTCGGTGAATAGCTCGTCGCTTTTTAAAAAAGCTCTTAACTTCTATAATGTTGTGTCTGTCAAAATACAAAAAGATTGAAGAGAAGGAAAAGTTGTGTCTTGATTAACACATTGTAGGGATATATGGGAGAACTATTATTTAATTACTGCCTTCGGTGAATAGCTCGTCGCTTTTTAAAAAAGCTCTTAACTTCTATTATGTTGTGTCTGTCAAAATACAAAAAGATTGAAGAGAAGGAAAAGTTGTGTCTTGATTAACACATTGCAGGGAAATATGGGAGAACTATTATTTAATTACTGCCTTCGGTGAATAGCTCGTCGCTTTTTGAAAAAGCTCTTAACTTCTATTATGTTGTGTCTGTCAAAATACAAAAAGATTGAAGAGAAGGAAAAGTTGTGTCTTGATTAACACATTGTAGGGAAATATGGGAGAACTATTATTTAATTACTGCCTTCGGTGAATAGCTCGTTGCTTTTTAAAAAAGCTCCTAACTTCTATTATGTTGTGTCTGTCAAAATACAAAAAGATTGAAGAGAAGGAAAAGTTGTGTCTTGATTAACACATTGCAGGGAAATATGGGAGAACTATTATTTAATTACTGCCTTCGGTGAATAGCTCGTCGCTTTTTAAAAAAGCTCTTAACTTCTATTATGTTGCGTCTGTCAAAATACAAAAAGATTGAAGAGAAGGAAAAGTTGTGTCTTGATTAACACATTGCAGGGAAATATGGGAGAACTATTATTTAATTACTGCCTTCGGTGAATAGCTCGTCGCTTTTTGAAAAAGCTCTTAACTGCTATTATGTTGTGTCTGTCAAAATACAAAAAGATTGAAGAGAAGGAAAAGTTGTGTCTTGATTAACACATTGCAGGGAAATATGGGAGAACTATTATTTAATTACTGCCTTCGGTGAATAGCTCGTCGCTTTTTAAAAAAGCTCTTAACTTCTATTATGTTGCGTCTGTCAAAATACAAAAAGATTGAAGAGAAGGAAAAGTTGTGTCTTGATTAACACATTGCAGGGAAATATGGGAGAACTATTATTTAATTACTGCCTTCGGTGAATAGCTCGTCGCTTTTTGAAAAAGCTCTTAACTTCTATTATGTTGTGTCTGTCAAAATACAAAAAGATTGAAGAGAAGGAAAAGTCTGTTCTTGATTAACACATTGTAGGGAAATATGGGAGAACTATTATTTAATTACTGCCTTCGGTGAATAGCTTGTCGCTTTTTGAAAAAGCTCTTAACTTCTATTATGTTGTGTCTGTCAAAATACAAAAAGATTGAAGAGAAGGAAAAGTTGTGTCTTGATTAACACATTGTAGGGAAATATGGGAGAACTATTATTTAATTACTGCCTTCGGTGAATAGCTCGTCGCTTTTTAAAAAAGCTCTTAACTTCTATTATGTTGCGTCTGTCAAAATACAAAAAGATTGAAGAGAAGGAAAAGTTGTGTCTTGATTAACACATTGCAGGGAAATATGGGAGAACTATTATTTAATTACTGCCTTCGGTGAATAGCTCGTCGCTTTTTGAAAAAGCTCTTAACTTCTATTATGTTGTGTCTGTCAAAATACAAAAAGATTGAAGAGAAGGAAAAGTTGTGTCTTGATTAACACATTGCAGGGAAATATGGGAGAACTATTATTTAATTACTGCCTTCGGTGAATAGCTCGTCGCTTTTTAAAAAAGCTCTTAACTTCTATTATGTTGCGTCTGTCAAAATACAAAAAGATTGAAGAGAAGGAAAAGTTGTGTCTTGATTAACACATTGCAGGGAAATATGGGAGAACTATTATTTAATTACTGCCTTCGGTGAATAGCTCGTCGCTTTTTGAAAAAGCTCTTAAATTCTATTATGTTGTGTCTGTCAAAATACAAAAAGATTGAAGAGAAGGAAAAGTCTGTTCTTGATTAACACATTGTAGGGAAATATGGGAGAACTATTATTTAATTACTGCCTTCGGTAAATAGCTCGTCGCTTTTTGAAAAAGCTCTTAAATTCTATTATGTTGTGTCTGTCAAAATACAAAAAGATTGAAGAGAAGGAAAAGTTGTGTCTTGATTAACACATTGTAGGGAAATATGGGAGAACTATTATTTAATTACTGCCTTCGGTGAATAGCTCGTCGCTTTTTGAAAAAGCTCTTAACTTCTATAATGTTGTGTCTGTCAAAATACAAAAAGATTGAAGAGAAGGAAAAGTTGTGTCTTGATTAACACATTGTAGGGATATATGGGAGAACTATTATTTAATTACTGCCTTCGGTGAATAGCTCGTCGCTTTTTAAAAAAGCTCTTAACTTCTATTATGTTGTGTCTGTCAAAATACAAAAAGATTGAAGAGAAGGAAAAGTTGTGTCTTGATTAACACATTGCAGGGAAATATGGGAGAACTATTATTTAATTACTGCCTTCGGTGAATAGCTCGTCGCTTTTTGAAAAAGCTCTTAACTTCTATTATGTTGTGTCTGTCAAAATACAAAAAGATTGAAGAGAAGGAAAAGTTGTGTCTTGATTAACACATTGTAGGGAAATATGGGAGAACTATTATTTAATTACTGCCTTCGGTGAATAGCTCGTTGCTTTTTAAAAAAGCTCCTAACTTCTATTATGTTGTGTCTGTCAAAATACAAAAAGATTGAAGAGAAGGAAAAGTTGTGTCTTGATTAACACATTGCAGGGAAATATGGGAGAACTATTATTTAATTACTGCCTTCGGTGAATAGCTCGTCGCTTTTTAAAAAAGCTCTTAACTTCTATTATGTTGCGTCTGTCAAAATACAAAAAGATTGAAGAGAAGGAAAAGTTGTGTCTTGATTAACACATTGCAGGGAAATATGGGAGAACTATTATTTAATTACTGCCTTCGGTGAATAGCTCGTCGCTTTTTGAAAAAGCTCTTAACTTCTATTATGTTGTGTCTGTCAAAATACAAAAAGATTGAAGAGAAGGAAAAGTTGTGTCTTGATTAACACATTGCAGGGAAATATGGGAGAACTATTATTTAATTACTGCCTTCGGTGAATAGCTCGTCGCTTTTTAAAAAAGCTCTTAACTTCTATTATGTTGCGTCTGTCAAAATACAAAAAGATTGAAGAGAAGGAAAAGTTGTGTCTTGATTAACACATTGCAGGGAAATATGGGAGAACTATTATTTAATTACTGCCTTCGGTGAATAGCTCGTCGCTTTTTGAAAAAGCTCTTAACTTCTATTATGTTGTGTCTGTCAAAATACAAAAAGATTGAAGAGAAGGAAAAGTCTGTTCTTGATTAACACATTGCAGGGAAATATGGGAGAACTATTATTTAATTACTGCCTTCGGTGAATAGCTCGTCGCTTTTTGAAAAAGCTCTTAACTTCTATTATGTTGTGTCTGTCAAAATACAAAAAGATTGAAGAGAAGGAAAAGTTGTGTCTTGATTAACACATTGCAGGGAAATATGGGAGAACTATTATTTAATTACTGCCTTCGGTGAATAGCTCGTCGCTTTTTAAAAAAGCTCTTAACTTCTATTATGTTGCGTCTGTCAAAATACAAAAAGATTGAAGAGAAGGAAAAGTTGTGTCTTGATTAACACATTGCAGGGAAATATGGGAGAACTATTATTTAATTACTGCCTTCGGTGAATAGCTCGTCGCTTTTTGAAAAAGCTCTTAAATTCTATTATGTTGTGTCTGTCAAAATACAAAAAGATTGAAGAGAAGGAAAAGTCTGTTCTTGATTAACACATTGTAGGGAAATATGGGAGAACTATTATTTAATTACTGCCTTCGGTAAATAGCTCGTCGCTTTTTGAAAAAGCTCTTAAATTCTATTATGTTGTGTCTGTCAAAATACAAAAAGATTGAAGAGAAGGAAAAGTTGTGTCTTGATTAACACATTGTAGGGAAATATGGGAGAACTATTATTTAATTACTGCCTTCGGTGAATAGCTCGTCGCTTTTTGAAAAAGCTCTTAACTTCTATAATGTTGTGTCTGTCAAAATACAAAAAGATTGAAGAGAAGGAAAAGTTGTGTCTTGATTAACACATTGTAGGGATATATGGGAGAACTATTATTTAATTACTGCCTTCGGTGAATAGCTCGTCGCTTTTTAAAAAAGCTCTTAACTTCTATTATGTTGTGTCTGTCAAAATACAAAAAGATTGAAGAGAAGGAAAAGTTGTGTCTTGATTAACACATTGCAGGGAAATATGGGAGAACTATTATTTAATTACTGCCTTCGGTGAATAGCTCGTCGCTTTTTGAAAAAGCTCTTAACTTCTATTATGTTGTGTCTGTCAAAATACAAAAAGATTGAAGAGAAGGAAAAGTTGTGTCTTGATTAACACATTGTAGGGAAATATGGGAGAACTATTATTTAATTACTGCCTTCGGTGAATAGCTCGTTGCTTTTTAAAAAAGCTCCTAACTTCTATTATGTTGTGTCTGTCAAAATACAAAAAGATTGAAGAGAAGGAAAAGTTGTGTCTTGATTAACACATTGCAGGGAAATATGGGAGAACTATTATTTAATTACTGCCTTCGGTGAATAGCTCGTCGCTTTTTAAAAAAGCTCTTAACTTCTATTATGTTGCGTCTGTCAAAATACAAAAAGATTGAAGAGAAGGAAAAGTTGTGTCTTGATTAACACATTGCAGGGAAATATGGGAGAACTATTATTTAATTACTGCCTTCGGTGAATAGCTCGTCGCTTTTTGAAAAAGCTCTTAACTTCTATTATGTTGTGTCTGTCAAAATACAAAAAGATTGAAGAGAAGGAAAAGTTGTGTCTTGATTAACACATTGCAGGGAAATATGGGAGAACTATTATTTAATTACTGCCTTCGGTGAATAGCTCGTCGCTTTTTAAAAAAGCTCTTAACTTCTATTATGTTGCGTCTGTCAAAATACAAAAAGATTGAAGAGAAGGAAAAGTTGTGTCTTGATTAACACATTGCAGGGAAATATGGGAGAACTATTATTTAATTACTGCCTTCGGTGAATAGCTCGTCGCTTTTTGAAAAAGCTCTTAACTTCTATTATGTTGTGTCTGTCAAAATACAAAAAGATTGAAGAGAAGGAAAAGTCTGTTCTTGATTAACACATTGTAGGGAAATATGGGAGAACTATTATTTAATTACTGCCTTCGGTGAATAGCTTGTCGCTTTTTGAAAAAGCTCTTAACTTCTATTATGTTGTGTCTGTCAAAATACAAAAAGATTGAAGAGAAGGAAAAGTTGTGTCTTGATTAACACATTGTAGGGAAATATGGGAGAACTATTATTTAATTACTGCCTTCGGTGAATAGCTCGTCGCTTTTTGAAAAAGCTCTTAACTTCTATTATGTTGTGTCTGTCAAAATTCAAAAAGATTGAAGAGAAGGAAAAGTTGTGTCTTGATTAACACATTGCAGGGAAATATGGGAGAACTATTATTTAATTACTGCCTTCGGTGAATAGCTCGTCGCTTTTTGAAAAAGCTCTTAACTTCTATTATGTTGTGTCTGTCAAAATACAAAAAGATTGAAGAGAAGGAAAAGTTGTGTCTTGATTAACACATTGCAGGGAAATATGGGAGAACTATTATTTAATTACTGCCTTCGGTGAATAGCTCGTCGCTTTTTAAAAAAGCTCTTAACTTCTATTATGTTGCGTCTGTCAAAATACAAAAAGATTGAAGAGAAGGAAAAGTTGTGTCTTGATTAACACATTGCAGGGAAATATGGGAGAACTATTATTTAATTACTGCCTTCGGTGAATAGCTCGTCGCTTTTTGAAAAAGCTCTTAACTTCTATTATGTTGTGTCTGTCAAAATACAAAAAGATTGAAGAGAAGGAAAAGTTGTGTCTTGATTAACACATTGCAGGGAAATATGGGAGAACTATTATTTAATTACTGCCTTCGGTGAATAGCTCGTCGCTTTTTAAAAAAGCTCTTAACTTCTATTATGTTGCGTCTGTCAAAATACAAAAAGATTGAAGAGAAGGAAAAGTTGTGTCTTGATTAACACATTGCAGGGAAATATGGGAGAACTATTATTTAATTACTGCCTTCGGTGAATAGCTCGTCGCTTTTTGAAAAAGCTCTTAAATTCTATTATGTTGTGTCTGTCAAAATACAAAAAGATTGAAGAGAAGGAAAAGTCTGTTCTTGATTAACACATTGTAGGGAAATATGGGAGAACTATTATTTAATTACTGCCTTCGGTAAATAGCTCGTCGCTTTTTGAAAAAGCTCTTAAATTCTATTATGTTGTGTCTGTCAAAATACAAAAAGATTGAAGAGAAGGAAAAGTTGTGTCTTGATTAACACATTGTAGGGAAATATGGGAGAACTATTATTTAATTACTGCCTTCGGTGAATAGCTTGTCGCTTTTTGAAAAAGCTCTTAACTTCTATAATGTTGTGTCTGTCAAAATACAAAAAGATTGAAGAGAAGGAAAAGTTGTGTCTTGATTAACACATTGTAGGGATATATGGGAGAACTATTATTTAATTACTGCCTTCGGTGAATAGCTCGTCGCTTTTTAAAAAAGCTCTTAACTTCAATTATGTTGTGTCTGTCAAAATACAAAAAGATTGAAGAGAAGGAAAAGTTGTGTCTTGATTAACACATTGCAGGGAAATATGGGAGAACTATTATTTAATTACTGCCTTCGGTGAATAGCTCGTCGCTTTTTGAAAAAGCTCTTAACTTCTATTATGTTGTGTCTGTCAAAATACAAAAAGATTGAAGAGAAGGAAAAGTTGTGTCTTGATTAACACATTGTAGGGAAATATGGGAGAACTATTATTTAATTACTGCCTTCGGTGAATAGCTCGTTGCTTTTTAAAAAAGCTCCTAACTTCTATTATGTTGTGTCTGTCAAAATACAAAAAGATTGAAGAGAAGGAAAAGTTGTGTCTTGATTAACACATTGCAGGGAAATATGGGAGAACTATTATTTAATTACTGCCTTCGGTGAATAGCTCGTCGCTTTTTAAAAAAGCTCTTAACTTCTATTATGTTGCGTCTGTCAAAATACAAAAAGATTGAAGAGAAGGAAAAGTTGTGTCTTGATTAACACATTGCAGGGAAATATGGGAGAACTATTATTTAATTACTGCCTTCGGTGAATAGCTCGTCGCTTTTTGAAAAAGCTCTTAACTTCTATTATGTTGTGTCTGTCAAAATACAAAAAGATTGAAGAGAAGGAAAAGTTGTGTCTTGATTAACACATTGCAGGGAAATATGGGAGAACTATTATTTAATTACTGCCTTCGGTGAATAGCTCGTCGCTTTTTAAAAAAGCTCTTAACTTCTATTATGTTGCGTCTGTCAAAATACAAAAAGATTGAAGAGAAGGAAAAGTTGTGTCTTGATTAACACATTGCAGGGAAATATGGGAGAACTATTATTTAATTACTGCCTTCGGTGAATAGCTCGTCGCTTTTTGAAAAAGCTCTTAACTTCTATTATGTTGTGTCTGTCAAAATACAAAAAGATTGAAGAGAAGGAAAAGTCTGTTCTTGATTAACACATTGTAGGGAAATATGGGAGAACTATTATTTAATTACTGCCTTCGGTGAATAGCTTGTCGCTTTTTGAAAAAGCTCTTAACTTCTATTATGTTGTGTCTGTCAAAATACAAAAAGATTGAAGAGAAGGAAAAGTTGTGTCTTGATTAACACATTGTAGGGAAATATGGGAGAACTATTATTTAATTACTGCCTTCGGTGAATAGCTCGTCGCTTTTTGAAAAAGCTCTTAACTTCTATTATGTTGTGTCTGTCAAAATACAAAAAGATTGAAGAGAAGGAAAAGTTGTGTCTTGATTAACACATTGCAGGGAAATATGGGAGAACTATTATTTAATTACTGCCTTCGGTGAATAGCTCGTCGCTTTTTGAAAAAGCTCTTAACTTCTATTATGTTGTGTCTGTCAAAATACAAAAAGATTGAAGAGAAGGAAAAGTTGTGTCTTGATTAACACATTGCAGGGAAATATGGGAGAACTATTATTTAATTACTGCCTTCGGTGAATAGCTCGTCGCTTTTTAAAAAAGCTCTTAACTTCTATTATGTTGCGTCTGTCAAAATACAAAAAGATTGAAGAGAAGGAAAAGTTGTGTCTTGATTAACACATTGCAGGGAAATATGGGAGAACTATTATTTAATTACTGCCTTCGGTGAATAGCTCGTCGCTTTTTGAAAAAGCTCTTAACTTCTATTATGTTGTGTCTGTCAAAATACAAAAAGATTGAAGAGAAGGAAAAGTTTGTTCTTGATTAACACATTGTAGGGAAATATGGGAGAACTATTATTTAATTACTGCCTTCGGTGAATAGCTTGTCGCTTTTTGAAAAAGCTCTTAACTTCTATTATGTTGTGTCTGTCAAAATACAAAAAGATTGAAGAGAAGGAAAAGTTGTGTCTTGATTAACACATTGTAGGGAAATATGGGAGAACTATTATTTAATTACTGCCTTCGGTGAATAGCTCGTCGCTTTTTAAAAAAGCTCTTAACTTCTATTATGTTGTGTCTGTCAAAATACAAAAAGATTGAAGAGAAGGAAAAGTTGTGTCTTGATTAACACATTGCAGGGAAATATGGGAGAACTATTATTTAATTACTGCCTTCGGTGAATAGCTCGTCGCTTTTTGAAAAAGCTCTTAACTTCTATTATGTTGTGTCTGTCAAAATACAAAAAGATTGAAGAGAAGGAAAAGTTGTGTCTTGATTAACACATTGCAGGGAAATATGGGAGAACTATTATTTAATTACTGCCTTCGGTGAATAGCTCGTCGCTTTTTAAAAAAGCTCTTAACTTCTATTATGTTGCGTCTGTCAAAATACAAAAAGATTGAAGAGAAGGAAAAGTTTGTTCTTGATTAACACATTGTAGGGAAATATGGGAGAACTATTATTTAATTACTGCCTTCGGTGAATAGCTTGTCGCTTTTTGAAAAAGCTCTTAACTTCTATTATGTTGTGTCTGTCAAAATACAAAAAGATTGAAGAGAAGGAAAAGTTGTGTCTTGATTAACACATTGCAGGGAAATATGGGAGAACTATTATTTAATTACTGCCTTCGGTGAATAGCTCGTCGCTTTTTAAAAAAGCTCTTAACTTCTATTATGTTGCGTCTGTCAAAATACAAAAAGATTGAAGAGAAGGAAAAGTTGTGTCTTGATTAACACATTGCAGGGAAATATGGGAGAACTATTATTTAATTACTGCCTTCGGTGAATAGCTCGTCGCTTTTTGAAAAAGCTCTTAACTTCTATTATGTTGTGTCTGTCAAAATTCAAAAAGATTGAAGAGAAGGAAAAGTTGTGTCTTGATTAACACATTGCAGGGAAATATGGGAGAACTATTATTTAATTACTGCCTTCGGTGAATAGCTCGTCGCTTTTTGAAAAAGCTCTTAACTTCTATTATGTTGTGTCTGTCAAAATACAAAAAGATTGAAGAGAAGGAAAAGTTGTGTCTTGATTAACACATTGCAGGGAAATATGGGAGAACTATTATTTAATTACTGCCTTCGGTGAATAGCTCGTCGCTTTTTAAAAAAGCTCTTAACTTCTATTATGTTGCGTCTGTCAAAATACAAAAAGATTGAAGAGAAGGAAAAGTTGTGTCTTGATTAACACATTGCAGGGAAATATGGGAGAACTATTATTTAATTACTGCCTTCGGTGAATAGCTCGTCGCTTTTTGAAAAAGCTCTTAACTTCTATTATGTTGTGTCTGTCAAAATACAAAAAGATTGAAGAGAAGGAAAAGTCTGTTCTTGATTAACACATTGTAGGGAAATATGGGAGAACTATTATTTAATTACTGCCTTCGGTGAATAGCTTGTCGCTTTTTGAAAAAGCTCTTAACTTCTATTATGTTGTGTCTGTCAAAATACAAAAAGATTGAAGAGAAGGAAAAGTTGTGTCTTGATTAACACATTGTAGGGAAATATGGGAGAACTATTATTTAATTACTGCTATCGGTGAATAGCTCGTCGCTTTTTGAAAAAGCTCTTAACTTCTATTATGTTGTGTCTGTCAAAATACAAAAAGATTGAAGAGAAGGAAAAGTTGTGTCTTGATTAACACATTGCAGGGAAATATGGGAGAACTATTATTTAATTACTGCCTTCGGTGAATAGCTCGTCGCTTTTTGAAAAAGCTCTTAACTTCTATTATGTTGTGTCTGTCAAAATACAAAAAGATTGAAGAGAAGGAAAAGTTGTGTCTTGATTAACACATTGCAGGGAAATATGGGAGAACTATTATTTAATTACTGCCTTCGGTGAATAGCTCGTCGCTTTTTAAAAAAGCTCTTAACTTCTATTATGTTGGGTCTGTCAAAATACAAAAAGATTGAAGAGAAGGAAAAGTTGTGTCTTGATTAACACATTGTAGGGAAATATGGGAGAACTATTATTTAATTACTGCCTTCGGTGAATAGCTCGTTGCTTTTTAAAAAAGATCCTAACTTCTATTATGTTGTGTCTGTCAAAATACAAAAAGATTGAAGAGAAGGAAAAGTTGTGTCTTGATTAACACATTGCAGGGAAATATGGGAGAACTATTATTTAATTACTGCCTTCGGTGAATAGCTCGTCGCTTTTTGAAAAAGCTCTTAACTTCTATTATGTTGTGTCTGTCAAAATACAAAAAGATTGAAGAGAAGGAAAAGTTGTGTCTTGATTAACACATTGCAGGGAAATATGGGAGAACTATTATTTAATTACTGCCTTCGGTGAATAGCTCGTCGCTTTTTAAAAAAGCTCTTAACTTCTATTATGTTGCGTCTGTCAAAATACAAAAAGATTGAAGAGAAGGAAAAGTTGTGTCTTGATTAACACATTGCAGGGAAATATGGGAGAACTATTATTTAATTACTGCCTTCGGTGAATAGCTCGTCGCTTTTTGAAAAAGCTCTTAACTTCTATTATGTTGTGTCTGTCAAAATACAAAAAGATTGAAGAGAAGGAAAAGTCTGTTCTTGATTAACACATTGTAGGGAAATATGGGAGAACTATTATTTAATTACTCCCTTCGGTGAATAGCTTGTCGCTTTTTGAAAAAGCTCTTAACTTCTATTATGTTGTGTCTGTCAAAATACAAAAAGATTGAAGAGAAGGAAAAGTTGTGTCTTGATTAACACATTGTAGGGAAATATGGGAGAACTATTATTTAATTACTGCCTTCGGTGAATAGCTCGTCGCTTTTTGAAAAAGCTCTTAACTTCTATTATGTTGTGTCTGTCAAAATACAAAAAGATTGAAGAGAAGGAAAAGTTGTGTCTTGATTAACACATTGCAGGGAAATATGGGAGAACTATTATTTAATTACTGCCTTCGGTGAATAGCTCGTCGCTTTTTGAAAAAGCTCTTAACTTCTATTATGTTGTGTCTGTCAAAATACAAAAAGATTGAAGAGAAGGAAAAGTTGTGTCTTGATTAACACATTGCAGGGAAATATGGGAGAACTATTATTTAATTACTGCCTTCGGTGAATAGCTCGTCGCTTTTTAAAAAAGCTCTTAACTTCTATTATGTTGCGTCTGTCAAAATACAAAAAGATTGAAGAGAAGGAAAAGTTGTGTCTTGATTAACACATTGCAGGGAAATATGGGAGAACTATTATTTAATTACTGCCTTCGGTGAATAGCTCGTCGCTTTTTGAAAAAGCTCTTAACTTCTATTATGTTGTGTCTGTCAAAATACAAAAAGATTGAAGAGAAGGAAAAGTCTGTTCTTGATTAACACATTGTAGGGAAATATGGGAGAACTATTATTTAATTACTGCCTTCGGTGAATAGCTTGTCGCTTTTTGAAAAAGCTCTTAACTTCTATTATGTTGTGTCTGTCAAAATACAAAAAGATTGAAGAGAAGGAAAAGTTGAGTCTTGATTAACACATTGTAGGGAAATATGGGAGAACTATTATTTAATTACTGCCTTCGGTGAATAGCTCGTCGCTTTTTAAAAAAGCTCTTAACTTCTATTATGTTGTGTCTGTCAAAATACAAAAAGATTGAAGAGAAGGAAAAGTTGTGTCTTGATTAACACATTGCAGGGAAATATGGGAGAACTATTATTTAATTACTGCCTTCGGTGAATAGCTCGTCGCTTTTTGAAAAAGCTCTTAACTTCTATTATGTTGTGTCTGTCAAAATACAAAAAGATTGAAGAGAAGGAAAAGTTGTGTCTTGATTAACACATTGCAGGGAAATATGGGAGAACTATTATTTAATTACTGCCTTCGGTGAATAGCTCGTCGCTTTTTAAAAAAGCTCTTAACTTCTATTATGTTGCGTCTGTCAAAATACAAAAAGATTGAAGAGAAGGAAAAGTTGTGTCTTGATTAACACATTGCAGGGAAATATGGGAGAACTATTATTTAATTACTGCCTTCGGTGAATAGCTCGTCGCTTTTTGAAAAAGCTCTTAACTTCTATTATGTTGTGTCTGTCAAAATACAAAAAGATTGAAGAGAAGGAAAAGTCTGTTCTTGATTAACACATTGTAGGGAAATATGGGAGAACTATTATTTAATTACTGCCTTCGGTGAATAGCTTGTCGCTTTTTGAAAAAGCTCTTAACTTCTATTATGTTGTGTCTGTCAAAATACAAAAAGATTGAAGAGAAGGAAAAGTTGTGTCTTGATTAACACATTGTAGGGAAATATGGGAGAACTATTATTTAATTACTGCCTTCGGTGAATAGCTCGTCGCTTTTTGAAAAAGCTCTTAACTTCTATTATGTTGTGTCTGTCAAAATTCAAAAAGATTGAAGAGAAGGAAAAGTTGTGTCTTGATTAACACATTGCAGGGAAATATGGGAGAACTATTATTTAATTACTGCCTTCGGTGAATAGCTCGTCGCTTTTTGAAAAAGCTCTTAACTTCTATTATGTTGTGTCTGTCAAAATACAAAAAGATTGAAGAGAAGGAAAAGTTGTGTCTTGATTAACACATTGCAGGGAAATATGGGAGAACTATTATTTAATTACTGCCTTCGGTGAATAGCTCGTCGCTTTTTAAAAAAGCTCTTAACTTCTATTATGTTGCGTCTGTCAAAATACAAAAAGATTGAAGAGAAGGAAAAGTTGTGTCTTGATTAACACATTGCAGGGAAATATGGGAGAACTATTATTTAATTACTGCCTTCGGTGAATAGCTCGTCGCTTTTTGAAAAAGCTCTTAACTTCTATTATGTTGTGTCTGTCAAAATACAAAAAGATTGAAGAGAAGGAAAAGTCTGTTCTTGATTAACACATTGTAGGGAAATATGGGAGAACTATTATTTAATTACTGCCTTCGGTGAATAGCTTGTCGCTTTTTGAAAAAGCTCTTAACTTCTATTATGTTGTGTCTGTCAAAATACAAAAAGATTGAAGAGAAGGAAAAGTTGTGTCTTGATTAACACATTGTAGGGAAATATGGGAGAACTATTATTTAATTACTGCCTTCGGTGAATAGCTCGTCGCTTTTTGAAAAAGCTCTTAACTTCTATTATGTTGTGTCTGTCAAAATACAAAAAGATTGAAGAGAAGGAAAAGTTGTGTCTTGATTAACACATTGCAGGGAAATATGGGAGAACTATTATTTAATTACTGCCTTCGGTGAATAGCTCGTCGCTTTTTAAAAAAGCTCTTAACTTCTATTATGTTGCGTCTGTCAAAATACAAAAAGATTGAAGAGAAGGAAAAGTTGTGTCTTGATTAACACATTGCAGGGAAATATGGGAGAACTATTATTTAATTACTGCCTTCGGTGAATAGCTCGTCGCTTTTTGAAAAAGCTCTTAACTTCTATTATGTTGTGTCTGTCAAAATACAAAAAGATTGAAGAGAAGGAAAAGTCTGTTCTTGATTAACACATTGTAGGGAAATATGGGAGAACTATTATTTAATTACTGCCTTCGGTGAATAGCTTGTCGCTTTTTGAAAAAGCTCTTAACTTCTATTATGTTGTGTCTGTCAAAATACAAAAAGATTGAAGAGAAGGAAAAGTTGTGTCTTGATTAACACATTGTAGGGAAATATGGGAGAACTATTATTTAATTACTGCTATCGGTGAATAGCTCGTCGCTTTTTGAAAAAGCTCTTAACTTCTATTATGTTGTGTCTGTCAAAATACAAAAAGATTGAAGAGAAGGAAAAGTTGTGTCTTGATTAACACATTGCAGGGAAATATGGGAGAACTATTATTTAATTACTGCCTTCGGTGAATAGCTCGTCGCTTTTTGAAAAAGCTCTTAACTTCTATTATGTTGTGTCTGTCAAAATACAAAAAGATTGAAGAGAAGGAAAAGTTGTGTCTTGATTAACACATTGCAGGGAAATATGGGAGAACTATTATTTAATTACTGCCTTCGGTGAATAGCTCGTCGCTTTTTAAAAAAGCTCTTAACTTCTATTATGTTGGGTCTGTCAAAATACAAAAAGATTGAAGAGAAGGAAAAGTTGTGTCTTGATTAACACATTGTAGGGAAATATGGGAGAACTATTATTTAATTACTGCCTTCGGTGAATAGCTCGTCGCTTTTTAAAAAAGCTCCTAACTTCTATTATGTTGTGTCTGTCAAAATACAAAAAGATTGAAGAGAAGGAAAAGTTGTGTCTTGATTAACACATTGCAGGGAAATATGGGAGAACTATTATTTAATTACTGCCTTCGGTGAATAGCTCGTCGCTTTTTGAAAAAGCTCTTAACTTCTATTATGTTGTGTCTGTCAAAATACAAAAAGATTGAAGAGAAGGAAAAGTTGTGTCTTGATTAACACATTGCAGGGAAATATGGGAGAACTATTATTTAATTACTGCCTTCGGTGAATAGCTCGTCGCTTTTTAAAAAAGCTCTTAACTTCTATTATGTTGCGTCTGTCAAAATACAAAAAGATTGAAGAGAAGGAAAAGTTGTGTCTTGATTAACACATTGCAGGGAAATATGGGAGAACTATTATTTAATTACTGCCTTCGGTGAATAGCTCGTCGCTTTTTGAAAAAGCTCTTAACTTCTATTATGTTGTGTCTGTCAAAATACAAAAAGATTGAAGAGAAGGAAAAGTCTGTTCTTGATTAACACATTGTAGGGAAATATGGGAGAACTATTATTTAATTACTCCCTTCGGTGAATAGCTTGTCGCTTTTTGAAAAAGCTCTTAACTTCTATTATGTTGTGTCTGTCAAAATACAAAAAGATTGAAGAGAAGGAAAAGTTGTGTCTTGATTAACACATTGTAGGGAAATATGGGAGAACTATTATTTAATTACTGCCTTCGGTGAATAGCTCGTCGCTTTTTGAAAAAGCTCTTAACTTCTATTATGTTGTGTCTGTCAAAATACAAAAAGATTGAAGAGAAGGAAAAGTTGTGTCTTGATTAACACATTGCAGGGAAATATGGGAGAACTATTATTTAATTACTGCCTTCGGTGAATAGCTCGTCGCTTTTTGAAAAAGCTCTTAACTTCTATTATGTTGTGTCTGTCAAAATACAAAAAGATTGAAGAGAAGGAAAAGTTGTGTCTTGATTAACACATTGCAGGGAAATATGGGAGAACTATTATTTAATTACTGCCTTCGGTGAATAGCTCGTCGCTTTTTAAAAAAGCTCTTAACTTCTATTATGTTGCGTCTGTCAAAATACAAAAAGATTGAAGAGAAGGAAAAGTTGTGTCTTGATTAACACATTGCAGGGAAATATGGGAGAACTATTATTTAATTACTGCCTTCGGTGAATAGCTCGTCGCTTTTTGAAAAAGCTCTTAACTTCTATTATGTTGTGTCTGTCAAAATACAAAAAGATTGAAGAGAAGGAAAAGTCTGTTCTTGATTAACACATTGTAGGGAAATATGGGAGAACTATTATTTAATTACTGCCTTCGGTGAATAGCTTGTCGCTTTTTGAAAAAGCTCTTAACTTCTATTATGTTGTGTCTGTCAAAATACAAAAAGATTGAAGAGAAGGAAAAGTTGAGTCTTGATTAACACATTGTAGGGAAATATGGGAGAACTATTATTTAATTACTGCCTTCGGTGAATAGCTCGTCGCTTTTTAAAAAAGCTCTTAACTTCTATTATGTTGTGTCTGTCAAAATACAAAAAGATTGAAGAGAAGGAAAAGTTGTGTCTTGATTAACACATTGCAGGGAAATATGGGAGAACTATTATTTAATTACTGCCTTCGGTGAATAGCTCGTCGCTTTTTGAAAAAGCTCTTAACTTCTATTATGTTGTGTCTGTCAAAATACAAAAAGATTGAAGAGAAGGAAAAGTTGTGTCTTGATTAACACATTGCAGGGAAATATGGGAGAACTATTATTTAATTACTGCCTTCGGTGAATAGCTCGTCGCTTTTTAAAAAAGCTCTTAACTTCTATTATGTTGCGTCTGTCAAAATACAAAAAGATTGAAGAGAAGGAAAAGTTGTGTCTTGATTAACACATTGCAGGGAAATATGGGAGAACTATTATTTAATTACTGCCTTCGGTGAATAGCTCGTCGCTTTTTGAAAAAGCTCTTAACTTCTATTATGTTGTGTCTGTCAAAATACAAAAAGATTGAAGAGAAGGAAAAGTCTGTTCTTGATTAACACATTGTAGGGAAATATGGGAGAACTATTATTTAATTACTGCCTTCGGTGAATAGCTTGTCGCTTTTTGAAAAAGCTCTTAACTTCTATTATGTTGTGTCTGTCAAAATACAAAAAGATTGAAGAGAAGGAAAAGTTGTGTCTTGATTAACACATTGTAGGGAAATATGGGAGAACTATTATTTAATTACTGCCTTCGGTGAATAGCTCGTCGCTTTTTGAAAAAGCTCTTAACTTCTATTATGTTGTGTCTGTCAAAATTCAAAAAGATTGAAGAGAAGGAAAAGTTGTGTCTTGATTAACACATTGCAGGGAAATATGGGAGAACTATTATTTAATTACTGCCTTCGGTGAATAGCTCGTCGCTTTTTGAAAAAGCTCTTAACTTCTATTATGTTGTGTCTGTCAAAATACAAAAAGATTGAAGAGAAGGAAAAGTTGTGTCTTGATTAACACATTGCAGGGAAATATGGGAGAACTATTATTTAATTACTGCCTTCGGTGAATAGCTCGTCGCTTTTTAAAAAAGCTCTTAACTTCTATTATGTTGCGTCTGTCAAAATACAAAAAGATTGAAGAGAAGGAAAAGTTGTGTCTTGATTAACACATTGCAGGGAAATATGGGAGAACTATTATTTAATTACTGCCTTCGGTGAATAGCTAGTCGCTTTTTGAAAAAGCTCTTAACTTCTATTATGTTGTGTCTGTCAAAATACAAAAAGATTGAAGAGAAGGAAAAGTCTGTTCTTGATTAACACATTGTAGGGAAATATGGGAGAACTATTATTTAATTACTGCCTTCGGTGAATAGCTTGTCGCTTTTTGAAAAAGCTCTTAACTTCTATTATGTTGTGTCTGTCAAAATACAAAAAGATTGAAGAGAAGGAAAAGTTGTGTCTTGATTAACACATTGTAGGGAAATATGGGAGAACTATTATTTAATTACTGCCTTCGGTGAATAGCTCGTCGCTTTTTGAAAAAGCTCTTAACTTCTATTATGTTGTGTCTGTCAAAATACAAAAAGATTGAAGAGAAGGAAAAGTTGTGTCTTGATTAACACATTGCAGGGAAATATGGGAGAACTATTATTTAATTACTGCCTTCGGTGAATAGCTCGTCGCTTTTTGAAAAAGCTCTTAACTTCTATTATGTTGTGTCTGTCAAAATACAAAAAGATTGAAGAGAAGGAAAAGTTGTGTCTTGATTAACACATTGCAGGGAAATATGGGAGAACTATTATTTAATTACTGCCTTCGGTGAATAGCTCGTCGCTTTTTAAAAAAGCTCTTAACTTCTATTATGTTGCGTCTGTCAAAATACAAAAAGATTGAAGAGAAGGAAAAGTTGTGTCTTGATTAACACATTGCAGGGAAATATGGGAGAACTATTATTTAATTACTGCCTTCGGTGAATAGCTCGTCGCTTTTTGAAAAAGCTCTTAACTTCTATTATGTTGTGTCTGTCAAAATACAAAAAGATTGAAGAGAAGGAAAAGTTGTGTCTTGATTAACACATTGCAGGGAAATATGGAAGAACTATTATTTAATTACTGCCTTCGGTGAATAGCTCGTCGCTTTTTGAAAAAGCTCTTAACTTCTATTATGTTGTGTCTGTCAAAATACAAAAAGATTGAAGAGAAGGAAAAGTTGTGTCTTGATTAACACATTGTAGGGAAATATGGGAGAACTATTATTTAATTACTGCCTTCGGTGAATAGCTCGTCGCTTTTTGAAAAAGCTCTTAACTTCTATTATGTTGTGTCTGTCAAAATACAAAAAGATTGAAGAGAAGGAAAAGTTGTGTCTTGATTAACACATTGTAGGGAAATATGGGAGAACTATTATTTAATTACTGCCTTCGGTGAATAGCTCGTTGCTTTTTAAAAAAGCTCCTAACTTCTATTATGTTGTGTCTGTCAAAATACAAAAAGATTGAAGAGAAGGAAAAGTTGTGTCTTGATTAACACATTGCAGGGAAATATGGGAGAACTATTATTTAATTACTGCCTTCGGTGAATAGCTCGTCGCTTGTTAAAAAAGCTCTTAACTTCTATTATGTTGCGTCTGTCAAAATACAAAAAGATTGAAGAGAAGGAAAAGTTGTGTCTTGATTAACACATTGCAGGGAAATATGGGAGAACTATTATTTAATTACTGCCTTCGGTGAATAGCTCGTCGCTTTTTGAAAAAGCTCTTAACTTCTATTATGTTGTGTCTGTCAAAATACAAAAAGATTGAAGAGAAGGAAAAGTTGTGTCTTGATTAACACATTGCAGGGAAATATGGGAGAACTATTATTTAATTACTGCCTTCGGTGAATAGCTCGTCGCTTTTTAAAAAAGCTCTTAACTTCTATTATGTTGCGTCTGTCAAAATACAAAAAGATTGAAGAGAAGGAAAAGTTGTGTCTTGATTAACACATTGCAGGGAAATATGGGAGAACTATTATTTAATTACTGCCTTCGGTGAATAGCTCGTCGCTTTTTGAAAAAGCTCTTAACTTCTATTATGTTGTGTCTGCCAAATACAAAAAGATTGAAGAGAAGGAAAAGTCTGTTCTTGATTAACACATTGTAGGGAAATATGGGAGAACTATTATTTAATTACTGCCTTCGGTGAATAGCTTGTCGCTTTTTGAAAAAGCTCTTAACTTCTATTATGTTGTGTCTGTCAAAATACAAAAAGATTGAAGAGAAGGAAAAGTTGTGTCTTGATTAACACATTGTATGGAAATATGGGAGAACTATTATTTAATTACTGCCTTCGGTGAATAGCTCGTCGCTTTTTGAAAAAGCTCTTAACTTCTATTATGTTGTGTCTGTCAAAATTCAAAAAGATTGAAGAGAAGGAAAAGTTGTGTCTTGATTAACACATTGCAGGGAAATATGGGAGAACTATTATTTAATTACTGCCTTCGGTGAATAGCTCGTCGCTTTTTGAAAAAGCTCTTAACTTCTATTATGTTGTGTCTGTCAAAATACAAAAAGATTGAAGAGAAGGAAAAGTTGTGTCTTGATTAACACATTGCAGGGAAATATGGGAGAACTATTATTTAATTACTGCCTTCGGTGAATAGCTCGTCGCTTTTTAAAAAAGCTCTTAACTTCTATTATGTTGCGTCTGTCAAAATACAAAAAGATTGAAGAGAAGGAAAAGTTGTGTCTTGATTAACACATTGCAGGGAAATATGGGAGAACTATTATTTAATTACTGCCTTCGGTGAATAGCTCGTCGCTTTTTGAAAAAGCTCTTAACTTCTATTATGTTGTGTCTGTCAAAATACAAAAAGATTGAAGAGAAGGAAAAGTTGTGTCTTGATTAACACATTGCAGGGAAATATGGGAGAACTATTATTTAATTACTGCCTTCGGTGAATAGCTCGTCGCTTTTTAAAAAAGCTCTTAACTTCTATTATGTTGCGTCTGTCAAAATACAAAAAGATTGAAGAGAAGGAAAAGTTGTGTCTTGATTAACACATTGCAGGGAAATATGGGAGAACTATTATTTAATTACTGCCTTCGGTGAATAGCTCGTCGCTTTTTGAAAAAGCTCTTAAATTCTATTATGTTGTGTCTGTCAAAATACAAAAAGATTGAAGAGAAGGAAAAGTCTGTTCTTGATTAACACATTGTAGGGAAATATGGGAGAACTATTATTTAATTACTGCCTTCGGTAAATAGCTCGTCGCTTTTTGAAAAAGCTCTTAAATTCTATTATGTTGTGTCTGTCAAAATACAAAAAGATTGAAGAGAAGGAAAAGTTGTGTCTTGATTAACACATTGTAGGGAAATATGGGAGAACTATTATTTAATTACTGCCTTCGGTGAATAGCTCGTCGCTTTTTGAAAAAGCTCTTAACTTCTATAATGTTGTGTCTGTCAAAATACAAAAAGATTGAAGAGAAGGAAAAGTTGTGTCTTGATTAACACATTGTAGGGATATATGGGAGAACTATTATTTAATTACTGCCTTCGGTGAATAGCTCGTCGCTTTTTAAAAAAGCTCTTAACTTCTATTATGTTGTGTCTGTCAAAATACAAAAAGATTGAAGAGAAGGAAAAGTTGTGTCTTGATTAACACATTGCAGGGAAATATGGGAGAACTATTATTTAATTACTGCCTTCGGTGAATAGCTCGTCGCTTTTTAAAAAAGCTCTTAACTTCTATTATGTTGCGTCTGTCAAAATACAAAAAGATTGAAGAGAAGGAAAAGTTGTGTCTTGATTAACACATTGCAGGGAAATATGGGAGAACTATTATTTAATTACTGCCTTCGGTGAATAGCTCGTCGCTTTTTAAAAAAGCTCTTAACTTCTATTATGTTGTGTCTGTCAAAATACAAAAAGATTGAAGAGAAGGAAAAGTTGTGTCTTGATTAACACATTGCAGGGAAATATGGGAGAACTATTATTTAATTACTGCCTTCGGTGAATAGCTCGTCGCTTTTTAAAAAAGCTCTTAACTTCTATTATGTTGCGTCTGTCAAAATACAAAAAGATTGAAGAGAAGGAAAAGTTGTGTCTTGATTAACACATTGCAGGGAAATATGGGAGAACTATTATTTAATTACTGCCTTCGGTGAATATCTCGTCGCTTTTTGAAAAAGCTCTTAACTTCTATTATGTTGTGTCTGTCAAAATACAAAAAGATTGAAGAGAAGGAAAAGTCTGTTCTTGATTAACACATTGTAGGGAAATATGGGAGAACTATTATTTAATTACTGCCTTCGGTGAATAGCTTGTCGCTTTTTGAAAAAGCTCTTAACTTCTATTATGTTGTGTCTGTCAAAATACAAAAAGATTGAAGAGAAGGAAAAGTTGTGTCTTGATTAACACATTGTAGGGAAATATGGGAGAACTATTATTTAATTACTGCCTTCGGTGAATAGCTCGTCGCTTTTTGAAAAAGCTCTTAACTTCTATTATGTTGTGTCTGTCAAAATACAAAAAGATTGAAGAGAAGGAAAAGTTGTGTCTTGATTAACACATTGCAGGGAAATATGGGAGAACTATTATTTAATTACTGCCTTCGGTGAATAGCTCGTCGCTTTTTGAAAAAGCTCTTAACTTCTATTATGTTGTGTCTGTCAAAATACAAAAAGATTGAAGAGAAGGAAAAGTTGTGTCTTGATTAACACATTGCAGGGAAATATGGGAGAACTATTATTTAATTACTGCCTTCGGTGAATAGCTCGTCGCTTTTTAAAAAAGCTCTTAACTTCTATTATGTTGCGTCTGTCAAAATACAAAAAGATTGAAGAGAAGGAAAAGTTGTGTCTTGATTAACACATTGCAGGGAAATATGGGAGAACTATTATTTAATTACTGCCTTCGGTGAATAGCTCGTCGCTTTTTGAAAAAGCTCTTAACTTCTATTATGTTGTGTCTGTCAAAATACAAAAAGATTGAAGAGAAGGAAAAGTTGTGTCTTGATTAACACATTGCAGGGAAATATGGGAGAACTATTATTTAATTACTGCCTTCGGTGAATAGCTCGTCGCTTTTTAAAAAAGCTCTTAACTTCTATTATGTTGCGTCTGTCAAAATACAAAAAGATTGAAGAGAAGGAAAAGTTGTGTCTTGATTAACACATTGCAGGGAAATATGGGAGAACTATTATTTAATTACTGCCTTCGGTGAATAGCTCGTCGCTTTTTGAAAAAGCTCTTAACTTCTATTATGTTGTGTCTGTCAAAATACAAAAAGATTGAAGAGAAGGAAAAGTCTGTTCTTGATTAACACATTGTAGGGAAATATGGGAGAACTATTATTTAATTACTGCCTTCGGTGAATAGCTTGTCGCTTTTTGAAAAAGCTCTTAACTTCTATTATGTTGTGTCTGTCAAAATACAAAAAGATTGAAGAGAAGGAAAAGTTGTGTCTTGATTAACACATTGTAGGGAAATATGGGAGAACTATTATTTAATTACTGCCTTCGGTGAATAGCTCGTCGCTTTTTGAAAAAGCTCTTAACTTCTATTATGTTGTGTCTGTCAAAATTCAAAAAGATTGAAGAGAAGGAAAAGTTGTGTCTTGATTAACACATTGCAGGGAAATATGGGAGAACTATTATTTAATTACTGCCTTCGGTGAATAGCTCGTCGCTTTTTGAAAAAGCTCTTAACTTCTATTATGTTGTGTCTGTCAAAATACAAAAAGATTGAAGAGAAGGAAAAGTTGTGTCTTGATTAACACATTGCAGGGAAATATGGGAGAACTATTATTTAATTACTGCCTTCGGTGAATAGCTCGTCGCTTTTTAAAAAAGCTCTTAACTTCTATTATGTTGCGTCTGTCAAAATACAAAAAGATTGAAGAGAAGGAAAAGTTGTGTCTTGATTAACACATTGCAGGGAAATATGGGAGAACTATTATTTAATTACTGCCTTCGGTGAATAGCTCGTCGCTTTTTGAAAAAGCTCTTAACTTCTATTATGTTGTGTCTGTCAAAATACAAAAAGATTGAAGAGAAGGAAAAGTCTGTTCTTGATTAACACATTGTAGGGAAATATGGGAGAACTATTATTTAATTACTGCCTTCGGTGAATAGCTTGTCGCTTTTTGAAAAAGCTCTTAACTTCTATTATGTTGTGTCTGTCAAAATACAAAAAGATTGAAGAGAAGGAAAAGTTGTGTCTTGATTAACACATTGTAGGGAAATATGGGAGAACTATTATTTAATTACTGCCTTCGGTGAATAGCTCGTCGCTTTTTGAAAAAGCTCTTAACTTCTATTATGTTGTGTCTGTCAAAATACAAAAAGATTGAAGAGAAGGAAAAGTTGTGTCTTGATTAACACATTGCAGGGAAATATGGGAGAACTATTATTTAATTACTGCCTTCGGTGAATAGCTCGTCGCTTTTTGAAAAAGCTCTTAACTTCTATTATGTTGTGTCTGTCAAAATACAAAAAGATTGAAGAGAAGGAAAAGTTGTGTCTTGATTAACACATTGCAGGGAAATATGGGAGAACTATTATTTAATTACTGCCTTCGGTGAATAGCTCGTCGCTTTTTAAAAAAGCTCTTAACTTCTATTATGTTGCGTCTGTCAAAATACAAAAAGATTGAAGAGAAGGAAAAGTTGTGTCTTGATTAACACATTGCAGGGAAATATGGGAGAACTATTATTTAATTACTGCCTTCGGTGAATAGCTCGTCGCTTTTTGAAAAAGCTCTTAACTTCTATTATGTTGTGTCTGTCAAAATACAAAAAGATTGAAGAGAAGGAAAAGTTGTGTCTTGATTAACACATTGCAGGGAAATATGGAAGAACTATTATTTAATTACTGCCTTCGGTGAATAGCTCGTCGCTTTTTGAAAAAGCTCTTAACTTCTATTATGTTGTGTCTGTCAAAATACAAAAAGATTGAAGAGAAGGAAAAGTTGTGTCTTGATTAACACATTGTAGGGAAATATGGGAGAACTATTATTTAATTACTGCCTTCGGTGAATAGCTCGTCGCTTTTTGAAAAAGCTCTTAACTTCTATTATGTTGTGTCTGTCAAAATACAAAAAGATTGAAGAGAAGGAAAAGTTGTGTCTTGATTAACACATTGTAGGGAAATATGGGAGAACTATTATTTAATTACTGCCTTCGGTGAATAGCTCGTTGCTTTTTAAAAAAGCTCCTAACTTCTATTATGTTGTGTCTGTCAAAATACAAAAAGATTGAAGAGAAGGAAAAGTTGTGTCTTGATTAACACATTGCAGGGAAATATGGGAGAACTATTATTTAATTACTGCCTTCGGTGAATAGCTCGTCGCTTTTTAAAAAAGCTCTTAACTTCTATTATGTTGCGTCTGTCAAAATACAAAAAGATTGAAGAGAAGGAAAAGTTGTGTCTTGATTAACACATTGCAGGGAAATATGGGAGAACTATTATTTAATTACTGTCTTCGGTGAATAGCTCGTCGCTTTTTGAAAAAGCTCTTAACTTCTATTATGTTGTGTCTGTCAAAATACAAAAAGATTGAAGAGAAGGAAAAGTTGTGTCTTGATTAACACATTGCAGGGAAATATGGGAGAACTATTATTTAATTACTGCCTTCGGTGAATAGCTCGTCGCTTTTTAAAAAAGCTCTTAACTTCTATTATGTTGCGTCTGTCAAAATACAAAAAGATTGAAGAGAAGGAAAAGTTGTGTCTTGATTAACACATTGCAGGGAAATATGGGAGAACTATTATTTAATTACTGCCTTCGGTGAATAGCTCGTCGCTTTTTGAAAAAGCTCTTAACTTCTATTATGTTGTGTCTGTCAAAATACAAAAAGATTGAAGAGAAGGAAAAGTCTGTTCTTGATTAACACATTGTAGGGAAATATGGGAGAACTATTATTTAATTACTGCCTTCGGTGAATAGCTTGTCGCTTTTTGAAAAAGCTCTTAACTTCTATTATGTTGTGTCTGTCAAAATACAAAAAGATTGAAGAGAAGGAAAAGTTGTGTCTTGATTAACACATTGTATGGAAATATGGGAGAACTATTATTTAATTACTGCCTTCGGTGAATAGCTCGTCGCTTTTTGAAAAAGCTCTTAACTTCTATTATGTTGTGTCTGTCAAAATTCAAAAAGATTGAAGAGAAGGAAAAGTTGTGTCTTGATTAACACATTGCAGGGAAATATGGGAGAACTATTATTTAATTACTGCCTTCGGTGAATAGCTCGTCGCTTTTTGAAAAAGCTCTTAACTTCTATTATGTTGTGTCTGTCAAAATACAAAAAGATTGAAGAGAAGGAAAAGTTGTGTCTTGATTAACACATTGCAGGGAAATATGGGAGAACTATTATTTAATTACTGCCTTCGGTGAATAGCTCGTCGCTTTTTAAAAAAGCTCTTAACTTCTATTATGTTGCGTCTGTCAAAATACAAAAAGATTGAAGAGAAGGAAAAGTTGTGTCTTGATTAACACATTGCAGGGAAATATGGGAGAACTATTATTTAATTACTGCCTTCGGTGAATAGCTCGTCGCTTTTTGAAAAAGCTCTTAACTTCTATTATGTTGTGTCTGTCAAAATACAAAAAGATTGAAGAGAAGGAAAAGTTGTGTCTTGATTAACACATTGCAGGGAAATATGGGAGAACTATTATTTAATTACTGCCTTCGGTGAATAGCTCGTCGCTTTTTAAAAAAGCTCTTAACTTCTATTATGTTGCGTCTGTCAAAATACAAAAAGATTGAAGAGAAGGAAAAGTTGTGTCTTGATTAACACATTGCAGGGAAATATGGGAGAACTATTATTTAATTACTGCCTTCGGTGAATAGCTCGTCGCTTTTTGAAAAAGCTCTTAAATTCTATTATGTTGTGTCTGTCAAAATACAAAAAGATTGAAGAGAAGGAAAAGTCTGTTCTTGATTAACACATTGTAGGGAAATATGGGAGAACTATTATTTAATTACTGCCTTCGGTGAATAGCTCGTCGCTTTTTGAAAAAGCTCTTAACTTCTATTATGTTGTGTCTGTCAAAATTCAAAAAGATTGAAGAGAAGGAAAAGTTGTGTCTTGATTAACACATTGCAGGGAAATATGGGAGAACTATTATTTAATTACTGCCTTCGGTGAATAGCTCGTCGCTTTTTGAAAAAGCTCTTAACTTCTATTATGTTGTGTCTGTCAAAATACAAAAAGATTGAAGAGAAGGAAAAGTTGTGTCTTGATTAACACATTGCAGGGAAATATGGGAGAACTATTATTTAATTACTGCCTTCGGTGAATAGCTCGTCGCTTTTTGAAAAAGCTCTTAACTTCTATTATGTTGTGTCTGTCAAAATACAAAAAGATTGAAGAGAAGGAAAAGTTGTGTCTTGATTAACACATTGCAGGGAAATATGGAAGAACTATTATTTAATTACTGCCTTCGGTGAATAGCTCGTCGCTTTTTGAAAAAGCTCTTAACTTCTATTATGTTGTGTCTGTCAAAATACAAAAAGATTGAAGAGAAGGAAAAGTTGTGTCTTGATTAACACATTGTAGGGAAATATGGGAGAACTATTATTTAATTACTGCCTTCGGTGAATAGCTCGTCGCTTTTTGAAAAAGCTCTTAACTTCTATTATGTTGTGTCTGTCAAAATACAAAAAGATTGAAGAGAAGGAAAAGTTGTGTCTTGATTAACACATTGTAGGGAAATATGGGAGAACTATTATTTAATTACTGCCTTCGGTGAATAGCTCGTTGCTTTTTAAAAAAGCTCCTAACTTCTATTATGTTGTGTCTGTCAAAATACAAAAAGATTGAAGAGAAGGAAAAGTTGTGTCTTGATTAACACATTGCAGGGAAATATGGGAGAACTATTATTTAATTACTGCCTTCGGTGAATAGCTCGTCGCTTTTTAAAAAAGCTCTTAACTTCTATTATGTTGCGTCTGTCAAAATACAAAAAGATTGAAGAGAAGGAAAAGTTGTGTCTTGATTAACACATTGCAGGGAAATATGGGAGAACTATTATTTAATTACTGCCTTCGGTGAATAGCTCGTCGCTTTTTGAAAAAGCTCTTAACTTCTATTATGTTGTGTCTGTCAAAATACAAAAAGATTGAAGAGAAGGAAAAGTTGTGTCTTGATTAACACATTGCAGGGAAATATGGGAGAACAATTATTTAATTACTGCCTTCGGTGAATAGCTCGTCGCTTTTTAAAAAAGCTCTTAACTTCTATTATGTTGCGTCTGTCAAAATACAAAAAGATTGAAGAGAAGGAAAAGTTGTGTCTTGATTAACACATTGCAGGGAAATATGGGAGAACTATTATTTAATTACTGCCTTCGGTGAATAGCTCGTCGCTTTTTGAAAAAGCTCTTAAATTCTATTATGTTGTGTCTGTCAAAATACAAAAAGATTGAAGAGAAGGAAAAGTCTGTTCTTGATTAACACATTGTAGGGAAATATGGGAGAACTATTATTTAATTACTGCCTTCGGTGAATAGCTCGTCGCTTTTTGAAAAAGCTCTTAACTTCTATAATGTTGTGTCTGTCAAAATACAAAAAGATTGAAGAGAAGGAAAAGTTGTGTCTTGATTAACACATTGTAGGGATATATGGGAGAACTATTATTTAATTACTGCCTTCGGTGAATAGCTCGTCGCTTTTTAAAAAAGCTCTTAACTTCTATTATGTTGTGTCTGTCAAAATACAAAAAGATTGAAGAGAAGGAAAAGTTGTGTCTTGATTAACACATTGCAGGGAAATATGGGAGAACTATTATTTAATTACTGCCTTCGGTGAATAGCTCGTCGCTTTTTGAAAAAGCTCTTAACTTCTATTATGTTGTGTCTGTCAAAATACAAAAAGATTGAAGAGAAGGAAAAGTTGTGTCTTGATTAACACATTGTAGGGAAATATGGGAGAACTATTATTTAATTACTGCCTTCGGTGAATAGCTCGTTGCTTTTTAAAAAAGCTCCTAACTTCTATTATGTTGTGTCTGTCAAAATACAAAAAGATTGAAGAGAAGGAAAAGTTGTGTCTTGATTAACACATTGCAGGGAAATATGGGAGAACTATTATTTAATTACTGCCTTCGGTGAATAGCTCGTCGCTTTTTAAAAAAGCTCTTAACTTCTATTATGTTGCGTCTGTCAAAATACAAAAAGATTGAAGAGAAGGAAAAGTTGTGTCTTGATTAACACATTGCAGGGAAATATGGGAGAACTATTATTTAATTACTGCCTTCGGTGAATAGCTCGTCGCTTTTTGAAAAAGCTCTTAACTTCTATTATGTTGTGTCTGTCAAAATACAAAAAGATTGAAGAGAAGGAAAAGTTGTGTCTTGATTAACACATTGCAGGGAAATATGGGAGAACTATTATTTAATTACTGCCTTCGGTGAATAGCTCGTCGCTTTTTAAAAAAGCTCTTAACTTCTATTATGTTGCGTCTGTCAAAATACAAAAAGATTGAAGAGAAGGAAAAGTTGTGTCTTGATTAACACATTGCAGGGAAATATGGGAGAACTATTATTTAATTACTGCCTTCGGTGAATATCTCGTCGCTTTTTGAAAAAGCTCTTAACTTCTATTATGTTGTGTCTGTCAAAATACAAAAAGATTGAAGAGAAGGAAAAGTCTGTTCTTGATTAACACATTGTAGGGAAATATGGGAGAACTATTATTTAATTACTGCCTTCGGTGAATAGCTTGTCGCTTTTTGAAAAAGCTCTTAACTTCTATTATGTTGTGTCTGTCAAAATACAAAAAGATTGAAGAGAAGGAAAAGTTGTGTCTTGATTAACACATTGTAGGGAAATATGGGAGAACTATTATTTAATTACTGCCTTCGGTGAATAGCTCGTCGCTTTTTGAAAAAGCTCTTAACTTCTATTATGTTGTGTCTGTCAAAATACAAAAAGATTGAAGAGAAGGAAAAGTTGTGTCTTGATTAACACATTGCAGGGAAATATGGGAGAACTATTATTTAATTACTGCCTTCGGTGAATAGCTCGTCGCTTTTTGAAAAAGCTCTTAACTTCTATTATGTTGTGTCTGTCAAAATACAAAAAGATTGAAGAGAAGGAAAAGTTGTGTCTTGATTAACACATTGCAGGGAAATATGGGAGAACTATTATTTAATTACTGCCTTCGGTGAATAGCTCGTCGCTTTTTAAAAAAGCTCTTAACTTCTATTATGTTGCGTCTGTCAAAATACAAAAAGATTGAAGAGAAGGAAAAGTTGTGTCTTGATTAACACATTGCAGGGAAATATGGGAGAACTATTATTTAATTACTGCCTTCGGTGAATAGCTCGTCGCTTTTTGAAAAAGCTCTTAACTTCTATTATGTTGTGTCTGTCAAAATACAAAAAGATTGAAGAGAAGGAAAAGTCTGTTCTTGATTAACACATTGTAGGGAAATATGGGAGAACTATTATTTAATTACTGCCTTCGGTGAATAGCTTGTCGCTTTTTGAAAAAGCTCTTAACTTCTATTATGTTGTGTCTGTCAAAATACAAAAAGATTGAAGAGAAGGAAAAGTTGTGTCTTGATTAACACATTTCAGGGAAATATGGGAGAACTATTATTTAATTACTGCCTTCGGTGAATAGCTCGTCGCTTTTTGAAAAAGCTCTTAACTTCTATTATGTTGTGTCTGTCAAAATACAAAAAGATTGAAGAGAAGGAAAAGTTGTGTCTTGATTAACACATTGCAGGGAAATATGGGAGAACTATTATTTAATTACTGCCTTCGGTGAATAGCTCGTCGCTTTTTAAAAAAGCTCTTAACTTCTATTATGTTGCGTCTGTCAAAATACAAAAAGATTGAAGAGAAGGAAAAGTTGTGTCTTGATTAACACATTGCAGGGAAATATGGGAGAACTATTATTTAATTACTGCCTTCGGTGAATAGCTCGTCGCTTTTTGAAAAAGCTCTTAACTTCTATTATGTTGTGTCTGTCAAAATACAAAAAGATTGAAGAGAAGGAAAAGTCTGTTCTTGATTAACACATTGTAGGGAAATATGGGAGAACTATTATTTAATTACTGCCTTCGGTGAATAGCTTGTCGCTTTTTGAAAAAGCTCTTAACTTCTATTATGTTGTGTCTGTCAAAATACAAAAAGATTGAAGAGAAGGAAAAGTTGTGTCTTGATTAACACATTGTAGGGAAATATGGGAGAACTATTATTTAATTACTGCCTTCGGTGAATAGCTCGTCGCTTTTTGAAAAAGCTCTTAACTTCTATTATGTTGTGTCTGTCAAAATACAAAAAGATTGAAGAGAAGGAAAAGTTGTGTCTTGATTAACACATTGCAGGGAAATATGGGAGAACTATTATTTAATTACTGCCTTCGGTGAATAGCTCGTCGCTTTTTGAAAAAGCTCTTAACTTCTATTATGTTGTGTCTGTCAAAATACAAAAAGATTGAAGAGAAGGAAAAGTTGTGTCTTGATTAACACATTGCAGGGAAATATGGGAGAACTATTATTTAATTACTGCCTTCGGTGAATAGCTCGTCGCTTTTTAAAAAAGCTCTTAACTTCTATTATGTTGCGTCTGTCAAAATACAAAAAGATTGAAGAGAAGGAAAAGTTGTGTCTTGATTAACACATTGCAGGGAAATATGGGAGAACTATTATTTAATTACTGCCTTCGGTGAATAGCTCGTCGCTTTTTGAAAAAGCTCTTAACTTCTATTATGTTGTGTCTGTCAAAATACAAAAAGATTGAAGAGAAGGAAAAGTTGTGTCTTGATTAACACATTGCAGGGAAATATGGAAGAACTATTATTTAATTACTGCCTTCGGTGAATAGCTCGTCGCTTTTTGAAAAAGCTCTTAACTTCTATTATGTTGTGTCTGTCAAAATACAAAAAGATTGAAGAGAAGGAAAAGTTGTGTCTTGATTAACACATTGTAGGGAAATATGGGAGAACTATTATTTAATTACTGCCTTCGGTGAATAGCTCGTCGCTTTTTGAAAAAGCTCTTAACTTCTATTATGTTGTGTCTGTCAAAATACAAAAAGATTGAAGAGAAGGAAAAGTTGTGTCTTGATTAACACATTGTAGGGAAATATGGGAGAACTATTATTTAATTACTGCCTTCGGTGAATAGCTCGTTGCTTTTTAAAAAAGCTCCTAACTTCTATTATGTTGTGTCTGTCAAAATACAAAAAGATTGAAGAGAAGGAAAAGTTGTGTCTTGATTAACACATTGCAGGGAAATATGGGAGAACTATTATTTAATTACTGCCTTCGGTGAATAGCTCGTCGCTTTTTAAAAAAGCTCTTAACTTCTATTATGTTGTGTCTGTCAAAATACAAAAAGATTGAAGAGAAGGAAAAGTTGTGTCTTGATTAACACATTGTAGGGAAATATGGGAGAACTATTATTTAATTACTGCCTTCGGTGAATAGCTCGTCGCTTTTTGAAAAAGCTCTTAACTTCTATTATGTTGTGTCTGTCAAAATACAAAAAGATTGAAGAGAAGGAAAAGTTGTGTCTTGATTAACACATTGCAGGGAAATATGGGAGAACTATTATTTAATTACTGCCTTCGGTGAATAGCTCGTCGCTTTTTGAAAAAGCTCTTAACTTCTATTATGTTGTGTCTGTCAAAATACAAAAAGATTGAAGAGAAGGAAAAGTTGTGTCTTGATTAACACATTGCAGGGAAATATGGGAGAACTATTATTTAATTACTGCCTTCGGTGAATAGCTCGTCGCTTTTTAAAAAAGCTCTTAACTTCTATTATGTTGCGTCTGTCAAAATACAAAAAGATTGAAGAGAAGGAAAAGTTGTGTCTTGATTAACACATTGCAGGGAAATATGGGAGAACTATTATTTAATTACTGCCTTCGGTGAATAGCTCGTCGCTTTTTGAAAAAGCTCTTAACTTCTATTATGTTGTGTCTGTCAAAATACAAAAAGATTGAAGAGAAGGAAAAGTCTGTTCTTGATTAACACATTGTAGGGAAATATGGGAGAACTATTATTTAATTACTGCCTTCGGTGAATAGCTTGTCGCTTTTTGAAAAAGCTCTTAACTTCTATTATGTTGTGTCTGTCAAAATACAAAAAGATTGAAGAGAAGGAAAAGTTGTGTCTTGATTAACACATTTCAGGGAAATATGGGAGAACTATTATTTAATTACTGCCTTCGGTGAATAGCTCGTCGCTTTTTGAAAAAGCTCTTAACTTCTATTATGTTGTGTCTGTCAAAATACAAAAAGATTGAAGAGAAGGAAAAGTTGTGTCTTGATTAACACATTGCAGGGAAATATGGGAGAACTATTATTTAATTACTGCCTTCGGTGAATAGCTCGTCGCTTTTTAAAAAAGCTCTTAACTTCTATTATGTTGCGTCTGTCAAAATACAAAAAGATTGAAGAGAAGGAAAAGTTGTGTCTTGATTAACACATTGCAGGGAAATATGGGAGAACTATTATTTAATTACTGCCTTCGGTGAATAGCTCGTCGCTTTTTGAAAAAGCTCTTAACTTCTATTATGTTGTGTCTGTCAAAATACAAAAAGATTGAAGAGAAGGAAAAGTCTGTTCTTGATTAACACATTGTAGGGAAATATGGGAGAACTATTATTTAATTACTGCCTTCGGTGAATAGCTTGTCGCTTTTTGAAAAAGCTCTTAACTTCTATTATGTTGTGTCTGTCAAAATACAAAAAGATTGAAGAGAAGGAAAAGTTGTGTCTTGATTAACACATTGTAGGGAAATATGGGAGAACTATTATTTAATTACTGCCTTCGGTGAATAGCTCGTCGCTTTTTGAAAAAGCTCTTAACTTCTATTATGTTGTGTCTGTCAAAATACAAAAAGATTGAAGAGAAGGAAAAGTTGTGTCTTGATTAACACATTGCAGGGAAATATGGGAGAACTATTATTTAATTACTGCCTTCGGTGAATAGCTCGTCGCTTTTTGAAAAAGCTCTTAACTTCTATTATGTTGTGTCTGTCAAAATACAAAAAGATTGAAGAGAAGGAAAAGTTGTGTCTTGATTAACACATTGCAGGGAAATATGGGAGAACTATTATTTAATTACTGCCTTCGGTGAATAGCTCGTCGCTTTTTAAAAAAGCTCTTAACTTCTATTATGTTGCGTCTGTCAAAATACAAAAAGATTGAAGAGAAGGAAAAGTTGTGTCTTGATTAACACATTGCAGGGAAATATGGGAGAACTATTATTTAATTACTGCCTTCGGTGAATAGCTCGTCGCTTTTTGAAAAAGCTCTTAACTTCTATTATGTTGTGTCTGTCAAAATACAAAAAGATTGAAGAGAAGGAAAAGTTGTGTCTTGATTAACACATTGCAGGGAAATATGGAAGAACTATTATTTAATTACTGCCTTCGGTGAATAGCTCGTCGCTTTTTGAAAAAGCTCTTAACTTCTATTATGTTGTGTCTGTCAAAATACAAAAAGATTGAAGAGAAGGAAAAGTTGTGTCTTGATTAACACATTGTAGGGAAATATGGGAGAACTATTATTTAATTACTGCCTTCGGTGAATAGCTCGTCGCTTTTTGAAAAAGCTCTTAACTTCTATTATGTTGTGTCTGTCAAAATACAAAAAGATTGAAGAGAAGGAAAAGTTGTGTCTTGATTAACACATTGTAGGGAAATATGGGAGAACTATTATTTAATTACTGCCTTCGGTGAATAGCTCGTTGCTTTTTAAAAAAGCTCCTAACTTCTATTATGTTGTGTCTGTCAAAATACAAAAAGATTGAAGAGAAGGAAAAGTTGTGTCTTGATTAACACATTGCAGGGAAATATGGGAGAACTATTATTTAATTACTGCCTTCGGTGAATAGCTCGTCGCTTTTTAAAAAAGCTCTTAACTTCTATTATGTTGCGTCTGTCAAAATACAAAAAGATTGAAGAGAAGGAAAAGTTGTGTCTTGATTAACACATTGCAGGGAAATATGGGAGAACTATTATTTAATTACTGCCTTCGGTGAATAGCTCGTCGCTTTTTGAAAAGGCTCTTAACTTCTATTATGTTGTGTCTGTCAAAATACAAAAAGATTGAAGAGAAGGAAAAGTTGTGTCTTGATTAACACATTGCAGGGAAATATGGGAGAACTATTATTTAATTACTGCCTTCGGTGAATAGCTCGTCGCTTTTTAAAAAAGCTCTTAACTTCTATTATGTTGCGTCTGTCAAAATACAAAAAGATTGAAGAGAAGGAAAAGTTGTGTCTTGATTAACACATTGCAGGGAAATATGGGAGAACTATTATTTAATTACTGCCTTCGGTGAATAGCTCGTCGCTTTTTGAAAAAGCTCTTAAATTCTATTATGTTGTGTCTGTCAAAATACAAAAAGATTGAAGAGAAGGAAAAGTCTGTTCTTGATTAACACATTGTAGGGAAATATGGGAGAACTATTATTTAATTACTGCCTTCGGTGAATAGCTCGTCGCTTTTTGAAAAAGCTCTTAACTTCTATTATGTTGTGTCTGTCAAAATTCAAAAAGATTGAAGAGAAGGAAAAGTTGTGTCTTGATTAACACATTGCAGGGAAATATGGGAGAACTATTATTTAATTACTGCCTTCGGTGAATAGCTCGTCGCTTTTTGAAAAAGCTCTTAACTTCTATTATGTTGTGTCTGTCAAAATACAAAAAGATTGAAGAGAAGGAAAAGTTGTGTCTTGATTAACACATTGCAGGGAAATATGGGAGAACTATTATTTAATTACTGCCTTCGGTGAATAGCTCGTCGCTTTTTCAAAAAGCTCTTAACTTCTATTATGTTGCGTCTGTCAAAATACAAAAAGATTGAAGAGAAGGAAAAGTTGTGTCTTGATTAACACATTGCAGGGAAATATGGGAGAACTATTATTTAATTACTGCCTTCGGTGAATAGCTCGTCGCTTTTTGAAAAAGCTCTTAACTTCTATTATGTTGTGTCTGTCAAAATACAAAAAGATTGAAGAGAAGGAAAAGTCTGTTCTTGATTAACACATTGTAGGGAAATATGGGAGAACTATTATTTAATTACTGCCTTCGGTGAATAGCTTGTCGCTTTTTGAAAAAGCTCTTAACTTCTATTATGTTGTGTCTGTCAAAATACAAAAAGATTGAAGAGAAGGAAAAGTTGTGTCTTGATTAACACATTGTAGGGAAATATGGGAGAACTATTATTTAATTACTGCCTTCGGTGAATAGCTCGTCGCTTTTTGAAAAAGCTCTTAACTTCTATTATGTTGTGTCTGTCAAAATACAAAAAGATTGAAGAGAAGGAAAAGTTGTGTCTTGATTAACACATTGCAGGGAAATATGGGAGAACTATTATTTAATTACTGCCTTCGGTGAATAGCTCGTCGCTTTTTGAAAAAGCTCTTAACTTCTATTATGTTGTGTCTGTCAAAATACAAAAAGATTGAAGAGAAGGAAAAGTTGTGTCTTGATTAACACATTGCAGGGAAATATGGGAGAACTATTATTTAATTACTGCCTTCGGTGAATAGCTCGTCGCTTTTTAAAAAAGCTCTTAACTTCTATTATGTTGCGTCTGTCAAAATACAAAAAGATTGAAGAGAAGGAAAAGTTGTGTCTTGATTAACACATTGCAGGGAAATATGGGAGAACTATTATTTAATTACTGCCTTCGGTGAATAGCTCGTCGCTTTTTGAAAAAGCTCTTAACTTCTATTATGTTGTGTCTGTCAAAATACAAAAAGATTGAAGAGAAGGAAAAGTTGTGTCTTGATTAACACATTGCAGGGAAATATGGAAGAACTATTATTTAATTACTGCCTTCGGTGAATAGCTCGTCGCTTTTTGAAAAAGCTCTTAACTTCTATTATGTTGTGTCTGTCAAAATACAAAAAGATTGAAGAGAAGGAAAAGTTGTGTCTTGATTAACACATTGTAGGGAAATATGGGAGAACTATTATTTAATTACTGCCTTCGGTGAATAGCTCGTCGCTTTTTGAAAAAGCTCTTAACTTCTATTATGTTGTGTCTGTCAAAATACAAAAAGATTGAAGAGAAGGAAAAGTTGTGTCTTGATTAACACATTGTAGGGAAATATGGGAGAACTATTATTTAATTACTGCCTTCGGTGAATAGCTCGTTGCTTTTTAAAAAAGCTCCTAACTTCTATTATGTTGTGTCTGTCAAAATACAAAAAGATTGAAGAGAAGGAAAAGTTGTGTCTTGATTAACACATTGCAGGGAAATATGGGAGAACTATTATTTAATTACTGCCTTCGGTGAATAGCTCGTCGCTTTTTAAAAAAGCTCTTAACTTCTATTATGTTGCGTCTGTCAAAATACAAAAAGATTGAAGAGAAGGAAAAGTTGTGTCTTGATTAACACATTGCAGGGAAATATGGGAGAACTATTATTTAATTACTGCCTTCGGTGAATAGCTCGTCGCTTTTTAAAAAAGCTCTTAACTTCTATTATGTTGCGTCTGTCAAAATACAAAAAGATTGAAGAGAAGGAAAAGTTGTGTCTTGATTAACACATTGCAGGGAAATATGGGAGAACTATTATTTAATTACTGCCTTCGGTGAATATCTCGTCGCTTTTTGAAAAAGCTCTTAACTTCTATTATGTTGTGTCTGTCAAAATACAAAAAGATTGAAGAGAAGGAAAAGTCTGTTCTTGATTAACACATTGTAGGGAAATATGGGAGAACTATTATTTAATTACTGCCTTCGGTGAATAGCTTGTCGCTTTTTGAAAAAGCTCTTAACTTCTATTATGTTGTGTCTGTCAAAATACAAAAAGATTGAAGAGAAGGAAAAGTTGTGTCTTGATTAACACATTGTAGGGAAATATGGGAGAACTATTATTTAATTACTGCCTTCGGTGAATAGCTCGTCGCTTTTTGAAAAAGCTCTTAACTTCTATTATGTTGTGTCTGTCAAAATACAAAAAGATTGAAGAGAAGGAAAAGTTGTGTCTTGATTAACACATTGCAGGGAAATATGGGAGAACTATTATTTAATTACTGCCTTCGGTGAATAGCTCGTCGCTTTTTGAAAAAGCTCTTAACTTCTATTATGTTGTGTCTGTCAAAATACAAAAAGATTGAAGAGAAGGAAAAGTTGTGTCTTGATTAACACATTGCAGGGAAATATGGGAGAACTATTATTTAATTACTGCCTTCGGTGAATAGCTCGTCGCTTTTTAAAAAAGCTCTTAACTTCTATTATGTTGCGTCTGTCAAAATACAAAAAGATTGAAGAGAAGGAAAAGTTGTGTCTTGATTAACACATTGCAGGGAAATATGGGAGAACTATTATTTAATTACTGCCTTCGGTGAATAGCTCGTCGCTTTTTGAAAAAGCTCTTAACTTCTATTATGTTGTGTCTGTCAAAATACAAAAAGATTGAAGAGAAGGAAAAGTCTGTTCTTGATTAACACATTGTAGGGAAATATGGGAGAACTATTATTTAATTACTGCCTTCGGTGAATAGCTTGTCGCTTTTTGAAAAAGCTCTTAACTTCTATTATGTTGTGTCTGTCAAAATACAAAAAGATTGAAGAGAAGGAAAAGTTGTGTCTTGATTAACACATTTCAGGGAAATATGGGAGAACTATTATTTAATTACTGCCTTCGGTGAATAGCTCGTCGCTTTTTGAAAAACCTCTTAACTTCTATTATGTTGTGTCTGTCAAAATACAAAAAGATTGAAGAGAAGGAAAAGTTGTGTCTTGATTAACACATTGTAGGGAAATATGGGAGAACTATTATTTAATTACTGCCTTCGGTGAATAGCTCGTTGCTTTTTAAAAAAGCTCCTAACTTCTATTATGTTGTGTCTGTCAAAATACAAAAAGATTGAAGAGAAGGAAAAGTTGTGTCTTGATTAACACATTGCAGGGAAATATGGGAGAACTATTATTTAATTACTGCCTTCGGTGAATAGCTCGTCGCTTTTTAAAAAAGCTCTTAACTTCTATTATGTTGCGTCTGTCAAAATACAAAAAGATTGAAGAGAAGGAAAAGTTGTGTCTTGATTAACACATTGCAGGGAAATATGGGAGAACTATTATTTAATTACTGCCTTCGGTGAATAGCTCGTCGCTTTTTGAAAAAGCTCTTAACTTCTATTATGTTGTGTCTGTCAAAATACAAAAAGGTTGAAGAGAAGGAAAAGTTGTGTCTTGATTAACACATTGCAGGGAAATATGGGAGAACTATTATTTAATTACTGCCTTCGGTGAATAGCTCGTCGCTTTTTAAAAAAGCTCTTAACTTCTATTATGTTGCGTCTGTCAAAATACAAAAAGATTGAAGAGAAGGAAAAGTTGTGTCTTGATTAACACATTGCAGGGAAATATGGGAGAACTATTATTTAATTACTGCCTTCGGTGAATAGCTCGTCGCTTTTTGAAAAAGCTCTTAACTTCTATTATGTTGTGTCTGTCAAAATACAAAAAGATTGAAGAGAAGGAAAAGTCTGTTCTTGATTAACACATTGTAGGGAAATATGGGAGAACTATTATTTAATTACTGCTTTCGGTGAATAGCTTGTCGCTTTTTGAAAAAGCTCTTAACTTCTATTATGTTGTGTCTGTCAAAATACAAAAAGATTGAAGAGAAGGAAAAGTTGTGTCTTGATTAACACATTGTAGGGAAATATGGGAGAACTATTATTTAATTACTGCCTTCGGTGAATAGCTCGTCGCTTTTTGAAAAAGCTCTTAACTTCTATTATGTTGTGTCTGTCAAAATTCAAAAAGATTGAAGAGAAGGAAAAGTTGTGTCTTGATTAACACATTGCAGGGAAATATGGGAGAACTATTATTTAATTACTGCCTTCGGTGAATAGCTCGTCGCTTTTTGAAAAAGCTCTTAACTTCTATTATGTTGTGTCTGTCAAAATACAAAAAGATTGAAGAGAAGGAAAAGTTGTGTCTTGATTAACACATTGCAGGGAAATATGGGAGAACTATTATTTAATTACTGCCTTCGGTGAATAGCTCGTCGCTTTTTAAAAAAGCTCTTAACTTCTATTATGTTGCGTCTGTCAAAATACAAAAAGATTGAAGAGAAGGAAAAGTTGTGTCTTGATTAACACATTGCAGGGAAATATGGGAGAACTATTATTTAATTACTGCCTTCGGTGAATAGCTCGTCGCTTTTTGAAAAAGCTCTTAACTTCTATTATGTTGTGTCTGTCAAAATACAAAAAGATTGAAGAGAAGGAAAAGTTGAGTCTTGATTAACACATTGCAGGGAAATATGGGAGAACTATTATTTAATTACTGCCTTCGGTGAATAGCTCGTCGCTTTTTAAAAAAGCTCTTAACTTCTATTATGTTGCGTCTGTCAAAATACAAAAAGATTGAAGAGAAGGAAAAGTTGTGTCTTGATTAACACATTGCAGGGAAATATGGGAGAACTATTATTTAATTACTGCCTTCGGTGAATAGCTCGTCGCTTTTTGAAAAAGCTCTTAACTTCTATTATGTTGTGTCTGTCAAAATACAAAAAGATTGAAGAGAAGGAAAAGTCTGTTCTTGATTAACACATTGTAGGGAAATATGGGAGAACTATTATTTAATTACTGCCTTCGGTAAATAGCTCGTCGCTTTTTGAAAAAGCTCTTAAATTCTATTATGTTGTGTCTGTCAAAATACAAAAAGATTGAAGAGAAGGAAAAGTTGTGTCTTGATTAACACATTGTAGGGAAATATGGGAGAACTATTATTTAATTACTGCCTTCGGTGAATAGCTCGTCGCTTTTTAAAAAAGCTCTTAACTTCTATTATGTTGCGTCTGTCAAAATACAAAAAGATTGAAGAGAAGGAAAAGTTGTGTCTTGATTAACACATTGCAGGGAAATATGGGGGAACTATTATTTAATTACTGCCTTCGGTGAATAGCTCGTCGCTTTTTGAAAAAGCTCTTAACTTCTATTATGTTGTGTCTGTCAAAATACAAAAAGATTGAAGAGAAGGAAAAGTTGTGTCTTGATTAACACATTGTAGGGAAATATGGGAGAACTATTATTTAATTACTGCCTTCGGTGAATAGCTCGTCGCTTTGTAAAAAAGCTCTTAACTTCTATAATGTTGTGTCTGTCAAAATACAAAAAGATTGAAGAGAAGGAAAAGTTGTGTCTTGATTAACACATTGCAGGGAAATATGGGAGAACTATTATTTAATTACTGCCTTCGGTGAATAGCTCGTCGCTTTTTGAAAAAGCTCTTAACTTCTATTATGTTGTGTCTGTCAAAATACAAAAAGATTGAAGAGAAGGAAAAGTTGTGTCTTGATTAACACATTGTAGGGATATATGGGAGAACTATTATTTAATTACTGCCTTCGGTGAATAGCTCGTCGCTTTTTAAAAAGCTCTTAACTTCTATAATGTTGTGTCTGTCAAAATACAAAAAGATTGAAGAGAAGGAAAAGTTGTGTCTTGATTAACACATTGTAGGGATATATGGGAGAACTATTATTTAATTACTGCCTTCGGTGAATAGCTCGTCGCTTTTTAAAAAAGCTCTTAACTTCTATTATGTTGTGTCTGTCAAAATACAAAAAGATTGAAGAGAAGGAAAAGTTGTGTCTTGATTAACACATTGCAGGGAAATATGGGAGAACTATTATTTAATTACTGCCTTCGGTGAATAGCTCGTCGCTTTTTGAAAAAGCTCTTAACTTCTATTATGTTGTGTCTGTCAAAATACAAAAAGATTGAAGAGAAGGAAAAGTTGTGTCTTGATTAACACATTGTAGGGAAATATGGGAGAACTATTATTTAATTACTGCCTTCGGTGAATAGCTCGTTGCTTTTTAAAAAAGCTCCTAACTTCTATTATGTTGTGTCTGTCAAAATACAAAAAGATTGAAGAGAAGGAAAAGTTGTGTCTTGATTAACACATTGCAGGGAAATATGGGAGAACTATTATTTAATTACTGCCTTCGGTGAATAGCTCGTCGCTTTTAAAAAAAGCTCTTAACTTCTATTATGTTGCGTCTGTCAAAATACAAAAAGATTGAAGAGAAGGAAAAGTTGTGTCTTGATTAACACATTGCAGGGAAATATGGGAGAACTATTATTTAATTACTGCCTTCGGTGAATAGCTCGTCGCTTTTTGAAAAAGCTCTTAACTTCTATTATGTTGTGTCTGTCAAAATACAAAAAGATTGAAGAGAAGGAAAAGTTGTGTCTTGATTAACACATTGCAGGGAAATATGGGAGAACTATTATTTAATTACTGCCTTCGGTGAATAGCTCGTCGCTTTTTAAAAAAGCTCTTAACTTCTATTATGTTGCGTCTGTCAAAATACAAAAAGATTGAAGAGAAGGAAAAGTTGTGTCTTGATTAACACATTGCAGGGAAATATGGGAGAACTATTATTTAATTACTGCCTTCGGTGAATAGCTCGTCGCTTTTTGAAAAAGCTCTTAACTTCTATTATGTTGTGTCTGTCAAAATACAAAAAGATTGAAGAGAAGGAAAAGTCTGTTCTTGATTAACACATTGTAGGGAAATATGGGAGAACTATTATTTAATTACTGCCTTCGGTGAATAGCTCGTCGCTTTTTGAAAAAGCTCTTAACTTCTATTATGTTGTGTCTGTCAAAATACAAAAAGATTGAAGAGAAGGAAAAGTTGTGTCTTGATTAACACATTGCAGGGAAATATGGGAGAACTATTATTTAATTACTGCCTTCGGTGAATAGCTCGTCGCTTTTTAAAAAAGCTCTTAACTTCTATTATGTTGCGTCTGTCAAAATACAAAAAGATTGAAGAGAAGGAAAAGTTGTGTCTTGATTAACACATTGCAGGGAAATATGGGAGAACTATTATTTAATTACTGCCTTCGGTGAATAGCTCGTCGCTTTTTGAAAAAGCTCTTAACTTCTATTATGTTGTGTCTGTCAAAATACAAAAAGATTGAAGAGAAGGAAAAGTCTGTTCTTGATTAACACATTGTAGGGAAATATGGGAGAACTATTATTTAATTACTGCCTTCGGTGAATAGCTCGTCGCTTTTTGAAAAAGCTCTTAACTTCTATTATGTTGTGTCTGTCAAAATACAAAAAGATTGAAGAGAAGGAAAAGTTGTGTCTTGATTAACACATTGTAGGGAAATATGGGAGAACTATTATTTAATTACTGCCTTCGGTGAATAGCTCGTTGCTTTTTAAAAAAGCTCCTAACTTCTATTATGTTGTGTCTGTCAAAATACAAAAAGATTGAAGAGAAGGAAAAGTTGTGTCTTGATTAACACATTGCAGGGAAATATGGGAGAACTATTATTTAATTACTGCCTTCGGTGAATAGCTCGTCGCTTTTAAAAAAAGCTCTTAACTTCTATTATGTTGCGTCTGTCAAAATACAAAAAGATTGAAGAGAAGGAAAAGTTGTGTCTTGATTAACACATTGCAGGGAAATATGGGAGAACTATTATTTAATTACTGCCTTCGGTGAATAGCTCGTCGCTTTTTGAAAAAGCTCTTAACTTCTATTATGTTGTGTCTGTCAAAATACAAAAAGATTGAAGAGAAGGAAAAGTCTGTTCTTGATTAACACATTGTAGGGAAATATGGGAGAACTATTATTTAATTACTGCCTTCGGTGAATAGCTCGTCGCTTTTTGAAAAAGCTCTTAACTTCTATTATGTTGTGTCTGTCAAAATACAAAAAGATTGAAGAGAAGGAAAAGTTGTGTCTTGATTAACACATTGTAGGGAAATATGGGAGAACTATTATTTAATTACTGCCTTCGGTGAATAGCTCGTTGCTTTTTAAAAAAGCTCCTAACTTCTATTATGTTGTGTCTGTCAAAATACAAAAAGATTGAAGAGAAGGAAAAGTTGTGTCTTGATTAACACATTGCAGGGAAATATGGGAGAACTATTATTTAATTACTGCCTTCGGTGAATAGCTCGTCGCTTTTAAAAAAAGCTCTTAACTTCTATTATGTTGCGTCTGTCAAAATACAAAAAGATTGAAGAGAAGGAAAAGTTGTGTCTTGATTAACACATTGCAGGGAAATATGGGAGAACTATTATTTAATTACTGCCTTCGGTGAATAGCTCGTCGCTTTTTGAAAAAGCTCTTAACTTCTATTATGTTGTGTCTGTCAAAATACAAAAAGATTGAAGAGAAGGAAAAGTCTGTTCTTGATTAACACATTGTAGGGAAATATGGGAGAACTATTATTTAATTACTGCCTTCGGTGAATAGCTTGTCGCTTTTTGAAAAAGCTCTTAACTTCTATTATGTTGTGTCTGTCAAAATACAAAAAGATTGAAGAGAAGGAAAAGTTGTGTCTTGATTAACACATTGTAGGGAAATATGGGAGAACTATTATTTAATTACTGCCTTCGGTGAATAGCTCGTCGCTTTTTGAAAAAGCTCTTAACTTCTATTATGTTGTGTCTGTCAAAATACAAAAAGATTGAAGAGAAGGAAAAGTTGTGTCTTGATTAACACATTGCAGGGAAATATGGGAGAACTATTATTTAATTACTGCCTTCGGTGAATAGCTCGTCGCTTTTTAAAAAAGCTCTTAACTTCTATTATGTTGCGTCTGTCAAAATACAAAAAGATTGAAGAGAAGGAAAAGTTGTGTCTTGATTAACACATTGCAGGGAAATATGGGAGAACTATTATTTAATTACTGCCTTCGGTGAATAGCTCGTCGCTTTTTGAAAAAGCTCTTAACTTCTATTATGTTGTGTCTGTCAAAATACAAAAAGATTGAAGAGAAGGAAAAGTCTGTTCTTGATTAACACATTGTAGGGAAATATGGGAGAACTATTATTTAATTACTGCCTTCGGTGAATAGCTCGTCGCTTTTTGAAAAAGCTCTTAACTTCTATTATGTTGTGTCTGTCAAAATACAAAAAGATTGAAGAGAAGGAAAAGTTGTGTCTTGATTAACACATTGCAGGGAAATATGGGAGAACTATTATTTAATTACTGCCTTCGGTGAATAGCTCATCGCTTTTTAAAAAAGCTCTTAACTTCTATTATGTTGCGTCTGTCAAAATACAAAAAGATTGAAGAGAAGGAAAAGTTGTGTCTTGATTAACACATTGCAGGGAAATATGGGAGAACTATTATTTAATTACTGCCTTCGGTGAATAGCTCGTCGCTTTTTGAAAAAGCTCTTAACTTCTATTATGATGTGTCTGTCAAAATACAAAAAGATTGAAGAGAAGGAAAAGTCTGTTCTTGATTAACACATTGTAGGGAAATATGGGAGAACTATTATTTAATTACTGCCTTCGGTGAATAGCTCGTCGCTTTTTGAAAAAGCTCTTAACTTCTATTATGTTGTGTCTGTCAAAATACAAAAAGATTGAAGAGAAGGAAAAGTTGTGTCTTGATTAACACATTGCAGGGAAATATGGGAGAACTATTATTTAATTACTGCCTTCGGTGAATAGCTCGTCGCTTTTTGAAAAAGCTCTTAACTTCTATTATGTTGCGTCTGTCAAAATACAAAAAGATTGAAGAGAAGGAAAAGTTGTGTCTTGATTAACACATTGCAGGGAAATATGGGAGAACTATTATTTAATTACGGCCTTCGGTGAATAGCTCGTCGCTTTTTGAAAAAGCTCTTAACTTCTATTATGTTGTGTCTGTCAAAATACAAAAAGATTGAAGAGAAGGAAAAGTCTGTTCTTGATTAACACATTGTAGGGAAATATGGGAGAACTATTATTTAATTACTGCCTTTGGTGAATAGCTCGTCGCTTTTTGAAAAAGCTCTTAACTTCTATTATGTTGTGTCTGTCAAAATACAAAAAGATTGAAGAGAAGGAAAAGTTGTGTCTTGATTAACACATTGCAGGGAAATATGGGAGAACTATTATTTAATTACTGCCTTCGGTGAATAGCTCGTCGTTTTTTGAAAAAGCTCTTAACTTCTATTATGTTGTGTCTGTCAAAATACAAAAAGATTGAAGAGAAGGAAAAGTTGTGTCTTGATTAACACATTGTAGGGAAATATGGGAGAACTATTATTTAATTACTGCCTTCGGTGAATATCTCGTCGCTTTTTAAAAAAGCTCTTAACTTCTATTATGTTGCGTCTGTCAAAATACAAAAAGATTGAAGAGAAGGAAAAGTTGTGTCTTGATTAACACATTGCAGGGAAATATGGGGGAACTATTATTTAATTATTGCCTTCGGTGAATAGCTCGTCGCTTTTTGAAAAAGCTCTTAACTTCTATTATGTTGTGTCTGTCAAAATACAAAAAGATTGAAGAGAAGGAAAAGTTGTGTCTTGATTAACACATTGCAGGGAAATATGGGAGAACTATTATTTAATTACTGCCTTCGGTGAATAGCTCGTCGCTTTTTGAAAAAGCTCTTAACTTCTATTATGTTGTGTCTGTCAAGATACAAAAAGATTGAAGAGAAGGAAAAGTCTGTTCTTGATTAACACATTGTAGGGAAATATGGGAGAACTATTATTTAATTACTGCCTTCGGTGAATAGCTCGTCGCTTTTTGAAAAAGCTCTTAACTTCTATTATGTTGTGTCTGTCAAAATACAAAAAGATTGAAGAGAAGGAAAAGTTGTGTCTTGATTAACACATTGCAGGGAAATATGGGAGAACTATTATTTAATTACTGCCTTCGGTGAATAGCTCGTCGCTTTTTAAAAAAGCTCTTAACTTCTATTATGTTGTGTCTGTCAAAATACAAAAAGATTGAAGAGAAGGAAAAGTTGTGTCTTGATTAACACATTGCAGGGAAATATGGGAGAACTATTATTTAATTACTGCCTTCGGTGAATAGCTCGTCGCTTTTTAAAAATGCTCTTAACTTCTATTATGTTGCGTCTGTCAAAATACAAAAAGATTGAAGAGAAGGAAAAGTTGTGTCTTGATTAACACATTGCAGGGAAATATGGGAGAACTATTATTTAATTACTGCCTTCGGTGAATAGCTCGTCGCTTTTTGAAAAAGCTCTTAACTTCTATTATGTTGTGTCTGTCAAAATACAAAAAGATTGAAGAGAAGGAAAAGTCTGTTCTTGATTAACACATTGTAGGGAAATATGGGGGAACTATTATTTAATTACTGCCTTCGGTGAATAGCTCGTCGCTTTTTGAAAAAGCTCTTAACTTCTATTATGTTGTGTCTGTCAAAATACAAAAAGATTGAAGAGAAGGAAAAGTTGTGTCTTGATTAACACATTGCAGGGAAATATGGGAGAACTATTATTTAATTACTGCTTACGGTGAATAGCTCGTCGCTTTTTAAAAAAGCTCTTAACTTCTATTATGTTGTGTCTGTCAAAATACAAAAAGATTGAAGAGAAGGAAAAGTTGTGTCTTGATTAACACATTGTAGGGAAATATGGGAGAACTATTATTTAATTACTGCCTTCGGTGAATAGCTCGTCGCTTTTTGAAAAAGCTCTTAACTTCTATTATGTTGTGTCTGTCAAAATACAAAAAGATTGAAGAGAAGGAAAAGTTGTGTCTTGATTAACACATTGCAGGGAAATATGGGGGAACTATTATTTAATTACTGCCTTCGGTGAATAGCTCGTCGCTTTTTGAAAAACTCTTAACTTCTATTATGTTGTGTCTGTCAAAATACAAAAAGATTGAAGAGAAGGAAAAGTTGTGTCTTGATTAACACATTGAAGGGAAATATGGGGGAACTATTATTTAATTACTGCCTTCGGTGAATAGCTCGTCGCTTTTTGAAAAAGCTCTTAACTTCTATTATGTTGTGTCTGTCAAAATACAAAAAGATTGAAGAGAAGGAAAAGTTGTGTCTTGATTAACACATTGCAGGGAAATATGGGAGAACTATTATTTAATTACTGCCTTCGGTGAATAGCTCGTCGCTTTTTAAAAAAGCTCTTAACTTCTATTATGTTGTGTCTGTCAAAATACAAAAAGATTGAAGAGAAGGAAAAGTTGTGTCTTGATTAACACATTGTAGGGAAATATGGGAGAACTATTATTTAATTACTGCCTTCGGTGAATAGCTCGTCGCTTTGTAAAAAAGCTCTTAACTTCTATAATGTTGTGTCTGTCAAAATACAAAAAGATTGAAGAGAAGGAAAAGTTGTGTCTTGATTAACACATTGCAGGGAAATATGGGAGAACTATTATTTAATTACTGCCTTCGGTGAATAGCTCGTCGCTTTTTGAAAAAGCTCTTAACTTCTATTATGTTGTGTCTGTCAAAATACAAAAAGATTGAAGAGAAGGAAAAGTTGTGTATTGATTAACACATTGTAGGGATATATGGGAGAACTATTATTTAATTACTGCCTTCGGTGAATAGCTCGTCGCTTTTTAAAAAGCTCTTAACTTCTATAATGTTGTGTCTGTCAAAATACAAAAAGATTGAAGAGAAGGAAAAGTTGTGTCTTGATTAACACATTGTAGGGATATATGGGAGAACTATTATTTAATTACTGCCTTCGGTGAATAGCTCGTCGCTTTTTAAAAAAGCTCTTAACTTCTATTATGTTGCGTCTGTCAAAATACAAAAAGATTGAAGAGAAGGAAAAGTTGTGTCTTGATTAACACATTGCAGGGAAATATGGGAGAACTATTATTTAATTACTGCCTTCGGTGAATAGCTCGTCGCTTTTTGAAAAAGCTCTTAACTTCTATTATGTTGTGTCTGTCAAAATACAAAAAGATTGAAGAGAAGGAAAAGTTGTGTCTTGATTAACACATTGCAGGGAAATATGGGAGAACTATTATTTAATTACTGCCTTCGGTGAATAGCTCGTCGCTTTTTAAAAAAGCTCCTAACTTCTATTATGTTGTGTCTGTCAAAATACAAAAAGATTGAAGAGAAGGAAAAGTTGTGTCTTGATTAACACATTGCAGGGAAATATGGGAGAACTATTATTTAATTACTGCCTTCGGTGAATAACTCGTCGCTTTTAAAAAAAGCTCTTAACTTCTATTATGTTGCGTCTGTCAAAATACAAAAAGATTGAAGAGAAGGAAAAGTTGTGTCTTGATTAACACATTGCAGGGAAATATGGGAGAACTATTATTTAATTACTGCCTTCGGTGAATAGCTCGTCGCTTTTTGAAAAAGCTCTTAACTTCTATTATGTTGTGTCTGTCAAAATACAAAAAGATTGAAGAGAAGGAAAAGTTGTGTCTTGATTAACATATTGCATGGAAATATGGGAGAACTATTATTTAATTACTGCCTTCGGTGAATAGCTCGTCGCTTTTTAAAAAAGCTCTTAACTTCTATTATGTTGCGTCTGTCAAAATACAAAAAGATTGAAGAGAAGGAAAAGTTGTGTCTTGATTAACACAATGCAGGGAAATATGGGAGAACTATTATTTAATTACTGCCTTCGGTGAATAGCTCGTCGCTTTTTGAAAAAGCTCTTAACTTCTATTATGTTGTGTCTGTCAAAATACAAAAAGATTGAAGAGAAGGAAAAGTCTGTTCTTGATTAACACATTGTAGGGAAATATAGGAGAACTATTATTTAATTACTGCCTTCGGTGAATAGCTCGTCGCTTTTTGAAAAAGCTCTTAACTTCTATTATGTTGTGTCTGTCAAAATACAAAAAGATTGAAGAGAAGGAAAAGTTGTGTCTTGATTAACACATTGCAGGGAAATATGGGAGAACTATTATTTAATTACTGCCTTCGGTGAATAGCTCGTCGCTTTTTAAAAAAGCTCTTAACTTCTATTATGTTGCGTCTGTCAAAATACAAAAAGATTGAAGAGAAGGAAAAGTTGTGTCTTGATTAACACATTGCAGGGAAATATGGGAGAACTATTATTTAATTACTGCCTTCGGTGAATAGCTCGTCGCTTTTTGAAAAAGCTCTTAACTTCTATTATGTTGTGTCTGTCAAAATACAAAAAGATTGAAGAGAAGGAAAAGTCTGTTCGTGATTAACACATTGTAGGGAAATATGGGAGAACTATTATTTAATTACTGCCTTCGGTGAATAGCTCGTCGCTTTTTGAAAAAGCTCTTAACTTCTATTATGTTGTGTCTGTCAAAATACAAAAAGATTGAAGAGAAGGAAAAGTTGTGTCTTGATTAACACATTGTAGGGAAATATGGGAGAACTATTATTTAATTACTGCCTTCGGTGAATAGCTCGTCGCTTTTTGAAAAACTCTTAACTTCTATTATGTTGTGTCTGTCAAAATACAAAAAGATTGAAGAGAAGGAAAAGTTGTGTCTTGATTAACACATTGCAGGGAAATATGGGAGAACTATTATTTAATTACTGCCTTCGGTGAATAGCTCGTCGCTTTTTAAAAAAGCTCTTAACTTCTATTATGTTCCGTCTGTCAAAATACAAAAAGATTGAAGAGAAGGAAAAGTTGTGTCTTGATTAACACATTGAAGGGAAATATGGGGGAACTATTATTTAATTACTGCCTTCGGTGAATAGCTCGTCGCTTTTTGAAAAAGCTCTTAACTTCTATTATGTTGTGTCTGTCAAAATACAAAAAGATTGAAGAGAAGGAAAAGTTGTGTCTTGATTAACACATTGCAGGGAAATATGGCAGAACTATTATTTAATTACTGCCTTCGGTGAATAGCTCGTCGCTTTTTGAAAAAGCTCTTAACTTCTATTATGTTGTGTCTGTCAAAATACAAAAAGATTGAAGAAAAGGAAAAGTTGTGTCTTGATTAACACATTGTAGGGAAATATGGGAGAACTATTATTTAATTACTGCCTTCGGTGAATAGCTCGTCGCTTTTTAAAAAAGCTCTTAACTTCTATTATGTTGCGTCTGTCAAAATACAAAAAGATTGAAGAGAAGGAAAAGTTGTGTCTTGATTAACACATTGCAGGGAAATATGGGGGAACTATTATTTAATTACTGCCTTCGGTGAATAGCTCGTCGCTTTTTGAAAAAGCTCTTAACTTCTATTATGTTGTGTCTGTCAAAATACAAAAAGATTGAAGAGAAGGAAAAGTTGTGTCTTGATTAACACATTGCAGGGAAATATGGGAGAACTATTATTTAATTACTGCCTTCGGTGAATAGCTCGTCGCTTTTTGAAAAAGCTCTTAACTTCTATTATGTTGTGTCTGTCAAAATACAAAAAGATTGAAGAGAAGGAAAAGTCTGTTCTTGATTAACACATTGTAGGGAAATATGGGAGAACTATTATTTAATTACTGCCTTCGGTGAATAGCTCGTCGCTTTTTGAAAAAGCTCTTAACTTCTATTATGTTGTGTCTGTCAAAATACAAAAAGATTGAAGACAAGGAAAAGTTGTGTCTTGATTAACACATTGCAGGGAAATATGGGAGAACTATTATTTAATTACTGCCTTCGGTGAATAGCTCGTCGCTTTTTAAAAAAGCTCTTAACTTCTATTATGTTGTGTCTGTCAAAATACAAAAAGATTGAAGAGAAGGAAAAGTTGTGTCTTGATTAACACATTGCAGGGAAATATGGGAGAACTATTATTTAATTACTGCCTTCGGTGAATAGCTCGTCGCTTTTTAAAAAAGCTCTTAACTTCTATTATGTTGCGTCTGTCAAAATACAAAAAGATTGAAGAGAAGGAAAAGTTGTGTCTTGATTAACACATTGCAGGGAAATATGGGAGAACTATTATTTAATTACTGCCTTCGGTGAATAGCTCGTCGCTTTTTGAAAAAGCTCTTAACTTCTATTATGTTGTGTCTGTCAAAATACAAAAAGATTGAAGAGAAGGAAAAGTCTGTTCTTGATTAACACATTGTAGGGAAATATGGGAGAACTATTATTTAATTACTGCCTTCGGTGAATAGCTCGTCGCTTTTTGAAAAAGCTCTTAACTTCTATTATGTTGTGTCTGTCAAAATACAAAAAGATTGAAGAGAAGGAAAAGTTGTGTCTTGATTAACACATTGCAGGGAAATATGGCAGAACTATTATTTAATTACTGCTTACGGTGAATAGCTCGTCGCTTTTTAAAAAAGCTCTTAACTTCTATTATGTTGTGTCTGTCAAAATACAAAAAGATTGAAGAGAAGGAAAAGTTGTGTCTTGATTAACACATTGCAGGGAAATATGGGAGAACTATTATTTAATTACTGCCTTCGGTGAATAGCTCGTCGCTTTTTGAAAAAGCTCTTAACTTCTATTATGTTGTGTCTGTCAAAATACAAAAAGATTGAAGAGAAGGAAAAGTTGTGTCTTGATTAACATATTGCATGGAAATATGGGAGAACTATTATTTAATTACTGCCTTCGGTGAATAGCTCGTCGCTTTTTAAAAAAGCTCTTAACTTCTATTATGTTGCGTCTGTCAAAATACAAAAAGATTGAAGAGAAGGAAAAGTTGTGTCTTGATTAACACATTGCAGGGAAATATGGGAGAACTATTATTTAATTACTGCCTTCGGTGAATAGCTCGTCGCTTTTTGAAAAAGCTCTTAACTTCTATTATGTTGTGTCTGTCAAAATACAAAAAGATTGAAGAGAAGGAAAAGTCTGTTCTTGATTAACACATTGTAGGGAAATATAGGAGAACTATTATTTAATTACTGCCTTCGGTGAATAGCTCGTCGCTTTTTGAAAAAGCTCTTAACTTCTATTATGTTGTGTCTGTCAAAATACAAAAAGATTGAAGAGAAGGAAAAGTTGTGTCTTGATTAACACATTGCAGGGAAATATGGGAGAACTATTATTTAATTACTGCCTTCGGTGAATAGCTCGTCGCTTTTTAAAAAAGCTCTTAACTTCTATTATGTTGCGTCTGTCAAAATACAAAAAGATTGAAGAGAAGGAAAAGTTGTGTCCTGATTAACACATTGCAGGGAAATATGGGAGAACTATTATTTAATTACTGCCTTCGGTGAATAGCTCGTCGCTTTTTGAAAAAGCTCTTAACTTCTATTATGTTGTGTCTGTCAAAATACAAAAAGATTGAAGAGAAGGAAAAGTCTGTTCGTGATTAACACATTGTAGGGAAATATGGGAGAACTATTATTTAATTACTGCCTTCGGTGAATAGCTCGTCGCTTTTTGAAAAAGCTCTTAACTTCTATTATGTTGTGTCTGTCAAAATACAAAAAGATTGAAGAGAAGGAAAAGTTGTGTCTTGATTAACACATTGTAGGGAAATATGGGAGAACTATTATTTAATTACTGCCTTCGGTGAATAGCTCGTCGCTTTTTGAAAAACTCTTAACTTCTATTATGTTGTGTCTGTCAAAATACAAAAAGATTGAAGAGAAGGAAAAGTTGTGTCTTGATTAACACATTGCAGGGAAATATGGGAGAACTATTATTTAATTACTGCCTTCGGTGAATAGCTCGTCGCTTTTTAAAAAAGCTCCTAACTTCTATTATGTTGTGTCTGTCAAAATACAAAAAGATTGAAGAGAAGGAAAAGTTGTGTCTTGATTAACACATTGCAGGGAAATATGGGAGAACTATTATTTAATTACTGCCTTCGGTGAATAGCTCGTCGCTTTTAAAAAAAGCTCTTAACTTCTATTATGTTGCGTCTGTCAAAATACAAAAAGATTGAAGAGAAGGAAAAGTTGTGTCTTGATTAACACATTGCAGGGAAATATGGGAGAACTATTATTTAATTACTGCCTTCGGTGAATAGCTCGTCGCTTTTTGAAAAAGCTCTTAACTTCTATTATGTTGTGTCTGTCAAAATACAAAAAGATTGAAGAGAAGGAAAAGTTGTGTCTTGATTAACATATTGCATGGAAATATGGGAGAACTATTATTTAATTACTGCCTTCGGTGAATAGCTCGTCGCTTTTTAAAAAAGCTCTTAACTTCTATTATGTTGCGTCTGTCAAAATACAAAAAGATTGAAGAGAAGGAAAAGTTGTGTCTTGATTAACACAATGCAGGGAAATATGGGAGAACTATTATTTAATTACTGCCTTCGGTGAATAGCTCGTCGCTTTTTGAAAAAGCTCTTAACTTCTATTATGTTGTGTCTGTCAAAATACAAAAAGATTGAAGAGAAGGAAAAGTCTGTTCTTGATTAACACATTGTAGGGAAATATAGGAGAACTATTATTTAATTACTGCCTTCGGTGAATAGCTCGTCGCTTTTTGAAAAAGCTCTTAACTTCTATTATGTTGTGTCTGTCAAAATACAAAAAGATTGAAGAGAAGGAAAAGTTGTGTCTTGATTAACACATTGCAGGGAAATATGGGAGAACTATTATTTAATTACTGCCTTCGGTGAATAGCTCGTCGCTTTTTAAAAAAGCTCTTAACTTCTATTATGTTGCGTCTGTCAAAATACAAAAAGATTGAAGAGAAGGAAAAGTTGTGTCTTGATTAACACATTGCAGGGAAATATGGGAGAACTATTATTTAATTACTGCCTTCGGTGAATAGCTCGTCGCTTTTTGAAAAAGCTCTTAACTTCTATTATGTTGTGTCTGTCAAAATACAAAAAGATTGAAGAGAAGGAAAAGTCTGTTCGTGATTAACACATTGTAGGGAAATATGGGAGAACTATTATTTAATTACTGCCTTCGGTGAATAGCTCGTCGCTTTTTGAAAAAGCTCTTAACTTCTATTATGTTGTGTCTGTCAAAATACAAAAAGATTGAAGAGAAGGAAAAGTTGTGTCTTGATTAACACATTGTAGGGAAATATGGGAGAACTATTATTTAATTACTGCCTTCGGTGAATAGCTCGTCGCTTTTTGAAAAACTCTTAACTTCTATTATGTTGTGTCTGTCAAAATACAAAAAGATTGAAGAGAAGGAAAAGTTGTGTCTTGATTAACACATTGCAGGGAAATATGGGAGAACTATTATTTAATTACTGCCTTCGGTGAATAGCTCGTCGCTTTTTAAAAAAGCTCTTAACTTCTATTATGTTCCGTCTGTCAAAATACAAAAAGATTGAAGAGAAGGAAAAGTTGTGTCTTGATTAACACATTGAAGGGAAATATGGGGGAACTATTATTTAATTACTGCCTTCGGTGAATAGCTCGTCGCTTTTTGAAAAAGCTCTTAACTTCTATTATGTTGTGTCTGTCAAAATACAAAAAGATTGAAGAGAAGGAAAAGTTGTGTCTTGATTAACACATTGCAGGGAAATATGGGAGAACTATTATTTAATTACTGCCTTCGGTGAATAGCTCGTCGCTTTTTGAAAAAGCTCTTAACTTCTATTATGTTGTGTCTGTCAAAATACAAAAAGATTGAAGAAAAGGAAAAGTTGTGTCTTGATTAACACATTGTAGGGAAATATGGGAGAACTATTATTTAATTACTGCCTTCGGTGAATAGCTCGTCGCTTTTTAAAAAAGCTCTTAACTTCTATTATGTTGCGTCTGTCAAAATACAAAAAGATTGAAGAGAAGGAAAAGTTGTGTCTTGATTAACACATTGCAGGGAAATATGGGGGAACTATTATTTAATTACTGCCTTCGGTGAATAGCTCGTCGCTTTTTGAAAAAGCTCTTAACTTCTATTATGTTGTGTCTGTCAAAATACAAAAAGATTGAAGAGAAGGAAAAGTTGTGTCTTGATTAACACATTGCAGGGAAATATGGGAGAACTATTATTTAATTACTGCCTTCGGTGAATAGCTCGTCGCTTTTTGAAAAAGCTCTTAACTTCTATTATGTTGTGTCTGTCAAAATACAAAAAGATTGAAGAGAAGGAAAAGTCTGTTCTTGATTAACACATTGTAGGGAAATATGGGAGAACTATTATTTAATTACTGCCTTCGGTGAATAGCTCGTCGCTTTTTGAAAAAGCTCTTAACTTCTATTATGTTGTGTCTGTCAAAATACAAAAAGATTGAAGAGAAGGAAAAGTTGTGTCTTGATTAACACATTGCAGGGAAATATGGGAGAACTATTATTTAATTACTGCCTTCGGTGAATAGCTCGTCGCTTTTTAAAAAAGCTCTTAACTTCTATTATGTTGCGTCTGTCAAAATACAAAAAGATTGAAGAGAAGGAAAAGTTGTGTCTTGATTAACACATTGCAGGGAAATATGGGAGAACTATTATTTAATTACTGCCTTCGGTGAATAGCTCGTCGCTTTTTGAAAAAGCTCTTAACTTCTATTATGTTGTGTCTGTCAAAATACAAAAAGATTGAAGAGAAGGAAAAGTCTGTTCTTGATTAACACATTGTAGGGAAATATGGGAGAACTATTATTTAATTACTGCCTTCGGTGAATAGCTCGTCGCTTTTTGAAAAAGCTCTTAACTTCTATTATGTTGTGTCTGTCAAAATACAAAAAGATTGAAGAGAAGGAAAAGTTGTGTCTTGATTAACACATTGCAGGGAAATATGGCAGAACTATTATTTAATTACTGCTTACGGTGAATAGCTCGTCGCTTTTTAAAAAAGCTCTTAACTTCTATTATGTTGTGTCTGTCAAAATACAAAAAGATTGAAGAGAAGGAAAAGTTGTGTCTTGATTAACACATTGCAGGGAAATATGGGAGAACTATTATTTAATTACTGCCTTCGGTGAATAGCTCGTCGCTTTTTGAAAAAGCTCTTAACTTCTATTATGTTGTGTCTGTCAAAATACAAAAAGATTGAAGAGAAGGAAAAGTTGTGTCTTGATTAACATATTGCATGGAAATATGGGAGAACTATTATTTAATTACTGCCTTCGGTGAATAGCTCGTCGCTTTTTAAAAAAGCTCTTAACTTCTATTATGTTGCGTCTGTCAAAATACAAAAAGATTGAAGAGAAGGAAAAGTTGTGTCTTGATTAACACATTGCAGGGAAATATGGGAGAACTATTATTTAATTACTGCCTTCGGTGAATAGCTCGTCGCTTTTTGAAAAAGCTCTTAACTTCTATTATGTTGTGTCTGTCAAAATACAAAAAGATTGAAGAGAAGGAAAAGTCTGTTCTTGATTAACACATTGTAGGGAAATATAGGAGAACTATTATTTAATTACTGCCTTCGGTGAATAGCTCGTCGCTTTTTGAAAAAGCTCTTAACTTCTATTATGTTGTGTCTGTCAAAATACAAAAAGATTGAAGAGAAGGAAAAGTTGTGTCTTGATTAACACATTGCAGGGAAATATGGGAAAACTATTATTTAATTACTGCCTTCGGTGAATAGCTCGTCGCTTTTTAAAAAAGCTCTTAACTTCTATTATGTTGCGTCTGTCAAAATACAAAAAGATTGAAGAGAAGGAAAAGTTGTGTCCTGATTAACACATTGCAGGGAAATATGGGAGAACTATTATTTAATTACTGCCTTCGGTGAATAGCTCGTCGCTTTTTGAAAAAGCTCTTAACTTCTATTATGTTGTGTCTGTCAAAATACAAAAAGATTGAAGAGAAGGAAAAGTCTGTTCGTGATTAACACATTGTAGGGAAATATGGGAGAACTATTATTTAATTACTGCCTTCGGTGAATAGCTCGTCGCTTTTTGAAAAAGCTCTTAACTTCTATTATGTTGTGTCTGTCAAAATACAAAAAGATTGAAGAGAAGGAAAAGTTGTGTCTTGATTAACACATTGTAGGGAAATATGGGAGAACTATTATTTAATTACTGCCTTCGGTGAATAGCTCGTCGCTTTTTGAAAAACTCTTAACTTCTATTATGTTGTGTCTGTCAAAATACAAAAAGATTGAAGAGAAGGAAAAGTTGTGTCTTGATTAACACATTGCAGGGAAATATGGGAGAACTATTATTTAATTACTGCCTTCGGTGAATAGCTCGTCGCTTTTTAAAAAAGCTCTTAACTTCTATTATGTTCCGTCTGTCAAAATACAAAAAGATTGAAGAGAAGGAAAAGTTGTGTCTTGATTAACACATTGAAGGGAAATATGGGGGAACTATTATTTAATTACTGCCTTCGGTGAATAGCTCGTCGCTTTTTGAAAAAGCTCTTAACTTCTATTATGTTGTGTCTGTCAAAATACAAAAAGATTGAAGAGAAGGAAAAGTTGTGTCTTGATTAACACATTGCAGGGAAATATGGGAGAACTATTATTTAATTACTGCCTTCGGTGAATAGCTCGTCGCTTTTTGAAAAAGCTCTTAACTTCTATTATGTTGTGTCTGTCAAAATACAAAAAGATTGAAGAAAAGGAAAAGTTGTGTCTTGATTAACACATTGTAGGGAAATATGGGAGAACTATTATTTAATTACTGCCTTCGGTGAATAGCTCGTCGCTTTTTAAAAAAGCTCTTAACTTCTATTATGTTGCGTCTGTCAAAATACAAAAAGATTGAAGAGAAGGAAAAGTTGTGTCTTGATTAACACATTGCAGGGAAATATGGGGGAACTATTATTTAATTACTGCCTTCGGTGAATAGCTCGTCGCTTTTTGAAAAAGCTCTTAACTTCTATTATGTTGTGTCTGTCAAAATACAAAAAGATTGAAGAGAAGGAAAAGTTGTGTCTTGATTAACACATTGCAGGGAAATATGGGAGAACTATTATTTAATTACTGCCTTCGGTGAATAGCTCGTCGCTTTTTAAAAAAGCTCTTAACTTCTATTATGTTGTGTCTGTCAAAATACAAAAAGATTGAAGAGAAGGAAAAGTTGTGTCTTGATTAACACATTGCAGGGAAATATGGAAGAACTATTATTTAATTACTGCCTTCGGTGAATAGCTCGTCGCTTTTTGAAAAAGCTCTTAACTTCTATTATGTTGTGTCTGTCAAAATACAAAAGAATTGAAGAGAAGGAAAAGTTGTGTCTTGATTAACACATTGTAGGGAAATATGGGAGAACTATTATTTAATTACTGCCTTCGGTGAATAGCTCGTCGCTTTTTAAAAATGTTCTTAACTTCTATTATGTTGTGTCTGTCAAAATACAAAAAGATTGAAGAGAAGGAAAAGTTGTGTCTTGATTAACACATTGCAGGGAAATATGGAAGAACTATTATTTAATTACTGCCTTCGGTGAATAGCTCGTCGCTTTTTAAAAAAGCTCTTAACTTCTATTATGTTGCGTCTGTCAAAATACAAAAAGATTGAAGAGAAGGAAAAGTTGTGTCTTGATTAACACATTGCAGGGAAATATGGGAGAACTATTATTTAATTACTGCCTTCGGTGAATAGCTCGTCGCTTTTTGAAAAAGCTCTTAACTTCTATTATGTTGTGTCTGTCAAAATACAAAAAGATTGAAGAGAAGGAAAAGTTGTGTCTTGATTAACACATTGCAGGGAAATATGGGAGAACTATTATTTAATTACTGCCTTCGGTGAATAGCTCGTCGCTTTTTGAAAAAGCTCTTAACTTCTATTATGTTGTGTCTGTCAAAATACAAAAAGATTGAAGAGAAGGAAAAGTCTGTTCTTGATTAACACATTGTAGGGAAATATAGGAGAACTATTATTTAATTACTGCCTTCGGTGAATAGCTCGTCGCTTTTTGAAAAAGCTCTTAACTTCTATTATGTTGTGTCTGTCAAAATACAAAAAGATTGAAGAGAAGGAAAAGTTGTGTCTTGATTAACACATTGCAGGGAAATATGGGAGAACTATTATTTAATTACTGCCTTCGGTGAATAGCTCGTCGCTTTTTAAAAAAGCTCTTAACTTCTATTATGTTGCGTCTGTCAAAATACAAAAAGATTGAAGAGAAGGAAAAGTTGTGTCCTGATTAACACATTGCAGGGAAATATGGGAGAACTATTATTTAATTACTGCCTTCGGTGAATAGCTCGTCGCTTTTTGAAAAAGCTCTTAACTTCTATTATGTTGTGTCTGTCAAAATACAAAAAGATTGAAGAGAAGGAAAAGTCTGTTCTTGATTAACACATTGTAGGGAAATATGGGAGAACTATTATTTAATTACTGCCTTCGGTGAATAGCTCGTCGCTTTTTGAAAAAGCTCTTAACTTCTATTATGTTGTGTCTGTCAAAATACAAAAAGATTGAAGACAAGGAAAAGTTGTGTCTTGATTAACACATTGCAGGGAAATATGGGAGAACTATTATTTAATTACTGCCTTCCGTGAATAGCTCGTCGCTTTTTAAAAAAGCTCTTAACTTCTATTATGTTGTGTCTGTCAAAATACAAAAAGATTGAAGAGAAGGAAAAGTTGTGTCTTGATTAACACATTGCAGGGAAATATGGGAGAACTATTATTTAATTACTGCCTTCGGTGAATAGCTCGTCGCTTTTTAAAAAAGCTCTTAACTTCTATTATGTTGCGTCTGTCAAAATACAAAAAGATTGAAGAGAAGGAAAAGTTGTGTCTTGATTAACACATTGCAGGGAAATATGGGAGAACTATTATTTAATTACTGCCTTCGGTGAATAGCTCGTCGCTTTTTGAAAAAGCTCTTAACTTCTATTATGTTGTGTCTGTCAAATACAAAAAGATTGAAGAGAAGGAAAAGTCTGTTCTTGATTAACACATTGTAGGGAAATATGGGAGAACTATTATTTAATTACTGCCTTCGGTGAATAGCTCGTCGCTTTTTGAAAAATCTCTTAACTTCTATTATGTTGTGTCTGTCAAAATACAAAAAGATTGAAGAGAAGGAAAAGTTGTGTCTTGATTAACACATTGCAGGGAAATATGGCAGAACTATTATTTAATTACTGCTTACGGTGAATAGCTCGTCGCTTTTTAAAAAAGCTCTTAACTTCTATTATGTTGTGTCTGTCAAAATACAAAAAGATTGAAGAGAAGGAAAAGTTGTGTCTTGATTAACACATTGCAGGGAAATATGGGAGAACTATTATTTAATTACTGCCTTCGGTGAATAGCTCGTCGCTTTTTGAAAAAGCTCTTAACTTCTATTATGTTGTGTCTGTCAAAATACAAAAAGATTGAAGAGAAGGAAAAGTTGTGTCTTGATTAACATATTGCATGGAAATATGGGAGAACTATTATTTAATTACTGCCTTCGGTGAATAGCTCGTCGCTTTTTAAAAAAGCTCTTAACTTCTATTATGTTGCGTCTGTCAAAATACAAAAAGATTGAAGAGAAGGAAAAGTTGTGTCTTGATTAACACATTGCAGGGAAATATGGGAGAACTATTATTTAATTACTGCCTTCGGTGAATAGCTCGTCGCTTTTTGAAAAAGCTCTTAACTTCTATTATGTTGTGTCTGTCAAAATACAAAAAGATTGAAGAGAAGGAAAAGTCTGTTCTTGATTAACACATTGTAGGGAAATATAGGAGAACTATTATTTAATTACTGCCTTCGGTGAATAGCTCGTCGCTTTTTGAAAAAGCTCTTAACTTCTATTATGTTGTGTCTGTCAAAATACAAAAAGATTGAAGAGAAGGAAAAGTTGTGTCTTGATTAACACATTGCAGGGAAATATGGGAGAACTATTATTTAATTACTGCCTTCGGTGAATAGCTCGTCGCTTTTTAAAAAAGCTCTTAACTTCTATTATGTTGCGTCTGTCAAAATACAAAAAGATTGAAGAGAAGGAAAAGTTGTGTCCTGATTAACACATTGCAGGGAAATATGGGAGAACTATTATTTAATTACTGCCTTCGGTGAATAGCTCGTCGCTTTTTGAAAAAGCTCTTAACTTCTATTATGTTGTGTCTGTCAAAATACAAAAAGATTGAAGAGAAGGAAAAGTCTGTTCGTGATTAACACATTGTAGGGAAATATGGGAGAACTATTATTTAATTACTGCCTTCGGTGAATAGCTCGTCGCTTTTTGAAAAAGCTCTTAACTTCTATTATGTTGTGTCTGTCAAAATACAAAAAGATTGAAGAGAAGGAAAAGTTGTGTCTTGATTAACACATTGTAGGGAAATATGGGAGAACTATTATTTAATTACTGCCTTCGGTGAATAGCTCGTCGCTTTTTGAAAAACTCTTAACTTCTATTATGTTGTGTCTGTCAAAATACAAAAAGATTGAAGAGAAGGAAAAGTTGTGTCTTGATTAACACATTGCAGGGAAATATGGGAGAACTATTATTTAATTACTGCCTTCGGTGAATAGCTCGTCGCTTTTTAAAAAAGCTCTTAACTTCTATTATGTTCCGTCTGTCAAAATACAAAAAGATTGAAGAGAAGGAAAAGTTGTGTCTTGATTAACACATTGAAGGGAAATATGGGGGAACTATTATTTAATTACTGCCTTCGGTGAATAGCTCGTCGCTTTTTGAAAAAGCTCTTAACTTCTATTATGTTGTGTCTGTCAAAATACAAAAAGATTGAAGAGAAGGAAAAGTTGTGTCTTGATTAACACATTGCAGGGAAATATGGGAGAACTATTATTTAATTACTGCCTTCGGTGAATAGCTCGTCGCTTTTTGAAAAAGCTCTTAACTTCTATTATGTTGTGTCTGTCAAAATACAAAAAGATTGAAGAAAAGGAAAAGTTGTGTCTTGATTAACACATTGTAGGGAAATATGGGAGAACTATTATTTAATTACTGCCTTCGGTGAATAGCTCGTCGCTTTTTAAAAAAGCTCTTAACTTCTATTATGTTGCGTCTGTCAAAATACAAAAAGATTGAAGAGAAGGAAAAGTTGTGTCTTGATTAACACATTGCAGGGAAATATGGGGGAACTATTATTTAATTACTGCCTTCGGTGAATAGCTCGTCGCTTTTTGAAAAAGCTCTTAACTTCTATTATGTTGTGTCTGTCAAAATACAAAAAGATTGAAGAGAAGGAAAAGTTGTGTCTTGATTAACACATTGCAGGGAAATATGGGAGAACTATTATTTAATTACTGCCTTCGGTGAATAGCTCGTCGCTTTTTAAAAAAGCTCTTAACTTCTATTATGTTGTGTCTGTCAAAATACAAAAAGATTGAAGAGAAGGAAAAGTTGTGTCTTGATTAACACATTGCAGGGAAATATGGAAGAACTATTATTTAATTACTGCCTTCGGTGAATAGCTCGTCGCTTTTTGAAAAAGCTCTTAACTTCTATTATGTTGTGTCTGTCAAAATACAAAAGAATTGAAGAGAAGGAAAAGTTGTGTCTTGATTAACACATTGTAGGGAAATATGGGAGAACTATTATTTAATTACTGCCTTCGGTGAATAGCTCGTCGCTTTTTAAAAATGTTTTTAACTTCTATTATGTTGTGTCTGTCAAAATACAAAAAGATTGAAGAGAAGGAAAAGTTGTGTCTTGATTAACACATTGTAGGGAAATATGGGAGAACTATTATTTAATTACTGCCTTCGGTGAATAGCTCGTCGCTTTTTGAAAAAGCTCTTAACTTCTATTATGTTGTGTCTGTCAAAATACAAAAAGATTGAAGAGAAGGAAAAGTCTGTTCTTGATTAACACATTGTAGGGAAATATAGGAGAACTATTATTTAATTACTGCCTTCGGTGAATAGCTCGTCGCTTTTTGAAAAAGCTCTTAACTTCTATTATGTTGTGTCTGTCAAAATACAAAAAGATTGAAGAGAAGGAAAAGTTGTGTCTTGATTAACACATTGCAGGGAAATATGGGAGAACTATTATTTAATTACTGCCTTCGGTGAATAGCTCGTCGCTTTTTAAAAAAGCTCTTAACTTCTATTATGTTGCGTCTGTCAAAATACAAAAAGATTGAAGAGAAGGAAAAGTTGTGTCCTGATTAACACATTGCAGGGAAATATGGGAGAACTATTATTTAATTACTGCCTTCGGTGAATAGCTCGTCGCTTTTTGAAAAAGCTCTTAACTTCTATTATGTTGTGTCTGTCAAAATACAAAAAGATTGAAGAGAAGGAAAAGTCTGTTCGTGATTAACACATTGTAGGGAAATATGGGAGAACTATTATTTAATTACTGCCTTCGGTGAATAGCTCGTCGCTTTTTGAAAAACTCTTAACTTCTATTATGTTGTGTCTGTCAAAATACAAAAAGATTGAAGAGAAGGAAAAGTTGTGTCTTGATTAACACATTGCAGGGAAATATGGGAGAACTATTATTTAATTACTGCCTTCGGTGAATAGCTCGTCGCTTTTTAAAAAAGCTCTTAACTTCTATTATGTTCCGTCTGTCAAAATACAAAAAGATTGAAGAGAAGGAAAAGTTGTGTCTTGATTAACACATTGAAGGGAAATATGGGGGAACTATTATTTAATTACTGCCTTCGGTGAATAGCTCGTCGCTTTTTGAAAAAGCTCTTAACTTCTATTATGTTGTGTCTGTCAAAATACAAAAAGATTGAAGAGAAGGAAAAGTTGTGTCTTGATTAACACATTGCAGGGAAATATGGGAGAACTATTATTTAATTACTGCCTTCGGTGAATAGCTCGTCGCTTTTTGAAAAAGCTCTTAACTTCTATTATGTTGTGTCTGTCAAAATACAAAAAGATTGAAGAAAAGGAAAAGTTGTGTCTTGATTAACACATTGTAGGGAAATATGGGAGAACTATTATTTAATTACTGCCTTCGGTGAATAGCTCGTCGCTTTTTAAAAAAGCTCTTAACTTCTATTATGTTGCGTCTGTCAAAATACAAAAAGATTGAAGAGAAGGAAAAGTTGTGTCTTGATTAACACATTGCAGGGAAATATGGGGGAACTATTATTTAATTACTGCCTTCGGTGAATAGCTCGTCGCTTTTTGAAAAAGCTCTTAACTTCTATTATGTTGTGTCTGTCAAAATACAAAAAGATTGAAGAGAAGGAAAAGTTGTGTCTTGATTAACACATTGCAGGGAAATATGGGAGAACTATTATTTAATTACTGCCTTCGGTGAATAGCTCGTCGCTTTTTAAAAAAGCTCTTAACTTCTATTATGTTGTGTCTGTCAAAATACAAAAAGATTGAAGAGAAGGAAAAGTTGTGTCTTGATTAACACATTGCAGGGAAATATGGAAGAACTATTATTTAATTACTGCCTTCGGTGAATAGCTCGTCGCTTTTTGAAAAAGCTCTTAACTTCTATTATGTTGTGTCTGTCAAAATACAAAAGAATTGAAGAGAAGGAAAAGTTGTGTCTTGATTAACACATTGTAGGGAAATATGGGAGAACTATTATTTAATTACTGCCTTCGGTGAATAGCTCGTCGCTTTTTAAAAATGTTTTTAACTTCTATTATGTTGTGTCTGTCAAAATACAAAAAGATTGAAGAGAAGGAAAAGTTGTGTCTTGATTAACACATTGTAGGGAAATATGGGAGAACTATTATTTAATTACTGCCTTCGGTGAATAGCTCGTCGCTTTTTAAAAAAGCTCTTAACTTCTATTATGTTGTGTCTGTCAAAATACAAAAAGATTGAAGAGAAGGAAAAGTTGTGTCTTGATTAACACATTGCAGGGAAATATGGAAGAACTATTATTTAATTACTGCCTTCGGTGAATAGCTCGTCGCTTTTTGAAAAAGCTCTTAACTTCTATTATGTTGTGTCTGTCAAAATACAAAAAGATTGAAGAGAAGGAAAAGTTGTGTCTTGATTAACACATTGTAGGGAAATATGGGAGAACTATTATTTAATTACTGCCTTCGGTGAATAGCTCGTCGCTTTTTAAAAAAGCTCTTAACTTCTATTATGTTGTGTCTGTCAAAATACAAAAAGATTGAAGAGAAGGAAAAGTTGTGTCTTGATTAACACATTGCAGGGAAATATGGAAGAACTATTATTTAATTACTGCCTTCGGTGAATAGCTCGTCGCTTTTTGAAAAAGCTCTTAACTTCTATTATGTTGTGTCTGTCAAAATACAAAAAGATTGAAGAGAAGGAAAAGTTGTGTCTTGATTAACACATTGCAGGGAAATATGGGAGAACTATTATTTAATTACTGCCTTCGGTGAATAGCTCGTCGCTTTTTAAAAAAGCTCTTAACTTCTATTATGTTGCGTCTGTCAAAATACAAAAAGATTGAAGAGAAGGAAAAGTTGTGTCTTGATTAACACATTGCAGGGAAATATGGGGGAACTATTATTTAATTACTGCCTTCGGTGAATAGCTCGTCGCTTTTTGAAAAAGCTCTTAACTTCTATTATGTTGTGTCTGTCAAAATACAAAAAGATTGAAGAGAAGGAAAAGTTGTGTCTTGATTAACACATTGTAGGGAAATATGGGAGAACTATTATTTAATTACTGCCTTCGGTGAATAGCTCGTCGCTTTTTAAAAAAGCTCTTAACTTCTATAATGTTGTGTCTGTCAAAATACAAAAAGATTGAAGAGAAGGAAAAGTTGTGTCTTGATTAACACATTGCAGGGAAATATGGGAGAACTATTATTTAATTACTGCCTTCGGTGAATAGCTCGTCGCTTTTTGAAAAAGCTCTTAACTTCTATTATGTTGTGTCTGTCAAAATACAAAAAGATTGAAGAGAAGGAAAAGTTGTGTCTTGATTAACACATTGTAGGGATATATGGGAGAACTATTATTTAATTACTGCCTTCGGTGAATAGCTCGTCGCTTTTTAAAAAGCTCTTAACTTCTATAATGTTGTGTCTGTCAAAATACAAAAAGATTGAAGAGAAGGAAAAGTTGTGTCTTGATTAACACATTGTAGAGATATATGGGAGAACTATTATTTAATTACTGCCTTCGGTGAATAGCTCGTCGCTTTTTAAAAAGCTCTTAACTTCTATTATGTTGTGTCTGTCAAAATACAAAAAGATTGAAGAGAAGGAAAAGTTGTGTCTTGATTAACACATTGCAGGGAAATATGGGAGAACTATTATTTAATTACTGCCTTCGGTGAATAGCTCGTCGCTTTTTGAAAAAGCTCTTAACTTCTATTATGTTGTGTCTGTCAAAATACAAAAAGATTGAAGAGAAGGAAAAGTTGTGTCTTGATTAACACATTGTAGGGAAATATGGGAGAACTATTATTTAATTACTGCCTTCGGTGAATAGCTCGTTGCTTTTTAAAAAAGCTCCTAACTTCTATTATGTTGTGTCTGTCAAAATACAAAAAGATTGAAGAGAAGGAAAAGTTGTGTCTTGATTAACACATTGCAGGGAAATATGGGAGAACTATTATTTAATTACTGCCTTCGGTGAATAGCTCGTCGCTTTTTGAAAAAGCTCTTAACTTCTATTATGTTGCGTCTGTCAAAATACAAAAAGATTGAAGAGAAGGAAAAGTCTGTTCTTGATTAACACATTGTAGGGAAATATGGGAGAACTATTATTTAATTACTGCCTTCGGTGAATAGCTCGTCGCTTTTTGAAAAAGCTCTTAACTTCTATTATGTTGTGTCTGTCAAAATACAAAAAGATTGAAGAGAAGGAAAAGTTGTGTCTTGATTAACACATTGCAGGGAAATATGGGAGAACTATTATTTAATTACTGCCTTCGGTGAATAGCTCGTCGCTTTTTGAAAAAGCTCTTAACTTCTATTATGTTGCGTCTGTCAAAATACAAAAAGATTGAAGAGAAGGAAAAGTTGTGTCTTGATTAACACATTGCAGGGAAATATGGGAGAACTATTATTTAATTACGGCCTTCGGTGAATAGCTCGTCGCTTTTTGAAAAAGCTCTTAACTTCTATTATGTTGTGTCTGTCAAAATACAAAAAGATTGAAGAGAAGGAAAAGTCTGTTCTTGATTAACACATTGTAGGGAAATATGGGAGAACTATTATTTAATTACTGCCTTTGGTGAATAGCTCGTCGCTTTTTGAAAAAGCTCTTAACTTCTATTATGTTGTGTCTGTCAAAATACAAAAAGATTGAAGAGAAGGAAAAGTTGTGTCTTGATTAACACATTGCAGGGAAATATGGGAGAACTATTATTTAATTACTGCCTTCGGTGAATAGCTCGTCGTTTTTTGAAAAAGCTCTTAACTTCTATTATGTTGTGTCTGTCAAAATACAAAAAGATTGAAGAGAAGGAAAAGTTGTGTCTTGATTAACACATTGTAGGGAAATATGGGAGAACTATTATTTAATTACTGCCTTCGGTGAATAGCTCGTCGCTTTTTAAAAAAGCTCTTAACTTCTATTATGTTGCGTCTGTCAAAATACAAAAAGATTGAAGAGAAGGAAAAGTTGTGTCTTGATTAACACATTGCAGGGAAATATGGGGGAACTATTATTTAATTACTGCCTTCGGTGAATAGCTCGTCGCTTTTTGAAAAAGCTCTTAACTTCTATTATGTTGTGTCTGTCAAAATACAAAAAGATTGAAGAGAAGGAAAAGTTGTGTCTTGATTAACACATTGCAGGGAAATATGGGAGAACTATTATTTAATTACTGCCTTCGGTGAATAGCTCGTCGCTTTTTGAAAAAGCTCTTAACTTCTATTATGTTGTGTCTGTCAAAATACAAAAAGATTGAAGAGAAGGAAAAGTCTGTTCTTGATTAACACATTGTAGGGAAATATGGGAGAACTATTATTTAATTACTGCCTTCGGTGAATAGCTCGTCGCTTTTTGAAAAAGCTCTTAACTTCTATTATGTTGTGTCTGTCAAAATACAAAAAGATTGAAGAGAAGGAAAAGTTGTGTCTTGATTAACACATTGCAGGGAAATATGGGAGAACTATTATTTAATTACTGCCTTCGGTGAATAGCTCGTCGCTTTTTAAAAAAGCTCTTAACTTCTATTATGTTGTGTCTGTCAAAATACTAAAAGATTGAAGAGAAGGAAAAGTTGTGTCTTGATTAACACATTGCAGGGAAATATGGGAGAACTATTATTTAATTACTGCCTTCGGTGAATAGCTCGTCGCTTTTTAAAAAAGCTCTTAACTTCTATTATGTTGCGTCTGTCAAAATACAAAAAGATTGAAGAGAAGGAAAAGTTGTGTCTTGATTAACACATTGCAGGGAAATATGGGAGAACTATTATTTAATTACTGCCTTCGGTGAATAGCTCGTCGCTTTTTGAAAAAGCTCTTAACTTCTATTATGTTGTGTCTGTCAAAATACAAAAAGATTGAAGAGAAGGAAAAGTCTGTTCTTGATTAACACATTGTAGGGAAATATGGGAGAACTATTATTTAATTACTGCCTTCGGTGAATAGCTCGTCGCTTTTTGAAAAAGCTCTTAACTTCTATTATGTTGTGTCTGTCAAAATACAAAAAGATTGAAGAGAAGGAAAAGTTGTGTCTTGATTAACACATTGCAGGGAAATATGGGAGAACTATTATTTAATTACTGCCTTCGGTGAATAGCTCGTCGCTTTTTGAAAAAGCTCTTAACTTCTATTATGTTGCGTCTGTCAAAATACAAAAAGATTGAAGAGAAGGAAAAGTTGTGTCTTGATTAACACATTGCAGGGAAATATGGGAGAACTATTATTTAATTACGGCCTTCGGTGAATAGCTCGTCGCTTTTTGAAAAAGCTCTTAACTTCTATTATGTTGTGTCTGTCAAAATACAAAAAGATTGAAGAGAAGGAAAAGTCTGTTCTTGATTAACACATTGTAGGGAAATATGGGAGAACTATTATTTAATTACTGCCTTTGGTGAATAGCTCGTCGCTTTTTGAAAAAGCTCTTAACTTCTATTATGTTGTGTCTGTCAAAATACAAAAAGATTGAAGAGAGGGAAAAGTTGTGTCTTGATTAACACATTGCAGGGAAATATGGGAGAACTATTATTTAATTACTGCCTTCGGTGAATAGCTCGTCGTTTTTTGAAAAAGCTCTTAACTTCTATTATGTTGTGTCTGTCAAAATACAAAAAGATTGAAGAGAAGGAAAAGTTGTGTCTTGATTAACACATTGTAGGGAAATATGGGAGAACTATTATTTAATTACTGCCTTCGGTGAATAGCTCGTCGCTTTTTAAAAAAGCTCTTAACTTCTATTATGTTGCGTCTGTCAAAATACAAAAAGATTGAAGAGAAGGAAAAGTTGTGTCTTGATTAACACATTGCAGGGAAATATGGGGGAACTATTATTTAATTACTGCCTTCGGTGAATAGCTCGTCGCTTTTTGAAAAAGCTCTTAACTTCTATTATGTTGTGTCTGTCAAAATACAAAAAGATTGAAGAGAAGGAAAAGTTGTGTCTTGATTAACACATTGCAGGGAAATATGGGAGAACTATTATTTAATTACTGCCTTCGGTGAATAGCTCGTCGCTTTTTGAAAAAGCTCTTAACTTCTATTATGTTGTGTCTGTCAAAATACAAAAAGATTGAAGAGAAGGAAAAGTCTGTTCTTGATTAACACATTGTAGGGAAATATGGGAGAACTATTATTTAATTACTGCCTTCGGTGAATAGCTCGTCGCTTTTTGAAAAAGCTCTTAACTTCTATTATGTTGTGTCTGTCAAAATACAAAAAGATTGAAGAGAAGGAAAAGTTGTGTCTTGATTAACACATTGCAGGGAAATATGGGAGAACTATTATTTAATTACTGCCTTCGGTGAATAGCTCGTCGCTTTTTAAAAAAGCTCTTAACTTCTATTATGTTGTGTCTGTCAAAATACTAAAAGATTGAAGAGAAGGAAAAGTTGTGTCTTGATTAACACATTGCAGGGAAATATGGGAGAACTATTATTTAATTACTGCCTTCGGTGAATAGCTCGTCGCTTTTTAAAAAAGCTCTTAACTTCTATTATGTTGCGTCTGTCAAAATACAAAAAGATTGAAGAGAAGGAAAAGTTGTGTCTTGATTAACACATTGCAGGGAAATATGGGAGAACTATTATTTAATTACTGCCTTCGGTGAATAGCTCGTCGCTTTTTGAAAAAGCTCTTAACTTCTATTATGTTGTGTCTGTCAAAATACAAAAAGATTGAAGAGAAGGAAAAGTCTGTTCTTGATTAACACATTGTAGGGAAATATGGGAGAACTATTATTTAATTACTGCCTTCGGTGAATAGCTCGTCGCTTTTTGAAAAAGCTCTTAACTTCTATTATGTTGTGTCTGTCAAAATACAAAAAGATTGAAGAGAAGGAAAAGTTGTGTCTTGATTAACACATTGCAGGGAAATATGGGAGAACTATTATTTAATTACTGCTTACGGTGAATAGCTCGTCGCTTTTTAAAAAAGCTCTTAACTTCTATTATGTTGTGTCTGTCAAAATACAAAAAGATTGAAGAGAAGGAAAAGTTGTGTCTTGATTAACACATTGCAGGGAAATATGGGAGAACTATTATTTAATTACTGCCTTCGGTGAATAGCTCGTCGCTTTTTGAAAAAGCTCTTAACTTCTATTATGTTGTGTCTGTCAAAATACAAAAAGATTGAAGAGAAGGAAAAGTTGTGTCTTGATTAACATATTGCATGGAAATATGGGAGAACTATTATTTAATTACTGCCTTCGGTGAATAGCTCGTCGCTTTTTAAAAAAGCTCTTAACTTCTATTATGTTGCGTCTGTCAAAATACAAAAAGATTGAAGAGAAGGAAAAGTTGTGTCTTGATTAACACATTGCAGGGAAATATGGGAGAACTATTATTTAATTACTGCCTTCGGTGAATAGCTCGTCGCTTTTTGAAAAAGCTCTTAACTTCTATTATGTTGTGTCTGTCAAAATACAAAAAGATTGAAGAGAAGGAAAAGTCTGTTCTTGATTAACACATTGTAGGGAAATATGGGAGAACTATTATTTAATTACTGCCTTCGGTGAATAGCTCGTCGCTTTTTGAAAAAGCTCTTAACTTCTATTATGTTGTGTCAGTCAAAATACAAAAAGATTGAAGAGAAGGAAAAGTTGTGTCTTGATTAACACATTGCAGGGAAATATGGGAGAACTATTATTTAATTACTGCCTTCGGTGAATAGCTCGTCGCTTTTTAAAAAAGCTCTTAACTTCTATTATGTTGCGTCTGTCAAAATACAAAAAGATTGAAGAGAAGGAAAAGTTGTGTCTTGATTAACACATTGCAGGGAAATATGGGAGAACTATTATTTAATTACTGCCTTCGGTGAATAGCTCGTCGCTTTTTGAAAAAGCTCTTAACTTCTATTATGTTGTGTCTGTCAAAATACAAAAAGATTGAAGAGAAGGAAAAGTCTGTTCGTGATTAACACATTGTAGGGAAATATGGGAGAACTATTATTTAATTACTGCCTTCGGTGAATAGCTCGTCGCTTTTTGAAAAAGCTCTTAACTTCTATTATGTTGTGTCTGTCAAAATACAAAAAGATTGAAGAGAAGGAAAAGTTGTGTCTTGATTAACACATTGTAGGGAAATATGGGAGAACTATTATTTAATTACTGCCTTCGGTGAATAGCTCGTCGCTTTTTGAAAAACTCTTAACTTCTATTATGTTGTGTCTGTCAAAATACAAAAAGATTGAAGAGAAGGAAAAGTTGTGTCTTGATTAACACATTGAAGGGAAATATGGGGGAACTATTATTTAATTACTGCCTTCGGTGAATAGCTCGTCGCTTTTTGAAAAAGCTCTTAACTTCTATTATGTTGTGTCTGTCAAAATACAAAAAGATTGAAGAGAAGGAAAAGTTGTGTCTTGATTAACACATTGCAGGGAAATATGGGAGAACTATTATTTAATTACTGCCTTCGGTGAATAGCTCGTCGCTTTTTAAAAAAGCTCTTAACTTCTATTATGTTGTGTCTGTCAAAATACAAAAAGATTGAAGAGAAGGAAAAGTTGTGTCTTGATTAACACATTGTAGGGAAATATGGGAGAACTATTATTTAATTACTGCCTTCGGTGAATAGCTCGTCGCTTTGTAAAAAAGCTCTTAACTTCTATAATGTTGTGTCTGTCAAAATACAAAAAGATTGAAGAGAAGGAAAAGTTGTGTCTTGATTAACACATTGCAGGGAAATATGGGAGAACTATTATTTAATTACAGCCTTCGGTGAATAGCTCGTCGCTTTTTGAAAAAGCTCTTAACTTCTATTATGTTGTGTCTGTCAAAATACAAAAAGATTGAAGAGAAGGAAAAGTTGTGTATTGATTAACACATTGTAGGGATATATGGGAGAACTATTATTTAATTACTGCCTTCGGTGAATAGCTCGTCGCTTTTTAAAAAGCTCTTAACTTCTATAATGTTGTGTCTGTCAAAATACAAAAAGATTGAAGAGAAGGAAAAGTTGTGTCTTGATTAACACATTGTAGGGATATATGGGAGAACTATTATTTAATTACTGCCTTCGGTGAATAGCTCGTCGCTTTTTGAAAAAGCTCTTAACTTCTATTATGTTGCGTCTGTCAAAATACAAAAAGATTGAAGAGAAGGAAAAGTTGTGTCTTGATTAACACATTGCAGGGAAATATGGGAGAACTATTATTTAATTACTGCCTTCGGTGAATAGCTCGTCGCTTTTTGAAAAAGCTCTTAACTTCTATTATGTTGTGTCTGTCAAAATACAAAAAGATTGAAGAGAAGGAAAAGTTGTGTCTTGATTAACACATTGCAGGGAAATATGGGAGAACTATTATTTAATTACTGCCTTCGGTGAATAGCTCGTCGCTTTTTAAAAAAGCTCCTAACTTCTATTATGTTGTGTCTGTCAAAATACAAAAAGATTGAAGAGAAGGAAAAGTTGTGTCTTGATTAACACATTGCAGGGAAATATGGGAGAACTATTATTTAATTACTGCCTTCGGTGAATAGCTCGTCGCTTTTAAAAAAAGCTCTTAACTTCTATTATGTTGCGTCTGTCAAAATACAAAAAGATTGAAGAGAAGGAAAAGTTGTGTCTTGATTAACACATTGCAGGGAAATATGGGAGAACTATTATTTAATTACTGCCTTCGGTGAATAGCTCGTCGCTTTTTGAAAAAGCTCTTAACTTCTATTATGTTGCGTCTGTCAAAATACAAAAAGATTGAAGAGAAGGAAAAGTTGTGTCTTGATTAACACATTGCAGGGAAATATGGGAGAACTATTATTTAATTACTGCCTTCGGTGAATAGCTCGTCGCTTTTTGAAAAAGCTCTTAACTTCTATTATGTTGTGTCTGTCAAAATACAAAAAGATTGAAGAGAAGGAAAAGTTGTGTCTTGATTAACACATTGCAGGGAAATATGGGAGAACTGTTATTTAATTACTGCCTTCGGTGAATAGCTCGTCGCTTTTTGAAAAAGCTCTTAACTTCTATTATGTTGTGTCTGTCAAAATACAAAAAGATTGAAGAGAAGGAAAAGTTGTGTCTTGATTAACACATTGCAGGGAAATATGGGAGAACTATTATTTAATTACTGCCTTCGGTGAATAGCTCGTCGCTTTTTGAAAAAGCTCTTAACTTCTATTATGTTGTGTCTGTCAAAATACAAAAAGATTGAAGAGAAGGAAGAGTCTGTTCTTGATTAACACATTGTAGGGAAATATGGGAGAACTATTATTTAATTACTGCCTTCGGTGAATAGCTCGTCGCTTTTTGAAAAAGCTCTTAACTTCTATTATGTTGTGTCTGTCAAAATACAAAAAGATTGAAGAGAAGGAAAAGTTGTGTCTTGATTAACACATTGTAGGGAAATATGGGAGAACTATTATTTAATTACTGCCTTCGGTGAATAGCTCGTCGCTTTTTGAAAAACTCTTAACTTATATTATGTTGTGTCTGTCAAAATACAAAAAGATTGAAGAGAAGGAAAAGTTGTGTCTTGATTAACACATTGAAGGGAAATATGGGGGAACTATTATTTAATTACTGCCTTCGGTGAATAGCTCGTCGCTTTTTGAAAAAGCTCTTAACTTCTATTATGTTGTGTCTGTCAAAATACAAAAAGATTGAAGAGAAGGAAAAGTTGTGTCTTGATTAACACATTGCAGGGAAATATGGGAGAACTATTATTTAATTACTGCCTTCGGTGAATAGCTCGTCGCTTTTTAAAAAAGCTCTTAACTTCTATTATGTTGTGTCTGTCAAAATACAAAAAGATTGAAGAGAAGGAAAAGTTGTGTCCTGATTAACACATTGTAGGGAAATATGGGAGAACTATTATTTAATTACTGCCTTCGGTGAATAGCTCGTCGCTTTGTAAAAAAGCTCTTAACTTCTATAATGTTGTGTCTGTCAAAATACAAAAAGATTGAAGAGAAGGAAAAGTTGTGTCTTGATTAACACATTGCAGGGAAATATGGGAGAACTATTATTTAATTACTGCCTTCGGTGAATAGCTCGTCGCTTTTTGAAAAAGCTCTTAACTTCTATTATGTTGTGTCTGTCAAAATACAAAAAGATTGAAGAGAAGGAAAAGTTGTGTATTGATTAACACATTGTAGGGATATATGGGAGAACTATTATTTAATTACTGCCTTCGGTGAATAGCTCGTCGCTTTTTAAAAAGCTCTTAACTTCTATAATGTTGTGTCTGTCAAAATACAAAAAGATTGAAGAGAAGGAAAAGTTGTGTCTTGATTAACACATTGTAGGGATATATGGGAGAACTATTATTTAATTACTGCCTTCGGTGAATAGCTCGTCGCTTTTTAAAAAAGCTCTTAACTTCTATTATGTTGCGTCTGTCAAAATACAAAAAGATTGAAGAGAAGGAAAAGTTGTGTCTTGATTAACACATTGCAGGGAAATATGGGAGAACTATTATTTAATTACTGCCTTCGGTGAATAGCTCGTCGCTTTTTGAAAAAGCTCTTAACTTCTATTATGTTGTGTCTGTCAAAATACAAAAAGATTGAAGAGAAGGAAAAGTTGTGTCTTGATTAACACATTGCAGGGAAATATGGGAGAACTATTATTTAATTACTGCCTTCGGTGAATAGCTCGTCGCTTTTTAAAAAAGCTCCTAACTTCTATTATGTTGTGTCTGTCAAAATACAAAAAGATTGAAGAGAAGGAAAAGTTGTGTCTTGATTAACACATTGCAGGGAAATATGGGAGAACTATTATTTAATTACTGCCTTCGGTGAATAGCTCGTCGCTTTTAAAAAAAGCTCTTAACTTCTATTATGTTGCGTCTGTCAAAATACAAAAAGATTGAAGAGAAGGAAAAGTTGTGTCTTGATTAACACATTGCAGGGAAATATGGGAGAACTATTATTTAATTACTGCCTTCGGTGAATAGCTCGTCGCTTTTTGAAAAAGCTCTTAACTTCTATTATGTTGTGTCTGTCAAAATACAAAAAGATTGAAGAGAAGGAAAAGTTGTGTCTTGATTAACATATTGCATGGAAATATGGGAGAACTATTATTTAATTACTGCCTTCGGTGAATAGCTCGTCGCTTTTTAAAAAAGCTCTTAACTTCTATTATGTTGCGTCTGTCAAAATACAAAAAGATTGAAGAGAAGGAAAAGTTGTGTCTTGATTAACACAATGCAGGGAAATATGGGAGAACTATTATTTAATTACTGCCTTCGGTGAATAGCTCGTCGCTTTTTGAAAAAGCTCTTAACTTCTATTATGTTGTGTCTGTCAAAATACAAAAAGATTGAAGAGAAGGAAAAGTCTGTTCTTGATTAACACATTGTAGGGAAATATAGGAGAACTATTATTTAATTACTGCCTTCGGTGAATAGCTCGTCGCTTTTTGAAAAAGCTCTTAACTTCTATTATGTTGTGTCTGTCAAAATACAAAAAGATTGAAGAGAAGGAAAAGTTGTGTCTTGATTAACACATTGCAGGGAAATATGGGAGAACTATTATTTAATTACTGCCTTCGGTGAATAGCTCGTCGCTTTTTAAAAAAGCTCTTAACTTCTATTATGTTGCGTCTGTCAAAATACAAAAAGATTGAAGAGAAGGAAAAGTTGTGTCTTGATTAACACATTGCAGGGAAATATGGGAGAACTATTATTTAATTACTGCCTTCGGTGAATAGCTCGTCGCTTTTTGAAAAAGCTCTTAACTTCTATTATGTTGTGTCTGTCAAAATACAAAAAGATTGAAGAGAAGGAAAAGTCTGTTCGTGATTAACACATTGTAGGGAAATATGGGAGAACTATTATTTAATTACTGCCTTCGGTGAATAGCTCGTCGCTTTTTGAAAAAGCTCTTAACTTCTATTATGTTGTGTCTGTCAAAATACAAAAAGATTGAAGAGAAGGAAAAGTTGTGTCTTGATTAACACATTGTAGGGAAATATGGGAGAACTATTATTTAATTACTGCCTTCGGTGAATAGCTCGTCGCTTTTTGAAAAACTCTTAACTTCTATTATGTTGTGTCTGTCAAAATACAAAAAGATTGAAGAGAAGGAAAAGTTGTGTCTTGATTAACACATTGCAGGGAAATATGGGAGAACTATTATTTAATTACTGCCTTCGGTGAATAGCTCGTCGCTTTTTAAAAAAGCTCTTAACTTCTATTATGTTCCGTCTGTCAAAATACAAAAAGATTGAAGAGAAGGAAAAGTTGTGTCTTGATTAACACATTGAAGGGAAATATGGGGGAACTATTATTTAATTACTGCCTTCGGTGAATAGCTCGTCGCTTTTTGAAAAAGCTCTTAACTTCTATTATGTTGTGTCTGTCAAAATACAAAAAGATTGAAGAGAAGGAAAAGTTGTGTCTTGATTAACACATTGCAGGGAAATATGGGAGAACTATTATTTAATTACTGCCTTCGGTGAATAGCTCGTCGCTTTTTGAAAAAGCTCTTAACTTCTATTATGTTGTGTCTGTCAAAATACAAAAAGATTGAAGAAAAGGAAAAGTTGTGTCTTGATTAACACATTGTAGGGAAATATGGGAGAACTATTATTTAATTACTGCCTTCGGTGAATAGCTCGTCGCTTTTTAAAAAAGCTCTTAACTTCTATTATGTTGCGTCTGTCAAAATACAAAAAGATTGAAGAGAAGGAAAAGTTGTGTCTTGATTAACACATTGCAGGGAAATATGGGGGAACTATTATTTAATTACTGCCTTCGGTGAATAGCTCGTCGCTTTTTGAAAAAGCTCTTAACTTCTATTATGTTGTGTCTGTCAAAATACAAAAAGATTGAAGAGAAGGAAAAGTTGTGTCTTGATTAACACATTGCAGGGAAATATGGGAGAACTATTATTTAATTACTGCCTTCGGTGAATAGCTCGTCGCTTTTTGAAAAAGCTCTTAACTTCTATTATGTTGTGTCTGTCAAAATACAAAAAGATTGAAGAGAAGGAAAAGTCTGTTCTTGATTAACACATTGTAGGGAAATATGGGAGAACTATTATTTAATTACTGCCTTCGGTGAATAGCTCGTCGCTTTTTGAAAAAGCTCTTAACTTCTATTATGTTGTGTCTGTCAAAATACAAAAAGATTGAAGACAAGGAAAAGTTGTGTCTTGATTAACACATTGCAGGGAAATATGGGAGAACTATTATTTAATTACTGCCTTCGGTGAATAGCTCGTCGCTTTTTAAAAAAGCTCTTAACTTCTATTATGTTGTGTCTGTCAAAATACAAAAAGATTGAAGAGAAGGAAAAGTTGTGTCTTGATTAACACATTGCAGGGAAATATGGGAGAACTATTATTTAATTACTGCCTTCGGTGAATAGCTCGTCGCTTTTTAAAAAAGCTCTTAACTTCTATTATGTTGCGTCTGTCAAAATACAAAAAGATTGAAGAGAAGGAAAAGTTGTGTCTTGATTAACACATTGCAGGGAAATATGGGAGAACTATTATTTAATTACTGCCTTCGGTGAATAGCTCGTCGCTTTTTGAAAAAGCTCTTAACTTCTATTATGTTGTGTCTGTCAAAATACAAAAAGATTGAAGAGAAGGAAAAGTCTGTTCTTGATTAACACATTGTAGGGAAATATGGGAGAACTATTATTTAATTACTGCCTTCGGTGAATAGCTCGTCGCTTTTTGAAAAAGCTCTTAACTTCTATTATGTTGTGTCTGTCAAAATACAAAAAGATTGAAGAGAAGGAAAAGTTGTGTCTTGATTAACACATTGCAGGGAAATATGGCAGAACTATTATTTAATTACTGCTTACGGTGAATAGCTCGTCGCTTTTTAAAAAAGCTCTTAACTTCTATTATGTTGTGTCTGTCAAAATACAAAAAGATTGAAGAGAAGGAAAAGTTGTGTCTTGATTAACACATTGCAGGGAAATATGGGAGAACTATTATTTAATTACTGCCTTCGGTGAATAGCTCGTCGCTTTTTGAAAAAGCTCTTAACTTCTATTATGTTGTGTCTGTCAAAATACAAAAAGATTGAAGAGAAGGAAAAGTTGTGTCTTGATTAACATATTGCATGGAAATATGGGAGAACTATTATTTAATTACTGCCTTCGGTGAATGGCTCGTCGCTTTTTAAAAAAGCTCTTAACTTCTATTATGTTGCGTCTGTCAAAATACAAAAAGATTGAAGAGAAGGAAAAGTTGTGTCTTGATTAACACATTGCAGGGAAATATGGGAGAACTATTATTTAATTACTGCCTTCGGTGAATAGCTCGTCGCTTTTTGAAAAAGCTCTTAACTTCTATTATGTTGTGTCTGTCAAAATACAAAAAGATTGAAGAGAAGGAAAAGTCTGTTCTTGATTAACACATTGTAGGGAAATATAGGAGAACTATTATTTAATTACTGCCTTCGGTGAATAGCTCGTCGCTTTTTGAAAAAGCTCTTAACTTCTATTATGTTGTGTCTGTCAAAATACAAAAAGATTGAAGAGAAGGAAAAGTTGTGTCTTGATTAACACATTGCAGGGAAATATGGGAGAACTATTATTTAATTACTGCCTTCGGTGAATAGCTCGTCGCTTTTTAAAAAAGCTCTTAACTTCTATTATGTTGCGTCTGTCAAAATACAAAAAGATTGAAGAGAAGGAAAAGTTGTGTCCTGATTAACACATTGCAGGGAAATATGGGAGAACTATTATTTAATTACTGCCTTCGGTGAATAGCTCGTCGCTTTTTGAAAAAGCTCTTAACTTCTATTATGTTGTGTCTGTCAAAATACAAAAAGATTGAAGAGAAGGAAAAGTCTGTTCGTGATTAACACATTGTAGGGAAATATGGGAGAACTATTATTTAATTACTGCCTTCGGTGAATAGCTCGTCGCTTTTTGAAAAAGCTCTTAACTTCTATTATGTTGTGTCTGTCAAAATACAAAAAGATTGAAGAGAAGGAAAAGTTGTGTCTTGATTAACACATTGTAGGGAAATATGGGAGAACTATTATTTAATTACTGCCTTCGGTGAATAGCTCGTCGCTTTTTGAAAAACTCTTAACTTCTATTATGTTGTGTCTGTCAAAATACAAAAAGATTGAAGAGAAGGAAAAGTTGTGTCTTGATTAACACATTGCAGGGAAATATGGGAGAACTATTATTTAATTACTGCCTTCGGTGAATAGCTCGTCGCTTTTTGAAAAAGCTCTTAACTTCTATTATGTTGTGTCTGTCAAAATACAAAAAGATTGAAGAAAAGGAAAAGTTGTGTCTTGATTAACACATTGTAGGGAAATATGGGAGAACTATTATTTAATTACTGCCTTCGGTGAATAGCTCGTCGCTTTTTAAAAAAGCTCTTAACTTCTATTATGTTGCGTCTGTCAAAATACAAAAAGATTGAAGAGAAGGAAAAGTTGTGTCTTGATTAACACATTGCAGGGAAATATGGGGGAACTATTATTTAATTACTGCCTTCGGTGAATAGCTCGTCGCTTTTTGAAAAAGCTCTTAACTTCTATTATGTTGTGTCTGTCAAAATACAAAAAGATTGAAGAGAAGGAAAAGTTGTGTCTTGATTAACACATTGCAGGGAAATATGGGAGAACTATTATTTAATTACTGCCTTCGGTGAATAGCTCGTCGCTTTTTAAAAAAGCTCTTAACTTCTATTATGTTGTGTCTGTCAAAATACAAAAAGATTGAAGAGAAGGAAAAGTTGTGTCTTGATTAACACATTGCAGGGAAATATGGAAGAACTATTATTTAATTACTGCCTTCGGTGAATAGCTCGTCGCTTTTTGAAAAAGCTCTTAACTTCTATTATGTTGTGTCTGTCAAAATACAAAAGAATTGAAGAGAAGGAAAAGTTGTGTCTTGATTAACACATTGTAGGGAAATATGGGAGAACTATTATTTAATTACTGCCTTCGGTGAATAGCTCGTCGCTTTTTAAAAATGTTCTTAACTTCTATTATGTTGTGTCTGTCAAAATACAAAAAGATTGAAGAGAAGGAAAAGTTGTGTCTTGATTAACACATTGTAGGGAAATATGGGAGAACTATTATTTAATTACTGCCTTCGGTGAATAGCTCGTCGCTTTTTGAAAAAGCTCTTAACTTATATTATGTTGTGTCTGTCAAAATACAAAAAGATTGAAGAGAAGGAAAAGTTGTGTCTTGATTAACACATTGTAGGGAAATATGGGAGAACTATTATTTAATTACTGCCTTCGGTGAATAGCTCGTCGCTTTTTAAAAAAGCTCTTAACTTCTATTATGTTGTGTCTGTCAAAATACAAAAAGATTGAAGAGAAGGAAAAGTTGTGTCTTGATTAACACATTGCAGGGAAATATGGAAGAACTATTATTTAATTACTGCCTTCGGTGAATAGCTCGTCGCTTTTTGAAAAAGCTCTTAACTTCTATTATGTTGTGTCTGTCAAAATACAAAAAGATTGAAGAGAAGGAAAAGTTGTGTCTTGATTAACACATTGCAGGGAAATATGGGAGAACTATTATTTAATTACTGCCTTCGGTGAATAGCTCGTCGCTTTTTAAAAAAGCTCTTAACTTCTATTATGTTGTGTCTGTCAAAATACAAAAAGATTGAAGAGAAGGAAAAGTTGTGTCTTGATTAACACATTGCAGGGAAATATGGGAGAACTATTATTTAATTACTGCCTTCGGTGAATAGCTCGTCGCTTTTTAAAAAAGCTCTTAACTTCTATTATGTTGCGTCTGTCAAAATACAAAAAGATTGAAGAGAAGGAAAAGTTGTGTCTTGATTAACACATTGCAGGGAAATATGGGAGAACTATTATTTAATTACTGCCTTCGGTGAATAGCTCGTCGCTTTTTGAAAAAGCTCTTAACTTCTATTATGTTGTGTCTGTCAAAATACAAAAAGATTGAAGAGAAGGAAAAGTTGTGTCTTGATTAACACATTGTAGGGAAATATGGGAGAACTATTATTTAATTACTGCCTTCGGTGAATAGCTCGTCGCTTTTTGAAAAAGCTCTTAACTTCTATTATGTTGTGTCTGTCAAAATACAAAAAGATTGAAGAGAAGGAAAAGTTGTGTCTTGATTAACACATTGCAGGGAAATATGGGAGAACTATTATTTAATTACTGCCTTCGGTGAATAGCTCGTCGCTTTTTGAAAAAGCTCTTGACTTCTATTATGTTGTGTCTGTCAAAATACAAAAAGATTGAAGAGAAGGAAAAGTTGTGTCTTGATTAACACATTGCAGGGAAATATGGGAGAACTATTATTTAATTACTGCCTTCGGTGAATAGCTCGTCGCTTTTTAAAAAAGCTCTTAACTTCTATTATGTTGCGTCTGTCAAAATACAAAAAGATTGAAGAGAAGGAAAAGTTGTGTCTTGATTAACACATTGCAGGGAAATATGGGAGAACTATTATTTAATTACTGCCTTCGGTGAATAGCTCGTCGCTTTTTGAAAAAGCTCTTAACTTCTATTATGTTGTGTCTGTCAAAATACAAAAAGATTGAAGAGAAGGAAAAGTCTGTTCTTGATTAACACATTGTAGGGAAATATGGGAGAACTATTATTTAATTACTGCCTTCGGTGAATAGCTCGTCGCTTTTTGAAAAAGCTCTTAACTTCTATTATGTTGCGTCTGTCAAAATACAAAAAGATTGAAGAGAAGGAAAAGTTGTGTCTTGATTAACACATTGCAGGGAAATATGGGAGAACTATTATTTAATTACTGCCTTCGGTGAATAGCTCGTCGCTTTTTAAAAAAGCTCTTAACTTCTATTATGTTGCGTCTGTCAAAATACAAAAAGATTGAAGAGAAGGAAAAGTTGTGTCTTGATTAACACATTGCAGGGAAATATGGGAGAACTATTATTTAATTACTGCCTTCGGTGAATAGCTCGTCGCTTTTTGAAAAAGCTCTTAACTTCTATTATGTTGCGTCTGTCAAAATACAAAAAGATTGAAGAGAAGGAAAATTTGTGTCTTGATTAACACATTGTAGAGATATATGGGAGAACTATTATTTAATTACTGCCTTCGGTGAATAGCTCGTCGCTTTTTAAAAAGCTCTTAACTTCTATTATGTTGCGTCTGTCAAAATACAAAAAGATTGAAGAGAAGGAAAAGTTGTGTCTTGATTAACACATTGCAGGGAAATATGGGAGAACTATTATTTAATTACTGCCTTCGGTGAATAGCTCGTCGCTTTTTAAAAAAGCTCTTAACTTCTATTATGTTGCGTCTGTCAAAATACAAAAAGATTGAAGAGAAGGAAAAGTTGTGTCTTGATTAACACATTGCAGGGAAATATGGGAGAACTATTATTTAATTACTGCCTTCGGTGAATAGCTCGTCGCTTTTTGAAAAAGCTCTTAACTTCTATTATGTTGCGTCTGTCAAAATACAAAAAGATTGAAGAGAAGGAAAATTTGTGTCTTGATTAACACATTGTAGAGATATATGGGAGAACTATTATTTAATTACTGCCTTCGGTGAATAGCTCGTCGCTTTTTGAAAAAGCTCTTAACTTCTATTATGTTGCGTCTGTCAAAATACAAAAAGATTGAAGAGAAGGAAAAGTTGTGTCTTGATTAACACATTGCAGGGAAATATGGGAGAACTATTATTTAATTACTGCCTTCGGTGAATAGCTCGTCGCTTTTTGAAAAAGCTCTTAACTTCTATTATGTTGTGTCTGTCAAAATACAAAAAGATTGAAGAGAAGGAAAAGTTGTGTCTTGATTAACACATTGTAGGGATATATGGGAGAACTATTATTTAATTACTGCCTTCGGTGAATAGCTCGTCGCTTTTTAAAAAGCTCTTAACTTCTATAATGTTGTGTCTGTCAAAATACAAAAAGATTGAAGAGAAGGAAAAGTTGTGTCTTGATTAACACATTGTAGAGATATATGGGAGAACTATTATTTAATTACTGCCTTCGGTGAATAGCTCGTCGCTTTTTAAAAAGCTCTTAACTTCTATTATGTTGTGTCTGTCAAAATACAAAAAGATTGAAGAGAAAGAAAAGTTGTGTCTTGATTAACACATTGCAGGGAAATATGGGAGAACTATTATTTAATTACTGCCTTCGGTGAATAGCTCGTCGCTTTTTGAAAAAGCTCTTAACTTCTATTATGTTGTGTCTGTCAAAATACAAAAAGATTGAAGAGAAGGAAAAGTTGTGTCTTGATTAACACATTGTAGGGAAATATGGGAGAACTATTATTTAATTACTGCCTTCGGTGAATAGCTCGTTGCTTTTTAAAAAAGCTCCTAACTTCTATTATGTTGTGTCTGTCAAAATACAAAAAGATTGAAGAGAAGGAAAAGTTGTGTCTTGATTAACACATTGCAGGGAAATATGGGAGAACTATTATTTAATTACTGCCTTCGGTGAATAGCTCGTCGCTTTTTAAAAAAGCTCTTAACTTCTATTATGTTGCGTCTGTCAAAATACAAAAAGATTGAAGAGAAGGAAAAGTTGTGTCTTGATTAACACATTGCAGGGAAATATGGGAGAACTATTATTTAATTACTGCCTTCGGTGAATAGCTCGTCGCTTTTTGAAAAAGCTCTTAACTTCTATTATGTTGTGTCTGTCAAAATACAAAAAGATTGAAGAGAAGGAAAAGTTGTGTCTTGATTAACACATTGTAGGGAAATATGGGAGAACTATTATTTAATTACTGCCTTCGGTGAATAGCTCGTCGCTTTTTGAAAAAGCTCTTAACTTCTATTATGTTGTGTCTGTCAAAATACAAAAAGATTGAAGAGAAGGAAAAGTTGTGTCTTGATTAACACATTGCAGGGAAATATGGGAGAACTATTATTTAATTACTGCCTTCGGTGAATAGCTCGTCGCTTTTTGAAAAAGCTCTTAACTTCTATTATGTTGTGTCTGTCAAAATACAAAAAGATTGAAGAGAAGGAAAAGTTGTGTCTTGATTAACACATTGCAGGGAAATATGGGAGAACTATTATTTAATTACTGCCTTCGGTGAATAGCTCGTCGCTTTTTAAAAAAGCTCTTAACTTCTATTATGTTGCGTCTGTCAAAATACAAAAAGATTGAAGAGAAGGAAAAGTTGTGTCTTGATTAACACATTGCAGGGAAATATGGGAGAACTATTATTTAATTACTGCCTTCGGTGAATAGCTCGTCGCTTTTTGAAAAAGCTCTTAACTTCTATTATGTTGTGTCTGTCAAAATACAAAAAGATTGAAGAGAAGGAAAAGTCTGTTCTTGATTAACACATTGTAGGGAAATATGGGAGAACTATTATTTAATTACTGCCTTCGGTGAATAGCTCGTCGCTTTTTGAAAAAGCTCTTAACTTCTATTATGTTGCGTCTGTCAAAATACAAAAAGATTGAAGAGAAGGAAAAGTTGTGTCTTGATTAACACATTGCAGGGAAATATGGGAGAACTATTATTTAATTACTGCCTTCGGTGAATAGCTCGTCGCTTTTTAAAAAAGCTCTTAACTTCTATTATGTTGCGTCTGTCAAAATACAAAAAGATTGAAGAGAAGGAAAAGTTGTGTCTTGATTAACACATTGCAGGGAAATATGGGAGAACTATTATTTAATTACTGCCTTCGGTGAATAGCTCGTCGCTTTTTGAAAAAGCTCTTAACTTCTATTATGTTGCGTCTGTCAAAATACAAAAAGATTGAAGAGAAGGAAAATTTGTGTCTTGATTAACACATTGCAGGGAAATATGGGAGAACTATTATTTAATTTCTGCCTTCGGTGAATAGCTCGTCGCTTTTTGAAAAAGCTCTTAACTTCTATTATGTTGTGTCTGTCAAAATACAAAAAGATTGAAGAGAAGGAAAAGTCTGTTCTTGATTAACACATTGTAGGGAAATATGGGAGAACTATTATTTAATTACTGCCTTCGGTGAATAGCTTGTCGCTTTTTGAAAAAGCTCTTAACTTCTATTATGTTGTGTCTGTCAAAATACAAAAAGATTGAAGAGAAGGAAAAGTCTGTTCTTGATTAACACATTGTAGGGAAATATGGGAGAACTATTATTTAATTACTGCCTTCGATGAATAGCTCGTCGCTTTTTGAAAAAGCTCTTAACTTCTATTATGTTGCGTCTGTCAAAATACAAAAAGATTGAAGAGAAGGAAAAGTTGTGTCTTGATTAACACATTGCAGGGAAATATGGGAGAACTATTATTTAATTACTGCCTTCGGTGAATAGCTCGTCGCTTTTTGAAAAAGCTCTTAACTTCTATTATGTTGTGTCTGTCAAAATACAAAAAGATTGAAGAGAAGGAAAAGTCTGTTCTTGATTAACACATTGTAGGGAAATATGGGAGAACTATTATTTAATTACTGCCTTCGGTGAATAGCTCGTCGCTTTTTGAAAAAGCTCTTAACTTCTATTATGTTGCGTCTGTCAAAATACAAAAAGATTGAAGAGAAGGAAAAGTTGTGTCTTGATTAACACATTGCAGGGAAATATGGGAGAACTATTATTTAATTACTGCCTTCGGTGAATAGCTCGTCGCTTTTTAAAAAAGCTCTTAACTTCTATTATGTTGCGTCTGTCAAAATACAAAAAGATTGAAGAGAAGGAAAAGTTGTGTCTTGATTAACACATTGCAGGGAAATATGGGAGAACTATTATTTAATTACTGCCTTCGGTGAATAGCTCGTCGCTTTTTGAAAAAGCTCTTAACTTCTATTATGTTGCGTCTGTCAAAATACAAAAAGATTGAAGAGAAGGAAAATTTGTGTCTTGATTAACACATTGCAGGGAAATATGGGAGAACTATTATTTAATTTCTGCCTTCGGTGAATAGCTCGTCGCTTTTTGAAAAAGCTCTTAACTTCTATTATGTTGTGTCTGTCAAAATACAAAAAGATTGAAGAGAAGGAAAAGTCTGTTCTTGATTAACACATTGTAGGGAAATATGGGAGAACTATTATTTAATTACTGCCTTCGGTGAATAGCTTGTCGCTTTTTGAAAAAGCTCTTAACTTCTATTATGTTGTGTCTGTCAAAATACAAAAAGATTGAAGAGAAGGAAAAGTCTGTTCTTGATTAACACATTGTAGGGAAATATGGGAGAACTATTATTTAATTACTGCCTTCGATGAATAGCTCGTCGCTTTTTGAAAAAGCTCTTAACTTCTATTATGTTGTGTCTGTCAAAATACAAAAAGATTGAAGAGAAGGAAAAGTTGTGTCTTGATTAACACATTGTAGGGAAATATGGGAGAACTATTATTTAATTACTGCCTTCGGTGAATAGCTCGTCGCTTTTTGAAAAAGCTCTTAACTTCTATTATGTTGTGTCTGTCAAAATACAAAAAGATTGAAGAGAAGGAAAAGTTGTGTCTTGATTAACACATTGCAGGGAAATATGGGAGAACTATTATTTAATTACTGCCTTCGGTGAATAGCTCGTCGATTTTTAAAAAAGCTCTTAACTTCTATTATGTTGCGTCTGTCAAAATACAAAAAGATTGAAGAGAAGGAAAAGTTGTGTCTTGATTAACACATTGAAGGGAAATATGGGGGAACTATTATTTAATTACTGCCTTCGGTGAATAGCTCGTCGCTTTTTAAAAAGCTCTTAACTTCTATTATGTTGCGTCTGTCAAAATACAAAAAGATTGAAGAGAAGGAAAAGTTGTGTCTTGATTAACACATTGCAGGGAAATATGGGAGAACTATTATTTAATTACTGCCTTCGGTGAATAGCTCGTCGCTTTTTAAAAAAGCTCTTAACTTCTATTATGTTGCGTCTGTCAAAATACAAAAAGATTGAAGAGAAGGAAAAGTTGTGTCTTGATTAACACATTGCAGGGAAATATGGGAGAACTATTATTTAATTACTGCCTTCGGTGAATAGCTCGTCGCTTTTTGAAAAAGCTCTTAACTTCTATTATGTTGCGTCTGTCAAAATACAAAAAGATTGAAGAGAAGGAAAATTTGTGTCTTGATTAACACATTGTAGAGATATATGGGAGAACTATTATTTAATTACTGCCTTCGGTGAATAGCTCGTCGCTTTTTGAAAAAGCTCTTAACTTCTATTATGTTGCGTCTGTCAAAATACAAAAAGATTGAAGAGAAGGAAAAGTTGTGTCTTGATTAACACATTGCAGGGAAATATGGGAGAACTATTATTTAATTACTGCCTTCGGTGAATAGCTCGTCGCTTTTTGAAAAAGCTCTTAACTTCTATTATGTTGTGTCTGTCAAAATACAAAAAGATTGAAGAGAAGGAAAAGTTGTGTCTTGATTAACACATTGTAGGGATATATGGGAGAACTATTATTTAATTACTGCCTTCGGTGAATAGCTCGTCGCTTTTTAAAAAGCTCTTAACTTCTATAATGTTGTGTCTGTCAAAATACAAAAAGATTGAAGAGAAGGAAAAGTTGTGTCTTGATTAACACATTGTAGAGATATATGGGAGAACTATTATTTAATTACTGCCTTCGGTGAATAGCTCGTCGCTTTTTAAAAAGCTCTTAACTTCTATTATGTTGTGTCTGTCAAAATACAAAAAGATTGAAGAGAAAGAAAAGTTGTGTCTTGATTAACACATTGCAGGGAAATATGGGAGAACTATTATTTAATTACTGCCTTCGGTGAATAGCTCGTCGCTTTTTGAAAAAGCTCTTAACTTCTATTATGTTGTGTCTGTCAAAATACAAAAAGATTGAAGAGAAGGAAAAGTTGTGTCTTGATTAACACATTGTAGGGAAATATGGGAGAACTATTATTTAATTACTGCCTTCGGTGAATAGCTCGTTGCTTTTTAAAAAAGCTCCTAACTTCTATTATGTTGTGTCTGTCAAAATACAAAAAGATTGAAGAGAAGGAAAAGTTGTGTCTTGATTAACACATTGCAGGGAAATATGGGAGAACTATTATTTAATTACTGCCTTCGGTGAATAGCTCGTCGCTTTTTAAAAAAGCTCTTAACTTCTATTATGTTGCGTCTGTCAAAATACAAAAAGATTGAAGAGAAGGAAAAGTTGTGTCTTGATTAACACATTGCAGGGAAATATGGGAGAACTATTATTTAATTACTGCCTTCGGTGAATAGCTCGTCGCTTTTTGAAAAAGCTCTTAACTTCTATTATGTTGTGTCTGTCAAAATACAAAAAGATTGAAGAGAAGGAAAAGTTGTGTCTTGATTAACACATTGTAGGGAAATATGGGAGAACTATTATTTAATTACTGCCTTCGGTGAATAGCTCGTCGCTTTTTGAAAAAGCTCTTAACTTCTATTATGTTGTGTCTGTCAAAATACAAAAAGATTGAAGAGAAGGAAAAGTCTGTTCTTGATTAACACATTGTAGGGAAATATGGGAGAACTATTATTTAATTACTGCCTTCGGTGAATAGCTCGTCGCTTTTTGAAAAAGCTCTTAACTTCTATTATGTTGCGTCTGTCAAAATACAAAAAGATTGAAGAGAAGGAAAAGTTGTGTCTTGATTAACACATTGCAGGGAAATATGGGAGAACTATTATTTAATTACTGCCTTCGGTGAATAGCTCGTCGCTTTTTAAAAAAGCTCTTAACTTCTATTATGTTGCGTCTGTCAAAATACAAAAAGATTGAAGAGAAGGAAAAGTTGTGTCTTGATTAACACATTGCAGGGAAATATGGGAGAACTATTATTTAATTACTGCCTTCGGTGAATAGCTCGTCGCTTTTTGAAAAAGCTCTTAACTTCTATTATGTTGCGTCTGTCAAAATACAAAAAGATTGAAGAGAAGGAAAATTTGTGTCTTGATTAACACATTGCAGGGAAATATGGGAGAACTATTATTTAATTTCTGCCTTCGGTGAATAGCTCGTCGCTTTTTGAAAAAGCTCTTAACTTCTATTATGTTGTGTCTGTCAAAATACAAAAAGATTGAAGAGAAGGAAAAGTCTGTTCTTGATTAACACATTGTAGGGAAATATGGGAGAACTATTATTTAATTACTGCCTTCGGTGAATAGCTTGTCGCTTTTTGAAAAAGCTCTTAACTTCTATTATGTTGTGTCTGTCAAAATACAAAAAGATTGAAGAGAAGGAAAAGTCTGTTCTTGATTAACACATTGTAGGGAAATATGGGAGAACTATTATTTAATTACTGCCTTCGATGAATAGCTCGTCGCTTTTTGAAAAAGCTCTTAACTTCTATTATGTTGCGTCTGTCAAAATACAAAAAGATTGAAGAGAAGGAAAAGTTGTGTCTTGATTAACACATTGCAGGGAAATATGGGAGAACTATTATTTAATTACTGCCTTCGGTGAATAGCTCGTCGCTTTTTGAAAAAGCTCTTAACTTCTATTATGTTGTGTCTGTCAAAATACAAAAAGATTGAAGAGAAGGAAAAGTCTGTTCTTGATTAACACATTGTAGGGAAATATGGGAGAACTATTATTTAATTACTGCCTTCGGTGAATAGCTCGTCGCTTTTTGAAAAAGCTCTTAACTTCTATTATGTTGCGTCTGTCAAAATACAAAAAGATTGAAGAGAAGGAAAAGTTGTGTCTTGATTAACACATTGCAGGGAAATATGGGAGAACTATTATTTAATTACTGCCTTCGGTGAATAGCTCGTCGCTTTTTAAAAAAGCTCTTAACTTCTATTATGTTGCGTCTGTCAAAATACAAAAAGATTGAAGAGAAGGAAAAGTTGTGTCTTGATTAACACATTGCAGGGAAATATGGGAGAACTATTATTTAATTACTGCCTTCGGTGAATAGCTCGTCGCTTTTTGAAAAAGCTCTTAACTTCTATTATGTTGCGTCTGTCAAAATACAAAAAGATTGAAGAGAAGGAAAATTTGTGTCTTGATTAACACATTGCAGGGAAATATGGGAGAACTATTATTTAATTTCTGCCTTCGGTGAATAGCTCGTCGCTTTTTGAAAAAGCTCTTAACTTCTATTATGTTGTGTCTGTCAAAATACAAAAAGATTGAAGAGAAGGAAAAGTCTGTTCTTGATTAACACATTGTAGGGAAATATGGGAGAACTATTATTTAATTACTGCCTTCGGTGAATAGCTTGTCGCTTTTTGAAAAAGCTCTTAACTTCTATTATGTTGTGTCTGTCAAAATACAAAAAGATTGAAGAGAAGGAAAAGTCTGTTCTTGATTAACACATTGTAGGGAAATATGGGAGAACTATTATTTAATTACTGCCTTCGATGAATAGCTCGTCGCTTTTTGAAAAAGCTCTTAACTTCTATTATGTTGTGTCTGTCAAAATACAAAAAGATTGAAGAGAAGGAAAAGTTGTGTCTTGATTAACACATTGTAGGGAAATATGGGAGAACTATTATTTAATTACTGCCTTCGGTGAATAGCTCGTCGCTTTTTGAAAAAGCTCTTAACTTCTAATATGTTGTGTCTGTCAAAATACAAAAAGATTGAAGAGAAGGAAAAGTTGTGTCTTGATTAACACATTGTAGGGAAATATGGGAGAACTATTATTTAATTACTGCCTTCGGTGAATAGCTCGTCGCTTTTTAAAAAAGCTCTTAACTTCTATTATGTTGCGTCTGTCAAAATACAAAAAGATTGAAGAGAAGGAAAAGTTGTGTCTTGATTAACACATTGCAGGGAAATATGGGAGAACTATTATTTAATTACTGCCTTCGGTGAATAGCTCGTCGCTTTTTAAAAAAGCTCTTAACTTCTATTATGTTGCGTCTGTCAAAATACAAAAAGATTGAAGAGAAGGAAAAGTTGTGTCTTGATTAACACATTGCAGGGAAATATGGGAGAACTATTATTTAATTACTGCCTTCGGTGAATAGCTCGTCGCTTTTTGAAAAAGCTCTTAACTTCTATTATGTTGTGTCTGTCAAAATACAAAAAGATTGAAGAGAAGGAAAAGTTGTGTCTTGATTAACACATTGTAGGGAAATATGGGAGAACTATTATTTAATTACTGCCTTCGGTGAATAGCTCGTCGCTTTTTGAAAAAGCTCTTAACTTCTATTATGTTGTGTCTGTCAAAATACAAAAAGATTGAAGAGAAGGAAAAGTCTGTTCTTGATTAACACATTGTAGGGAAATATGGGAGAACTATTATTTAATTACTGCCTTCGGTGAATAGCTCGTCGCTTTTTGAAAAAGCTCTTAACTTCTATTATGTTGCGTCTGTCAAAATACAAAAAGATTGAAGAGAAGGAAAAGTTGTGTCTTGATTAACACATTGCAGGGAAATATGGGAGAACTATTATTTAATTACTGCCTTCGGTGAATAGCTCGTCGCTTTTTAAAAAAGCTCTTAACTTCTATTATGTTGCGTCTGTCAAAATACAAAAAGATTGAAGAGAAGGAAAAGTTGTGTCTTGATTAACACATTGCAGGGAAATATGGGAGAACTATTATTTAATTACTGCCTTCGGTGAATAGCTCGTCGCTTTTTGAAAAAGCTCTTAACTTCTATTATGTTGCGTCTGTCAAAATACAAAAAGATTGAAGAGAAGGAAAATTTGTGTCTTGATTAACACATTGCAGGGAAATATGGGAGAACTATTATTTAATTTCTGCCTTCGGTGAATAGCTCGTCGCTTTTTGAAAAAGCTCTTAACTTCTATTATGTTGTGTCTGTCAAAATACAAAAAGATTGAAGAGAAGGAAAAGTCTGTTCTTGATTAACACATTGTAGGGAAATATGGGAGAACTATTATTTAATTACTGCCTTCGGTGAATAGCTTGTCGCTTTTTGAAAAAGCTCTTAACTTCTATTATGTTGTGTCTGTCAAAATACAAAAAGATTGAAGAGAAGGAAAAGTCTGTTCTTGATTAACACATTGTAGGGAAATATGGGAGAACTATTATTTAATTACTGCCTTCGATGAATAGCTCGTCGCTTTTTGAAAAAGCTCTTAACTTCTATTATGTTGCGTCTGTCAAAATACAAAAAGATTGAAGAGAAGGAAAAGTTGTGTCTTGATTAACACATTGCAGGGAAATATGGGAGAACTATTATTTAATTACTGCCTTCGGTGAATAGCTCGTCGCTTTTTGAAAAAGCTCTTAACTTCTATTATGTTGTGTCTGTCAAAATACAAAAAGATTGAAGAGAAGGAAAAGTCTGTTCTTGATTAACACATTGTAGGGAAATATGGGAGAACTATTATTTAATTACTGCCTTCGGTGAATAGCTCGTCGCTTTTTGAAAAAGCTCTTAACTTCTATTATGTTGCGTCTGTCAAAATACAAAAAGATTGAAGAGAAGGAAAAGTTGTGTCTTGATTAACACATTGCAGGGAAATATGGGAGAACTATTATTTAATTACTGCCTTCGGTGAATAGCTCGTCGCTTTTTAAAAAAGCTCTTAACTTCTATTATGTTGCGTCTGTCAAAATACAAAAAGATTGAAGAGAAGGAAAAGTTGTGTCTTGATTAACACATTGCAGGGAAATATGGGAGAACTATTATTTAATTACTGCCTTCGGTGAATAGCTCGTCGCTTTTTGAAAAAGCTCTTAACTTCTATTATGTTGCGTCTGTCAAAATACAAAAAGATTGAAGAGAAGGAAAATTTGTGTCTTGATTAACACATTGCAGGGAAATATGGGAGAACTATTATTTAATTTCTGCCTTCGGTGAATAGCTCGTCGCTTTTTGAAAAAGCTCTTAACTTCTATTATGTTGTGTCTGTCAAAATACAAAAAGATTGAAGAGAAGGAAAAGTCTGTTCTTGATTAACACATTGTAGGGAAATATGGGAGAACTATTATTTAATTACTGCCTTCGGTGAATAGCTTGTCGCTTTTTGAAAAAGCTCTTAACTTCTATTATGTTGTGTCTGTCAAAATACAAAAAGATTGAAGAGAAGGAAAAGTCTGTTCTTGATTAACACATTGTAGGGAAATATGGGAGAACTATTATTTAATTACTGCCTTCGATGAATAGCTCGTCGCTTTTTGAAAAAGCTCTTAACTTCTATTATGTTGTGTCTGTCAAAATACAAAAAGATTGAAGAGAAGGAAAAGTTGTGTCTTGATTAACACATTGTAGGGAAATATGGGAGAACTATTATTTAATTACTGCCTTCGGTGAATAGCTCGTCGCTTTTTGAAAAAGCTCTTAACTTCTATTATGTTGTGTCTGTCAAAATACAAAAAGATTGAAGAGAAGGAAAAGTTGTGTCTTGATTAACACATTGTAGGGAAATATGGGAGAACTATTATTTAATTACTGCCTTCGGTGAATAGCTCGTCGCTTTTTAAAAAAGCTCTTAACTTCTATTATGTTGCGTCTGTCAAAATACAAAAAGATTGAAGAGAAGGAAAAGTTGTGTCTTGATTAACACATTGCAGGGAAATATGGGGGAACTATTATTTAATTACTGCCTTCGGTGAATAGCTCGTCGCTTTTTGAAAAAGCTCTTAACTTCTATTATGTTGTGTCTGTCAAAATACAAAAAGATTGAAGAGAAGGAAAAGTTGTGTCTTGATTAACACATTGCAGGGAAATATGGGAGAACTATTATTTAATTACTGCCTTCGGTGAATAGCTCGTCGCTTTTTAAAAAAGCTCTTAAATTCTATTATGTTGCGTCTGTCAAAATACAAAAAGATTGAAGAGAAGGAAAAGTTGTGTCTTGATTAACACATTGAAGGGAAATATGGGGGAACTATTATTTAATTACTGCCTTCGGTGAATAGCTCGTCGCTTTTTGAAAAAGCTCTTAAATTCTATTATGTTGTGTCTGTCAAAATACAAAAAGATTGAAGAGAAGGAAAAGTTGTGTCTTGATTAACACATTGTCGGGATATATGGGAGAACTATTATTTAATTACTGCCTTCGGTGAATAGCTCGTCGCTTTTTGAAAAAGCTCTTAACTTCTATTATGTTGTGTCTGTCAAAATACAAAAAGATTGAAGAGAAGGAAAAGTTGTGTCTTGATTAACACATTGTAGGGATATATGGGAGAACTATTATTTAATTACTGCCTTCGGTGAATAGCTCGTCGCTTTTTAAAAAAGCTCTTAACTTCTATTATGTTGTGTCTGTCAAAATACAAAAAGATTGAAGAGAAGGAAATGTTGTGTCTTGATTAACACATTGCAGGGAAATATGGGAGAACTATTATTTAATTACTGCCTTCGGTGAATAGCTCGTCGCTTTTTGAAAAAGCTCTTAATTTCTATTATGTTGTGTCTGTCAAAATACAAAAATATTGAAGAGAAGGAAAAGTTGTGTCTTGATTAACACATTGTAGGGAAATATGGGAGAACTATTATTTAATTACTGCCTTCGGTGAATAGCTCGTCGCTTTTTGAAAAAGCTCTTAACTTCTATTATGTTGTGTCTGTCAAAATACAAAAAGATTGAAGAGAAGGAAAAGTTGTGTCTTGATTAACACATTGCAGGGAAATATGGGAGAACTATTTTTTGATTACTGCCTTCGGTGAATAGCTCGTCGCTTTTTAAAAAAGCTCTTAACTTCTATTATGTTGCGTCTGTCAAAATACAAAAAGATTGAAGAGAAGGAAAATTTGTGTCTTGATTAACACATTGCAGGGAAATATGGGAGAACTATTATTTAATTACTGCCTTCGGTGAATAGCTCGTCGCTTTTTGAAAAAGCTCTTAACTTCTATTATGTTGTGTCTGTCAAAATACAAAAAGATTGAAGAGAAGGAAAAGTCTGTTCTTGATTAACACATTGTACGGAAATATGGGAGAACTATTATTTAATTACTGCCTTCGATGAATAGCTCGTCGCTTTTTGAAAAAGCTCTTAACTTCTATTATGTTGTGTCTGTCAAAATACAAAAAGATTGAAGAGAAGGAAAAGTTGTGTCTTGATTAACACATTGTAGGGAAATATGGGAGAACTATTATTTAATTACTGCCTTCGGTGAATAGCTCGTCGCTTTTTGAAAAAGCTCTTAACTTCTATTATGTTGTGTCTGTCAAAATACAAAAAGATTGAAGAGAAGGAAAAGTTGTGTCTTGATTAACACATTGCAGGGAAATATGGGAGAACTATTATTTAATTACTGCCTTCGGTGAATAGCTCGTCGATTTTTAAAAAAGCTCTTAACTTCTATTATGTTGCGTCTGTCAAAATACAAAAAGATTGAAGAGAAGGAAAAGTTGTGTCTTGATTAACACATTGAAGGGAAATATGGGGGAACTATTATTTAATTACTGCCTTCGGTGAATAGCTCGTTGCTTTTTGAAAAAGCTCTTAACTTCTATTATGTTGTGTCTGTCAAAATACAAAAAGATTGAAGAGAAGGAAAAGTTGTGTCTTGATTAACACATTGCAGGGAAATATGGGAGAACTATTATTTAATTACTGCCTTCGGTGAATAGCTCGTCGTTTTTTGAAAAAGCTCTTAACTTCTATTATGTTGTGTCTGTCAAAATACAAAAAGATTGAAGAGAAGGAAAAGTTGTGTCTTGATTAACACATTGTAGGGAAATATGGGAGAACTATTATTTAATTACTGCCTTCGGTGAATAGCTCGTCGCTTTTTAAAAAAGCTCTTAACTTCTATTATGTTGCGTCTGTCAAAATACAAAAAGATTGAAGAGAAGGAAAAGTTGTGTCTTGATTAACACATTGCAGGGAAATATGGGAGAACTATTATTTAATTACTGCCTTCGGTGAATAGCTCGTCGCTTTTTGAAAAAGCTCTTAACTTCTATTATGTTGTGTCTGTCAAAATACAAAAAGATTGAAGAGAAGGAAAAGTCTGTTCTTGATTAACACATTGTAGGGAAATATGGGAGAACTATTATTTAATTACTGCCTTCGGTGAATAGCTTGTCGCTTTTTGAAAAAGCTCTTAACTTCTATTATGTTGTGTCTGTCAAAATACAAAAAGATTGAAGAGAAGGAAAAGTTGTGTCTTGATTAACACATTGTAGGGAAATATGGGAGAACTGTTATTTAATTACTGCCTTCGGTGAATAGCTCGTCGCTTTTTGAAAAAGCTCTTAACTTCTATTATGTTGTGTCTGTCAAAATACAAAAAGATTGAAGAGAAGGAAAAGTCTGTTCTTGATTAACACATTGTAGGTAAATATGGGAGAACTATTATTTAATTACTGCCTTCGGTGAATAGCTCGTCGCTTTTTGAAAAAGCTCTTAACTTCTATTATGTTGTGTCTGTCAAAATACAAAAAGATTGAAGAGAAGGAAAAGTTGTGTCTTGATTAACACATTGCAGGGAAATATGGGAGAACTATTATTTAATTACTGCCTTCGGTGAATAGCTCGTCGCTTTTTAAAAAAGCTCTTAACTTCTATTATGTTGCGTCTGTCAAAATACAAAAAGATTGAAGAGAAGGAAAAGTTGTGTCTTGATTAACACATTGCAGGGAAATATGGGAGAACTATTATTTAATTACTGCCTTCGGTGAATAGCTCGTCGCTTTTTGAAAAAGCTCTTAATTTCTATTATGTTGTGTCTGTCAAAATACAAAAAGATTGAAGAGAAGGAAAAGTCTGTTCTTGATTAACACATTGTAGGGAAATATGGGAGAACTATTATTTAATTACTGCCTTCGGTGAATAGCTCGTCGCTTTTTGAAAAAGCTCTTAACTTCTATTATGTTGTGTCTGTCAAAATACAAAAAGATTGAAGAGAAGGAAAAGTTGTGTCTTGATTAACACATTGCAGGGAAATATGGGAGAACTATTATTTAATTACTGCCTTCGGTGAATAGCTCGTCGCTTTTAAAAAAAGCTCTTAACTTCTATTATGTTGCGTCTGTCAAAATACAAAAAGATTGAAGAGAAGGAAAAGTCTGTTCTTGATTAACACATTGTAGGGAAATATGGGAGAACTATTATTTAATTACTGCCTTCGATGAATAGCTCGTCGCTTTTTGAAAAAGCTCTTAACTTCTATTATGTTGTGTCTGTCAAAATACAAAAAGATTGAAGAGAAGGAAAAGTTGTGTCTTGATTAACACATTGTAGGGAAATATGGGAGAACTATTATTTAATTACTGCCTTCGGTGAATAGCTCGTCGCTTTTTGAAAAAGCTCTTAACTTCTATTATGTTGTGTCTGTCAAAATACAAAAAGATTGAAGAGAAGGAAAAGTTGTGTCTTGATTAACACATTGCAGGGAAATATGGGAGAACTATTATTTAATTACTGCCTTCGGTGAATAGCTCGTCGATTTTTAAAAAAGCTCTTAACTTCTATTATGTTGCGTCTGTCAAAATACAAAAAGATTGAAGAGAAGGAAAAGTTGTGTCTTGATTAACACATTGAAGGGAAATATGGGGGAACTATTATTTAATTACTGCCTTCGGTGAATAGCTCGTTGCTTTTTGAAAAAGCTCTTAACTTCTATTATGTTGTGTCTGTCAAAATACAAAAAGATTGAAGAGAAGGAAAAGTTGTGTCTTGATTAACACATTGCAGGGAAATATGGGAGAACTATTATTTAATTACTGCCTTCGGTGAATAGCTCGTCGTTTTTTGAAAAATCTCTTAACTTCTATTATGTTGTGTCTGTCAAAATACAAAAAGATTGAAGAGAAGGAAAAGTTGTGTCTTGATTAACACATTGTAGGGAAATATGGGAGAACTATTATTTAATTACTGCCTTCGGTGAATAGCTCGTCGCTTTTTAAAAAAGCTCTTAACTTCTATTATGTTGTGTCTGTCAAAATACAAAAAGATTGAAGAGAAGGAAAAGTTGTGTCTTGATTAACACATTGCAGGGAAATATGGGAGAACTATTATTTAATTACTGCCTTCGGTGAATAGCTCGTCGCTTTTTAAAAAAGCTCTTAACTTCTATTATGTTGCGTCTGTCAAAATACAAAAAGATTGAAGAGAAGGAAAAGTTGTGTCTTGATTAACACATTGAAGGGAAATATGGGGGAACTATTATTTAATTACTGCCTTCGGTGAATAGCTCGTCGCTTTTTGAAAAAGCTCTTAAATTCTATTATGTTGTGTCTGTCAAAATACAAAAAGATTGAAGAGAAGGAAAAGTTGTGTCTTGATTAACACATTGTCGGGATATATGGGAGAACTATTATTTAATTACTGCCTTCGGTGAATAGCTCGTCGCTTTTTGAAAAAGCTCTTAACTTCTATTATGTTGTGTCTGTCAAAATACAAAAAGATTGAAGAGAAGGAAAAGTTGTGTCTTGATTAACACATTGTAGGGATATATGGGAGAACTATTATTTAATTACTGCCTTCGGTGAATAGCTCGTCGCTTTTTAAAAAAGCTCTTAACTTCTATTATGTTGTGTCTGTCAAAATACAAAAAGATTGAAGAGAAGGAAATGTTGTGTCTTGATTAACACATTGCAGGGAAATATGGGAGAACTATTATTTAATTACTGCCTTCGGTGAATAGCTCGTCGCTTTTTGAAAAAGCTCTTAATTTCTATTATGTTGTGTCTGTCAAAATACAAAAATATTGAAGAGAAGGAAAAGTTGTGTCTTGATTAACACATTGTAGGGAAATATGGGAGAACTATTATTTAATTACTGCCTTCGGTGAATAGCTCGTCGCTTTTTGAAAAAGCTCTTAACTTCTATTATGTTGTGTCTGTCAAAATACAAAAAGATTGAAGAGAAGGAAAAGTTGTGTCTTGATTAACACATTGCAGGGAAATATGGGAGAACTATTTTTTAATTACTGCCTTCGGTGAATAGCTCGTCGCTTTTTAAAAAAGCTCTTAACTTCTATTATGTTGCGTCTGTCAAAATACAAAAAGATTGAAGAGAAGGAAAATTTGTGTCTTGATTAACACATTGCAGGGAAATATGGGAGAACTATTATTTAATTTCTGCCTTCGGTGAATAGCTCGTCGCTTTTTGAAAAAGCTCTTAACTTCTATTATGTTGTGTCTGTCAAAATACAAAAAGATTGAAGAGAAGGAAAAGTCTGTTCTTGATTAACACATTGTAGGGAAATATGGGAGAACTATTATTTAATTACTGCCTTCGGTGAATAGCTTGTCGCTTTTTGAAAAAGCTCTTAACTTCTATTATGTTGTGTCTGTCAAAATACAAAAAGAGTGAAGAGAAGGAAAAGTTGTGTCTTGATTAACACATTGTAGGGAAATATGGGAGAACTATTATTTAATTACTGCCTTCGGTGAATAGCTCGTCGCTTTTTGAAAAAGCTCTTAACTTCTATTATGTTGTGTCTGTCAAAATACAAAAAGATTGAAGAGAAGGAAAAGTTGTGTCATGATTAACACATTGCAGGGAAATATGGGAGAACTATTATTTAATTACTGCCTTCGGTGAATAGCTCGTCGCTTTTTGAAAAAGCTCTTAACTTCTATTATGTTGTGTCTGTCAAAATACAAAAAGATTGAAGAGAAGGAAAAGTTGTGTCTTGATTAACACATTGTAGGGAAATATGAGAGAACTATTATTTAATTACTGCCTTCGGTGAATAGCTCGTCGCTTTTTAAAAAAGCTCTTAACTTCTATTATATTGTATCTGTCAAAATACAAAAAGATTGAAGAGAAGGGAAAGTTGTGTCTTGATTAACACATTGCAGGGAAATATGGAAGAACTATTATTTAATTACTGCCTTCGGTGAATAGCTCGTCGCTTTTTGAAAAAGCTCTTAACTTCTATTATGTTGTGTCTGTCAAAATACAAAAAGATTGAAGAGAAGGAAAAGTTGTGTCTTGATTAACACATTGTAGGGAAATATGGGAGAACTATTATTTAATTACTGCCTTCGGTGAATAGCTCGTCGCTTTTTAAAAAAGCTCTTAACTTCTATAATGTTGTGTCTGTCAAAATACAAAAAGATTGAAGAGAAGGAAAAGTTGTGTCTTGATTAACACATTGCAGGGAAATATGGGAGAACTATTATTTAATTACTGCCTTCGGTGAATAGCTCGTCGCTTTTTGAAAAAGCTCTTAACTTCTATTATGTTGTGTCTGTCAAAATACAAAAAGATTGAAGAGAAGGAAAAGTTGTGTCTTGATTAACACATTGTAGGGAAATATGGGAGAACTATTATTTAATTACTGCCTTCGGTGAATAGCTCGTCGCTTTTTAAAAAAGCTCTTAACTTCTATAATGTTGTGTCTGTCAAAATACAAAAAGATTGAAGAGAAGGAAAAGTTGTGTCTTGATTAACACATTGCAGGGAAATATGGAAGAACTATTATTTAATTACTGCCTTCGGTGAATAGCTCGTCGCTTTTTGAAAAAGCTCTTAACTTCTATTATGTTGTGTCTGTCAAAATACAAAAGAATTGAAGAGAAGGAAAAGTTATGTCTTGATTAACACATTGCAGGGAAATATGGGAGAACTATTATTTAATTACTGCCTTCGGTGAATAGCTCGTCGCTTTTTAAAAAAGCTCTTAACTTCTATTATGTTGCGTCTGTCAAAATACAAAAAGATTGAAGAGAAGGAAAAGTTGTGTCTTGATTAACACATTGCAGGGAAATATGGGAGAACTATTATTTAATTACTGCCTTCGGTGAATAGCTCGTCGCTTTTTGAAAAAGCTCTTAACTTCTATTATGTTGCGTCTGTCAAAATACAAAAAGATTGAAGAGAAGGAAAATTTGTGTCTTGATTAACACATTGCAGGGAAATATGGGAGAACTATTATTTAATTTCTGCCTTCGGTGAATAGCTCGTCGCTTTTTGAAAAAGCTCTTAACTTCTATTATGTTGTGTCTGTCAAAATACAAAAAGATTATAGAGAAGGAAAAGTCTGTTCTTGATTAACACATTGTAGGGAAATATGGGAGAACTATTATTTAATTACTGCCTTCGGTGAATAGCTTGTCGCTTTTTGAAAAAGCTCTTAACTTCTATTATGTTGTGTCTGTCAAAATACAAAAAGATTGAAGAGAAGGAAAAGTCTGTTCTTGATTAACACATTGTAGGGAAATATGGGAGAACTATTATTTAATTACTGCCTTCGATGAATAGCTCGTCGCTTTTTGAAAAAGCTCTTAACTTCTATTATGTTGCGTCTGTCAAAATACAAAAAGATTGAAGAGAAGGAAAAGTTGTGTCTTGATTAACACATTGCAGGGAAATATGGGAGAACTATTATTTAATTACTGCCTTCGGTGAATAGCTCGTCGCTTTTTGAAAAAGCTCTTAACTTCTATTATGTTGTGTCTGTCAAAATACAAAAAGATTGAAGAGAAGGAAAAGTCTGTTCTTGATTAACACATTGTAGGGAAATATGGGAGAACTATTATTTAATTACTGCCTTCGGTGAATAGCTCGTCGCTTTTTGAAAAAGCTCTTAACTTCTATTATGTTGCGTCTGTCAAAATACAAAAAGATTGAAGAGAAGGAAAAGTTGTGTCTTGATTAACACATTGCAGGGAAATATGGGAGAACTATTATTTAATTACTGCCTTCGGTGAATAGCTCGTCGCTTTTTAAAAAAGCTCTTAACTTCTATTATGTTGCGTCTGTCAAAATACAAAAAGATTGAAGAGAAGGAAAAGTTGTGTCTTGATTAACACATTGCAGGGAAATATGGGAGAACTATTATTTAATTACTGCCTTCGGTGAATAGCTCGTCGCTTTTTGAAAAAGCTCTTAACTTCTATTATGTTGCGTCTGTCAAAATACAAAAAGATTGAAGAGAAGGAAAATTTGTGTCTTGATTAACACATTGCAGGGAAATATGGGAGAACTATTATTTAATTTCTGCCTTCGGTGAATAGCTCGTCGCTTTTTGAAAAAGCTCTTAACTTCTATTATGTTGTGTCTGTCAAAATACAAAAAGATTGAAGAGAAGGAAAAGTCTGTTCTTGATTAACACATTGTAGGGAAATATGGGAGAACTATTATTTAATTACTGCCTTCGGTGAATAGCTTGTCGCTTTTTGAAAAAGCTCTTAACTTCTATTATGTTGTGTCTGTCAAAATACAAAAAGATTGAAGAGAAGGAAAAGTCTGTTCTTGATTAACACATTGTAGGGAAATATGGGAGAACTATTATTTAATTACTGCCTTCGATGAATAGCTCGTCGCTTTTTGAAAAAGCTCTTAACTTCTATTATGTTGTGTCTGTCAAAATACAAAAAGATTGAAGAGAAGGAAAAGTTGTGTCTTGATTAACACATTGTAGGGAAATATGGGAGAACTATTATTTAATTACTGCCTTCGGTGAATAGCTCGTCGCTTTTTGAAAAAGCTCTTAACTTCTATTATGTTGTGTCTGTCAAAATACAAAAAGATTGAAGAGAAGGAAAAGTTGTGTCTTGATTAACACATTGTAGGGAAATATGAGAGAACTATTATTTAATTACTGCCTTCGGTGAATAGCTCGTCGCTTTTTAAAAAAGCTCTTAACTTCTATTATATTGTATCTGTCAAAATACAAAAAGATTGAAGAGAAGGGAAAGTTGTGTCTTGATTAACACATTGCAGGGAAATATGGAAGAACTATTATTTAATTACTGCCTTCGGTGAATAGCTCGTCGCTTTTTGAAAAAGCTCTTAACTTCTATTATGTTGTGTCTGTCAAAATACAAAAAGATTGAAGAGAAGGAAAAGTTGTGTCTTGATTAACACATTGTAGGGAAATATGGGAGAACTATTATTTAATTACTGCCTTCGGTGAATAGCTCGTCGCTTTTTAAAAAAGCTCTTAACTTCTATAATGTTGTGTCTGTCAAAATACAAAAAGATTGAAGAGAAGGAAAAGTTGTGTCTTGATTAACACATTGCAGGGAAATATGGGAGAACTATTATTTAATTACTGCCTTCGGTGAATAGCTCGTCGCTTTTTGAAAAAGCTCTTAACTTCTATTATGTTGTGTCTGTCAAAATACAAAAAGATTGAAGAGAAGGAAAAGTTGTGTCTTGATTAACACATTGTAGGGAAATATGGGAGAACTATTATTTAATTACTGCCTTCGGTGAATAGCTCGTCGCTTTTTAAAAAAGCTCTTAACTTCTATAATGTTGTGTCTGTCAAAATACAAAAAGATTGAAGAGAAGGAAAAGTTGTGTCTTGATTAACACATTGCAGGGAAATATGGAAGAACTATTATTTAATTACTGCCTTCGGTGAATAGCTCGTCGCTTTTTGAAAAAGCTCTTAACTTCTATTATGTTGTGTCTGTCAAAATACAAAAGAATTGAAGAGAAGGAAAAGTTATGTCTTGATTAACACATTGCAGGGAAATATGGGAGAACTATTATTTAATTACTGCCTTCGGTGAATAGCTCGTCGCTTTTTAAAAAAGCTCTTAACTTCTATTATGTTGCGTCTGTCAAAATACAAAAAGATTGAAGAGAAGGAAAAGTTGTGTCTTGATTAACACATTGCAGGGAAATATGGGAGAACTATTATTTAATTACTGCCTTCGGTGAATAGCTCGTCGCTTTTTGAAAAAGCTCTTAACTTCTATTATGTTGCGTCTGTCAAAATACAAAAAGATTGAAGAGAAGGAAAATTTGTGTCTTGATTAACACATTGCAGGGAAATATGGGAGAACTATTATTTAATTTCTGCCTTCGGTGAATAGCTCGTCGCTTTTTGAAAAAGCTCTTAACTTCTATTATGTTGTGTCTGTCAAAATACAAAAAGATTGAAGAGAAGGAAAAGTCTGTTCTTGATTAACACATTGTAGGGAAATATGGGAGAACTATTATTTAATTACTGCCTTCGGTGAATAGCTTGTCGCTTTTTGAAAAAGCTCTTAACTTCTATTATGTTGTGTCTGTCAAAATACAAAAAGATTGAAGAGAAGGAAAAGTCTGTTCTTGATTAACACATTGTAGGGAAATATGGGAGAACTATTATTTAATTACTGCCTTCGATGAATAGCTCGTCGCTTTTTGAAAAAGCTCTTAACTTCTATTATGTTGCGTCTGTCAAAATACAAAAAGATTGAAGAGAAGGAAAAGTTGTGTCTTGATTAACACATTGCAGGGAAATATGGGAGAACTATTATTTAATTACTGCCTTCGGTGAATAGCTCGTCGCTTTTTGAAAAAGCTCTTAACTTCTATTATGTTGTGTCTGTCAAAATACAAAAAGATTGAAGAGAAGGAAAAGTCTGTTCTTGATTAACACATTGTAGGGAAATATGGGAGAACTATTATTTAATTACTGCCTTCGGTGAATAGCTCGTCGCTTTTTGAAAAAGCTCTTAACTTCTATTATGTTGCGTCTGTCAAAATACAAAAAGATTGAAGAGAAGGAAAAGTTGTGTCTTGATTAACACATTGCAGGGAAATATGGGAGAACTATTATTTAATTACTGCCTTCGGTGAATAGCTCGTCGCTTTTTAAAAAAGCTCTTAACTTCTATTATGTTGCGTCTGTCAAAATACAAAAAGATTGAAGAGAAGGAAAAGTTGTGTCTTGATTAACACATTGCAGGGAAATATGGGAGAACTATTATTTAATTACTGCCTTCGGTGAATAGCTCGTCGCTTTTTGAAAAAGCTCTTAACTTCTATTATGTTGCGTCTGTCAAAATACAAAAAGATTGAAGAGAAGGAAAATTTGTGTCTTGATTAACACATTGCAGGGAAATATGGGAGAACTATTATTTAATTTCTGCCTTCGGTGAATAGCTCGTCGCTTTTTGAAAAACTCTTAACTTCTATTATGTTGTGTCTGTCAAAATACAAAAAGATTGAAGAGAAGGAAAAGTCTGTTCTTGATTAACACATTGTAGGGAAATATGGGAGAACTATTATTTAATTACTGCCTTCGGTGAATAGCTTGTCGCTTTTTGAAAAAGCTCTTAACTTCTATTATGTTGTGTCTGTCAAAATACAAAAAGATTGAAGAGAAGGAAAAGTCTGTTCTTGATTAACACATTGTAGGGAAATATGGGAGAACTATTATTTAATTACTGCCTTCGATGAATAGCTCGTCGCTTTTTGAAAAAGCTCTTAACTTCTATTATGTTGTGTCTGTCAAAATACAAAAAGATTGAAGAGAAGGAAAAGTTGTGTCTTGATTAACACATTGTAGGGAAATATGGGAGAACTATTATTTAATTACTGCCTTCGGTGAATAGCTCGTCGCTTTTTGAAAAAGCTCTTAACTTCTATTATGTTGTGTCTGTCAAAATACAAAAAGATTGAAGAGAAGGAAAAGTTGTGTCTTGATTAACACATTGTAGGGAAATATGGGAGAACTATTATTTAATTACTGCCTTCGGTGAATAGCTCGTCGCTTTTTAAAAAAGCTCTTAACTTCTATTATGTTGCGTCTGTCAAAATACAAAAAGATTGAAGAGAAGGAAAAGTTGTGTCTTGATTAACACATTGCAGGGAAATATGGGGGAACTATTATTTAATTACTGCCTTCGGTGAATAGCTCGTCGCTTTTTGAAAAAGCTCTTAACTTCTATTATGTTGTGTCTGTCAAAATACAAAAAGATTGAAGAGAAGGAAAAGTTGTGTCTTGATTAACACATTGCAGGGAAATATGGGAGAACTATTATTTAATTACTGCCTTCGGTGAATAGCTCGTCGCTTTTTAAAAAAGCTCTTAAATTCTATTATGTTGCGTCTGTCAAAATACAAAAAGATTGAAGAGAAGGAAAAGTTGTGTCTTGATTAACACATTGAAGGGAAATATGGGGGAACTATTATTTAATTACTGCCTTCGGTGAATAGCTCGTCGCTTTTTGAAAAAGCTCTTAAATTCTATTATGTTGTGTCTGTCAAAATACAAAAAGATTGAAGAGAAGGAAAAGTTGTGTCTTGATTAACACATTGTCGGGATATATGGGAGAACTATTATTTAATTACTGCCTTCGGTGAATAGCTCGTCGCTTTTTGAAAAAGCTCTTAACTTCTATTATGTTGTGTCTGTCAAAATACAAAAAGATTGAAGAGAAGGAAAAGTTGTGTCTTGATTAACACATTGTAGGGATATATGGGAGAACTATTATTTAATTACTGCCTTCGGTGAATAGCTCGTCGCTTTTTAAAAAAGCTCTTAACTTCTATTATGTTGTGTCTGTCAAAATACAAAAAGATTGAAGAGAAGGAAATGTTGTGTCTTGATTAACACATTGCAGGGAAATATGGGAGAACTATTATTTAATTACTGCCTTCGGTGAATAGCTCGTCGCTTTTTGAAAAAGCTCTTAATTTCTATTATGTTGTGTCTGTCAAAATACAAAAATATTGAAGAGAAGGAAAAGTTGTGTCTTGATTAACACATTGTAGGGAAATATGGGAGAACTATTATTTAATTACTGCCTTCGGTGAATAGCTCGTCGCTTTTTGAAAAAGCTCTTAACTTCTATTATGTTGTGTCTGTCAAAATACAAAAAGATTGAAGAGAAGGAAAAGTTGTGTCTTGATTAACACATTGCAGGGAAATATGGGAGAACTATTTTTTGATTACTGCCTTCGGTGAATAGCTCGTCGCTTTTTAAAAAAGCTCTTAACTTCTATTATGTTGCGTCTGTCAAAATACAAAAAGATTGAAGAGAAGGAAAATTTGTGTCTTGATTAACACATTGCAGGGAAATATGGGAGAACTATTATTTAATTACTGCCTTCGGTGAATAGCTCGTCGCTTTTTGAAAAAGCTCTTAACTTCTATTATGTTGTGTCTGTCAAAATACAAAAAGATTGAAGAGAAGGAAAAGTCTGTTCTTGATTAACACATTGTACGGAAATATGGGAGAACTATTATTTAATTACTGCCTTCGATGAATAGCTCGTCGCTTTTTGAAAAAGCTCTTAACTTCTATTATGTTGTGTCTGTCAAAATACAAAAAGATTGAAGAGAAGGAAAAGTTGTGTCTTGATTAACACATTGTAGGGAAATATGGGAGAACTATTATTTAATTACTGCCTTCGGTGAATAGCTCGTCGCTTTTTGAAAAAGCTCTTAACTTCTATTATGTTGTGTCTGTCAAAATACAAAAAGATTGAAGAGAAGGAAAAGTTGTGTCTTGATTAACACATTGCAGGGAAATATGGGAGAACTATTATTTAATTACTGCCTTCGGTGAATAGCTCGTCGATTTTTAAAAAAGCTCTTAACTTCTATTATGTTGCGTCTGTCAAAATACAAAAAGATTGAAGAGAAGGAAAAGTTGTGTCTTGATTAACACATTGAAGGGAAATATGGGGGAACTATTATTTAATTACTGCCTTCGGTGAATAGCTCGTTGCTTTTTGAAAAAGCTCTTAACTTCTATTATGTTGTGTCTGTCAAAATACAAAAAGATTGAAGAGAAGGAAAAGTTGTGTCTTGATTAACACATTGCAGGGAAATATGGGAGAACTATTATTTAATTACTGCCTTCGGTGAATAGCTCGTCGTTTTTTGAAAAAGCTCTTAACTTCTATTATGTTGTGTCTGTCAAAATACAAAAAGATTGAAGAGAAGGAAAAGTTGTGTCTTGATTAACACATTGCAGGGAAATATGGGAGAACTATTATTTAATTACTGCCTTCCGTGAATAGCTCGTCGCTTTTTAAAAAAGCTCTTAACTTCTATTATGTTGCGTCTGTCAAAATACAAAAAGATTGAAGAGAAGGAAAAGTTGTGTCTTGATTAACACATTGCAGGGAAATATGGGAGAACTATTATTTAATTACTGCCTTCGGTGAATAGCTCGTCGCTTTTTGAAAAAGCTCTTAACTTCTATTATGTTGTGTCTGTCAAAATACAAAAAGATTGAAGAGAAGGAAAAGTCTGTTCTTGATTAACACATTGTAGGGAAATATGGGAGAACTATTATTTAATTACTGCCTTCGGTGAATAGCTTGTCGCTTTTTGAAAAAGCTCTTAACTTCTATTATGTTGTGTCTGTCAAAATACAAAAAGATTGAAGAGAAGGAAAAGTTGTGTCTTGATTAACACATTGTAGGGAAATATGGGAGAACTGTTATTTAATTACTGCCTTCGGTGAATAGCTCGTCGCTTTTTGAAAAAGCTCTTAACTTCTATTATGTTGTGTCTGTCAAAATACAAAAAGATTGAAGAGAAGGAAAAGTCTGTTCTTGATTAACACATTGTAGGTAAATATGGGAGAACTATTATTTAATTACTGCCTTCGGTGAATAGCTCGTCGCTTTTTGAAAAAGCTCTTAACTTCTATTATGTTGTGTCTGTCAAAATACAAAAAGATTGAAGAGAAGGAAAAGTTGTGTCTTGATTAACACATTGCAGGGAAATATGGGAGAACTATTATTTAATTACTGCCTTCGGTGAATAGCTCGTCGCTTTTTAAAAAAGCTCTTAACTTCTATTATGTTGCGTCTGTCAAAATACAAAAAGATTGAAGAGAAGGAAAAGTTGTGTCTTGATTAACACATTGCAGGGAAATATGGGAGAACTATTATTTAATTACTGCCTTCGGTGAATAGCTCGTCGCTTTTTGAAAAAGCTCTTAACTTCTATTATGTTGTGTCTGTCAAAATACAAAAAGATTGAAGAGAAGGAAAAGTCTGTTCTTGATTAACACATTGTAGGGAAATATGGGAGAACTATTATTTAATTACTGCCTTCGGTGAATAGCTCGTCGCTTTTTGAAAAAGCTCTTAACTTCTATTATGTTGTGTCTGTCAAAATACAAAAAGATTGAAGAGAAGGAAAAGTTGTGTCTTGATTAACACATTGCAGGGAAATATGGGAGAACTATTATTTAATTACTGCCTTCGGTGAATAGCTCGTCGCTTTTAAAAAAAGCTCTTAACTTCTATTATGTTGCGTCTGTCAAAATACAAAAAGATTGAAGAGAAGGAAAAGTCTGTTCTTGATTAACACATTGTAGGGAAATATGGGAGAACTATTATTTAATTACTGCCTTCGATGAATAGCTCGTCGCTTTTTGAAAAAGCTCTTAACTTCTATTATGTTGTGTCTGTCAAAATACAAAAAGATTGAAGAGAAGGAAAAGTTGTGTCTTGATTAACACATTGTAGGGAAATATGGGAGAACTATTATTTAATTACTGCCTTCGGTGAATAGCTCGTCGCTTTTTGAAAAAGCTCTTAACTTCTATTATGTTGTGTCTGTCAAAATACAAAAAGATTGAAGAGAAGGAAAAGTTGTGTCTTGATTAACACATTGCAGGGAAATATGGGAGAACTATTATTTAATTACTGCCTTCGGTGAATAGCTCGTCGATTTTTAAAAAAGCTCTTAACTTCTATTATGTTGCGTCTGTCAAAATACAAAAAGATTGAAGAGAAGGAAAAGTTGTGTCTTGATTAACACATTGAAGGGAAATATGGGGGAACTATTATTTAATTACTGCCTTCGGTGAATAGCTCGTTGCTTTTTGAAAAAGCTCTTAACTTCTATTATGTTGTGTCTGTCAAAATACAAAAAGATTGAAGAGAAGGAAAAGTTGTGTCTTGATTAACACATTGCAGGGAAATATGGGAGAACTATTATTTAATTACTGCCTTCGGTGAATAGCTCGTCGTTTTTTGAAAAAGCTCTTAACTTCTATTATGTTGTGTCTGTCAAAATACAAAAAGATTGAAGAGAAGGAAAAGTTGTGTCTTGATTAACACATTGTAGGGAAATATGGGAGAACTATTATTTAATTACTGCCTTCGGTGAATAGCTCGTCGCTTTTTAAAAAAGCTCTTAACTTCTATTATGTTGTGTCTGTCAAAATACAAAAAGATTGAAGAGAAGGAAAAGTTGTGTCTTGATTAACACATTGCAGGGAAATATGGGAGAACTATTATTTAATTACTGCCTTCGGTGAATAGCTCGTCGCTTTTTAAAAAAGCTCTTAACTTCTATTATGTTGCGTCTGTCAAAATACAAAAAGATTGAAGAGAAGGAAAAGTTGTGTCTTGATTAACACATTGAAGGGAAATATGGGGGAACTATTATTTAATTACTGCCTTCGGTGAATAGCTCGTCGCTTTTTGAAAAAGCTCTTAAATTCTATTATGTTGTGTCTGTCAAAATACAAAAAGATTGAAGAGAAGGAAAAGTTGTGTCTTGATTAACACATTGTCGGGATATATGGGAGAACTATTATTTAATTACTGCCTTCGGTGAATAGCTCGTCGCTTTTTGAAAAAGCTCTTAACTTCTATTATGTTGTGTCTGTCAAAATACAAAAAGATTGAAGAGAAGGAAAAGTTGTGTCTTGATTAACACATTGTAGGGATATATGGGAGAACTATTATTTAATTACTGCCTTCGGTGAATAGCTCGTCGCTTTTTAAAAAAGCTCTTAACTTCTATTATGTTGTGTCTGTCAAAATACAAAAAGATTGAAGAGAAGGAAATGTTGTGTCTTGATTAACACATTGCAGGGAAATATGGGAGAACTATTATTTAATTACTGCCTTCGGTGAATAGCTCGTCGCTTTTTGAAAAAGCTCTTAATTTCTATTATGTTGTGTCTGTCAAAATACAAAAATATTGAAGAGAAGGAAAAGTTGTGTCTTGATTAACACATTGTAGGGAAATATGGGAGAACTATTATTTAATTACTGCCTTCGGTGAATAGCTCGTCGCTTTTTGAAAAAGCTCTTAACTTCTATTATGTTGTGTCTGTCAAAATACAAAAAGATTGAAGAGAAGGAAAAGTTGTGTCTTGATTAACACATTGCAGGGAAATATGGGAGAACTATTTTTTAATTACTGCCTTCGGTGAATAGCTCGTCGCTTTTTAAAAAAGCTCTTAACTTCTATTATGTTGCGTCTGTCAAAATACAAAAAGATTGAAGAGAAGGAAAATTTGTGTCTTGATTAACACATTGCAGGGAAATATGGGAGAACTATTATTTAATTTCTGCCTTCGGTGAATAGCTCGTCGCTTTTTGAAAAAGCTCTTAACTTCTATTATGTTGTGTCTGTCAAAATACAAAAAGATTGAAGAGAAGGAAAAGTCTGTTCTTGATTAACACATTGTAGGGAAATATGGGAGAACTATTATTTAATTACTGCCTTCGGTGAATAGCTTGTCGCTTTTTGAAAAAGCTCTTAACTTCTATTATGTTGTGTCTGTCAAAATACAAAAAGAGTGAAGAGAAGGAAAAGTTGTGTCTTGATTAACACATTGTAGGGAAATATGGGAGAACTATTATTTAATTACTGCCTTCGGTGAATAGCTCGTCGCTTTTTGAAAAAGCTCTTAACTTCTATTATGTTGTGTCTGTCAAAATACAAAAAGATTGAAGAGAAGGAAAAGTTGTGTCATGATTAACACATTGCAGGGAAATATGGGAGAACTATTATTTAATTACTGCCTTCGGTGAATAGCTCGTCGCTTTTTGAAAAAGCTCTTAACTTCTATTATGTTGTGTCTGTCAAAATACAAAAAGATTGAAGAGAAGGAAAAGTTGTGTCTTGATTAACACATTGTAGGGAAATATGAGAGAACTATTATTTAATTACTGCCTTCGGTGAATAGCTCGTCGCTTTTTAAAAAAGCTCTTAACTTCTATTATATTGTATCTGTCAAAATACAAAAAGATTGAAGAGAAGGGAAAGTTGTGTCTTGATTAACACATTGCAGGGAAATATGGAAGAACTATTATTTAATTACTGCCTTCGGTGAATAGCTCGTCGCTTTTTGAAAAAGCTCTTAACTTCTATTATGTTGTGTCTGTCAAAATACAAAAAGATTGAAGAGAAGGAAAAGTTGTGTCTTGATTAACACATTGTAGGGAAATATGGGAGAACTATTATTTAATTACTGCCTTCGGTGAATAGCTCGTCGCTTTTTAAAAAAGCTCTTAACTTCTATAATGTTGTGTCTGTCAAAATACAAAAAGATTGAAGAGAAGGAAAAGTTGTGTCTTGATTAACACATTGCAGGGAAATATGGGAGAACTATTATTTAATTACTGCCTTCGGTGAATAGCTCGTCGCTTTTTGAAAAAGCTCTTAACTTCTATTATGTTGTGTCTGTCAAAATACAAAAAGATTGAAGAGAAGGAAAAGTTGTGTCTTGATTAACACATTGTAGGGAAATATGGGAGAACTATTATTTAATTACTGCCTTCGGTGAATAGCTCGTCGCTTTTTAAAAAAGCTCTTAACTTCTATAATGTTGTGTCTGTCAAAATACAAAAAGATTGAAGAGAAGGAAAAGTTGTGTCTTGATTAACACATTGCAGGGAAATATGGAAGAACTATTATTTAATTACTGCCTTCGGTGAATAGCTCGTCGCTTTTTGAAAAAGCTCTTAACTTCTATTATGTTGTGTCTGTCAAAATACAAAAGAATTGAAGAGAAGGAAAAGTTATGTCTTGATTAACACATTGTAGGGAAATATGGGAGAACTATTATTTAATTACTGCCTTCGGTGAATAGCTCGTCGCTTTTTAAAAATGCTCTTAACTTCTATAATGTTGTGTCTGTCAAAATACAAAAAGATTGAAGAGAAGGAAAAGTTGTGTCTTGATTAACACATTGCAGGGAAATATGGGAGAACTATTATTTAATTACTGCCTTCGGTGAATAGCTCGTCGCTTTTTGAAAAAGCTCTTAACTTCTATTATGTTGTGTCTGTCAAAATACAAAAAGATTGAAGAGAAGGAAAAGTTGTGTCTTGATTAACACATTGTAGGGATATATGGGAGAACTATTATTTAATTACTGCCTTCGGTGAATAGCTCGTCGCTTTTTGAAAAAACTCTTAACTTCTATTATGTTGTGTCTGTCAAAATACAAAAAGATTGAAGAGAAGGAAAAGTTGTGTCTTGATTAACACATTGTAGGGATATATGGGAGAACTATTATTTAATTACTGCCTTCGGTGAATAGCTCGTCGCTTTTTAAAAAAGCTCTTAACTTCTATTATGTTGTGTCTGTCAAAATACAAAAAGATTGAAGAGAAGGAAATGTTGTGTCTTGATTAACACATTGCAGGGAAATATGGGAGAACTATTATTTAATTACTGCCTTCGGTGAATAGCTCGTCGCTTTTTGAAAAAGCTCTTAATTTCTATTATGTTGTGTCTGTCAAAATACAAAAAGATTGAAGAGAAGGAAAAGTTGTGTCTTGATTAACACATTGTAGGGAAATATGGGAGAACTATTATTTAATTACTGCCTTCGGTGAATAGCTCGTCGCTTTTTGAAAAAGCTCTTAACTTCTATTATGTTGTGTCTGTCAAAATACAAAAAGATTGAAGAGAAGGAAAAGTTGTGTCTTGATTAACACATTGCAGGGAAATATGGGAGAACTATTTTTTAATTACTGCCTTCGGTGAATAGCTCGTCGCTTTTTAAAAAAGCTCTTAACTTCTATTATGTTGCGTCTGTCAAAATACAAAAAGATTGAAGAGAAGGAAAAGTTGTGTCTTGATTAACACATTGCAGGGAAATATGGGAGAACTATTATTTAATTACTGCCTTCGGTGAATAGCTCGTCGCTTTTTGAAAAAGCTCTTAACTTCTATTATGTTGTGTCTGTCAAAATACAAAAAGATTGAAGAGAAGGAAAAGTCTGTTCTTGATTAACACATTGTAGGGAAATATGGGAGAACTATTATTTAATTACTGCCTTCGGTGAATAGCTTGTCGCTTTTTGAAAAAGCTCTTAACTTCTATTATGTTGTGTCTGTCAAAATACAAAAAGAGTGAAGAGAAGGAAAAGTTGTGTCTTGATTAACACATTGTAGGGAAATATGAGAGAACTATTATTTAATTACTGCCTTCGGTGAATAGCTCGTCGCTTTTTAAAAAAGCTCTTAACTTAGATTATATTGTATCTGTCAAAATACAAAAAGATTGAAGAGAAGGAAATGTTGTGTCTTGATTAACACATTGCAGGGAAATATGGGAGAACTATTATTTAATTACTGCCTTCGGTGAATAGCTCGTCGCTTTTTGAAAAAGCTCTTAACTTCTATTATGTTGTGTCTGTCAAAATACAAAAGAATTGAAGAGAAAGAAAAGTTATGTCTTGATTAACACATTGTAGGGAAATATGGGAGAACTATTATTTAATTACTGCCTTCGGTGAATAGCTCGTCGCTTTTTAAAAATGCTCTTAACTTCTATTATGTTGTGTCTGTCAAAATACAAAAAGATTGAAGAGAAGGAAAAGTTGTGTCTTGATTAACACATTGTAGGGAAATATGAGAGAACTATTATTTAATTACTGCCTTCGGTGAATAGCTCGTCGCTTTTTAAAAAAGCTCTTAACTTCTATTATATTGTGTCTGTCAAAATACAAAAAGATTGAAGAGAAGGAAAAGTTGTGTCTTGATTAACACATTGCAGGGAAATATGGAAGAACTATTATTTAATTACTGCCTTCGGTGAATAGCTCGTCGCTTTTTGAAAAAGCTCTTAACTTCTATTATGTTGTGTCTGTCAAAATACAAAAAGATTGAAGAGAAGGAAAAGTTGTGTCTTGATTAACACATTGTAGGGAAATATGGGAGAACTATTATTTAATTACTGCCTTCGGTGAATAGCTCGTCGCTTTTAAAAAAAGCTCTTAACTTCTATAATGTTGTGTCTGTCAAAATACAAAAAGATTGAAGAGAAGGAAAAGTTGTGTCTTGATTAACACATTGCAGGGAAATATGGGAGAAGTATTATTTAATTACTGCCTTCGGTGAATAGCTCGTCGCTTTTTGAAAAAGCTCTTAACTTCTATTATGTTGTGTCTGTCAAAATGCAAAAAGATTGAAGAGAAGGAAAAGTTGTGTCTTGATTAACACATTGTAGGGATATATGGGAGAACTATTATTTAATTACTGCCTTCGGTGAATAGCTCGTCGCTTTTTAAAAAAGCTCTTAACTTCTATTATGTTGTGTCTGTCAAAATACAAAAAGATTGAAGAGAAGGAAATGTTGTGTCTTGATTAACACATTGCAGGGAAATATGGGAGAACTATTATTTAATTACTGCCTTCGGTGAATAGCTCGTCGCTTTTTGAAAAAGCTCTTAATTTCTATTATGTTGTGTCTGTCAAAATACAAAAAGATTGAAGAGAAGGAAAAGTTGTGTCTTGATTAACACATTGTAGGGAAATATGGGAGAACTATTATTTAATTACTGCCTTCGGTGAATAGCTCGTCGCTTTTTGAAAAAGCTCTTAACTTCTATTATGTTGTGTCTGTCAAAATACAAAAAGATTGAAGAGAAGGAAAAGTTGTGTCTTGATTAACACATTGTAGGGAAATATGGGAGAACTATTATTTAATTACTGCCTTCGGTGAATAGCTCGTCGCTTTTTGAAAAAGCTCTTAACTTCTATTATGTTGTGTCTGTCAAAATACAAAAAGATTGAAGAGAAGGAAAAGTTGTGTCTTGATTAACACATTGCAGGGAAATATGGGAGAACTATTTTTTAATTACTGCCTTCGGTGAATAGCTCGTCGCTTTTTAAAAAAGCTCTTAACTTCTATTATGTTGCGTCTGTCAAAATACAAAAAGATTGAAGAGAAGGAAAAGTTGTGTCTTGATTAACACATTGCAGGGAAATATGGGAGAACTATTATTTAATTACTGCCTTCGGTGAATAGCTCGTCGCTTTTTGAAAAAGCTCTTAACTTCTATTATGTTGTGTCTGTCAAAATACAAAAAGATTGAAGAGAAGGAAAAGTCTGTTCTTGATTAACACATTGTAGGGAAATATGGGAGAACTATTATTTAATTACTGCCTTCGGTGAATAGCTTGTCGCTTTTTGAAAAAGCTCTTAACTTCTATTATGTTGTGTCTGTCAAAATACAAAAAGAGTGAAGAGAAGGAAAAGTTGTGTCTTGATTAACACATTGTAGGGAAATATGAGAGAACTATTATTTAATTACTGCCTTCGGTGAATAGCTCGTCGCTTTTTAAAAAAGCTCTTAACTTCTATTATATTGTATCTGTCAAAATACAAAAAGATTGAAGAGAAGGAAATGTTGTGTCTTGATTAACACATTGCAGGGAAATATGGGAGAACTATTATTTAATTACTGCCTTCGGTGAATAGCTCGTCGCTTTTTGAAAAAGCTCTTAACTTCTATTATGTTGTGTCTGTCAAAATACAAAAGAATTGAAGAGAAAGAAAAGTTATGTCTTGATTAACACATTGTAGGGAAATATGGGAGAACTATTATTTAATTACTGCCTTCGGTGAATAGCTCGTCGCTTTTTAAAAAAGCTCTTAACTTCTATTATGTTGCGTCTGTCAAAATACAAAAAGATTGAAGAGAAGGAAAAGTTGTGTCTTGATTAACACATTGCAGGGAAATATGGGAGAACTATTATTTAATTACTGCCTTCGGTGAATAGCTCGTCGCTTTTTGAAAAAGCTCTTAACTTCTATTATGTTGTGTCTGTCAAAATACAAAAAGATTGAAGAGAAGGAAAAGTCTGTTCTTGATTAACACATTGTAGGGAAATATGGGAGAACTATTATTTAATTACTGCCTTCGGTGAATAGCTTGTCGCTTTTTGAAAAAGCTCTTAACTTCTATTATGTTGTGTCTGTCAAAATACAAAAAGAGTGAAGAGAAGGAAAAGTTGTGTCTTGATTAACACATTGTAGGGAAATATGAGAGAACTATTATTTAATTACTGCCTTCGGTGAATAGCTCGTCGCTTTTTAAAAAAGCTCTTAACTTCTATTATATTGTATCTGTCAAAATACAAAAAGATTGAAGAGAAGGAAATGTTGTGTCTTGATTAACACATTGCAGGGAAATATGGGAGAACTATTATTTAATTACTGCCTTCGGTGAATAGCTCGTCGCTTTTTGAAAAAGCTCTTAACTTCTATTATGTTGTGTCTGTCAAAATACAAAAGAATTGAAGAGAAAGAAAAGTTATGTCTTGATTAACACATTGTAGGGAAATATGGGAGAACTATTATTTAATTACTGCCTTCGGTGAATAGCTCGTCGCTTTTTAAAAATGCTCTTAACTTCTATTATGTTGTGTCTGTCAAAATACAAAAAGATTGAAGAGAAGGAAAAGTTGTGTCTTGATTAACACATTGTAGGGAAATATGAGAGAACTATTATTTAATTACTGCCTTCGGTGAATAGCTCGTCGCTTTTTAAAAAAGCTCTTAACTTCTATTATGTTGTGTCTGTCAAAATACAAAAAGATTGAAGAGAAGGAAAAGTCTGTTCTTGATTAACACATTGTAGGGAAATATGGGAGAACTATTATTTAATTACTGCCTTCGGTGAATAGCTTGTCGCTTTTTGAAAAAGCTCTTAACTTCTATTATGTTGTGTCTGTCAAAATACAAAAAGAGTGAAGAGAAGGAAAAGTTGTGTCTTGATTAACACATTGTAGGGAAATATGAGAGAACTATTATTTAATTACTGCCTTCGGTGAATAGCTCGTCGCTTTTTAAAAAAGCTCTTAACTTCTATTATATTGTATCTGTCAAAATACAAAAAGATTGAAGAGAAGGAAATGTTGTGTCTTGATTAACACATTGCAGGGAAATATGGGAGAACTATTATTTAATTACTGCCTTCGGTGAATAGCTCGTCGCTTTTTAAAAATGCTCTTAACTTCTATTATGTTGTGTCTGTCAAAATACAAAAAGATTGAAGAGAAGGAAAAGTTGTGTCTTGATTAACACATTGTAGGGAAATATGAGAGAACTATTATTTAATTACTGCCTTCGGTGAATAGCTCGTCGCTTTTTAAAAAAGCTCTTAACTTCTATTATATTGTGTCTGTCAAAATACAAAAAGATTGAAGAGAAGGAAAAGTTGTGTCTTGATTAACACATTGCAGGGAAATATGGAAGAACTATTATTTAATTACTGCCTTCGGTGAATAGCTCGTCGCTTTTTGAAAAAGCTCTTAACTTCTATTATGTTGTGTCTGTCAAAATACAAAAAGATTGAAGAGAAGGAAAAGTTGTGTCTTGATTAACACATTGTAGGGAAATATGGGAGAACTATTATTTAATTACTGCCTTCGGTGAATAGCTCGTCGCTTTTAAAAAAAGCTCTTAACTTCTATAATGTTGTGTCTGTCAAAATACAAAAAGATTGAAGAGAAGGAAAAGTTGTGTCTTGATTAACACATTGCAGGGAAATATGGGAGAACTATTATTTAATTACTGCCTTCGGTGAATAGCTCGTCGCTTTTTGAAAAAGCTCTTAACTTCTATTATGTTGTGTCTGTCAAAATACAAAAAGATTGAAGAGAAGGAAAAGTTGTGTCTTGATTAACACATTGTAGGGATATATGGGAGAACTATTATTTAATTACTGCCTTCGGTGAATAGCTCGTCGCTTTTTGAAAAAACTCTTAACTTCTATTATGTTGTGTCTGTCAAAATACAAAAAGATTGAAGAGAAGGAAAAGTTGTGTCTTGATTAACACATTGTAGGGATATATGGGAGAACTATTATTTAATTACTGCCTTCGGTGAATAGCTCGTCGCTTTTTAAAAAAGCTCTTAACTTCTATTATGTTGTGTCTGTCAAAATACAAAAAGATTGAAGAGAAGGAAATGTTGTGTCTTGATTAACACATTGCAGGGAATTATGGGAGAACTATTATTTAATTACTGCCTTCGGTGAATAGCTCGTCGCTTTTTGAAAAAGCTCTTAATTTCTATTATGTTGTGTCTGTCAAAATACAAAAAGATTGAAGAGAAGGAAAAGTTGTGTCTTGATTAACACATTGTAGGGAAATATGGGAGAACTATTATTTAATTACTGCCTTCGGTGAATAGCTCGTCGCTTTTTGAAAAAGCTCTTAACTTCTATTATGTTGTGTCTGTCAAAATACAAAAAGATTGAAGAGAAGGAAAAGTTGTGTCTTGATTAACACATTGCAGGGAAATATGGGAGAACTATTTTTTAATTACTGCCTTCGGTGAATAGCTCGTCGCTTTTTAAAAAAGCTCTTAACTTCTATTATGTTGCGTCTGTCAAAATACAAAAAGATTGAAGAGAAGGAAAAGTTGTGTCTTGATTAACACATTGCAGGGAAATATGGGAGAACTATTATTTAATTACTGCCTTCGGTGAATAGCTCGTCGCTTTTTGAAAAAGCTCTTAACTTCTATTATGTTGTGTCTGTCAAAATACAAAAAGATTGAAGAGAAGGAAAAGTCTGTTCTTGATTAACACATTGTAGGGAAATATGGGAGAACTATTATTTAATTACTGCCTTCGGTGAATAGCTTGTCGCTTTTTGAAAAAGCTCTTAACTTCTATTATGTTGTGTCTGTCAAAATACAAAAAGAGTGAAGAGAAGGAAAAGTTGTGTCTTGATTAACACATTGTAGGGAAATATGAGAGAACTATTATTTAATTACTGCCTTCGGTGAATAGCTCGTCGCTTTTTAAAAAAGCTCTTAACTTCTATTATATTGTATCTGTCAAAATACAAAAAGATTGAAGAGAAGGAAATGTTGTGTCTTGATTAACACATTGCAGGGAAATATGGGAGAACTATTATTTAATTACTGCCTTCGGTGAATAGCTCGTCGCTTTTTGAAAAAGCTCTTAACTTCTATTATGTTGTGTCTGTCAAAATACAAAAGAATTGAAGAGAAAGAAAAGTTATGTCTTGATTAACACATTGTAGGGAAATATGGGAGAACTATTATTTAATTACTGCCTTCGGTGAATAGCTCGTCGCTTTTTAAAAATGCTCTTAACTTCTATTATGTTGTGTCTGTCAAAATACAAAAAGATTGAAGAGAAGGAAAAGTTGTGTCTTGATTAACACATTGTAGGGAAATATGAGAGAACTATTATTTAATTACTGCCTTCGGTGAATAGCTCGTCGCTTTTTAAAAAAGCTCTTAACTTCTATTATATTGTGTCTGTCAAAATACAAAAAGATTGAAGAGAAGGAAAAGTTGTGTCTTGATTAACACATTGCAGGGAAATATGGAAGAACTATTATTTAATTACTGCCTTCGGTGAATAGCTCGTCGCTTTTTGAAAAAGCTCTTAACTTCTATTATGTTGTGTCTGTCAAAATACAAAAAGATTGAAGAGAAGGAAAAGTTGTGTCTTGATTAACACATTGTAGGGAAATATGGGAGAACTATTATTTAATTACTGCCTTCGGTGAATAGCTCGTCGCTTTTAAAAAAAGCTCTTAACTTCTATAATGTTGTGTCTGTCAAAATACAAAAAGATTGAAGAGAAGGAAAAGTTGTGTCTTGATTAACACATTGCAGGGAAATATGGGAGAAGTATTATTTAATTACTGCCTTCGGTGAATAGCTCGTCGCTTTTTGAAAAAGCTCTTAACTTCTATTATGTTGTGTCTGTCAAAATGCAAAAAGATTGAAGAGAAGGAAAAGTTGTGTCTTGATTAACACATTGTAGGGATATATGGGAGAACTATTATTTAATTACTGCCTTCGGTGAATAGCTCGTCGCTTTTTAAAAAAGCTCTTAACTTCTATTATGTTGTGTCTGTCAAAATACAAAAAGATTGAAGAGAAGGAAATGTTGTGTCTTGATTAACACATTGCAGGGAAATATGGGAGAACTATTATTTAATTACTGCCTTCGGTGAATAGCTCGTCGCTTTTTGAAAAAGCTCTTAATTTCTATTATGTTGTGTCTGTCAAAATACAAAAAGATTGAAGAGAAGGAAAAGTTGTGTCTTGATTAACACATTGTAGGGAAATATGGGAGAACTATTATTTAATTACTGCCTTCGGTGAATAGCTCGTCGCTTTTTGAAAAAGCTCTTAACTTCTATTATGTTGTGTCTGTCAAAATACAAAAAGATTGAAGAGAAGGAAAAGTTGTGTCTTGATTAACACATTGTAGGGAAATATGGGAGAACTATTATTTAATTACTGCCTTCGGTGAATAGCTCGTCGCTTTTTGAAAAAGCTCTTAACTTCTATTATGTTGTGTCTGTCAAAATACAAAAAGATTGAAGAGAAGGAAAAGTTGTGTCTTGATTAACACATTGCAGGGAAATATGGGAGAACTATTTTTTAATTACTGCCTTCGGTGAATAGCTCGTCGCTTTTTAAAAAAGCTCTTAACTTCTATTATGTTGCGTCTGTCAAAATACAAAAAGATTGAAGAGAAGGAAAAGTTGTGTCTTGATTAACACATTGCAGGGAAATATGGGAGAACTATTATTTAATTACTGCCTTCGGTGAATAGCTCGTCGCTTTTTGAAAAAGCTCTTAACTTCTATTATGTTGTGTCTGTCAAAATACAAAAAGATTGAAGAGAAGGAAAAGTCTGTTCTTGATTAACACATTGTAGGGAAATATGGGAGAACTATTATTTAATTACTGCCTTCGGTGAATAGCTTGTCGCTTTTTGAAAAAGCTCTTAACTTCTATTATGTTGTGTCTGTCAAAATACAAAAAGAGTGAAGAGAAGGAAAAGTTGTGTCTTGATTAACACATTGTAGGGAAATATGAGAGAACTATTATTTAATTACTGCCTTCGGTGAATAGCTCGTCGCTTTTTAAAAAAGCTCTTAACTTCTATTATATTGTGTCTGTCAAAATACAAAAAGATTGAAGAGAAGGAAAAGTTGTGTCTTGATTAACACATTGCAGGGAAATATGGAAGAACTATTATTTAATTACTGCCTTCGGTGAATAGCTCGTCGCTTTTTGAAAAAGCTCTTAACTTCTATTATGTTGTGTCTGTCAAAATACAAAAAGATTGAAGAGAAGGAAAAGTTGTGTCTTGATTAACACATTGTAGGGAAATATGGGAGAACTATTATTTAATTACTGCCTTCGGTGAATAGCTCGTCGCTTTTAAAAAAAGCTCTTAACTTCTATAATGTTGTGTCTGTCAAAATACAAAAAGATTGAAGAGAAGGAAAAGTTGTGTCTTGATTAACACATTGCAGGGAAATATGGGAGAAGTATTATTTAATTACTGCCTTCGGTGAATAGCTCGTCGCTTTTTGAAAAATCTCTTAACTTCTATTATGTTGTGTCTGTCAAAATACAAAAAGATTGAAGAGAAGGAAAAGTTGTGTCTTGATTAACACATTGTAGGGATATATGGGAGAACTATTATTTAATTACTGCCTTCGGTGAATAGCTCGTCGCTTTTTAAAAAAGCTCTTAACTTCTATTATGTTGTGTCTGTCAAAATACAAAAAGATTGAAGAGAAGGAAATGTTGTGTCTTGATTAACACATTGCAGGGAAATATGGGAGAACTATTATTTAATTACTGCCTTCGGTGAATAGCTCGTCGCTTTTTGAAAAAGCTCTTAATTTCTATTATGTTGTGTCTGTCAAAATACAAAAAGATTGAAGAGAAGGAAAAGTTGTGTCTTGATTAACACATTGTAGGGAAATATGGGAGAACTATTATTTAATTACTGCCTTCGGTGAATAGCTCGTCGCTTTTTGAAAAAGCTCTTAACTTCTATTATGTTGTGTCTGTCAAAATACAAAAAGATTGAAGAGAAGGAAAAGTTGTGTCTTGATTAACACATTGCAGGGAAATATGGGAGAACTATTTTTTAATTACTGCCTTCGGTGAATAGCTCGTCGCTTTTTAAAAAAGCTCTTAACTTCTATTATGTTGCGTCTGTCAAAATACAAAAAGATTGAAGAGAAGGAAAATTTGTGTCTTGATTAACACATTGCAGGGAAATATGGGAGAACTATTATTTAATTACTGCCTTCGGTGAATAGCTCGTCGCTTTTTGAAAAAGCTCTTAACTTCTATTATGTTGTGTCTGTCAAAATACAAAAAGATTGAAGAGAAGGAAAAGTCTGTTCTTGATTAACACATTGTAGGGAAATATGGGAGAACTATTATTTAATTACTGCCTTCAGTGAATAGCTTGTCGCTTTTTGAAAAAGCTCTTAACTTCTATTATGTTGTGTCTGTCAAAATACAAAAAGAGTGAAGAGAAGGAAAAGTTGTGTCTTGATTAACACATTGTAGGGAAATATGGGAGAACTATTATTTAATTACTGCCTTCGGTGAATAGCTCGTCGCTTTTTGAAAAAGCTCTTAACTTCTATTATGTTGTGTCTGTCAAAATACAAAAAGATTGAAGAGAAGGAAAAGTTGTGTCATGATTAACACATTGCAGGGAAATATGGGAGAACTATTATTTAATTACTGCCTTCGGTGAATAGCTCGTCGCTTTTTGAAAAAGCTCTTAACTTCTATTATGTTGTGTCTGTCAAAATACAAAAAGATTGAAGAGAAGGAAAAGTTGTGTCTTGATTAACACATTGCAGGGAAATATGGGAGAACTATTATTTAATTACTGCCTTCGGTGAATAGCTCGTCGCTTTTTAAAAAAGCTCTTAACTTCTATTATGTTGCGTCTGTCAAAATACAAAAAGATTGAAGAGAAGGAAAAGTTGTGTCTTGATTAACACATTGCAGGGAAATATGGGAGAACTATTATTTAATTACTGCCTTCGGTGAATAGCTCGTCGCTTTTTGAAAAAGCTCTTAACTTCTATTATGTTGTGTCTGTCAAAATACAAAAAGATTGAAGAGAAGGAAAAGTTGTGTCATGATTAACACATTGCAGGGAAATATGGGAGAACTATTATTTAATTACTGCCTTCGGTGAATAGCTCGTCGCTTTTTGAAAAAGCTCTTAACTTCTATTATGTTGTGTCTGTCAAAATACAAAAAGATTGAAGAGAAGGAAAAGTTGTGTCTTGATTAACACATTGCAGGGAAATATGGGAGAACTATTATTTAATTACTGCCTTCGGTGAATAGCTCGTCGCTTTTTAAAAAAGCTCTTAACTTCTATTATGTTGCGTCTGTCAAAATACAAAAAGATTGAAGAGAAGGAAAAGTTGTGTCTTGATTAACACATTGCAGGGAAATATGGGAGAACTATTATTTAATTACTGCCTTCGGTGAATAGCTCGTCGCTTTTTGAAAAAGCTCTTAACTTCTATTATGTTGTGTCTGTCAAAATACAAAAAGATTGAAGAGAAGGAAAAGTCTGTTCTTGATTAACACATTGTAGGGAAATATGGGAGAACTATTATTTAATTACTGCCTTCGGTGAATAGCTCGTCGCTTTTTGAAAAAGCTCTTAACTTCTATTATGTTGTGTCTGTCAAAATACAAAAAGATTGAAGAGAAGGAAAAGTTGTGTCTTGATTAACACATTGCAGGGAAATATGGGAGAACTATTATTTAATTACTGCCTTCGGTGAATAGCTCGTCGCTTTTAAAAAAAGCTCTTAACTTCTATTATGTTGCGTCTGTCAAAATACAAAAAGATTGAAGAGAAGGAAAAGTTGTGTCTTGATTAACACATTGCAGGGAAATATGGGAGAACTATTATTTAATTACTGCCTTCGGTGAATAGCTCGTCGCTTTTTGAAAAAGCTCTTAACTTCTATTATGTTGTGTCTGTCAAAATACAAAAAGATTGAAGAGAAGGAAAAGTCTGTTCTTGATTAACACATTGTAGGGAAATATGGGAGAACTATTATTTAATTACTGCCTTCGATGAATAGCTCGTCGCTTTTTGAAAAAGCTCTTAACTTCTATTATGTTGTGTCTGTCAAAATACAAAAAGATTGAAGAGAAGGAAAAGTTGTGTCATGATTAACACATTGTAGGGAAATATGGGAGAACTATTATTTAATTACTGCCTTCGGTGAATAGCTCGTCGCTTTTTGAAAAAGCTCTTAACTTCTATTATGTTGTGTCTGTCAAAATACAAAAAGATTGAAGAGAAGGAAAAGTTGTGTCTTGATTAACACATTGCAGGGAAATATGGGAGAACTATTATTTAATTACTGCCTTCGGTGAATAGCTCGTCGATTTTTAAAAAAGCTCTTAACTTCTATTATGTTGCGTCTGTCAAAATACAAAAAGATTGAAGAGAAGGAAAAGTTGTGTCTTGATTAACACATTGAAGGGAAATATGGGGGAACTATTATTTAATTACTGCCTTCGGTGAATAGCTCGTTGCTTTTTGAAAAAGCTCTTAACTTCTATTATGTTGTGTCTGTCAAAATACAAAAAGATTGAAGAGAAGGAAAAGTTGTGTCTTGATTAACACATTGCAGGGAAATATGGGAGAACTATTATTTAATTACTGCCTTCGGTGAATAGCTCGTCGTTTTTTGAAAAAGCTCTTAACTTCTATTATGTTGTGTCTGTCAAAATACAAAAAGATTGAAGAGAAGGAAAAGTTGTGTCTTGATTAACACATTGTAGGGAAATATGGGAGAACTATTATTTAATTACTGCCTTCGGTGAATAGCTCGTCGCTTTTTAAAAAAGCTCTTAACTTCTATTATGTTGCGTCTGTCAAAATACAAAAAGATTGAAGAGAAGGAAAAGTTGTGTCTTGATTAACACATTGCAGGGAAATATGGGAGAACTATTATTTAATTACTGCCTTCGGTGAATAGCTCGTCGTTTTTTGAAAAAGCTCTTAACTTCTATTATGTTGCGTCTGTCAAAATACAAAAAGATTGAAGAGAAGGAAAAGTTGTGTCTTGATTAACACATTGCAGGGAAATATGGGGGAACTATTATTTAATTACTGCCTTCGGTGAATAGCTCGTCGCTTTTTGAAAAAGCTCTTAACTTCTATTATGTTGTGTCTGTCAAAATACAAAAATATTGAAGAGAAGGAAAAGTTGTGTCTTGATTAACACATTGCAGGGAAATATGGGAGAACTATTATTTAATTACTGCCTTCGGTGAATAGCTCGTCGCTTTTTAAAAAAGCTCTTAACTTCTATTATGTTGCGTCTGTCAAAATACAAAAAGATTGAAGAGAAGGAAAAGTTGTGTCTTGATTAACACATTGAAGGTTAATATGGGGGAACTATTATTTAATTACTGCCTTCGGTGAATAGCTCGTCGCTTTTTGAAAAAGCTCTTAAATTCTATTATGTTGTGTCTGTCAAAATACAAAAAGATTGAAGAGAAGGAAAAGTTGTGTCTTGATTAACACATTGTCGGGATATATGGGAGAACTATTATTTAATTACTGCCTTCGGTGAATAGCTCGTCGCTTTTTAAAAAAGCTCTTAACTTCTATTATGTTGCGTCTGTCAAAATACAAAAAGATTGAAGAGAAGGAAAATTTGTGTCTTGATTAACACATTGCAGGGAAATATGGGAGAACTATTATTTAATTACTGCCTTCGGTGAATAGCTCGTCGCTTTTTGAAAAAGCTCTTAACTTCTATTATGTTGTGTCTGTCAAAATACAAAAAGATTGAAGAGAAGGAAAAGTCTGTTCTTGATTAACACATTGTAGGGAAATATGGGAGAACTATTATTTAATTACTGCCTTCGGTGAATAGCTTGTCGCTTTTTGAAAAAGCTCTTAACTTCTATTATGTTGTGTCTGTCAAAATACAAAAAGAGTGAAGAGAAGGAAAAGTTGTGTCTTGATTAACACATTGTAGGGAAATATGGGAGAACTATTATTTAATTACTGCCTTCGGTGAATAGCTCGTCGCTTTTTGAAAAAGCTCTTAACTTCTATTATGTTGTGTCTGTCAAAATACAAAAAGATTGAAGAGAAGGAAAAGTTGTGTCTTGATTAACACATTGCAGGGAAATATGGGAGAACTATTATTAAATTACTGCCTTCGGTGAATAGCTCGTCGATTTTTAAAAAAGCTCTTAACTTCTATTATGTTGCGTCTGTCAAAATACAAAAAGATTGAAGAGAAGGAAAAGTTGTGTCTTGATTAACACATTGAAGGGAAATATGGGGGAACTATTATTTAATTACTGCCTTCGGTGAATAGCTCGTTGCTTTTTGAAAAAGCTCTTAACTTCTATTATGTTGTGTCTGTCAAAATACAAAAAGATTGAAGAGAAGGAAAAGTTGTGTCTTGATTAACACATTGTAGGGAAATATGGGAGAACTATTATTTAATTACTGCCTTCGGTGAATAGCTCGTCGTTTTTTGAAAAAGCTCTTAACTTCTATTATGTTGTGTCTGTCAAAATACAAAAAGATTGAAGAGAAGGAAAAGTTGTGTCTTGATTAACACATTGTAGGGAAATATGGGAGAACTATTATTTAATTACTGCCTTCGGTGAATAGCTCGTCGCTTTTTAAAAAAGCTCTTAACTTCTATTATGTTGCGTCTGTCAAAATACAAAAAGATTGAAGAGAAGGAAAAGTTGTGTCTTGATTAACACATTGCAGGGAAATATGGGAGAACTATTATTTAATTACTGCCTTCGGTGAATAGCTCGTCGTTTTTTGAAAAAGCTCTTAACTTCTATTATGTTGCGTCTGTCAAAATACAAAAAGATTGAAGAGAAGGAAAAGTTGTGTCTTGATTAACACATTGCAGGGAAATATGGGGGAACTATTATTTAATTACTGCCTTCGGTGAATAGCTCGTCGCTTTTTGAAAAAGCTCTTAACTTCTATTATGTTGTGTCTGTCAAAATACAAAAAGATTGAAGAGAAGGAAAAGTTGTGTCTTGATTAACACATTGCAGGGAAATATGGGAGAACTATTATTTAATTACTGCCTTCGGTGAATAGCTCGTCGCTTTTTAAAAAAGCTCTTAACTTCTATTATGTTGCGTCTGTCAAAATACAAAAAGATTGAAGAGAAGGAAAAGTTGTGTCTTGATTAACACATTGCAGGGAAATATGGGGGAACTATTATTTAATTACTGCCTTCGGTGAATAGCTCGTCGCTTTTTGAAAAAGCTCTTAACTTCTATTATGTTGTGTCTGTCAAAATACAAAAAGATTGAAGAGAAGGAAAAGTTGTGTCTTGATTAACACATTGCAGGGAAATATGGGAGAACTATTTTTTAATTACTGCCTTCGGTGAATAGCTCGTCGCTTTTTAAAAAAGCTCTTAACTTCTATTATGTTGCGTCTGTCAAAATACAAAAAGATTGAAGAGAAGGAAAAGTTGTGTCTTGATTAACACATTGCAGGGAAATATGGGAGAACTATTATTTAATTACTGCCTTCGGTGAATAGCTCGTCGCTTTTTGAAAAAGCTCTTAACTTCTATTATGTTGTGTCTGTCAAAATACAAAAAGATTGAAGAGAAGGAAAAGTCTGTTCTTGATTAACACATTGTAGGGAAATATGGGAGAACTATTATTTAATTACTGCCTTCGGTGAATAGCTTGTCGCTTTTTGAAAAAGCTCTTAACTTCTATTATGTTGTGTCTGTCAAAATACAAAAAGAGTGAAGAGAAGGAAAAGTTGTGTCTTGATTAACACATTGTAGGGAAATATGAGAGAACTATTATTTAATTACTGCCTTCGGTGAATAGCTCGTCGCTTTTTAAAAAAGCTCTTAACTTCTATTATATTGTATCTGTCAAAATACAAAAAGATTGAAGAGAAGGAAATGTTGTGTCTTGATTAACACATTGCAGGGAAATATGGGAGAACTATTATTTAATTACTGCCTTCGGTGAATAGCTCGTCGCTTTTTGAAAAAGCTCTTAACTTCTATTATGTTGTGTCTGTCAAAATACAAAAGAATTGAAGAGAAAGAAAAGTTATGTCTTGATTAACACATTGTAGGGAAATATGGGAGAACTATTATTTAATTACTGCCTTCGGTGAATAGCTCGTCGCTTTTTAAAAATGCTCTTAACTTCTATTATGTTGTGTCTGTCAAAATACAAAAAGATTGAAGAGAAGGAAAAGTTGTGTCTTGATTAACACATTGTAGGGAAATATGAGAGAACTATTATTTAATTACTGCCTTCGGTGAATAGCTCGTCGCTTTTTAAAAAAGCTCTTAACTTCTATTATGTTGTGTCTGTCAAAATACAAAAAGATTGAAGAGAAGGAAAAGTCTGTTCTTGATTAACACATTGTAGGGAAATATGGGAGAACTATTATTTAATTACTGCCTTCGGTGAATAGCTTGTCGCTTTTTGAAAAAGCTCTTAACTTCTATTATGTTGTGTCTGTCAAAATACAAAAAGAGTGAAGAGAAGGAAAAGTTGTGTCTTGATTAACACATTGTAGGGAAATATGAGAGAACTATTATTTAATTACTGCCTTCGGTGAATAGCTCGTCGCTTTTTAAAAAAGCTCTTAACTTCTATTATATTGTATCTGTCAAAATACAAAAAGATTGAAGAGAAGGAAATGTTGTGTCTTGATTAACACATTGCAGGGAAATATGGGAGAACTATTATTTAATTACTGCCTTCGGTGAATAGCTCGTCGCTTTTTAAAAATGCTCTTAACTTCTATTATGTTGTGTCTGTCAAAATACAAAAAGATTGAAGAGAAGGAAAAGTTGTGTCTTGATTAACACATTGTAGGGAAATATGAGAGAACTATTATTTAATTACTGCCTTCGGTGAATAGCTCGTCGCTTTTTAAAAAAGCTCTTAACTTCTATTATATTGTGTCTGTCAAAATACAAAAAGATTGAAGAGAAGGAAAAGTTGTGTCTTGATTAACACATTGCAGGGAAATATGGAAGAACTATTATTTAATTACTGCCTTCGGTGAATAGCTCGTCGCTTTTTGAAAAAGCTCTTAACTTCTATTATGTTGTGTCTGTCAAAATACAAAAAGATTGAAGAGAAGGAAAAGTTGTGTCTTGATTAACACATTGTAGGGAAATATGGGAGAACTATTATTTAATTACTGCCTTCGGTGAATAGCTCGTCGCTTTTAAAAAAAGCTCTTAACTTCTATAATGTTGTGTCTGTCAAAATACAAAAAGATTGAAGAGAAGGAAAAGTTGTGTCTTGATTAACACATTGCAGGGAAATATGGGAGAACTATTATTTAATTACTGCCTTCGGTGAATAGCTCGTCGCTTTTTGAAAAAGCTCTTAACTTCTATTATGTTGTGTCTGTCAAAATACAAAAAGATTGAAGAGAAGGAAAAGTTGTGTCTTGATTAACACATTGTAGGGATATATGGGAGAACTATTATTTAATTACTGCCTTCGGTGAATAGCTCGTCGCTTTTTGAAAAAACTCTTAACTTCTATTATGTTGTGTCTGTCAAAATACAAAAAGATTGAAGAGAAGGAAAAGTTGTGTCTTGATTAACACATTGTAGGGATATATGGGAGAACTATTATTTAATTACTGCCTTCGGTGAATAGCTCGTCGCTTTTTAAAAAAGCTCTTAACTTCTATTATGTTGTGTCTGTCAAAATACAAAAAGATTGAAGAGAAGGAAAAGTTGTGTCTTGATTAACACATTGCAGGGAAATATGGGAGAACTATTATTTAATTACTGCCTTCGGTGAATAGCTCGTCGCTTTTTGAAAAAGCTCTTAACTTCTATTATGTTGTGTCTGTCAAAATACAAAAAGATTGAAGAGAAGGAAAAGTCTGTTCTTGATTAACACATTGTAGGGAAATATGGGAGAACTATTATTTAATTACTGCCTTCGGTGAATAGCTTGTCGCTTTTTGAAAAAGCTCTTAACTTCTATTATGTTGTGTCTGTCAAAATACAAAAAGATTGAAGAGAAGGAAAAGTTGTGTCTTGATTAACACATTGCAGGGAAATATGGGAGAACTATTTTTTAATTACTGCCTTCGGTGAATAGCTCGTCGCTTTTTAAAAAAGCTCTTAACTTCTATTATGTTGCGTCTGTCAAAATACAAAAAGATTGAAGAGAAGGAAAAGTTGTGTCTTGATTAACACATTGCAGGGAAATATGGGAGAACTATTATTTAATTACTGCCTTCGGTGAATAGCTCGTCGCTTTTTGAAAAAGCTCTTAACTTCTATTATGTTGTGTCTGTCAAAATACAAAAAGATTGAAGAGAAGGAAAAGTCTGTTCTTGATTAACACATTGCAGGGAAATATGGGAGAACTATTATTTAATTACTGCCTTCGGTGAATAGCTCGTCGCTTTTTGAAAAAGCTCTTAACTTCTATTATGTTGTGTCTGTCAAAATACAAAAAGAGTGAAGAGAAGGAAAAGTTGTGTCTTGATTAACACATTGTAGGGAAATATGAGAGAACTATTATTTAATTACTGCCTTCGGTGAATAGCTCGTCGCTTTTTAAAAAAGCTCTTAACTTCTATTATATTGTGTCTGTCAAAATACAAAAAGATTGAAGAGAAGGAAAAGTTGTGTCTTGATTAACACATTGCAGGGAAATATGGAAGAACTATTATTTAATTACTGCCTTCGGTGAATAGCTCGTCGCTTTTTGAAAAAGCTCTTAACTTCTATTATGTTGTGTCTGTCAAAATACAAAAAGATTGAAGAGAAGGAAAAGTTGTGTCTTGATTAACACATTGTAGGGAAATATGGGAGAACTATTATTTAATTACTGCCTTCGGTGAATAGCTCGTCGCTTTTAAAAAAAGCTCTTAACTTCTATAATGTTGTGTCTGTCAAAATACAAAAAGATTGAAGAGAAGGAAAAGTTGTGTCTTGATTAACACATTGCAGGGAAATATGGGAGAAGTATTATTTAATTACTGCCTTCGGTGAATAGCTCGTCGCTTTTTGAAAAATCTCTTAACTTCTATTATGTTGCGTCTGTCAAAATACAAAAAGATTGAAGAGAAGGAAAAGTTGTGTCTTGATTAACACATTGTAGGGATATATGGGAGAACTATTATTTAATTACTGCCTTCGGTGAATAGCTCGTCGCTTTTTAAAAAAGCTCTTAACTTCTATTATGTTGTGTCTGTCAAAATACAAAAAGATTGAAGAGAAGGAAATGTTGTGTCTTGATTAACACATTGCAGGGAAATATGGGAGAACTATTATTTAATTACTGCCTTCGGTGAATAGCTCGTCGCTTTTTGAAAAAGCTCTTAATTTCTATTATGTTGTGTCTGTCAAAATACAAAAAGATTGAAGAGAAGGAAAAGTTGTGTCTTGATTAACACATTGTAGGGAAATATGGGAGAACTATTATTTAATTACTGCCTTCGGTGAATAGCTCGTCGCTTTTTGAAAAAGCTCTTAACTTCTATTATGTTGTGTCTGTCAAAATACAAAAAGATTGAAGAGAAGGAAAAGTTGTGTCTTGATTAACACATTGCAGGGAAATATGGGAGAACTATTTTTTAATTACTGCCTTCGGTGAATAGCTCGTCGCTTTTTAAAAAAGCTCTTAACTTCTATTATGTTGCGTCTGTCAAAATACAAAAAGATTGAAGAGAAGGAAAATTTGTGTCTTGATTAACACATTGCAGGGAAATATGGGAGAACTATTATTTAATTACTGCCTTCGGTGAATAGCTCGTCGCTTTTTGAAAAAGCTCTTAACTTCTATTATGTTGTGTCTGTCAAAATACAAAAAGATTGAAGAGAAGGAAAAGTCTGTTCTTGATTAACACATTGGAGGGAAATATGGGAGAACTATTATTTAATTACTGCCTTCAGTGAATAGCTCGTCGCTTTTTGAAAAAGCTCTTAACTTCTATTATGTTGTGTCTGTCAAAATACAAAAAGAGTGAAGAGAAGGAAAAGTTGTGTCTTGATTAACACATTGTAGGGAAATATGGGAGAACTATTATTTAATTACTGCCTTCGGTGAATAGCTCGTCGCTTTTTGAAAAAGCTCTTAACTTCTATTATGTTGTGTCTGTCAAAATACAAAAAGATTGAAGAGAAGGAAAAGTTGTGTCATGATTAACACATTGCAGGGAAATATGGGAGAACTTTTATTTAATTACTGCCTTCGGTGAATAGCTCGTCGCTTTTTGAAAAAGCTCTTAACTTCTATTATGTTGTGTCTGTCAAAATACAAAAAGATTGAAGAGAAGGAAAAGTTGTGTCTTGATTAACACATTGCAGGGAAATATGGGAGAACTATTATTTAATTACTGCCTTCGGTGAATAGCTCGTCGCTTTTTAAAAAAGCTCTTAACTTCTATTATGTTGCGTCTGTCAAAATACAAAAAGATTGAAGAGAAGGAAAAGTTGTGTCTTGATTAACACATTGCAGGGAAATATGGGAGAACTATTATTTAATTACTGCCTTCGGTGAATAGCTCGTCGCTTTTTGAAAAAGCTCTTAACTTCTATTATGTTGTGTCTGTCAAAATACAAAAAGATTGAAGAGAAGGAAAAGTTGTGTCATGATTAACACATTGCAGGGAAATATGGGAGAACTATTATTTAATTACTGCCTTCGGTGAATAGCTCGTCGCTTTTTGAAAAAGCTCTTAACTTCTATTATGTTGTGTCTGTCAAAATACAAAAAGATTGAAGAGAAGGAAAAGTTGTGTCTTGATTAACACATTGCAGGGAAATATGGGAGAACTATTATTTAATTACTGCCTTCGGTGAATAGCTCGTCGCTTTTTAAAAAAGCTCTTAACTTCTATTATGTTGCGTCTGTCAAAATACAAAAAGATTGAAGAGAAGGAAAAGTTGTGTCTTGATTAACACATTGCAGGGAAATATGGGAGAACTATTATTTAATTACTGCCTTCGGTGAATAGCTCGTCGCTTTTTGAAAAAGCTCTTAACTTCTATTATGTTGTGTCTGTCAAAATACAAAAAGATTGAAGAGAAGGAAAAGTCTGTTCTTGATTAACACATTGTAGGGAAATATGGGAGAACTATTATTTAATTACTGCCTTCGGTGAATAGCTCGTCGCTTTTTGAAAAAGCTCTTAACTTCTATTATGTTGTGTCTGTCAAAATACAAAAAGATTGAAGAGAAGGAAAAGTTGTGTCTTGATTAACACATTGCAGGGAAATATGGGAGAACTATTATTTAATTACTGCCTTCGGTGAATAGCTCGTCGCTTTTAAAAAAAGCTCTTAACTTCTATTATGTTGCGTCTGTCAAAATACAAAAAGATTGAAGAGAAGGAAAAGTTGTGTCTTGATTAACACATTGCAGGGAAATATGGGAGAACTATTATTTAATTACTGCCTTCGGTGAATAGCTCGTCGCTTTTTGAAAAAGCTCTTAACTTCTATTATGTTGTGTCTGTCAAAATACAAAAAGATTGAAGAGAAGGAAAAGTCTGTTCTTGATTAACACATTGTAGGGAAATATGGGAGAACTATTATTTAATTACTGCCTTCGATGAATAGCTCGTCGCTTTTTGAAAAAGCTCTTAACTTCTATTATGTTGTGTCTGTCAAAATACAAAAAGATTGAAGAGAAGGAAAAGTTGTGTCATGATTAACACATTGTAGGGAAATATGGGAGAACTATTATTTAATTACTGCCTTCGGTGAATAGCTCGTCGCTTTTTGAAAAAGCTCTTAACTTCTATTATGTTGTGTCTGTCAAAATACAAAAAGATTGAAGAGAAGGAAAAGTTGTGTCTTGATTAACACATTGCAGGGAAATATGGGAGAACTATTATTTAATTACTGCCTTCGGTGAATAGCTCGTCGATTTTTAAAAAAGCTCTTAACTTCTATTATGTTGCGTCTGTCAAAATACAAAAAGATTGAAGAGAAGGAAAAGTTGTGTCTTGATTAACACATTGAAGGGAAATATGGGGGAACTATTATTTAATTACTGCCTTCGGTGAATAGCTCGTTGCTTTTTGAAAAAGCTCTTAACTTCTATTATGTTGTGTCTGTCAAAATACAAAAAGATTGAAGAGAAGGAAAAGTTGTGTCTTGATTAACACATTGCAGGGAAATATGGGAGAACTATTATTTAATTACTGCCTTCGGTGAATAGCTCGTCGTTTTTTGAAAAAGCTCTTAACTTCTATTATGTTGTGTCTGTCAAAATACAAAAAGATTGAAGAGAAGGAAAAGTTGTGTCTTGATTAACACATTGTAGGGAAATATGGGAGAACTATTATTTAATTACTGCCTTCGGTGAATAGCTCGTCGCTTTTTAAAAAAGCTCTTAACTTCTATTATGTTGCGTCTGTCAAAATACAAAAAGATTGAAGAGAAGGAAAAGTTGTGTCTTGATTAACACATTGCAGGGAAATATGGGAGAACTATTATTTAATTACTGCCTTCGGTGAATAGCTCGTCGTTTTTTGAAAAAGCTCTTAACTTCTATTATGTTGCGTCTGTCAAAATACAAAAAGATTGAAGAGAAGGAAAAGTTGTGTCTTGATTAACACATTGCAGGGAAATATGGGGGAACTATTATTTAATTACTGCCTTCGGTGAATAGCTCGTCGCTTTTTGAAAAAGCTCTTAACTTCTATTATGTTGTGTCTGTCAAAATACAAAAATATTGAAGAGAAGGAAAAGTTGTGTCTTGATTAACACATTGCAGGGAAATATGGGAGAACTATTATTTAATTACTGCCTTCGGTGAATAGCTCGTCGCTTTTTAAAAAAGCTCTTAACTTCTATTATGTTGCGTCTGTCAAAATACAAAAAGATTGAAGAGAAGGAAAAGTTGTGTCTTGATTAACACATTGAAGGGAAATATGGGGGAACTATTATTTAATTACTGCCTTCGGTGAATAGCTCGTCGCTTTTTGAAAAAGCTCTTAAATTCTATTATGTTGTGTCTGTCAAAATACAAAAAGATTGAAGAGAAGGAAAAGTTGTGTCTTGATTAACACATTGTCGGGATATATGGGAGAACTATTATTTAATTACTGCCTTCGGTGAATAGCTCGTCGCTTTTTAAAAAAGCTCTTAACTTCTATTATGTTGCGTCTGTCAAAATACAAAAAGATTGAAGAGAAGGAAAATTTGTGTCTTGATTAACACATTGCAGGGAAATATGGGAGAACTATTATTTAATTACTGCCTTCGGTGAATAGCTCGTCGCTTTTTGAAAAAGCTCTTAACTTCTATTATGTTGTGTCTGTCAAAATACAAAAAGATTGAAGAGAAGGAAAAGTCTGTTCTTGATTAACACATTGTAGGGAAATATGGGAGAACTATTATTTAATTACTGCCTTCGGTGAATAGCTTGTCGCTTTTTGAAAAAGCTCTTAACTTCTATTATGTTGTGTCTGTCAAAATACAAAAAGAGTGAAGAGAAGGAAAAGTTGTGTCTTGATTAACACATTGTAGGGAAATATGGGAGAACTATTATTTAATTACTGCCTTCGGTGAATAGCTCGTCGCTTTTTGAAAAAGCTCTTAACTTCTATTATGTTGTGTCTGTCAAAATACAAAAAGATTGAAGAGAAGGAAAAGTTGTGTCTTGATTAACACATTGCAGGGAAATATGGGAGAACTATTATTAAATTACTGCCTTCGGTGAATAGCTCGTCGATTTTTAAAAAAGCTCTTAACTTCTATTATGTTGCGTCTGTCAAAATACAAAAAGATTGAAGAGAAGGAAAAGTTGTGTCTTGATTAACACATTGAAGGGAAATATGGGGGAACTATTATTTAATTACTGCCTTCGGTGAATAGCTCGTTGCTTTTTGAAAAAGCTCTTAACTTCTATTATGTTGTGTCTGTCAAAATACAAAAAGATTGAAGAGAAGGAAAAGTTGTGTCTTGATTAACACATTGCAGGGAAATATGGGAGAACTATTATTTAATTACTGCCTTCGGTGAATAGCTCGTCGTTTTTTGAAAAAGCTCTTAACTTCTATTATGTTGTGTCTGTCAAAATACAAAAAGATTGAAGAGAAGGAAAAGTTGTGTCTTGATTAACACATTGTAGGGAAATATGGGAGAACTATTATTTAATTACTGCCTTCGGTGAATAGCTCGTCGCTTTTTAAAAAAGCTCTTAACTTCTATTATGTTGCGTCTGTCAAAATACAAAAAGATTGAAGAGAAGGAAAAGTTGTGTCTTGATTAACACATTGCAGGGAAATATGGGAGAACTATTATTTAATTACTGCCTTCGGTGAATAGCTCGTCGTTTTTTGAAAAAGCTCTTAACTTCTATTATGTTGCGTCTGTCAAAATACAAAAAGATTGAAGAGAAGGAAAAGTTGTGTCTTGATTAACACATTGCAGGGAAATATGGGGGAACTATTATTTAATTACTGCCTTCGGTGAATAGCTCGTCGCTTTTTGAAAAAGCTCTTAACTTCTATTATGTTGTGTCTGTCAAAATACAAAAAGATTGAAGAGAAGGAAAAGTTGTGTCTTGATTAACACATTGCAGGGAAATATGGGAGAACTATTATTTAATTACTGCCTTCGGTGAATAGCTCGTCGCTTTTTAAAAAAGCTCTTAACTTCTATTATGTTGCGTCTGTCAAAATACAAAAAGATTGAAGAGAAGGAAAAGTTGTGTCTTGATTAACACATTGAAGGGAAATATGGGGGAACTATTATTTAATTACTGCCTTCGGTGAATAGCTCGTCGCTTTTTGAAAAAGCTCTTAAATTCTATTATGTTGTGTCTGTCAAAATACAAAAAGATTGAAGAGAAGGAAAAGTTGTGTCTTGATTAACACATTGTCGGGATATATGGGAGAACTATTATTTAATTACTGCCTTCGGTGAATAGCTCGTCGCTTTTTAAAAAAGCTCTTAACTTCTATTATGTTGTGTCTGTCAAAATACAAAAAGATTGAAGAGAAGGAAATGTTGTGTCTTGATTAACACATTGCAGGGAAATATGGGAGAACTATTATTTAATTACTGCCTTCGGTGAATAGCTCGTCGCTTTTTGAAAAAGCTCTTAACTTCTATTATGTTGTGTCTGTCAAAATACAAAAAGATTGAAGAGAAGGAAAAGTCTGTTCTTGATTAACACATTGTAGGGAAATATGGGAGAACTATTATTTAATTACTGCCTTCGGTGAATAGCTTGTCGCTTTTTGAAAAAGCTCTTAACTTCTATTATGTTGTGTCTGTCAAAATACAAAAAGAGTGAAGAGAAGGAAAAGTTGTGTCTTGATTAACACATTGTAGGGAAATATGGGAGAACTATTATTTAATTACTGCCTTCGGTGAATAGCTCGTCGCTTTTTGAAAAAGCTCTTAACTTCTATTATGTTGTGTCTGTCAAAATACAAAAAGATTGAAGAGAAGGAAAAGTTGTGTCATGATTAACACATTGCAGGGAAATATGGGAGAACTATTATTTAATTACTGCCTTCGGTGAATAGCTCGTCGCTTTTTGAAAAAGCTCTTAACTTCTATTATGTTGTGTCTGTCAAAATACAAAAAGATTGAAGAGAAGGAAAAGTTGTGTCTTGATTAACACATTGCAGGGAAATATAAGGAGAACTATTATTTAATTACTGCCTTCGGTGAATAGCTCGTCGCTTTTTAAAAAAGCTCTTAACTTCTATTATGTTGCGTCTGTCAAAATACAAAAAGATTGAAGAGAAGGAAAAGTTGTGTCTTGATTAACACATTGCAGGGAAATATGGGAGAACTATTATTTAATTACTGCCTTCGGTGAATAGCTCGTCGCTTTTTGAAAAAGCTCTTAACTTCTATTATGTTGTGTCTGTCAAAATACAAAAGAATTGACGAGAAGGAAAAGTTATGTCTTTATTAACACATTGTAGGGAAATATGGGAGAACTATTATTTTATTACTGCCTTCGGTGAATAGCTCGTCGCTTTTTAAAAATGCTCTTAACTTCTATTATGTTGTGTCTGTCAAAATACAAAAAGATTGAAGAGAAGGAAAAGTTGTGTCTTGATTAACACATTGTAGGGAAATATGAGAGAACTATTATTTAATTACTGCCTTCGGTGAATAGCTCGTCGCTTTTTAAAAAAGCTCTTAACTTCTATTATATTGTATCTGTCAAAATACAAAAAGATTGAAGAGAAGGAAAAGTTGTGTCTTGATTAACACATTGCAGGGAAATATGGAAGAACTATTATTTAATTACTGCCTTCGGTGAATAGCTCGTCGCTTTTTGAAAAAGCTCTTAACTTCTATTATGTTGTGTCTGTCAAAATACAAAAAGATTGAAGAGAAGGAAAAGTTGTGTCTTGATTAACACATTGTAGGGAAATATGGGAGAACTATTATTTAATTACTGCCTTCGGTGAATAGCTCGTCGCTTTTTAAAAAAGCTCTTAACTTCTATAATGTTGTGTCTGTCAAAATACAAAAAGATTGAAGAGAAGGAAAAGTTGTGTCTTGATTAACACATTGCAGGGAAATATGGGAGAACTATTATTTAATTACTGCCTTCGGTGAATAGCTCGTCGCTTTTTGAAAAAGCTCTTAACTTCTATTATGTTGTGTCTGTCAAAATACAAAAAGATTGAAGAGAAGGAAAAGTTGTGTCTTGATTAACACATTGTAGGGAAATATGGGAGAACTATTATTTAATTACTGCCTTCGGTGAATAGCTCGTCGCTTTTTAAAAAAGCTCTTAACTTCTATAATGTTGTGTCTGTCAAAATACAAAAAGATTGAAGAGAAGGAAAAGTTGTGTCTTGATTAACACATTGCAGGGAAATATGGAAGAACTATTATTTAATTACTGCCTTCGGTGAATAGCTCGTCGCTTTTTGAAAAAGCTCTTAACTTCTATTATGTTGTGTCTGTCAAAATACAAAAGAATTGAAGAGAAGGAAAAGTTATGTCTTGATTAACACATTGTAGGGAAATATGGGAGAACTATTATTTAATTACTGCCTTCGGTGAATAGCTCGTCGCTTTTTAAAAATGCTCTTAACTTCTATTATGTTGTGTCTGTCAAAATACAAAAAGATTGAAGAGAAGGAAAAGTTGTGTCTTGATTAACACATTGTAGGGAAATATGAGAGAACTATTATTTAATTACTGCCTTCGGTGAATAGCTCGTCGCTTTTTAAAAAAGCTCTTAACTTCTATTATAATGTGTCTGTCAAAATACAAAAAGATTGAAGAGAAGGAAAAGTTGTGTCTTGATTAACACATTGCAGGGGAATATGGAAGAACTATTATTTAATTACTGCCTTCGGTGAATAGCTCGTCGCTTTTTGAAAAAGCTCTTAACTTCTATTATGTTGTGTCTGTCAAAATACAAAAAGATTGAAGAGAAGGAAAAGTTGTGTCTTGATTAACACATTGTAGGGAAATATGGGAGAACTATTATTTAATTACTGCCTTCGGTGAATAGCTCGTCGCTTTTTAAAAAAGCTCTTAACTTCTATAATGTTGTGTCTGTCAAAATACAAAAAGATTGAAGAGAAGGAAAAGTTGTGTCTTGATTAACACATTGCAGGGAAATATGGGAGAACTATTATTTAATTACTGCCTTCGGTGAATAGCTCGTCGCTTTTTGAAAAAGCTCTTAACTTCTATTATGTTGTGTCTGTCAAAATACAAAAAGATTGAAGAGAAGGAAAAGTTGTGTCTTGATTAACACATTGTAGGGATATATGGGAGAACTATTATTTAATTACTGCCTTCGGTGAATAGCTCGTCGCTTTTTGAAAAAACTCTTAACTTCTATTATGTTGTGTCTGTCAAAATACAAAAAGATTGAAGAGAAGGAAAAGTTGTGTCTTGATTAACATATTGTAGGGATATATGGGAGAACTATTATTTAATTACTGCCTTCGGTGAATAGCTCGTCGCTTTTTAAAAAAGCTCTTAACTTCTATTATGTTGTGTCTGTCAAAATACAAAAAGATTGAAGAGAAGGAAATGTTGTGTCTTGATTAACACATTGCAGGGAAATATGGGAGAACTATTATTTAATTACTGCCTTCGGTGAATAGCTCGTCGCTTTTTGAAAAAGCTCTTAATTTCTATTATGTTGTGTCTGTCAAAATACAAAAAGATTGAAGAGAAGGAAAAGTTGTGTCTTGATTAACACATTGTAGGGAAATATGGGAGAACTATTATTTAATTACTGCCTTCGGTGAATAGCTCGTCGCTTTTTGAAAAAGCTCTTAACTTCTATTATGTTGTGTCTGTCAAAATACAAAAAGATTGAAGAGAAGGAAAAGTTGTGTCTTGATTAACACATTGCAGGGAAATATGGGAGAACTATTATTTAATTACTGCCTTCGGTGAATAGCTCGTCGCTTTTTGAAAAAGCTCTTAACTTCTATTATGTTGTGTCTGTCAAAATACAAAAAGATTGAAGAGAAGGAAAAGTCTGTTCTTGATTAACACATTGTAGGGAAATATGGGAGAACTATTATTTAATTACTGCCTTCGGTGAATAGCTTGTCGCTTTTTGAAAAAGCTCTTAACTTCTATTATGTTGTGTCTGTCAAAATACAAAAAGAGTGAAGAGAAGGAAAAGTTGTGTCTTGATTAACACATTGTAGGGAAATATGGGAGAACTATTATTTAATTACTGCCTTCGGTGAATAGCTCGTCGCTTTTTGAAAAAGTTCTTAACTTCTATTATGTTGTGTATGTCAAAATACAAAAAGATTGAAGAGAAGGAAAAGTTGTGTCTTGATTAACACATTGTAGGGAAATATGGGAGAACTATTATTTAATTACTGCCTTCGGTGAATAGCTCGTCGCTTTTTGAAAAAGCTCTTAACTTCTATTATGTTGTGTCTGTCAAAATACAAAAAGATTGAAGAGAAGGAAAAGTTGTGTCTTGATTAACACATTGCAGGGAAATATGGAAGAACTATTATTTAATTACTGCCTTCGGTGAATAGCTCGTCGCTTTTTGAAAAAGCTCTTAACTTCTATTATGTTGTGTCTGTCAAAATACAAAAGAATTGAAGAGAAGGAAAAGTTATGTCTTGATTAACACATTGTAGGGAAATATGGGAGAACTATTATTTAATTACTGCCTTCGGTGAATAGCTCGTCGCTTTTTAAAAATGCTCTTAACTTCTATTATGTTGTGTCTGTCAAAATACAAAAGAATTGAAGAGAAAGAAAAGTTATGTCTTGATTAACACATTGTAGGGAAATATGGGAGAACTATTATTTAATTACTGCCTTCGGTGAATAGCTCGTCGCTTTTTAAAAATGCTCTTAACTTCTATTATGTTGTGTCTGTCAAAATACAAAAAGATTGAAGAGAAGGAAAAGTTGTGTCTTGATTAACACATTGTAGGGAAATATGAGAGAACTATTATTTAATTACTGCCTTCGGTGAATAGCTCGTCGCTTTTTAAAAAAGCTCTTAACTTCTATTATGTTGTGTCTGTCAAAATACAAAAAGATTGAAGAGAAGGAAAAGTCTGTTCTTGATTAACACATTGTAGGGAAATATGGGAGAACTATTATTTAATTACTGCCTTCGGTGAATAGCTTGTCGCTTTTTGAAAAAGCTCTTAACTTCTATTATGTTGTGTCTGTCAAAATACAAAAAGAGTGAAGAGAAGGAAAAGTTGTGTCTTGATTAACACATTGTAGGGAAATATGAGAGAACTATTATTTAATTACTGCCTTCGGTGAATAGCTCGTCGCTTTTTAAAAAAGCTCTTAACTTCTATTATATTGTATCTGTCAAAATACAAAAAGATTGAAGAGAAGGAAATGTTGTGTCTTGATTAACACATTGCAGGGAAATATGGGAGAACTATTATTTAATTACTGCCTTCGGTGAATAGCTCGTCGCTTTTTAAAAATGCTCTTAACTTCTATTATGTTGTGTCTGTCAAAATACAAAAAGATTGAAGAGAAGGAAAAGTTGTGTCTTGATTAACACATTGTAGGGAAATATGAGAGAACTATTATTTAATTACTGCCTTCGGTGAATAGCTCGTCGCTTTTTAAAAAAGCTCTTAACTTCTATTATATTGTGTCTGTCAAAATACAAAAAGATTGAAGAGAAGGAAAAGTTGTGTCTTGATTAACACATTGCAGGGAAATATGGAAGAACTATTATTTAATTACTGCCTTCGGTGAATAGCTCGTCGCTTTTTGAAAAAGCTCTTAACTTCTATTATGTTGTGTCTGTCAAAATACAAAAAGATTGAAGAGAAGGAAAAGTTGTGTCTTGATTAACACATTGTAGGGAAATATGGGAGAACTATTATTTAATTACTGCCTTCGGTGAATAGCTCGTCGCTTTTAAAAAAAGCTCTTAACTTCTATAATGTTGTGTCTGTCAAAATACAAAAAGATTGAAGAGAAGGAAAAGTTGTGTCTTGATTAACACATTGCAGGGAAATATGGGAGAACTATTATTTAATTACTGCCTTCGGTGAATAGCTCGTCGCTTTTTGAAAAAGCTCTTAACTTCTATTATGTTGTGTCTGTCAAAATACAAAAAGATTGAAGAGAAGGAAAAGTTGTGTCTTGATTAACACATTGTAGGGATATATGGGAGAACTATTATTTAATTACTGCCTTCGGTGAATAGCTCGTCGCTTTTTGAAAAAACTCTTAACTTCTATTATGTTGTGTCTGTCAAAATACAAAAAGATTGAAGAGAAGGAAAAGTTGTGTCTTGATTAACACATTGTAGGGATATATGGGAGAACTATTATTTAATTACTGCCTTCGGTGAATAGCTCGTCGCTTTTTAAAAAAGCTCTTAACTTCTATTATGTTGTGTCTGTCAAAATACAAAAAGATTGAAGAGAAGGAAATGTTGTGTCTTGATTAACACATTGCAGGGAATTATGGGAGAACTATTATTTAATTACTGCCTTCGGTGAATAGCTCGTCGCTTTTTGAAAAAGCTCTTAATTTCTATTATGTTGTGTCTGTCAAAATACAAAAAGATTGAAGAGAAGGAAAAGTTGTGTCTTGATTAACACATTGTAGGGAAATATGGGAGAACTATTATTTAATTACTGCCTTCGGTGAATAGCTCGTCGCTTTTTGAAAAAGCTCTTAACTTCTATTATGTTGTGTCTGTCAAAATACAAAAAGATTGAAGAGAAGGAAAAGTTGTGTCTTGATTAACACATTGCAGGGAAATATGGGAGAACTATTTTTTAATTACTGCCTTCGGTGAATAGCTCGTCGCTTTTTAAAAAAGCTCTTAACTTCTATTATGTTGCGTCTGTCAAAATACAAAAAGATTGAAGAGAAGGAAAAGTTGTGTCTTGATTAACACATTGCAGGGAAATATGGGAGAACTATTATTTAATTACTGCCTTCGGTGAATAGCTCGTCGCTTTTTGAAAAAGCTCTTAACTTCTATTATGTTGTGTCTGTCAAAATACAAAAAGATTGAAGAGAAGGAAAAGTCTGTTCTTGATTAACACATTGTAGGGAAATATGGGAGAACTATTATTTAATTACTGCCTTCGGTGAATAGCTTGTCGCTTTTTGAAAAAGCTCTTAACTTCTATTATGTTGTGTCTGTCAAAATACAAAAAGAGTGAAGAGAAGGAAAAGTTGTGTCTTGATTAACACATTGTAGGGAAATATGAGAGAACTATTATTTAATTACTGCCTTCGGTGAATAGCTCGTCGCTTTTTAAAAAAGCTCTTAACTTCTATTATATTGTATCTGTCAAAATACAAAAAGATTGAAGAGAAGGAAATGTTGTGTCTTGATTAACACATTGCAGGGAAATATGGGAGAACTATTATTTAATTACTGCCTTCGGTGAATAGCTCGTCGCTTTTTGAAAAAGCTCTTAACTTCTATTATGTTGTGTCTGTCAAAATACAAAAGAATTGAAGAGAAAGAAAAGTTATGTCTTGATTAACACATTGTAGGGAAATATGGGAGAACTATTATTTAATTACTGCCTTCGGTGAATAGCTCGTCGCTTTTTAAAAATGCTCTTAACTTCTATTATGTTGTGTCTGTCAAAATACAAAAAGATTGAAGAGAAGGAAAAGTTGTGTCTTGATTAACACATTGTAGGGAAATATGAGAGAACTATTATTTAATTACTGCCTTCGGTGAATAGCTCGTCGCTTTTTAAAAAAGCTCTTAACTTCTATTATATTGTGTCTGTCAAAATACAAAAAGATTGAAGAGAAGGAAAAGTTGTGTCTTGATTAACACATTGCAGGGAAATATGGAAGAACTATTATTTAATTACTGCCTTCGGTGAATAGCTCGTCGCTTTTTGAAAAAGCTCTTAACTTCTATTATGTTGTGTCTGTCAAAATACAAAAAGATTGAAGAGAAGGAAAAGTTGTGTCTTGATTAACACATTGTAGGGAAATATGGGAGAACTATTATTTAATTACTGCCTTCGGTGAATAGCTCGTCGCTTTTAAAAAAAGCTCTTAACTTCTATAATGTTGTGTCTGTCAAAATACAAAAAGATTGAAGAGAAGGAAAAGTTGTGTCTTGATTAACACATTGCAGGGAAATATGGGAGAAGTATTATTTAATTACTGCCTTCGGTGAATAGCTCGTCGCTTTTTGAAAAAGCTCTTAACTTCTATTATGTTGTGTCTGTCAAAATGCAAAAAGATTGAAGAGAAGGAAAAGTTGTGTCTTGATTAACACATTGTAGGGATATATGGGAGAACTATTATTTAATTACTGCCTTCGGTGAATAGCTCGTCGCTTTTTAAAAAAGCTCTTAACTTCTATTATGTTGTGTCTGTCAAAATACAAAAAGATTGAAGAGAAGGAAATGTTGTGTCTTGATTAACACATTGCAGGGAAATATGGGAGAACTATTATTTAATTACTGCCTTCGGTGAATAGCTCGTCGCTTTTTGAAAAAGCTCTTAATTTCTATTATGTTGTGTCTGTCAAAATACAAAAAGATTGAAGAGAAGGAAAAGTTGTGTCTTGATTAACACATTGTAGGGAAATATGGGAGAACTATTATTTAATTACTGCCTTCGGTGAATAGCTCGTCGCTTTTTGAAAAAGCTCTTAACTTCTATTATGTTGTGTCTGTCAAAATACAAAAAGATTGAAGAGAAGGAAAAGTTGTGTCTTGATTAACACATTGTAGGGAAATATGGGAGAACTATTATTTAATTACTGCCTTCGGTGAATAGCTCGTCGCTTTTTGAAAAAGCTCTTAACTTCTATTATGTTGTGTCTGTCAAAATACAAAAAGATTGAAGAGAAGGAAAAGTTGTGTCTTGATTAACACATTGCAGGGAAATATGGGAGAACTATTTTTTAATTACTGCCTTCGGTGAATAGCTCGTCGCTTTTTAAAAAAGCTCTTAACTTCTATTATGTTGCGTCTGTCAAAATACAAAAAGATTGAAGAGAAGGAAAAGTTGTGTCTTGATTAACACATTGCAGGGAAATATGGGAGAACTATTATTTAATTACTGCCTTCGGTGAATAGCTCGTCGCTTTTTGAAAAAGCTCTTAACTTCTATTATGTTGTGTCTGTCAAAATACAAAAAGATTGAAGAGAAGGAAAAGTCTGTTCTTGATTAACACATTGTAGGGAAATATGGGAGAACTATTATTTAATTACTGCCTTCGGTGAATAGCTTGTCGCTTTTTGAAAAAGCTCTTAACTTCTATTATGTTGTGTCTGTCAAAATACAAAAAGAGTGAAGAGAAGGAAAAGTTGTGTCTTGATTAACACATTGTAGGGAAATATGAGAGAACTATTATTTAATTACTGCCTTCGGTGAATAGCTCGTCGCTTTTTAAAAAAGCTCTTAACTTCTATTATATTGTGTCTGTCAAAATACAAAAAGATTGAAGAGAAGGAAAAGTTGTGTCTTGATTAACACATTGCAGGGAAATATGGAAGAACTATTATTTAATTACTGCCTTCGGTGAATAGCTCGTCGCTTTTTGAAAAAGCTCTTAACTTCTATTATGTTGTGTCTGTCAAAATACAAAAAGATTGAAGAGAAGGAAAAGTTGTGTCTTGATTAACACATTGTAGGGAAATATGGGAGAACTATTATTTAATTACTGCCTTCGGTGAATAGCTCGTCGCTTTTAAAAAAAGCTCTTAACTTCTATAATGTTGTGTCTGTCAAAATACAAAAAGATTGAAGAGAAGGAAAAGTTGTGTCTTGATTAACACATTGCAGGGAAATATGGGAGAAGTATTATTTAATTACTGCCTTCGGTGAATAGCTCGTCGCTTTTTGAAAAATCTCTTAACTTCTATTATGTTGTGTCTGTCAAAATACAAAAAGATTGAAGAGAAGGAAAAGTTGTGTCTTGATTAACACATTGTAGGGATATATGGGAGAACTATTATTTAATTACTGCCTTCGGTGAATAGCTCGTCGCTTTTTAAAAAAGCTCTTAACTTCTATTATGTTGTGTCTGTCAAAATACAAAAAGATTGAAGAGAAGGAAATGTTGTGTCTTGATTAACACATTGCAGGGAAATATGGGAGAACTATTATTTAATTACTGCCTTCGGTGAATAGCTCGTCGCTTTTTGAAAAAGCTCTTAATTTCTATTATGTTGTGTCTGTCAAAATACAAAAAGATTGAAGAGAAGGAAAAGTTGTGTCTTGATTAACACATTGTAGGGAAATATGGGAGAACTATTATTTAATTACTGCCTTCGGTGAATAGCTCGTCGCTTTTTGAAAAAGCTCTTAACTTCTATTATGTTGTGTCTGTCAAAATACAAAAAGATTGAAGAGAAGGAAAAGTTGTGTCTTGATTAACACATTGCAGGGAAATATGGGAGAACTATTTTTTAATTACTGCCTTCGGTGAATAGCTCGTCGCTTTTTAAAAAAGCTCTTAACTTCTATTATGTTGCGTCTGTCAAAATACAAAAAGATTGAAGAGAAGGAAAATTTGTGTCTTGATTAACACATTGCAGGGAAATATGGGAGAACTATTATTTAATTACTGCCTTCGGTGAATAGCTCGTCGCTTTTTGAAAAAGCTCTTAACTTCTATTATGTTGTGTCTGTCAAAATACAAAAAGATTGAAGAGAAGGAAAAGTCTGTTCTTGATTAACACATTGTAGGGAAATATGGGAGAACTATTATTTAATTACTGCCTTCAGTGAATAGCTTGTCGCTTTTTGAAAAAGCTCTTAACTTCTATTATGTTGTGTCTGTCAAAATACAAAAAGAGTGAAGAGAAGGAAAAGTTGTGTCTTGATTAACACATTGTAGGGAAATATGGGAGAACTATTATTTAATTACTGCCTTCGGTGAATAGCTCGTCGCTTTTTGAAAAAGCTCTTAACTTCTATTATGTTGTGTCTGTCAAAATACAAAAAGATTGAAGAGAAGGAAAAGTTGTGTCATGATTAACACATTGCAGGGAAATATGGGAGAACTATTATTTAATTACTGCCTTCGGTGAATAGCTCGTCGCTTTTTGAAAAAGCTCTTAACTTCTATTATGTTGTGTCTGTCAAAATACAAAAAGATTGAAGAGAAGGAAAAGTTGTGTCTTGATTAACACATTGCAGGGAAATATGGGAGAACTATTATTTAATTACTGCCTTCGGTGAATAGCTCGTCGCTTTTTAAAAAAGCTCTTAACTTCTATTATGTTGCGTCTGTCAAAATACAAAAAGATTGAAGAGAAGGAAAAGTTGTGTCTTGATTAACACATTGCAGGGAAATATGGGAGAACTATTATTTAATTACTGCCTTCGGTGAATAGCTCGTCGCTTTTTGAAAAAGCTCTTAACTTCTATTATGTTGTGTCTGTCAAAATACAAAAAGATTGAAGAGAAGGAAAAGTTGTGTCATGATTAACACATTGCAGGGAAATATGGGAGAACTATTATTTAATTACTGCCTTCGGTGAATAGCTCGTCGCTTTTTGAAAAAGCTCTTAACTTCTATTATGTTGTGTCTGTCAAAATACAAAAAGATTGAAGAGAAGGAAAAGTTGTGTCTTGATTAACACATTGCAGGGAAATATGGGAGAACTATTATTTAATTACTGCCTTCGGTGAATAGCTCGTCGCTTTTTAAAAAAGCTCTTAACTTCTATTATGTTGCGTCTGTCAAAATACAAAAAGATTGAAGAGAAGGAAAAGTTGTGTCTTGATTAACACATTGCAGGGAAATATGGGAGAACTATTATTTAATTACTGCCTTCGGTGAATAGCTCGTCGCTTTTTGAAAAAGCTCTTAACTTCTATTATGTTGTGTCTGTCAAAATACAAAAAGATTGAAGAGAAGGAAAAGTCTGTTCTTGATTAACACATTGTAGGGAAATATGGGAGAACTATTATTTAATTACTGCCTTCGGTGAATAGCTCGTCGCTTTTTGAAAAAGCTCTTAACTTCTATTATGTTGTGTCTGTCAAAATACAAAAAGATTGAAGAGAAGGAAAAGTTGTGTCTTGATTAACACATTGCAGGGAAATATGGGAGAACTATTATTTAATTACTGCCTTCGGTGAATAGCTCGTCGCTTTTAAAAAAAGCTCTTAACTTCTATTATGTTGCGTCTGTCAAAATACAAAAAGATTGAAGAGAAGGAAAAGTTGTGTCTTGATTAACACATTGCAGGGAAATATGGGAGAACTATTATTTAATTACTGCCTTCGGTGAATAGCTCGTCGCTTTTTGAAAAAGCTCTTAACTTCTATTATGTTGTGTCTGTCAAAATACAAAAAGATTGAAGAGAAGGAAAAGTCTGTTCTTGATTAACACATTGTAGGGAAATATGGGAGAACTATTATTTAATTACTGCCTTCGATGAATAGCTCGTCGCTTTTTGAAAAAGCTCTTAACTTCTATTATGTTGTGTCTGTCAAAATACAAAAAGATTGAAGAGAAGGAAAAGTTGTGTCATGATTAACACATTGTAGGGAAATATGGGAGAACTATTATTTAATTACTGCCTTCGGTGAATAGCTCGTCGCTTTTTGAAAAAGCTCTTAACTTCTATTATGTTGTGTCTGTCAAAATACAAAAAGATTGAAGAGAAGGAAAAGTTGTGTCTTGATTAACACATTGCAGGGAAATATGGGAGAACTATTATTTAATTACTGCCTTCGGTGAATAGCTCGTCGATTTTTAAAAAAGCTCTTAACTTCTATTATGTTGCGTCTGTCAAAATACAAAAAGATTGAAGAGAAGGAAAAGTTGTGTCTTGATTAACACATTGAAGGGAAATATGGGGGAACTATTATTTAATTACTGCCTTCGGTGAATAGCTCGTTGCTTTTTGAAAAAGCTCTTAACTTCTATTATGTTGTGTCTGTCAAAATACAAAAAGATTGAAGAGAAGGAAAAGTTGTGTCTTGATTAACACATTGCAGGGAAATATGGGAGAACTATTATTTAATTACTGCCTTCGGTGAATAGCTCGTCGTTTTTTGAAAAAGCTCTTAACTTCTATTATGTTGTGTCTGTCAAAATACAAAAAGATTGAAGAGAAGGAAAAGTTGTGTCTTGATTAACACATTGTAGGGAAATATGGGAGAACTATTATTTAATTACTGCCTTCGGTGAATAGCTCGTCGCTTTTTAAAAAAGCTCTTAACTTCTATTATGTTGCGTCTGTCAAAATACAAAAAGATTGAAGAGAAGGAAAAGTTGTGTCTTGATTAACACATTGCAGGGAAATATGGGAGAACTATTATTTAATTACTGCCTTCGGTGAATAGCTCGTCGTTTTTTGAAAAAGCTCTTAACTTCTATTATGTTGCGTCTGTCAAAATACAAAAAGATTGAAGAGAAGGAAAAGTTGTGTCTTGATTAACACATTGCAGGGAAATATGGGGGAACTATTATTTAATTACTGCCTTCGGTGAATAGCTCGTCGCTTTTTGAAAAAGCTCTTAACTTCTATTATGTTGTGTCTGTCAAAATACAAAAATATTGAAGAGAAGGAAAAGTTGTGTCTTGATTAACACATTGCAGGGAAATATGGGAGAACTATTATTTAATTACTGCCTTCGGTGAATAGCTCGTCGCTTTTTAAAAAAGCTCTTAACTTCTATTATGTTGCGTCTGTCAAAATACAAAAAGATTGAAGAGAAGGAAAAGTTGTGTCTTGATTAACACATTGAAGGTTAATATGGGGGAACTATTATTTAATTACTGCCTTCGGTGAATAGCTCGTCGCTTTTTGAAAAAGCTCTTAAATTCTATTATGTTGTGTCTGTCAAAATACAAAAAGATTGAAGAGAAGGAAAAGTTGTGTCTTGATTAACACATTGTCGGGATATATGGGAGAACTATTATTTAATTACTGCCTTCGGTGAATAGCTCGTCGCTTTTTAAAAAAGCTCTTAACTTCTATTATGTTGCGTCTGTCAAAATACAAAAAGATTGAAGAGAAGGAAAATTTGTGTCTTGATTAACACATTGCAGGGAAATATGGGAGAACTATTATTTAATTACTGCCTTCGGTGAATAGCTCGTCGCTTTTTGAAAAAGCTCTTAACTTCTATTATGTTGTGTCTGTCAAAATACAAAAAGATTGAAGAGAAGGAAAAGTCTGTTCTTGATTAACACATTGTAGGGAAATATGGGAGAACTATTATTTAATTACTGCCTTCGGTGAATAGCTTGTCGCTTTTTGAAAAAGCTCTTAACTTCTATTATGTTGTGTCTGTCAAAATACAAAAAGAGTGAAGAGAAGGAAAAGTTGTGTCTTGATTAACACATTGTAGGGAAATATGGGAGAACTATTATTTAATTACTGCCTTCGGTGAATAGCTCGTCGCTTTTTGAAAAAGCTCTTAACTTCTATTATGTTGTGTCTGTCAAAATACAAAAAGATTGAAGAGAAGGAAAAGTTGTGTCTTGATTAACACATTGCAGGGAAATATGGGAGAACTATTATTAAATTACTGCCTTCGGTGAATAGCTCGTCGATTTTTAAAAAAGCTCTTAACTTCTATTATGTTGCGTCTGTCAAAATACAAAAAGATTGAAGAGAAGGAAAAGTTGTGTCTTGATTAACACATTGAAGGGAAATATGGGGGAACTATTATTTAATTACTGCCTTCGGTGAATAGCTCGTTGCTTTTTGAAAAAGCTCTTAACTTCTATTATGTTGTGTCTGTCAAAATACAAAAAGATTGAAGAGAAGGAAAAGTTGTGTCTTGATTAACACATTGTAGGGAAATATGGGAGAACTATTATTTAATTACTGCCTTCGGTGAATAGCTCGTCGTTTTTTGAAAAAGCTCTTAACTTCTATTATGTTGTGTCTGTCAAAATACAAAAAGATTGAAGAGAAGGAAAAGTTGTGTCTTGATTAACACATTGTAGGGAAATATGGGAGAACTATTATTTAATTACTGCCTTCGGTGAATAGCTCGTCGCTTTTTAAAAAAGCTCTTAACTTCTATTATGTTGCGTCTGTCAAAATACAAAAAGATTGAAGAGAAGGAAAAGTTGTGTCTTGATTAACACATTGCAGGGAAATATGGGAGAACTATTATTTAATTACTGCCTTCGGTGAATAGCTCGTCGTTTTTTGAAAAAGCTCTTAACTTCTATTATGTTGCGTCTGTCAAAATACAAAAAGATTGAAGAGAAGGAAAAGTTGTGTCTTGATTAACACATTGCAGGGAAATATGGGGGAACTATTATTTAATTACTGCCTTCGGTGAATAGCTCGTCGCTTTTTGAAAAAGCTCTTAACTTCTATTATGTTGTGTCTGTCAAAATACAAAAAGATTGAAGAGAAGGAAAAGTTGTGTCTTGATTAACACATTGCAGGGAAATATGGGAGAACTATTATTTAATTACTGCCTTCGGTGAATAGCTCGTCGCTTTTTAAAAAAGCTCTTAACTTCTATTATGTTGCGTCTGTCAAAATACAAAAAGATTGAAGAGAAGGAAAAGTTGTGTCTTGATTAACACATTGCAGGGAAATATGGGGGAACTATTATTTAATTACTGCCTTCGGTGAATAGCTCGTCGCTTTTTGAAAAAGCTCTTAACTTCTATTATGTTGTGTCTGTCAAAATACAAAAAGATTGAAGAGAAGGAAAAGTTGTGTCTTGATTAACACATTGCAGGGAAATATGGGAGAACTATTTTTTAATTACTGCCTTCGGTGAATAGCTCGTCGCTTTTTAAAAAAGCTCTTAACTTCTATTATGTTGCGTCTGTCAAAATACAAAAAGATTGAAGAGAAGGAAAAGTTGTGTCTTGATTAACACATTGCAGGGAAATATGGGAGAACTATTATTTAATTACTGCCTTCGGTGAATAGCTCGTCGCTTTTTGAAAAAGCTCTTAACTTCTATTATGTTGTGTCTGTCAAAATACAAAAAGATTGAAGAGAAGGAAAAGTCTGTTCTTGATTAACACATTGTAGGGAAATATGGGAGAACTATTATTTAATTACTGCCTTCGGTGAATAGCTTGTCGCTTTTTGAAAAAGCTCTTAACTTCTATTATGTTGTGTCTGTCAAAATACAAAAAGAGTGAAGAGAAGGAAAAGTTGTGTCTTGATTAACACATTGTAGGGAAATATGAGAGAACTATTATTTAATTACTGCCTTCGGTGAATAGCTCGTCGCTTTTTAAAAAAGCTCTTAACTTCTATTATATTGTATCTGTCAAAATACAAAAAGATTGAAGAGAAGGAAATGTTGTGTCTTGATTAACACATTGCAGGGAAATATGGGAGAACTATTATTTAATTACTGCCTTCGGTGAATAGCTCGTCGCTTTTTGAAAAAGCTCTTAACTTCTATTATGTTGTGTCTGTCAAAATACAAAAGAATTGAAGAGAAAGAAAAGTTATGTCTTGATTAACACATTGTAGGGAAATATGGGAGAACTATTATTTAATTACTGCCTTCGGTGAATAGCTCGTCGCTTTTTAAAAATGCTCTTAACTTCTATTATGTTGTGTCTGTCAAAATACAAAAAGATTGAAGAGAAGGAAAAGTTGTGTCTTGATTAACACATTGTAGGGAAATATGAGAGAACTATTATTTAATTACTGCCTTCGGTGAATAGCTCGTCGCTTTTTAAAAAAGCTCTTAACTTCTATTATGTTGTGTCTGTCAAAATACAAAAAGATTGAAGAGAAGGAAAAGTCTGTTCTTGATTAACACATTGTAGGGAAATATGGGAGAACTATTATTTAATTACTGCCTTCGGTGAATAGCTTGTCGCTTTTTGAAAAAGCTCTTAACTTCTATTATGTTGTGTCTGTCAAAATACAAAAAGAGTGAAGAGAAGGAAAAGTTGTGTCTTGATTAACACATTGTAGGGAAATATGAGAGAACTATTATTTAATTACTGCCTTCGGTGAATAGCTCGTCGCTTTTTAAAAAAGCTCTTAACTTCTATTATATTGTATCTGTCAAAATACAAAAAGATTGAAGAGAAGGAAATGTTGTGTCTTGATTAACACATTGCAGGGAAATATGGGAGAACTATTATTTAATTACTGCCTTCGGTGAATAGCTCGTCGCTTTTTAAAAATGCTCTTAACTTCTATTATGTTGTGTCTGTCAAAATACAAAAAGATTGAAGAGAAGGAAAAGTTGTGTCTTGATTAACACATTGTAGGGAAATATGAGAGAACTATTATTTAATTACTGCCTTCGGTGAATAGCTCGTCGCTTTTTAAAAAAGCTCTTAACTTCTATTATATTGTGTCTGTCAAAATACAAAAAGATTGAAGAGAAGGAAAAGTTGTGTCTTGATTAACACATTGCAGGGAAATATGGAAGAACTATTATTTAATTACTGCCTTCGGTGAATAGCTCGTCGCTTTTTGAAAAAGCTCTTAACTTCTATTATGTTGTGTCTGTCAAAATACAAAAAGATTGAAGAGAAGGAAAAGTTGTGTCTTGATTAACACATTGTAGGGAAATATGGGAGAACTATTATTTAATTACTGCCTTCGGTGAATAGCTCGTCGCTTTTAAAAAAAGCTCTTAACTTCTATAATGTTGTGTCTGTCAAAATACAAAAAGATTGAAGAGAAGGAAAAGTTGTGTCTTGATTAACACATTGCAGGGAAATATGGGAGAACTATTATTTAATTACTGCCTTCGGTGAATAGCTCGTCGCTTTTTGAAAAAGCTCTTAACTTCTATTATGTTGTGTCTGTCAAAATACAAAAAGATTGAAGAGAAGGAAAAGTTGTGTCTTGATTAACACATTGTAGGGATATATGGGAGAACTATTATTTAATTACTGCCTTCGGTGAATAGCTCGTCGCTTTTTGAAAAAACTCTTAACTTCTATTATGTTGTGTCTGTCAAAATACAAAAAGATTGAAGAGAAGGAAAAGTTGTGTCTTGATTAACACATTGTAGGGATATATGGGAGAACTATTATTTAATTACTGCCTTCGGTGAATAGCTCGTCGCTTTTTAAAAAAGCTCTTAACTTCTATTATGTTGTGTCTGTCAAAATACAAAAAGATTGAAGAGAAGGAAAAGTTGTGTCTTGATTAACACATTGCAGGGAAATATGGGAGAACTATTATTTAATTACTGCCTTCGGTGAATAGCTCGTCGCTTTTTGAAAAAGCTCTTAACTTCTATTATGTTGTGTCTGTCAAAATACAAAAAGATTGAAGAGAAGGAAAAGTCTGTTCTTGATTAACACATTGTAGGGAAATATGGGAGAACTATTATTTAATTACTGCCTTCGGTGAATAGCTTGTCGCTTTTTGAAAAAGCTCTTAACTTCTATTATGTTGTGTCTGTCAAAATACAAAAAGATTGAAGAGAAGGAAAAGTTGTGTCTTGATTAACACATTGCAGGGAAATATGGGAGAACTATTTTTTAATTACTGCCTTCGGTGAATAGCTCGTCGCTTTTTAAAAAAGCTCTTAACTTCTATTATGTTGCGTCTGTCAAAATACAAAAAGATTGAAGAGAAGGAAAAGTTGTGTCTTGATTAACACATTGCAGGGAAATATGGGAGAACTATTATTTAATTACTGCCTTCGGTGAATAGCTCGTCGCTTTTTGAAAAAGCTCTTAACTTCTATTATGTTGTGTCTGTCAAAATACAAAAAGATTGAAGAGAAGGAAAAGTCTGTTCTTGATTAACACATTGCAGGGAAATATGGGAGAACTATTATTTAATTACTGCCTTCGGTGAATAGCTCGTCGCTTTTTGAAAAAGCTCTTAACTTCTATTATGTTGTGTCTGTCAAAATACAAAAAGAGTGAAGAGAAGGAAAAGTTGTGTCTTGATTAACACATTGTAGGGAAATATGAGAGAACTATTATTTAATTACTGCCTTCGGTGAATAGCTCGTCGCTTTTTAAAAAAGCTCTTAACTTCTATTATATTGTGTCTGTCAAAATACAAAAAGATTGAAGAGAAGGAAAAGTTGTGTCTTGATTAACACATTGCAGGGAAATATGGAAGAACTATTATTTAATTACTGCCTTCGGTGAATAGCTCGTCGCTTTTTGAAAAAGCTCTTAACTTCTATTATGTTGTGTCTGTCAAAATACAAAAAGATTGAAGAGAAGGAAAAGTTGTGTCTTGATTAACACATTGTAGGGAAATATGGGAGAACTATTATTTAATTACTGCCTTCGGTGAATAGCTCGTCGCTTTTAAAAAAAGCTCTTAACTTCTATAATGTTGTGTCTGTCAAAATACAAAAAGATTGAAGAGAAGGAAAAGTTGTGTCTTGATTAACACATTGCAGGGAAATATGGGAGAAGTATTATTTAATTACTGCCTTCGGTGAATAGCTCGTCGCTTTTTGAAAAATCTCTTAACTTCTATTATGTTGCGTCTGTCAAAATACAAAAAGATTGAAGAGAAGGAAAAGTTGTGTCTTGATTAACACATTGTAGGGATATATGGGAGAACTATTATTTAATTACTGCCTTCGGTGAATAGCTCGTCGCTTTTTAAAAAAGCTCTTAACTTCTATTATGTTGTGTCTGTCAAAATACAAAAAGATTGAAGAGAAGGAAATGTTGTGTCTTGATTAACACATTGCAGGGAAATATGGGAGAACTATTATTTAATTACTGCCTTCGGTGAATAGCTCGTCGCTTTTTGAAAAAGCTCTTAATTTCTATTATGTTGTGTCTGTCAAAATACAAAAAGATTGAAGAGAAGGAAAAGTTGTGTCTTGATTAACACATTGTAGGGAAATATGGGAGAACTATTATTTAATTACTGCCTTCGGTGAATAGCTCGTCGCTTTTTGAAAAAGCTCTTAACTTCTATTATGTTGTGTCTGTCAAAATACAAAAAGATTGAAGAGAAGGAAAAGTTGTGTCTTGATTAACACATTGCAGGGAAATATGGGAGAACTATTTTTTAATTACTGCCTTCGGTGAATAGCTCGTCGCTTTTTAAAAAAGCTCTTAACTTCTATTATGTTGCGTCTGTCAAAATACAAAAAGATTGAAGAGAAGGAAAATTTGTGTCTTGATTAACACATTGCAGGGAAATATGGGAGAACTATTATTTAATTACTGCCTTCGGTGAATAGCTCGTCGCTTTTTGAAAAAGCTCTTAACTTCTATTATGTTGTGTCTGTCAAAATACAAAAAGATTGAAGAGAAGGAAAAGTCTGTTCTTGATTAACACATTGGAGGGAAATATGGGAGAACTATTATTTAATTACTGCCTTCAGTGAATAGCTCGTCGCTTTTTGAAAAAGCTCTTAACTTCTATTATGTTGTGTCTGTCAAAATACAAAAAGAGTGAAGAGAAGGAAAAGTTGTGTCTTGATTAACACATTGTAGGGAAATATGGGAGAACTATTATTTAATTACTGCCTTCGGTGAATAGCTCGTCGCTTTTTGAAAAAGCTCTTAACTTCTATTATGTTGTGTCTGTCAAAATACAAAAAGATTGAAGAGAAGGAAAAGTTGTGTCATGATTAACACATTGCAGGGAAATATGGGAGAACTTTTATTTAATTACTGCCTTCGGTGAATAGCTCGTCGCTTTTTGAAAAAGCTCTTAACTTCTATTATGTTGTGTCTGTCAAAATACAAAAAGATTGAAGAGAAGGAAAAGTTGTGTCTTGATTAACACATTGCAGGGAAATATGGGAGAACTATTATTTAATTACTGCCTTCGGTGAATAGCTCGTCGCTTTTTAAAAAAGCTCTTAACTTCTATTATGTTGCGTCTGTCAAAATACAAAAAGATTGAAGAGAAGGAAAAGTTGTGTCTTGATTAACACATTGCAGGGAAATATGGGAGAACTATTATTTAATTACTGCCTTCGGTGAATAGCTCGTCGCTTTTTGAAAAAGCTCTTAACTTCTATTATGTTGTGTCTGTCAAAATACAAAAAGATTGAAGAGAAGGAAAAGTTGTGTCATGATTAACACATTGCAGGGAAATATGGGAGAACTATTATTTAATTACTGCCTTCGGTGAATAGCTCGTCGCTTTTTGAAAAAGCTCTTAACTTCTATTATGTTGTGTCTGTCAAAATACAAAAAGATTGAAGAGAAGGAAAAGTTGTGTCTTGATTAACACATTGCAGGGAAATATGGGAGAACTATTATTTAATTACTGCCTTCGGTGAATAGCTCGTCGCTTTTTAAAAAAGCTCTTAACTTCTATTATGTTGCGTCTGTCAAAATACAAAAAGATTGAAGAGAAGGAAAAGTTGTGTCTTGATTAACACATTGCAGGGAAATATGGGAGAACTATTATTTAATTACTGCCTTCGGTGAATAGCTCGTCGCTTTTTGAAAAAGCTCTTAACTTCTATTATGTTGTGTCTGTCAAAATACAAAAAGATTGAAGAGAAGGAAAAGTCTGTTCTTGATTAACACATTGTAGGGAAATATGGGAGAACTATTATTTAATTACTGCCTTCGGTGAATAGCTCGTCGCTTTTTGAAAAAGCTCTTAACTTCTATTATGTTGTGTCTGTCAAAATACAAAAAGATTGAAGAGAAGGAAAAGTTGTGTCTTGATTAACACATTGCAGGGAAATATGGGAGAACTATTATTTAATTACTGCCTTCGGTGAATAGCTCGTCGCTTTTAAAAAAAGCTCTTAACTTCTATTATGTTGCGTCTGTCAAAATACAAAAAGATTGAAGAGAAGGAAAAGTTGTGTCTTGATTAACACATTGCAGGGAAATATGGGAGAACTATTATTTAATTACTGCCTTCGGTGAATAGCTCGTCGCTTTTTGAAAAAGCTCTTAACTTCTATTATGTTGTGTCTGTCAAAATACAAAAAGATTGAAGAGAAGGAAAAGTCTGTTCTTGATTAACACATTGTAGGGAAATATGGGAGAACTATTATTTAATTACTGCCTTCGATGAATAGCTCGTCGCTTTTTGAAAAAGCTCTTAACTTCTATTATGTTGTGTCTGTCAAAATACAAAAAGATTGAAGAGAAGGAAAAGTTGTGTCATGATTAACACATTGTAGGGAAATATGGGAGAACTATTATTTAATTACTGCCTTCGGTGAATAGCTCGTCGCTTTTTGAAAAAGCTCTTAACTTCTATTATGTTGTGTCTGTCAAAATACAAAAAGATTGAAGAGAAGGAAAAGTTGTGTCTTGATTAACACATTGCAGGGAAATATGGGAGAACTATTATTTAATTACTGCCTTCGGTGAATAGCTCGTCGATTTTTAAAAAAGCTCTTAACTTCTATTATGTTGCGTCTGTCAAAATACAAAAAGATTGAAGAGAAGGAAAAGTTGTGTCTTGATTAACACATTGAAGGGAAATATGGGGGAACTATTATTTAATTACTGCCTTCGGTGAATAGCTCGTTGCTTTTTGAAAAAGCTCTTAACTTCTATTATGTTGTGTCTGTCAAAATACAAAAAGATTGAAGAGAAGGAAAAGTTGTGTCTTGATTAACACATTGCAGGGAAATATGGGAGAACTATTATTTAATTACTGCCTTCGGTGAATAGCTCGTCGTTTTTTGAAAAAGCTCTTAACTTCTATTATGTTGTGTCTGTCAAAATACAAAAAGATTGAAGAGAAGGAAAAGTTGTGTCTTGATTAACACATTGTAGGGAAATATGGGAGAACTATTATTTAATTACTGCCTTCGGTGAATAGCTCGTCGCTTTTTAAAAAAGCTCTTAACTTCTATTATGTTGCGTCTGTCAAAATACAAAAAGATTGAAGAGAAGGAAAAGTTGTGTCTTGATTAACACATTGCAGGGAAATATGGGAGAACTATTATTTAATTACTGCCTTCGGTGAATAGCTCGTCGTTTTTTGAAAAAGCTCTTAACTTCTATTATGTTGCGTCTGTCAAAATACAAAAAGATTGAAGAGAAGGAAAAGTTGTGTCTTGATTAACACATTGCAGGGAAATATGGGGGAACTATTATTTAATTACTGCCTTCGGTGAATAGCTCGTCGCTTTTTGAAAAAGCTCTTAACTTCTATTATGTTGTGTCTGTCAAAATACAAAAATATTGAAGAGAAGGAAAAGTTGTGTCTTGATTAACACATTGCAGGGAAATATGGGAGAACTATTATTTAATTACTGCCTTCGGTGAATAGCTCGTCGCTTTTTAAAAAAGCTCTTAACTTCTATTATGTTGCGTCTGTCAAAATACAAAAAGATTGAAGAGAAGGAAAAGTTGTGTCTTGATTAACACATTGAAGGGAAATATGGGGGAACTATTATTTAATTACTGCCTTCGGTGAATAGCTCGTCGCTTTTTGAAAAAGCTCTTAAATTCTATTATGTTGTGTCTGTCAAAATACAAAAAGATTGAAGAGAAGGAAAAGTTGTGTCTTGATTAACACATTGTCGGGATATATGGGAGAACTATTATTTAATTACTGCCTTCGGTGAATAGCTCGTCGCTTTTTAAAAAAGCTCTTAACTTCTATTATGTTGCGTCTGTCAAAATACAAAAAGATTGAAGAGAAGGAAAATTTGTGTCTTGATTAACACATTGCAGGGAAATATGGGAGAACTATTATTTAATTACTGCCTTCGGTGAATAGCTCGTCGCTTTTTGAAAAAGCTCTTAACTTCTATTATGTTGTGTCTGTCAAAATACAAAAAGATTGAAGAGAAGGAAAAGTCTGTTCTTGATTAACACATTGTAGGGAAATATGGGAGAACTATTATTTAATTACTGCCTTCGGTGAATAGCTTGTCGCTTTTTGAAAAAGCTCTTAACTTCTATTATGTTGTGTCTGTCAAAATACAAAAAGAGTGAAGAGAAGGAAAAGTTGTGTCTTGATTAACACATTGTAGGGAAATATGGGAGAACTATTATTTAATTACTGCCTTCGGTGAATAGCTCGTCGCTTTTTGAAAAAGCTCTTAACTTCTATTATGTTGTGTCTGTCAAAATACAAAAAGATTGAAGAGAAGGAAAAGTTGTGTCTTGATTAACACATTGCAGGGAAATATGGGAGAACTATTATTAAATTACTGCCTTCGGTGAATAGCTCGTCGATTTTTAAAAAAGCTCTTAACTTCTATTATGTTGCGTCTGTCAAAATACAAAAAGATTGAAGAGAAGGAAAAGTTGTGTCTTGATTAACACATTGAAGGGAAATATGGGGGAACTATTATTTAATTACTGCCTTCGGTGAATAGCTCGTTGCTTTTTGAAAAAGCTCTTAACTTCTATTATGTTGTGTCTGTCAAAATACAAAAAGATTGAAGAGAAGGAAAAGTTGTGTCTTGATTAACACATTGCAGGGAAATATGGGAGAACTATTATTTAATTACTGCCTTCGGTGAATAGCTCGTCGTTTTTTGAAAAAGCTCTTAACTTCTATTATGTTGTGTCTGTCAAAATACAAAAAGATTGAAGAGAAGGAAAAGTTGTGTCTTGATTAACACATTGTAGGGAAATATGGGAGAACTATTATTTAATTACTGCCTTCGGTGAATAGCTCGTCGCTTTTTAAAAAAGCTCTTAACTTCTATTATGTTGCGTCTGTCAAAATACAAAAAGATTGAAGAGAAGGAAAAGTTGTGTCTTGATTAACACATTGCAGGGAAATATGGGAGAACTATTATTTAATTACTGCCTTCGGTGAATAGCTCGTCGTTTTTTGAAAAAGCTCTTAACTTCTATTATGTTGCGTCTGTCAAAATACAAAAAGATTGAAGAGAAGGAAAAGTTGTGTCTTGATTAACACATTGCAGGGAAATATGGGGGAACTATTATTTAATTACTGCCTTCGGTGAATAGCTCGTCGCTTTTTGAAAAAGCTCTTAACTTCTATTATGTTGTGTCTGTCAAAATACAAAAAGATTGAAGAGAAGGAAAAGTTGTGTCTTGATTAACACATTGCAGGGAAATATGGGAGAACTATTATTTAATTACTGCCTTCGGTGAATAGCTCGTCGCTTTTTAAAAAAGCTCTTAACTTCTATTATGTTGCGTCTGTCAAAATACAAAAAGATTGAAGAGAAGGAAAAGTTGTGTCTTGATTAACACATTGAAGGGAAATATGGGGGAACTATTATTTAATTACTGCCTTCGGTGAATAGCTCGTCGCTTTTTGAAAAAGCTCTTAAATTCTATTATGTTGTGTCTGTCAAAATACAAAAAGATTGAAGAGAAGGAAAAGTTGTGTCTTGATTAACACATTGTCGGGATATATGGGAGAACTATTATTTAATTACTGCCTTCGGTGAATAGCTCGTCGCTTTTTAAAAAAGCTCTTAACTTCTATTATGTTGTGTCTGTCAAAATACAAAAAGATTGAAGAGAAGGAAATGTTGTGTCTTGATTAACACATTGCAGGGAAATATGGGAGAACTATTATTTAATTACTGCCTTCGGTGAATAGCTCGTCGCTTTTTGAAAAAGCTCTTAACTTCTATTATGTTGTGTCTGTCAAAATACAAAAAGATTGAAGAGAAGGAAAAGTCTGTTCTTGATTAACACATTGTAGGGAAATATGGGAGAACTATTATTTAATTACTGCCTTCGGTGAATAGCTTGTCGCTTTTTGAAAAAGCTCTTAACTTCTATTATGTTGTGTCTGTCAAAATACAAAAAGAGTGAAGAGAAGGAAAAGTTGTGTCTTGATTAACACATTGTAGGGAAATATGGGAGAACTATTATTTAATTACTGCCTTCGGTGAATAGCTCGTCGCTTTTTGAAAAAGCTCTTAACTTCTATTATGTTGTGTCTGTCAAAATACAAAAAGATTGAAGAGAAGGAAAAGTTGTGTCATGATTAACACATTGCAGGGAAATATGGGAGAACTATTATTTAATTACTGCCTTCGGTGAATAGCTCGTCGCTTTTTGAAAAAGCTCTTAACTTCTATTATGTTGTGTCTGTCAAAATACAAAAAGATTGAAGAGAAGGAAAAGTTGTGTCTTGATTAACACATTGCAGGGAAATATAAGGAGAACTATTATTTAATTACTGCCTTCGGTGAATAGCTCGTCGCTTTTTAAAAAAGCTCTTAACTTCTATTATGTTGCGTCTGTCAAAATACAAAAAGATTGAAGAGAAGGAAAAGTTGTGTCTTGATTAACACATTGCAGGGAAATATGGGAGAACTATTATTTAATTACTGCCTTCGGTGAATAGCTCGTCGCTTTTTGAAAAAGCTCTTAACTTCTATTATGTTGTGTCTGTCAAAATACAAAAGAATTGACGAGAAGGAAAAGTTATGTCTTTATTAACACATTGTAGGGAAATATGGGAGAACTATTATTTTATTACTGCCTTCGGTGAATAGCTCGTCGCTTTTTAAAAATGCTCTTAACTTCTATTATGTTGTGTCTGTCAAAATACAAAAAGATTGAAGAGAAGGAAAAGTTGTGTCTTGATTAACACATTGTAGGGAAATATGAGAGAACTATTATTTAATTACTGCCTTCGGTGAATAGCTCGTCGCTTTTTAAAAAAGCTCTTAACTTCTATTATATTGTATCTGTCAAAATACAAAAAGATTGAAGAGAAGGAAAAGTTGTGTCTTGATTAACACATTGCAGGGAAATATGGAAGAACTATTATTTAATTACTGCCTTCGGTGAATAGCTCGTCGCTTTTTGAAAAAGCTCTTAACTTCTATTATGTTGTGTCTGTCAAAATACAAAAAGATTGAAGAGAAGGAAAAGTTGTGTCTTGATTAACACATTGTAGGGAAATATGGGAGAACTATTATTTAATTACTGCCTTCGGTGAATAGCTCGTCGCTTTTTAAAAAAGCTCTTAACTTCTATAATGTTGTGTCTGTCAAAATACAAAAAGATTGAAGAGAAGGAAAAGTTGTGTCTTGATTAACACATTGCAGGGAAATATGGGAGAACTATTATTTAATTACTGCCTTCGGTGAATAGCTCGTCGCTTTTTGAAAAAGCTCTTAACTTCTATTATGTTGTGTCTGTCAAAATACAAAAAGATTGAAGAGAAGGAAAAGTTGTGTCTTGATTAACACATTGTAGGGAAATATGGGAGAACTATTATTTAATTACTGCCTTCGGTGAATAGCTCGTCGCTTTTTAAAAAAGCTCTTAACTTCTATAATGTTGTGTCTGTCAAAATACAAAAAGATTGAAGAGAAGGAAAAGTTGTGTCTTGATTAACACATTGCAGGGAAATATGGAAGAACTATTATTTAATTACTGCCTTCGGTGAATAGCTCGTCGCTTTTTGAAAAAGCTCTTAACTTCTATTATGTTGTGTCTGTCAAAATACAAAAGAATTGAAGAGAAGGAAAAGTTATGTCTTGATTAACACATTGTAGGGAAATATGGGAGAACTATTATTTAATTACTGCCTTCGGTGAATAGCTCGTCGCTTTTTAAAAATGCTCTTAACTTCTATTATGTTGTGTCTGTCAAAATACAAAAAGATTGAAGAGAAGGAAAAGTTGTGTCTTGATTAACACATTGTAGGGAAATATGAGAGAACTATTATTTAATTACTGCCTTCGGTGAATAGCTCGTCGCTTTTTAAAAAAGCTCTTAACTTCTATTATAATGTGTCTGTCAAAATACAAAAAGATTGAAGAGAAGGAAAAGTTGTGTCTTGATTAACACATTGCAGGGGAATATGGAAGAACTATTATTTAATTACTGCCTTCGGTGAATAGCTCGTCGCTTTTTGAAAAAGCTCTTAACTTCTATTATGTTGTGTCTGTCAAAATACAAAAAGATTGAAGAGAAGGAAAAGTTGTGTCTTGATTAACACATTGTAGGGAAATATGGGAGAACTATTATTTAATTACTGCCTTCGGTGAATAGCTCGTCGCTTTTTAAAAAAGCTCTTAACTTCTATAATGTTGTGTCTGTCAAAATACAAAAAGATTGAAGAGAAGGAAAAGTTGTGTCTTGATTAACACATTGCAGGGAAATATGGGAGAACTATTATTTAATTACTGCCTTCGGTGAATAGCTCGTCGCTTTTTGAAAAAGCTCTTAACTTCTATTATGTTGTGTCTGTCAAAATACAAAAAGATTGAAGAGAAGGAAAAGTTGTGTCTTGATTAACACATTGTAGGGATATATGGGAGAACTATTATTTAATTACTGCCTTCGGTGAATAGCTCGTCGCTTTTTGAAAAAACTCTTAACTTCTATTATGTTGTGTCTGTCAAAATACAAAAAGATTGAAGAGAAGGAAAAGTTGTGTCTTGATTAACATATTGTAGGGATATATGGGAGAACTATTATTTAATTACTGCCTTCGGTGAATAGCTCGTCGCTTTTTAAAAAAGCTCTTAACTTCTATTATGTTGTGTCTGTCAAAATACAAAAAGATTGAAGAGAAGGAAATGTTGTGTCTTGATTAACACATTGCAGGGAAATATGGGAGAACTATTATTTAATTACTGCCTTCGGTGAATAGCTCGTCGCTTTTTGAAAAAGCTCTTAATTTCTATTATGTTGTGTCTGTCAAAATACAAAAAGATTGAAGAGAAGGAAAAGTTGTGTCTTGATTAACACATTGTAGGGAAATATGGGAGAACTATTATTTAATTACTGCCTTCGGTGAATAGCTCGTCGCTTTTTGAAAAAGCTCTTAACTTCTATTATGTTGTGTCTGTCAAAATACAAAAAGATTGAAGAGAAGGAAAAGTTGTGTCTTGATTAACACATTGCAGGGAAATATGGGAGAACTATTATTTAATTACTGCCTTCGGTGAATAGCTCGTCGCTTTTTGAAAAAGCTCTTAACTTCTATTATGTTGTGTCTGTCAAAATACAAAAAGATTGAAGAGAAGGAAAAGTCTGTTCTTGATTAACACATTGTAGGGAAATATGGGAGAACTATTATTTAATTACTGCCTTCGGTGAATAGCTTGTCGCTTTTTGAAAAAGCTCTTAACTTCTATTATGTTGTGTCTGTCAAAATACAAAAAGAGTGAAGAGAAGGAAAAGTTGTGTCTTGATTAACACATTGTAGGGAAATATGGGAGAACTATTATTTAATTACTGCCTTCGGTGAATAGCTCGTCGCTTTTTGAAAAAGTTCTTAACTTCTATTATGTTGTGTATGTCAAAATACAAAAAGATTGAAGAGAAGGAAAAGTTGTGTCTTGATTAACACATTGTAGGGAAATATGGGAGAACTATTATTTAATTACTGCCTTCGGTGAATAGCTCGTCGCTTTTTGAAAAAGCTCTTAACTTCTATTATGTTGTGTCTGTCAAAATACAAAAAGATTGAAGAGAAGGAAAAGTTGTGTCTTGATTAACACATTGCAGGGAAATATGGAAGAACTATTATTTAATTACTGCCTTCGGTGAATAGCTCGTCGCTTTTTGAAAAAGCTCTTAACTTCTATTATGTTGTGTCTGTCAAAATACAAAAGAATTGAAGAGAAGGAAAAGTTATGTCTTGATTAACACATTGTAGGGAAATATGGGAGAACTATTATTTAATTACTGCCTTCGGTGAATAGCTCGTCGCTTTTTAAAAATGCTCTTAACTTCTATTATGTTGTGTCTGTCAAAATACAAAAAGATTGAAGAGAAGGAAAAGTTGTGTCTTGATTAACACATTGCAGGGAAATATAAGGAGAACTATTATTTAATTACTGCCTTCGGTGAATAGCTCGTCGCTTTTTAAAAAAGCTCTTAACTTCTATTATGTTGCGTCTGTCAAAATACAAAAAGATTGAAGAGAAGGAAAAGTTGTGTCTTGATTAACACATTGCAGGGAAATATGGGAGAAGTATTATTTAATTACTGCCTTCGGTGAATAGCTCGTCGCTTTTTGAAAAAGCTCTTAACTTCTATTATGTTGTGTCTGTCAAAATACAAAAAGATTGAAGAGAAGGAAAAGTTGTGTCTTGATTATCACATTGTAGGGATATATGGGAGAACTATTATTTAATTACTGCCTTCGGTGAATAGCTCGTCGCTTTTTAAAAAAGCTCTTAACTTCTATTATGTTGTGTCTGTCAAAATACAAAAAGATTGAAGAGAAGGAAATGTTGTGTCTTGATTAACACATTGCAGGGAAATATGGGAGAACTATTATTTAATTACTGCCTTCGGTGAATAGCTCGTCGCTTTTTGAAAAAGCTCTTAATTTCTATTATGTTGTGTCTGTCAAAATACAAAAAGATTGAAGAGAAGGAAAAGTTGTGTCTTGATTAACACATTGTAGGGAAATATGGGAGAACTATTATTTAATTACTGCCTTCGGTGAATAGCTCGTCGCTTTTTGAAAAAGCTCTTAACTTCTATTATGTTGTGTCTGTCAAAATACAAAAAGATTGAAGAGAAGGAAAAGTCTGTTCTTGATTAACACATTGTAGGGAAATATGGGAGAACTATTATTTAATTACTGCCTTCAGTGAATAGCTTGTCGCTTTTTGAAAAAGCTCTTAACTTCTATTATGTTGTGTCTGTCAAAATACAAAAAGAGTGAAGAGAAGGAAAAGTTGTGTCTTGATTAACACATTGTAGAGAAATATGGGAGAACTATTATTTAATTACTGCCTTCGGTGAATAGCTCGTCGCTTTTTGAAAAAGCTCTTAACTTCTATTATGTTGTGTCTGTCAAAATACAAAAAGATTGAAGAGAAGGAAAAGTTGTGTCATGATTAACACATTGCAGGGAAATATGGGAGAACTATTATTTAATTACTGCCTTCGGTGAATAGCTCGTCGCTTTTTGAAAAAGCTCTTAACTTCTATTATGTTGTGTCTGTCAAAATACAAAAAGATTGAAGAGAAGGAAAATTTGTGTCTTGATTAACACATTGCAGGGAAATATAAGGAGAACTATTATTTAATTACTGCCTTCGGTGAATAGCTCGTCGCTTTTTAAAAAAGCTCTTAACTTCTATTATGTTGCGTCTGTCAAAATACAAAAAGATTGAAGAGAAGGAAAAGTTGTGTCTTGATTAACACATTGCAGGGAAATATGGGGGAACTATTATTTAATTACTGCCGTCGGTGAATAGCTCGTCGCTTTTTGAAAAAGCTCTTAACTTCTATTATGTTGTGTCTGTCAAAATACAAAAGAATTGAAGAGAAGGAAAAGTTATGTCTTGATTAACACATTGTAGGGAAATATGGGAGAACTATTATTTAATTACTGCCTTCGGTGAATAGCTCGTCCCTTTTTAAAAATGCTCTTAACTTCTATTATGTTGTGTCTGTCAAAATACAAAAAGATTGAAGAGAAGGAAAAGTTGTGTCTTGATTAACACATTGTAGGGAAATATGAGAGAACTATTATTTAATTACTGCCTTCGGTGAATAGCTCGTCGCTTTTTAAAAAAGCTCTTAACTTCTATTATATTGTGTCTGTCAAAATACAAAAAGATTGAAGAGAAGGAAAAGTTGTGTCTTGATTAACACATTGCAGGGAAATATGGAAGAACTATTATTTAATTACTGCCTTCGGTGAATAGCTCGACGCTTTTTGAAAAAGCTCTTAACTTCTATTATGTTGTGTCTGTCAAAATACAAAAAGACTGAAGAGAAGGAAAAGTTGTGTCTTGATTAACACATTGCAGGGAAATATGGGAGAACTATTTTTTAATTACTGCCTTCGGTGAATAGCTCGGCGCTTTTTAAAAAAGCTCTTAACTTCTATTATGTTGCGTCTGTCAAAATACAAAAAGATTGAAGAGAAGGAAAATTTGTGTCTTGATTAACACATTGCAGGGAAATATGGGAGAACTATTATTTAATTACTGCCTTCGGTGAATAGCTCGTCGCTTTTTGAAAAAGCTCTTAACTTCTATTATGTTGTGTCTGTCAAAATACAAAAAGATTGAAGAGAAGGAAAAGTCTGTTCTTGATTAACACATTGTAGGGAAATATGGGAGAACTATTATTTAATTACTGCCTTCAGTGAATAGCTTGTCGCTTTTTGAAAAAGCTCTTAACTTCTATTATGTTGTGTCTGTCAAAATACAAAAAGAGTGAAGAGAAGGAAAAGTTGTGTCTTGATTAACACATTGTAGGGAAATATGGGAGAACTATTATTTAATTACTGCCTTCGGTGAATAGCTCGTCGCTTTTTGAAAAAGCTCTTAACTTCTATTATGTTGTGTCTGTCAAAATACAAAAAGATTGAAGAGAAGGAAAAGTTGTGTCATGATTAACACATTGCAGGGAAATATGGGAGAACTATTATTTAATTACTGCCTTCGGTGAATAGCTCGTCGCTTTTTGAAAAAGCTCTTAACTTCTATTATGTTGTGTCTGTCAAAATACAAAAAGATTGAAGAGAAGGAAAATTTGTGTCTTGATTAACACATTGCAGGGAAATATAAGGAGAACTATTATTTAATTACTGCCTTCGGTGAATAGCTCGTCGCTTTTTAAAAAAGCTCTTAACTTCTATTATGTTGCGTCTGTCAAAATACAAAAAGATTGAAGAGAAGGAAAAGTTGTGTCTTGATTAACACATTGTAGGGAAATATGAGAGAACTATTATTTAATTACTGCCTTCGGTGAATAGCTCGTCGCTTTTTAAAAAAGCTCTTAACTTCTATTATATTGTGTCTGTCAAAATACAAAAAGATTGAAGAGAAGGAAAAGTTGTGTCTTGATTAACACATTGCAGGGAAATATGGAAGAACTATTATTTAATTACTGCCTTCGGTGAATAGCTCGTCGCTTTTTGAAAAAGCTCTTAACTTCTATTATGTTGTGTCTGTCAAAATACAAAAAGATTGAAGAGAAGGAAAAGTTGTGTCTTGATTAACACATTGTAGGGAAATATGGGAGAACTATTATTTAATTACTGCCTTCGGTGAATAGCTCGTCGCTTTTAAAAAAAGCTCTTAACTTCTATAATGTTGTGTCTGTCAAAATACAAAAAGATTGAAGAGAAGGAAAAGTTGTGTCTTGATTAACACATTGCAGGGAAATATGGGAGAAGTATTATTTAATTACTGCCTTCGGTGAATAGCTCGTCGCTTTTTGAAAAAGCTCTTAACTTCTATTATGTTGTGTCTGTCAAAATACAAAAAGATTGAAGAGAAGGAAAAGTTGTGTCTTGATTATCACATTGTAGGGATATATGGGAGAACTATTATTTAATTACTGCCTTCGGTGAATAGCTCGTCGCTTTTTAAAAAAGCTCTTAACTTCTATTATGTTGTGTCTGTCAAAATACAAAAAGATTGAAGAGAAGGAAATGTTGTGTCTTGATTAACACATTGCAGGGAAATATGGGAGAACTATTATTTAATTACTGCCTTCGGTGAATAGCTCGTCGCTTTTTGAAAAAGCTCTTAATTTCTATTATGTTGTGTCTGTCAAAATACAAAAAGATTGAAGAGAAGGAAAAGTTGTGTCTTGATTAACACATTGTAGGGAAATATGGGAGAACTATTATTTAATTACTGCCTTCGGTGAATAGCTCGTCGCTTTTTGAAAAAGCTCTTAACTTCTATTATGTTGTGTCTGTCAAAATACAAAAAGATTGAAGAGAAGGAAAAGTTGTGTCTTGATTAACACATTGCAGGGAAATATGGGAGAACTATTTTTTAATTACTGCCTTCGGTGAATAGCTCGTCGCTTTTTAAAAAAGCTCTTAACTTCTATTATGTTGCGTCTGTCAAAATACAAAAAGATTGAAGAGAAGGAAAATTTGTGTCTTGATTAACACATTGCAGGGAAATATGGGAGAACTATTATTTAATTACTGCCTTCGGTGAATAGCTCGTCGCTTTTTGAAAAAGCTCTTAACTTCTATTATGTTGTGTCTGTCAAAATACAAAAAGATTGAAGAGAAGGAAAAGTCTGTTCTTGATTAACACATTGTAGGGAAATATGGGAGAACTATTATTTAATTACTGCCTTCAGTGAATAGCTTGTCGCTTTTTGAAAAAGCTCTTAACTTCTATTATGTTGTGTCTGTCAAAATACAAAAAGAGTGAAGAGAAGGAAAAGTTGTGTCTTGATTAACACATTGTAGGGAAATATGGGAGAACTATTATTTAATTACTGCCTTCGGTGAATAGCTCGTCGCTTTTTGAAAAAGCTCTTAACTTCTATTATGTTGTGTCTGTCAAAATACAAAAAGATTGAAGAGAAGGAAAAGTTGTGTCATGATTAACACATTGCAGGGAAATATGGGAGAACTATTATTTAATTACTGCTTTCGGTGAATAGCTCGTCGCTTTTTGAAAAAGCTCTTAACTTCTATTATGTTGTGTCTGTCAAAATACAAAAAGATTGAAGAGAAGGAAAATTTGTGTCTTGATTAACACATTGCAGGGAAATATAAGGAGAACTATTATTTAATTACTGCCTTCGGTGAATAGCTCGTCGCTTTTTAAAAAAGCTCTTAACTTCTATTATGTTGCGTCTGTCAAAATACAAAAAGATTGAAGAGAAGGAAAAGTTGTGTCTTGATTAACACATTGCAGGGAAATATGGGGGAACTATTATTTAATTACTGCCGTCGGTGAATAGCTCGTCGCTTTTTGAAAAAGCTCTTAACTTCTATTATGTTGTGTCTGTCAAAATACAAAAGAATTGAAGAGAAGGAAAAGTTATGTCTTGATTAACACATTGTAGGGAAATATGGGAGAACTATTATTTAATTACTGCCTTCGGTGAATAGCTCGTCGCTTTTTAAAAATGCTCTTAACTTCTATTATGTTGTGTCTGTCAAAATACAAAAAGATTGAAGAGAAGGAAAAGTTGTGTCTTGATTAACACATTGTAGGGAAATATGAGAGAACTATTATTTAATTACTGCCTTCGGTGAATAGCTCGTCGCTTTTTAAAAAAGCTCTTAACTTCTATTATATTGTGTCTGTCAAAATACAAAAAGATTGAAGAGAAGGAAAAGTTGTGTCTTGATTAACACATTGCAGGGAAATATGGAAGAACTATTATTTAATTACTGCCTTCGGTGAATAGCTCGACGCTTTTTGAAAAAGCTCTTAACTTCTATTATGTTGTGTCTGTCAAAATACAAAAAGACTGAAGAGAAGGAAAAGTTGTGTCTTGATTAACACATTGTAGGGAAATATGGGAGAACTATTATTTAATTACTGCCTTCGGTGAATAGCTCGTCGCTTTTTAAAAAAGCTCTTAACTTCTATAATGTTGTGTCTGTCAAAATACAAAAAGATTGAAGAGAAGGAAAAGTTGTGTCTTGATTAACACATTGCAGGGAAATATGGGAGAACTATTATTTAATTACTGCCTTCGGTGAATAGCTCGTCGCTTTTTGAAAAAGCTCTTAACTTCTATTATGTTGTGTCTGTCAAAATACAAAAAGATTGAAGAGAAGGAAAAGTTGTGTCTTGATTAACACATTGTAGGGATATATGGGAGAACTATTATTTAATTACTGCCTTCGGTGAATAGCTCGTCGCTTTTTGAAAAAGCTCTTAACTTCTATTATGTTGTGTCTGTCAAAATACAAAAAGATTGAAGAGAAGGAAAAGTTGTGTCTTGATTAACACATTTTAGGGATATATGGGAGAACTATTATTTAATTACTGCCTTCGGTGAATAGCTCGTCGCTTTTTAAAAAAGCTCTTAACTTCTATTATGTTGTGTCTGTCAAAATACAAAAAGATTGAAGAGAAGGAAATGTTGTGTCTTGATTAACACATTGCAGGGAAATATGGGAGAACTATTATTTAATTACTGCCTTCGGTGAATAGCTCGTCGCTTTTTCAAAAAGCTCTTAATTTCTATTATGTTGTGTCTGTCAAAATACAAAAAGATTGAAGAGAAGGAAAAGTTGTGTCTTGATTAACACATTGTAGGGAAATATGGGAGAACTAATTTTTAATTACTGCCTTCGGTGAATAGCTCGTCGCTTTTTGAAAAAGCTCTTAACTTCTATTATGTTGTGTCTGTCAAAATACAAAAAGATTGAAGAGAAGGAAAAGTTGTGTCTTGATTAACACATTGCAGGGAAATATGGGAGAACTATTTTTTAATTACTGCCTTCGGTGAATAGCTCGTCGCTTTTTAAAAAAGCTCTTAACTTCTATTATGTTGCGTCTGTCAAAATACAAAAAGATTGAAGAGAAGGAAAATTTGTGTCTTGATTAACACATTGCAGGGAAATATGGGAGAACTATTATTTAATTACTGCCTTCGGTGAATAGCTCGTCGCTTTTTGAAAAAGCTCTTAACTTCTATTATGTTGTGTCTGTCAAAATACAAAAAGATTGAAGAGAAGGAAAAGTCTGTTCTTGATTAACACATTGTAGGGAAATATGGGAGAACTATTATTTAATTACTGCCTTCAGTGAATAGCTTGTCGCTTTTTGAAAAAGCTCTTAACTTCTATTATGTTGTGTCTGTCAAAATACAAAAAGAGTGAAGAGAAGGAAAAGTTGTGTCTTGATTAACACATTGTAGGGAAATATGGGAGAACTATTAATTACTGCCTTCGGTGAATAGCTCGTCGCTTTTTGAAAAAGCTCTTAACTTCTATTATGTTGTGTCTGTCAAAATACAAAAAGATTGAAGAGAAGGAAAAGTTGTGTCATGATTAACACATTGCAGGGAAATATGGGAGAACTATTATTTAATTACTGCCTTCGGTGAATAGCTCGTCGCTTTTTGAAAAAGCTCTTAACTTCTATTATGTTGTGTCTGTCAAAATACAAAAAGATTGAAGAGAAGGAAAATTTGTGTCTTGATTAACACATTGCAGGGAAATATAAGGAGAACTATTATTTAATTACTGCCTTCGGTGAATAGCTCGTCGCTTTTTAAAAAAGCTCTTAACTTCTATTATGTTGCGTCTGTCAAAATACAAAAAGATTGAAGAGAAGGAAAAGTTGTGTCTTGATTAACACATTGCAGGGAAATATGGGGGAACTATTATTTAATTACTGCCGTCGGTGAATAGCTCGTCGCTTTTTGAAAAAGCTCTTAACTTCTATTATGTTGTGTCTGTCAAAATACAAAAGAATTGAAGAGAAGGAAAAGTTATGTCTTGATTAACACATTGTAGGGAAATATGGGAGAACTATTATTTAATTACTGCCTTCGGTGAATAGCTCGTCGCTTTTTAAAAATGCTCTTAACTTCTATTATGTTGTGTCTGTCAAAATACAAAAAGATTGAAGAGAAGGAAAAGTTGTGTCTTGATTAACACATTGTAGGGAAATATGAGAGAACTATTATTTAATTACTGCCTTCGGTGAATAGCTCGTCGCTTTTTAAAAAAGCTCTTAACTTCTATTATATTGTGTCTGTCAAAATACAAAAAGATTGAAGAGAAGGAAAAGTTGTGTCTTGATTAACACATTGCAGGGAAATATGGAAGAACTATTATTTAATTACTGCCTTCGGTGAATAGCTCGACGCTTTTTGAAAAAGCTCTTAACTTCTATTATGTTGTGTCTGTCAAAATACAAAAAGACTGAAGAGAAGGAAAAGTTGTGTCTTGATTAACACATTGTAGGGAAATATGGGAGAACTATTATTTAATTACTGCCTTCGGTGAATAGCTCGTCGCTTTTTAAAAAAGCTCTTAACTTCTATAATGTTGTGTCTGTCAAAATACAAAAAGATTGAAGAGAAGGAAAAGTTGTGTCTTGATTAACACATTGCAGGGAAATATGGGAGAACTATTATTTAATTACTGCCTTCGGTGAATAGCTCGTCGCTTTTTGAAAAAGCTCTTAACTTCTATTATGTTGTGTCTGTCAAAATACAAAAAGATTGAAGAGAAGGAAAAGTTGTGTCTTGATTAACACATTGTAGGGATATATGGGAGAACTATTATTTAATTACTGCCTTCGGTGAATAGCTCGTCGCTTTTTGAAAAAGCTCTTAACTTCTATTATGTTGTGTCTGTCAAAATACAAAAAGATTGAAGAGAAGGAAAAGTTGTGTCTTGATTAACACATTTTAGGGATATATGGGAGAACTATTATTTAATTACTGCCTTCGGTGAATAGCTCGTCGCTTTTTAAAAAAGCTCTTAACTTCTATTATGTTGTGTCTGTCAAAATACAAAAAGATTGAAGAGAAGGAAATGTTGTGTCTTGATTAACACATTGCAGGGAAATATGGGAGAACTATTATTTAATTACTGCCTTCGGTGAATAGCTCGTCGCTTTTTGAAAAAGCTCTTAATTTCTATTATGTTGTGTCTGTCAAAATACAAAAAGATTGAAGAGAAGGAAAAGTTGTGTCTTGATTAACACATTGTAGGGAAATATGGGAGAACTAATTTTTAATTACTGCCTTCGGTGAATAGCTCGTCGCTTTTTGAAAAAGCTCTTAACTTCTATTATGTTGTGTCTGTCAAAATACAAAAAGATTGAAGAGAAGGAAAAGTTGTGTCTTGATTAACACATTGCAGGGAAATATGGGAGAACTATTTTTTAATTACTGCCTTCGGTGAATAGCTCGTCGCTTTTTAAAAAAGCTCTTAACTTCTATTATGTTGCGTCTGTCAAAATACAAAAAGATTGAAGAGAAGGAAAATTTGTGTCTTGATTAACACATTGCAGGGAAATATGGGAGAACTATTATTTAATTACTGCCTTCGGTGAATAGCTCGTCGCTTTTTGAAAAAGCTCTTAACTTCTATTATGTTGTGTCCGTCAAAATACAAAAAGATTGAAGAGAAGGAAAAGTCTGTTCTTGATTAACACATTGTAGGGAAATATGGGAGAACTATTATTTAATTACTGCCTTCGGTGAATAGCTTGTCGCTTTTTGAAAAAGCTCTTAACTTCTATTATGTTGTGTCTGTCAAAATACAAAAAGAGTGAAGAGAAGGAAAAGTTGTGTCTTGATTAACACATTGTAGGGAAATATGGGAGAACTATTATTTAATTACTGCCTTCGGTGAATAGCTCGTCGCTTTTTGAAAAAGCTCTTAACTTCTATTATGTTGTGTCTGTCAAAATACAAAAAGATTGAAGAGAAGGAAAAGTTGTGTCATGATTAACACATTGCAGGGAAATATGGGAGAACTATTATTTAATTACTGCCTTCGGTGAATAGCTCGTCGCTTTTTTAAAAAGCTCTTAACTTCTATTATGTTGTGTCTGTCAAAATACAAAAAGATTGAAGAGAAGGAAAAGTTGTGTCTTGATTAACACATTGCAGGGGAATATAAGGAGAACTATTATTTAATTACTGCCTTCGGTGAATAGCTCGTCGCTTTATAAAAAAGCTCTTAACTTCTATTATGTTGCGTCTGTCAAAATACAAAAAGATTGAAGAGAAGGAAAAGTTGTTTCTTGATTAACACATTGCAGGGAAATATGGGAGAACTATTATTTAATTACTGCCTTCGGTGAATAGCTCGTCGCTTTTTAAAAAAGCTCTTAACTTCTACTATGTTGTGTCTGTCAAAATACAAAAAGATTGAAGAGAAGGAAAAGTTGTGTCTTGATTAACACATTGCAGGGAAATATGGAAGAACTATTATTTAATTACTGCCTTCGGTGAATAGCTCGTCGCTTTTTGAAAAAGCTCTTAACTTCTATTATGTTGTGTCTGTCAAAATACAAAAGAATTGAAGAGAAGGAAAAGTTGTGTCTTGATTAACACATTGTAGGGAAATATGGGAGAACTATTATTTAATTACTGCCTTCGGTGAATAGCTCGTCGCTTTTTAAAAAAGCTCTTAACTTCTATTATGTTGTGTCTGTCAAAATACAAAAAGAATTGAAGAGAAGGAAATGTTGTGTCTTGATTAACACATTGCAGGGAAATATGGGAGAAATATTATTTAATTACTGCCTTCGGTGAATAGCTCGTCGCTTTTTGAAAAAGCTCTTAATTTCTATTATGTTGTGTCTGTCAAAATACAAAAATATTGAAGAGAAGGAAAAGTTGTGTCTTGATTAACACATTGTAGGGAAATATGGGAGAACTATTATTTAATTACTGCCTTCGGTGAATAGCTCGTCGCTTTTTGAAAAAGCTCTTAACTTCTATTATGTTGTGTCTGTCAAAATACAAAAAGATTGAAGAGAAGGAAAAGTTGTGTCTTGATTAACACATTGCAGGGAAATATGGGAGAACTATTTTTTAATTACTGCCTTCGGTGAATAGCTCGTCGCTTTTTGAAAAAGCTCTTAACTTCTATTATGTTGTGTCTGTCAAAATACAAAAAGATTGAAGAGAAGGAAAAGTTGTGTCTTGATTAACACATTGCAGGGAAATATGGGAGAACTATTTTTTAATTACTGCCTTCGGTGAATAGCTCGTCGCTTTTTAAAAAAGCTCTTAACTTCTATTATGTTGCGTCTGTCAAAATACAAAAAGATTGAAGAGAAGGAAAATTTGTGTCTTGATTAACACATTGCAGGGAAATATGGGAGAACTATTATTTAATTACTGCCTTCGGTGAATAGCTCGTCGCTTTTTAAAAAAGCTCTTAACTTCTATTATGTTGTGTCTGTCAAAATACAAAAAGATTGAAGAGAAGGAAATGTTGTGTCTTGATTAACACATTGCAGGGAAATATGGGAGAACTATTATTTAATTACTGCCTTCGGTGAATAGCTCGTCGCTTTTTGAAAAAGCTCTTAATTTCTATTATGTTGTGTCTGTCAAAATACAAAAAGATTGAAGAGAAGGAAAAGTTGTGTCTTGATTAACACATTGTAGGGAAATATGGGAGAACTATTATTTAATTACTGCCTTCGGTGAATAGCTCGTCGCTTTTTGAAAAAGCTCTTAACTTCTATTATGTTGTGTCCGTCAAAATACAAAAAGATTGAAGAGAAGGAAAAGTCTGTTCTTGATTAACACATTGCAGGGAAATATGGAAGAACTGTTATTTAATTACTGCCTTCGGTGAATAGCTCGTCGCTATTTGAAAAAGCTCTTAACTTCTATTATGTTGTGTCTGTCAAAATACAAAAAGATTGAAGAGAAGGAAAAGTTGTGTCTTGATTAACACATTGTAGGGAAATATGGGAGAACTATTATTTAATTACTGCCTTCGGTGAATAGCTCGTCGCTTTTTAAAAAGCTCTTAACTTCTATTATGTTGTGTCTGTCAAAATACAAAAAGTTTGAAGAGAAGGAAAAGTTGTGTCTTGATTAACACATTGCAGGGAAATATGGAAGAACTATTATTTAATTACTGCCTTCGGTGAATAGCTCGTCGCTTTTTGAAAAAGCTCTTAACTTCTATTATGTTGTGTCTGTCAAAATACAAAAGAATTGAAGAGAAGGAAAAGTTGTGTCTTGATTAACACATTGTAGGGAAATATGGGAGAACTATTATTTAATTACTGCCTTCGGTGAATAGCTCGTCGCTTTTTAAAAAAGCTCTTAACTTCTATTATGTTGTGTCTGTCAAAATACAAAAAGATTGAAGAGAAGGAAATGTTGTGTCTTGATTAACACATTGCAGGGAAATATGGGAGAACTATTATTTAATTACTGCCTTCGGTGAATAGCTCGTCGCTTTTTGAAAAAGCTCTTAATTTCTATTATGTTGTGTCTGTCAAAATACAAAAATATTGAAGAGAAGGAAAAGTTGTGTCTTGATTAACACATTGTAGGGAAATATGGAAGAACTATTATTTAATTACTGCCTTCGGTGAATAGCTCGTCGCTTTTTGAAAAAGCTCTTAACTTCTATTATGTTGTGTCTGTCAAAATACAAAAGAATTGAAGAGATGGAAAAGTTGTGTCTTGATTAACACATTGTAGGGAAATATGGGAGAACTATTATTTAATTACTGCCTTCGGTGAATAGCTCGTCGCTTTTTAAAAAAGCTCTTAACTTCTATTATGTTGTGTCTGTCAAAATACAAAAAGATTGAAGAGAAGGAAAATTTGTGTCTTGATTAACACATTGCAGGGAAATATAAGGAGAACTATTATTTAATTACTGCCTTCGGTGAATAGCTCGTCGCTTTTTAAAAAAGCTCTTAACTTCTATTATGTTGCGTCTGTCAAAATACAAAAAGATTGAAGAGAAGGAAAAGTTGTGTCTTGATTAACACATTGCAGGGAAATATGGGGGAACTATTATTTAATTACTGCCGTCGGTGAATAGCTCGTCGCTTTTTGAAAAAGCTCTTAACTTCTATTATGTTGTGTCTGTCAAAATACAAAAGAATTGAAGAGAAGGAAAAGTTATGTCTTGATTAACACATTGTAGGGAAATATGGGAGAACTATTATTTAATTACTGCCTTCGGTGAATAGCTCGTCCCTTTTTAAAAATGCTCTTAACTTCTATTATGTTGTGTCTTTCAAAATACAAAAAGATTGAAGAGAAGGAAAAGTTGTGTCTTGATTAACACATTGTAGGGAAATATGAGAGAACTATTATTTAATTACTGCCTTCGGTGAATAGCTCGTCGCTTTTTAAAAAAGCTCTTAACTTCTATTATATTGTGTCTGTCAAAATACAAAAAGATTGAAGAGAAGGAAAAGTTGTGTCTTGATTAACACATTGCAGGGAAATATGGAAGAACTATTATTTAATTACTGCCTTCGGTGAATAGCTCGACGCTTTTTGAAAAAGCTCTTAACTTCTATTATGTTGTGTCTGTCAAAATACAAAAAGACTGAAGAGAAGGAAAAGTTGTGTCTTGATTAACACATTGCAGGGAAATATGGGAGAACTATTTTTTAATTACTGCCTTCGGTGAATAGCTCGGCGCTTTTTAAAAAAGCTCTTAACTTCTATTATGTTGCGTCTGTCAAAATACAAAAAGATTGAAGAGAAGGAAAATTTGTGTCTTGATTAACACATTGCAGGGAAATATGGGAGAACTATTATTTAATTACTGCCTTCGGTGAATAGCTCGTCGCTTTTTGAAAAAGCTCTTAACTTCTATTATGTTGTGTCTGTCAAAATACAAAAAGATTGAAGAGAAGGAAAAGTCTGTTCTTGATTAACACATTGTAGGGAAATATGGGAGAACTATTATTTAATTACTGCCTTCAGTGAATAGCTTGTCGCTTTTTGAAAAAGCTCTTAACTTCTATTATGTTGTGTCTGTCAAAATACAAAAAGAGTGAAGAGAAGGAAAAGTTGTGTCTTGATTAACACATTGTAGGGAAATATGGGAGAACTATTATTTAATTACTGCCTTCGGTGAATAGCTCGTCGCTTTTTGAAAAAGCTCTTAACTTCTATTATGTTGTGTCTGTCAAAATACAAAAAGATTGAAGAGAAGGAAAAGTTGTGTCATGATTAACACATTGCAGGGAAATATGGGAGAACTATTATTTAATTACTGCCTTCGGTGAATAGCTCGTCGCTTTTTGAAAAAGCTCTTAACTTCTATTATGTTGTGTCTGTCAAAATACAAAAAGATTGAAGAGAAGGAAAATTTGTGTCTTGATTAACACATTGCAGGGAAATATAAGGAGAACTATTATTTAATTACTGCCTTCGGTGAATAGCTCGTCGCTTTTTAAAAAAGCTCTTAACTTCTATTATGTTGCGTCTGTCAAAATACAAAAAGATTGAAGAGAAGGAAAAGTTGTGTCTTGATTAACACATTGTAGGGAAATATGAGAGAACTATTATTTAATTACTGCCTTCGGTGAATAGCTCGTCGCTTTTTAAAAAAGCTCTTAACTTCTATTATATTGTGTCTGTCAAAATACAAAAAGATTGAAGAGAAGGAAAAGTTGTGTCTTGATTAACACATTGCAGGGAAATATGGAAGAACTATTATTTAATTACTGCCTTCGGTGAATAGCTCGTCGCTTTTTGAAAAAGCTCTTAACTTCTATTATGTTGTGTCTGTCAAAATACAAAAAGATTGAAGAGAAGGAAAAGTTGTGTCTTGATTAACACATTGTAGGGAAATATGGGAGAACTATTATTTAATTACTGCCTTCGGTGAATAGCTCGTCGCTTTTAAAAAAAGCTCTTAACTTCTATAATGTTGTGTCTGTCAAAATACAAAAAGATTGAAGAGAAGGAAAAGTTGTGTCTTGATTAACACATTGCAGGGAAATATGGGAGAAGTATTATTTAATTACTGCCTTCGGTGAATAGCTCGTCGCTTTTTGAAAAAGCTCTTAACTTCTATTATGTTGTGTCTGTCAAAATACAAAAAGATTGAAGAGAAGGAAAAGTTGTGTCTTGATTATCACATTGTAGGGATATATGGGAGAACTATTATTTAATTACTGCCTTCGGTGAATAGCTCGTCGCTTTTTAAAAAAGCTCTTAACTTCTATTATGTTGTGTCTGTCAAAATACAAAAAGATTGAAGAGAAGGAAATGTTGTGTCTTGATTAACACATTGCAGGGAAATATGGGAGAACTATTATTTAATTACTGCCTTCGGTGAATAGCTCGTCGCTTTTTGAAAAAGCTCTTAATTTCTATTATGTTGTGTCTGTCAAAATACAAAAAGATTGAAGAGAAGGAAAAGTTGTGTCTTGATTAACACATTGTAGGGAAATATGGGAGAACTATTATTTAATTACTGCCTTCGGTGAATAGCTCGTCGCTTTTTGAAAAAGCTCTTAACTTCTATTATGTTGTGTCTGTCAAAATACAAAAAGATTGAAGAGAAGGAAAAGTTGTGTCTTGATTAACACATTGCAGGGAAATATGGAAGAACTATTTTTTAATTACTGCCTTCGGTGAATAGCTCGTCGCTTTTTAAAAAAGCTCTTAACTTCTATTATGTTGCGTCTGTCAAAATACAAAAAGATTGAAGAGAAGGAAAATTTGTGTCTTGATTAACACATTGCAGGGAAATATGGGAGAACTATTATTTAATTACTGCCTTCGGTGAATAGCTCGTCGCTTTTTGAAAAAGCTCTTAACTTCTATTATGTTGTGTCTGTCAAAATACAAAAAGATTGAAGAGAAGGAAAAGTCTGTTCTTGATTAACACATTGTAGGGAAATATGGGAGAACTATTATTTAATTACTGCCTTCAGTGAATAGCTTGTCGCTTTTTGAAAAAGCTCTTAACTTCTATTATGTTGTGTCTGTCAAAATACAAAAAGAGTGAAGAGAAGGAAAAGTTGTGTCTTGATTAACACATTGTAGGGAAATATGGGAGAACTATTATTTAATTACTGCCTTCGGTGAATAGCTCGTCGCTTTTTGAAAAAGCTCTTAACTTCTATTATGTTGTGTCTGTCAAAATACAAAAAGATTGAAGAGAAGGAAAAGTTGTGTCATGATTAACACATTGCAGGGAAATATGGGAGAACTATTATTTAATTACTGCCTTCGGTGAATAGCTCGTCGCTTTTTGAAAAAGCTCTTAACTTCTATTATGTTGTGTCTGTCAAAATACAAAAAGATTGAAGAGAAGGAAAATTTGTGTCTTGATTAACACATTGCAGGGAAATATAAGGAGAACTATTATTTAATTACTGCCTTCGGTGAATAGCTCGTCGCTTTTTAAAAAAGCTCTTAACTTCTATTATGTTGCGTCTGTCAAAATACAAAAAGATTGAAGAGAAGGAAAAGTTGTGTCTTGATTAACACATTGCAGGGAAATATGGGGGAACTATTATTTAATTACTGCCGTCGGTGAATAGCTCGTCGCTTTTTGAAAAAGCTCTTAACTTCTATTATGTTGTGTCTGTCAAAATACAAAAGAATTGAAGAGAAGGAAAAGTTATGTCTTGATTAACACATTGTAGGGAAATATGGGAGAACTATTATTTAATTACTGCCTTCGGTGAATAGCTCGTCGCTTTTTAAAAATGCTCTTAACTTCTATTATGTTGTGTCTGTCAAAATACAAAAAGATTGAAGAGAAGGAAAAGTTGTGTCTTGATTAACACATTGTAGGGAAATATGAGAGAACTATTATTTAATTACTGCCTTCGGTGAATAGCTCGTCGCTTTTTAAAAAAGCTCTTAACTTCTATTATATTGTGTCTGTCAAAATACAAAAAGATTGAAGAGAAGGAAAAGTTGTGTCTTGATTAACACATTGCAGGGAAATATGGAAGAACTATTATTTAATTACTGCCTTCGGTGAATAGCTCGACGCTTTTTGAAAAAGCTCTTAACTTCTATTATGTTGTGTCTGTCAAAATACAAAAAGACTGAAGAGAAGGAAAAGTTGTGTCTTGATTAACACATTGTAGGGAAATATGGGAGAACTATTATTTAATTACTGCCTTCGGTGAATAGCTCGTCGCTTTTTAAAAAAGCTCTTAACTTCTATAATGTTGTGTCTGTCAAAATACAAAAAGATTGAAGAGAAGGAAAAGTTGTGTCTTGATTAACACATTGCAGGGAAATATGGGAGAACTATTATTTAATTACTGCCTTCGGTGAATAGCTCGTCGCTTTTTGAAAAAGCTCTTAACTTCTATTATGTTGTGTCTGTCAAAATACAAAAAGATTGAAGAGAAGGAAAAGTTGTGTCTTGATTAACACATTGTAGGGATATATGGGAGAACTATTATTTAATTACTGCCTTCGGTGAATAGCTCGTCGCTTTTTGAAAAAGCTCTTAACTTCTATTATGTTGTGTCTGTCAAAATACAAAAAGATTGAAGAGAAGGAAAAGTTGTGTCTTGATTAACACATTTTAGGGATATATGGGAGAACTATTATTTAATTACTGCCTTCGGTGAATAGCTCGTCGCTTTTTAAAAAAGCTCTTAACTTCTATTATGTTGTGTCTGTCAAAATACAAAAAGATTGAAGAGAAGGAAATGTTGTGTCTTGATTAACACATTGCAGGGAAATATGGGAGAACTATTATTTAATTACTGCCTTCGGTGAATAGCTCGTCGCTTTTTGAAAAAGCTCTTAATTTCTATTATGTTGTGTCTGTCAAAATACAAAAAGATTGAAGAGAAGGAAAAGTTGTGTCTTGATTAACACATTGTAGGGAAATATGGGAGAACTAATTTTTAATTACTGCCTTCGGTGAATAGCTCGTCGCTTTTTGAAAAAGCTCTTAACTTCTATTATGTTGTGTCTGTCAAAATACAAAAAGATTGAAGAGAAGGAAAAGTTGTGTCTTGATTAACACATTGCAGGGAAATATGGGAGAACTATTTTTTAATTACTGCCTTCGGTGAATAGCTCGTCGCTTTTTAAAAAAGCTCTTAACTTCTATTATGTTGCGTCTGTCAAAATACAAAAAGATTGAAGAGAAGGAAAATTTGTGTCTTGATTAACACATTGCAGGGAAATATGGGAGAACTATTATTTAATTACTGCCTTCGGTGAATAGCTCGTCGCTTTTTGAAAAAGCTCTTAACTTCTATTATGTTGTGTCTGTCAAAATACAAAAAGATTGAAGAGAAGGAAAAGTCTGTTCTTGATTAACACATTGTAGGGAAATATGGGAGAACTATTATTTAATTACTGCCTTCAGTGAATAGCTTGTCGCTTTTTGAAAAAGCTCTTAACTTCTATTATGTTGTGTCTGTCAAAATACAAAAAGAGTGAAGAGAAGGAAAAGTTGTGTCTTGATTAACACATTGTAGGGAAATATGGGAGAACTATTAATTACTGCCTTCGGTGAATAGCTCGTCGCTTTTTGAAAAAGCTCTTAACTTCTATTATGTTGTGTCTGTCAAAATACAAAAAGATTGAAGAGAAGGAAAAGTTGTGTCATGATTAACACATTGCAGGGAAATATGGGAGAACTATTATTTAATTACTGCCTTCGGTGAATAGCTCGTCGCTTTTTGAAAAAGCTCTTAACTTCTATTATGTTGTGTCTGTCAAAATACAAAAAGATTGAAGAGAAGGAAAATTTGTGTCTTGATTAACACATTGCAGGGAAATATAAGGAGAACTATTATTTAATTACTGCCTTCGGTGAATAGCTCGTCGCTTTTTAAAAAAGCTCTTAACTTCTATTATGTTGCGTCTGTCAAAATACAAAAAGATTGAAGAGAAGGAAAAGTTGTGTCTTGATTAACACATTGCAGGGAAATATGGGGGAACTATTATTTAATTACTGCCGTCGGTGAATAGCTCGTCGCTTTTTGAAAAAGCTCTTAACTTCTATTATGTTGTGTCTGTCAAAATACAAAAGAATTGAAGAGAAGGAAAAGTTATGTCTTGATTAACACATTGTAGGGAAATATGGGAGAACTATTATTTAATTACTGCCTTCGGTGAATAGCTCGTCGCTTTTTAAAAATGCTCTTAACTTCTATTATGTTGTGTCTGTCAAAATACAAAAAGATTGAAGAGAAGGAAAAGTTGTGTCTTGATTAACACATTGTAGGGAAATATGAGAGAACTATTATTTAATTACTGCCTTCGGTGAATAGCTCGTCGCTTTTTAAAAAAGCTCTTAACTTCTATTATATTGTGTCTGTCAAAATACAAAAAGATTGAAGAGAAGGAAAAGTTGTGTCTTGATTAACACATTGCAGGGAAATATGGAAGAACTATTATTTAATTACTGCCTTCGGTGAATAGCTCGACGCTTTTTGAAAAAGCTCTTAACTTCTATTATGTTGTGTCTGTCAAAATACAAAAAGACTGAAGAGAAGGAAAAGTTGTGTCTTGATTAACACATTGTAGGGAAATATGGGAGAACTATTATTTAATTACTGCCTTCGGTGAATAGCTCGTCGCTTTTTAAAAAAGCTCTTAACTTCTATAATGTTGTGTCTGTCAAAATACAAAAAGATTGAAGAGAAGGAAAAGTTGTGTCTTGATTAACACATTGCAGGGAAATATGGGAGAACTATTATTTAATTACTGCCTTCGGTGAATAGCTCGTCGCTTTTTGAAAAAGCTCTTAACTTCTATTATGTTGTGTCTGTCAAAATACAAAAAGATTGAAGAGAAGGAAAAGTTGTGTCTTGATTAACACATTGTAGGGATATATGGGAGAACTATTATTTAATTACTGCCTTCGGTGAATAGCTCGTCGCTTTTTGAAAAAGCTCTTAACTTCTATTATGTTGTGTCTGTCAAAATACAAAAAGATTGAAGAGAAGGAAAAGTTGTGTCTTGATTAACACATTTTAGGGATATATGGGAGAACTATTATTTAATTACTGCCTTCGGTGAATAGCTCGTCGCTTTTTAAAAAAGCTCTTAACTTCTATTATGTTGTGTCTGTCAAAATACAAAAAGATTGAAGAGAAGGAAATGTTGTGTCTTGATTAACACATTGCAGGGAAATATGGGAGAACTATTATTTAATTACTGCCTTCGGTGAATAGCTCGTCGCTTTTTGAAAAAGCTCTTAATTTCTATTATGTTGTGTCTGTCAAAATACAAAAAGATTGAAGAGAAGGAAAAGTTGTGTCTTGATTAACACATTGTAGGGAAATATGGGAGAACTAATTTTTAATTACTGCCTTCGGTGAATAGCTCGTCGCTTTTTGAAAAAGCTCTTAACTTCTATTATGTTGTGTCTGTCAAAATACAAAAAGATTGAAGAGAAGGAAAAGTTGTGTCTTGATTAACACATTGCAGGGAAATATGGGAGAACTATTTTTTAATTACTGCCTTCGGTGAATAGCTCGTCGCTTTTTAAAAAAGCTCTTAACTTCTATTATGTTGCGTCTGTCAAAATACAAAAAGATTGAAGAGAAGGAAAATTTGTGTCTTGATTAACACATTGCAGGGAAATATGGGAGAACTATTATTTAATTACTGCCTTCGGTGAATAGCTCGTCGCTTTTTGAAAAAGCTCTTAACTTCTATTATGTTGTGTCCGTCAAAATACAAAAAGATTGAAGAGAAGGAAAAGTCTGTTCTTGATTAACACATTGTAGGGAAATATGGGAGAACTATTATTTAATTACTGCCTTCGGTGAATAGCTCGTCGCTTTTTGAAAAAGCTCTTAACTTCTATTATGTTGTGTCTGTCAAAATACAAAAAGATTGAAGAGAAGGAAAAGTTGTGTCTTGATTAACACATTGCAGGGAAATATGGGAGAACTATTTTTTAATTACTGCCTTCGGTGAATAGCTCGTCGCTTTTTAAAAAAGCTCTTAACTTCTATTATGTTGCGTCTGTCAAAATACAAAAAGATTGAAGAGAAGGAAAATTTGTGTCTTGATTAACACATTGCAGGGAAATATGGGAGAACTATTATTTAATTACTGCCTTCGGTGAATAGCTCGTCGCTTTTTGAAAAAGCTCTTAACTTCTATTATGTTGTGTCCGTCAAAATACAAAAAGATTGAAGAGAAGGAAAAGTCTGTTCTTGATTAACACATTGTAGGGAAATATGGGAGAACTATTATTTAATTACTGCCTTCGGTGAATAGCTTGTCGCTTTTTGAAAAAGCTCTTAACTTCTATTATGTTGTGTCTGTCAAAATACAAAAAGAGTGAAGAGAAGGAAAAGTTGTGTCTTGATTAACACATTGTAGGGAAATATGGGAGAACTATTATTTAATTACTGCCTTCGGTGAATAGCTCGTCGCTTTTTGAAAAAGCTCTTAACTTCTATTATGTTGTGTCTGTCAAAATACAAAAAGATTGAAGAGAAGGAAAAGTTGTGTCATGATTAACACATTGCAGGGAAATATGGGAGAACTATTATTTAATTACTGCCTTCGGTGAATAGCTCGTCGCTTTTTTAAAAAGCTCTTAACTTCTATTATGTTGTGTCTGTCAAAATACAAAAAGATTGAAGAGAAGGAAAAGTTGTGTCTTGATTAACACATTGCAGGGGAATATAAGGAGAACTATTATTTAATTACTGCCTTCGGTGAATAGCTCGTCGCTTTTTAAAAAAGCTCTTAACTTCTATTATGTTGCGTCTGTCAAAATACAAAAAGATTGAAGAGAAGGAAAAGTTGTTTCTTGATTAACACATTGCAGGGAAATATGGGAGAACTATTATTTAATTACTGCCTTCGGTGAATAGCTCGTCGCTTTTTAAAAAAGCTCTTAACTTCTACTATGTTGTGTCTGTCAAAATACAAAAAGATTGAAGAGAAGGAAAAGTTGTGTCTTGATTAACACATTGTAGGGAAATATGGGAGAACTATTAGTTAATTACTGCCTTCGGTGAATAGCTCGTCGCTTTTTAAAAAAGCTCTTAACTTCTATTATGTCGTGTCTGTCAAAATACAAAAAGATTGAAGAGAAGGAAAATTTGTGTCTTGATTAACACATTGCAGGGAAATATGGAAGAACTGTTATTTAATTACTGCCTTCGGTGAATAGCTCGTCGCTATTTGAAAAAGCTCTTAACTTCTATTATGTTGTGTCTGTCAAAATACAAAAAGATTGAAGAGAAGGAAAAGTTGTGTCTTGATTAACACATTGTAGGGAAATATGGGAGAACTATTATTTAATTACTGCCTGCGGTGAATAGCTCGTCGCTTTTTAAAAAGCTCTTAACTTCTATTATGTTGTGTCTGTCAAAATACAAAAAGATTGAAGAGAAGGAAAAGTTGTGTCTTGATTAACACATTGCAGGGAAATATGGAAGAACTATTATTTAATTACTGCCTTCGGTGAATAGCTCGTCGCTTTTTGAAAAAGCTCTTAACTTCTATTATGTTGTGTCTGTCAAAATACAAAAGAATTGAAGAGAAGGAAAAGTTGTGTCTTGATTAACACATTGTAGGGAAATATGGGAGAACTATTATTTAATTACTGCCTTCGGTGAATAGCTCGTCGCTTTTTAAAAAAGCTCTTAACTTCTATTATGTTGTGTCTGTCAAAATACAAAAAGAATTGAAGAGAAGGAAATGTTGTGTCTTGATTAACACATTGCAGGGAAATATGGGAGAAATATTATTTAATTACTGCCTTCGGTGAATAGCTCGTCGCTTTTTGAAAAAGCTCTTAATTTCTATTATGTTGTGTCTGTCAAAATACAAAAATATTGAAGAGAAGGAAAAGTTGTGTCTTGATTAACACATTGTAGGGAAATATGGGAGAACTATTATTTAATTACTGCCTTCGGTGAATAGCTCGTCGCTTTTTGAAAAAGCTCTTAACTTCTATTATGTTGTGTCTGTCAAAATACAAAAAGATTGAAGAGAAGGAAAAGTTGTGTCTTGATTAACACATTGCAGGGAAATATGGGAGAACTATTTTTTAATTACTGCCTTCGGTGAATAGCTCGTCGCTTTTTGAAAAAGCTCTTAACTTCTATTATGTTGTGTCTGTCAAAATACAAAAAGATTGAAGAGAAGGAAAAGTTGTGTCTTGATTAACACATTGCAGGGAAATATGGGAGAACTATTTTTTAATTACTGCCTTCGGTGAATAGCTCGTCGCTTTTTAAAAAAGCTCTTAACTTCTATTATGTTGCGTCTGTCAAAATACAAAAAGATTGAAGAGAAGGAAAATTTGTGTCTTGATTAACACATTGCAGGGAAATATGGGAGAACTATTATTTAATTACTGCCTTCGGTGAATAGCTCGTCGCTTTTTAAAAAAGCTCTTAACTTCTATTATGTTGTGTCTGTCAAAATACAAAAAGATTGAAGAGAAGGAAATGTTGTGTCTTGATTAACACATTGCAGGGAAATATGGGAGAACTATTATTTAATTACTGCCTTCGGTGAATAGCTCGTCGCTTTTTGAAAAAGCTCTTAATTTCTATTATGTTGTGTCTGTCAAAATACAAAAAGATTGAAGAGAAGGAAAAGTTGTGTCTTGATTAACACATTGTAGGGAAATATGGGAGAACTATTATTTAATTACTGCCTTCGGTGAATAGCTCGTCGCTTTTTGAAAAAGCTCTTAACTTCTATTATGTTGTGTCCGTCAAAATACAAAAAGATTGAAGAGAAGGAAAAGTCTGTTCTTGATTAACACATTGCAGGGAAATATGGAAGAACTGTTATTTAATTACTGCCTTCGGTGAATAGCTCGTCGCTATTTGAAAAAGCTCTTAACTTCTATTATGTTGTGTCTGTCAAAATACAAAAAGATTGAAGAGAAGGAAAAGTTGTGTCTTGATTAACACATTGTAGGGAAATATGGGAGAACTATTATTTAATTACTGCCTTCGGTGAATAGCTCGTCGCTTTTTAAAAAGCTCTTAACTTCTATTATGTTGTGTCTGTCAAAATACAAAAAGTTTGAAGAGAAGGAAAAGTTGTGTCTTGATTAACACATTGCAGGGAAATATGGAAGAACTATTATTTAATTACTGCCTTCGGTGAATAGCTCGTCGCTTTTTGAAAAAGCTCTTAACTTCTATTATGTTGTGTCTGTCAAAATACAAAAGAATTGAAGAGAAGGAAAAGTTGTGTCTTGATTAACACATTGTAGGGAAATATGGGAGAACTATTATTTAATTACTGCCTTCGGTGAATAGCTCGTCGCTTTTTAAAAAAGCTCTTAACTTCTATTATGTTGTGTCTGTCAAAATACAAAAAGATTGAAGAGAAGGAAATGTTGTGTCTTGATTAACACATTGCAGGGAAATATGGGAGAACTATTATTTAATTACTGCCTTCGGTGAATAGCTCGTCGCTTTTTGAAAAAGCTCTTAATTTCTATTATGTTGTGTCTGTCAAAATACAAAAATATTGAAGAGAAGGAAAAGTTGTGTCTTGATTAACACATTGTAGGGAAATATGGAAGAACTATTATTTAATTACTGCCTTCGGTGAATAGCTCGTCGCTTTTTGAAAAAGCTCTTAACTTCTATTATGTTGTGTCTGTCAAAATACAAAAGAATTGAAGAGATGGAAAAGTTGTGTCTTGATTAACACATTGTAGGGAAATATGGGAGAACTATTATTTAATTACTGCCTTCGGTGAATAGATCGTCGCTTTTTAAAAAAGCTCTTAACTTCTATTATGTTGTGTCTGTCAAAATACAAAAAGATTGAAGAGAAGGAAATGTTGTGTCTTGATTAACACATTGCAGGGAAATATGGGAGAAATATTATTTAATTACTGCCTTCGGTGAATAGCTCGTCGCTTTTTGAAAAAGCTCTTAATTTCTATTATGTTGTGTCTGTCAAAATACAAAAATATTGAAGAGAAGGAAAAGTTGTGTCTTGATTAACACATTGTAGGGAAATATGGGAGAACTATTATTTAATTACTGCCTTCGGTGAATAGCTCGTCGCTTTTTGAAAAAGCTCTTAACTTCTATTATGTTGTGTCTGTCAAAATACAAAAAGATTGAAGAGAAGGAAAAGTTGTGTCTTGATTAACACATTGCAGGGAAATATGGGAGAACTATTTTTTAATTACTGCCTTCGGTGAATAGCTCGTCGCTTTTTGAAAAAGCTCTTAACTTCTATTATGTTGTGTCTGTCAAAATACAAAAAGATTGAAGAGAAGGAAAAGTTGTGTCTTGATTAACACATTGCAGGGAAATATGGGAGAACTATTTTTTAATTACTGCCTTCGGTGAATAGCTCGTCGCTTTTTAAAAAAGCTCTTAACTTCTATTATGTTGCGTCTGTCAAAATACAAAAAGATTGAAGAGAAGGAAAATTTGTGTCTTGATTAACACATTGCAGGGAAATATGGGAGAACTATTATTTAATTACTGCCTTCGGTGAATAGCTCGTCGCTTTTTAAAAAAGCTCTTAACTTCTATTATGTTGTGTCTGTCAAAATACAAAAAGAATTGAAGAGAAGGAAATGTTGTGTCTTGATTAACACATTGCAGGGAAATATGGGAGAAATATTATTTAATTACTGCCTTCGGTGAATAGCTCGTCGCTTTTTGAAAAAGCTCTTAATTTCTATTATGTTGTGTCTGTCAAAATACAAAAATATTGAAGAGAAGGAAAAGTTGTGTCTTGATTAACACATTGTAGGGAAATATGGGAGAACTATTATTTAATTACTGCCTTCGGTGAATAGCTCGTCGCTTTTTGAAAAAGCTCTTAACTTCTATTATGTTGTGTCTGTCAAAATACAAAAAGATTGAAGAGAAGGAAAAGTTGTGTCTTGATTAACACATTGCAGGGAAATATGGGAGAACTATTTTTTAATTACTGCCTTCGGTGAATAGCTCGTCGCTTTTTGAAAAAGCTCTTAACTTCTATTATGTTGTGTCTGTCAAAATACAAAAAGATTGAAGAGAAGGAAAAGTTGTGTCTTGATTAACACATTGCAGGGAAATATGGGAGAACTATTTTTTAATTACTGCCTTCGGTGAATAGCTCGTCGCTTTTTAAAAAAGCTCTTAACTTCTATTATGTTGCGTCTGTCAAAATACAAAAAGATTGAAGAGAAGGAAAATTTGTGTCTTGATTAACACATTGCAGGGAAATATGGGAGAACTATTATTTAATTACTGCCTTCGGTGAATAGCTCGTCGCTTTTTAAAAAAGCTCTTAACTTCTATTATGTTGTGTCTGTCAAAATACAAAAAGATTGAAGAGAAGGAAATGTTGTGTCTTGATTAACACATTGCAGGGAAATATGGGAGAACTATTATTTAATTACTGCCTTCGGTGAATAGCTCGTCGCTTTTTGAAAAAGCTCTTAATTTCTATTATGTTGTGTCTGTCAAAATACAAAAAGATTGAAGAGAAGGAAAAGTTGTGTCTTGATTAACACATTGTAGGGAAATATGGGAGAACTATTATTTAATTACTGCCTTCGGTGAATAGCTCGTCGCTTTTTGAAAAAGCTCTTAACTTCTATTATGTTGTGTCCGTCAAAATACAAAAAGATTGAAGAGAAGGAAAAGTCTGTTCTTGATTAACACATTGCAGGGAAATATGGAAGAACTGTTATTTAATTACTGCCTTCGGTGAATAGCTCGTCGCTATTTGAAAAAGCTCTTAACTTCTATTATGTTGTGTCTGTCAAAATACAAAAAGATTGAAGAGAAGGAAAAGTTGTGTCTTGATTAACACATTGTAGGGAAATATGGGAGAACTATTATTTAATTACTGCCTTCGGTGAATAGCTCGTCGCTTTTTAAAAAGCTCTTAACTTCTATTATGTTGTGTCTGTCAAAATACAAAAAGTTTGAAGAGAAGGAAAAGTTGTGTCTTGATTAACACATTGCAGGGAAATATGGAAGAACTATTATTTAATTACTGCCTTCGGTGAATAGCTCGTCGCTTTTTGAAAAAGCTCTTAACTTCTATTATGTTGTGTCTGTCAAAATACAAAAGAATTGAAGAGAAGGAAAAGTTGTGTCTTGATTAACACATTGTAGGGAAATATGGGAGAACTATTATTTAATTACTGCCTTCGGTGAATAGCTCGTCGCTTTTTAAAAAAGCTCATAACTTCTATTATGTTGTGTCTGTCAAAATACAAAAAGATTGAAGAGAAGGAAATGTTGTGTCTTGATTAACACATTGCAGGGAAATATGGGAGAACTATTATTTAATTACTGCCTTCGGTGAATAGCTCGTCGCTTTTTGAAAAAGCTCTTAATTTCTATTATGTTGTGTCTGTCAAAATACAAAAATATTGAAGAGAAGGAAAAGTTGTGTCTTGATTAACACATTGTAGGGAAATATGGAAGAACTATTATTTAATTACTGCCTTCGGTGAATAGCTCGTCGCTTTTTGAAAAAGCTCTTAACTTCTATTATGTTGTGTCTGTCAAAATACAAAAGAATTGAAGAGATGGAAAAGTTGTGTCTTGATTAACACATTGTAGGGAAATATGGGAGAACTATTATTTAATTACTGCCTTCGGTGAATAGCTCGTCGCTTTTTAAAAAAGCTCTTAACTTCTATTATGTTGTGTCTGTCAAAATACAAAAAGATTGAAGAGAAGGAAATGTTGTGTCTTGATTAACACATTGCAGGGAAATATGGGAGAAATATTATTTAATTACTGCCTTCGGTGAATAGCTCGTCGCTTTTTGAAAAAGCTCTTAATTTCTATTATGTTGTGTCTGTCAAAATACAAAAATATTGAAGAGAAGGAAAAGTTGTGTCTTGATTAACACATTGTAGGGAAATATGGGAGAACTATTATTTAATTACTGCCTTCGGTGAATAGCTCGTCGCTTTTTGAAAAAGCTCTTAACTTCTATTATGTTGTGTCTGTCAAAATACAAAAAGATTGAAGAGAAGGAAAAGTTGTGTCTTGATTAACACATTGCAGGGAAATATGGGAGAACTATTTTTTAATTACTGCCTTCGGTGAATAGCTCGTCGCTTTTTAAAAAAGCTCTTAACTTCTATTATGTTGCGTCTGTCAAAATACAAAAAGATTGAAGAGAAGGAAAATTTGTGTCTTGATAAACACATTGTAGGGATATATGGGAGAACTATTATTTAATTACTGCCTTCGGTGAATAGCTCGTCGCTTTTTAAAAAAGCTCTTAACTTCTATTATATTGTGTCTGTCAAAATACAAAAAGATTGAAGAGAAGGAAAAGTTGTGTCTTGATTAACACATTGCAGGGAAATATGGAAGAACTATTATTTAATTACTGCCTTCGGTGAATAGCTCGACGCTTTTTGAAAAAGCTCTTAACTTCTATTATGTTGTGTCTGTCAAAATACAAAAAGACTGAAGAGAAGGAAAAGTTGTGTCTTGATTAACACATTGTAGGGAAATATGGGAGAACTATTATTTAATTACTGCCTTCGGTGAATAGCTCGTCGCTTTTTAAAAAAGCTCTTAACTTCTATAATGTTGTGTCTGTCAAAATACAAAAAGATTGAAGAGAAGGAAAAGTTGTGTCTTGATTAACACATTGCAGGGAAATATGGGAGAACTATTATTTAATTACTGCCTTCGGTGAATAGCTCGTCGCTTTTTGAAAAAGCTCTTAACTTCTATTATGTTGTGTCTGTCAAAATACAAAAAGATTGAAGAGAAGGAAAAGTTGTGTCTTGATTAACACATTGTAGGGATATATGGGAGAACTATTATTTAATTACTGCCTTCGGTGAATAGCTCGTCGCTTTTTGAAAAAGCTCTTAACTTCTATTATGTTGTGTCTGTCAAAATACAAAAAGATTGAAGAGAAGGAAAAGTTGTGTCTTGATTAACACATTTTAGGGATATATGGGAGAACTATTATTTAATTACTGCCTTCGGTGAATAGCTCGTCGCTTTTTAAAAAAGCTCTTAACTTCTATTATGTTGTGTCTGTCAAAATACAAAAAGATTGAAGAGAAGGAAATGTTGTGTCTTGATTAACACATTGCAGGGAAATATGGGAGAACTATTATTTAATTACTGCCTTCGGTGAATAGCTCGTCGCTTTTTGAAAAAGCTCTTAATTTCTATTATGTTGTGTCTGTCAAAATACAAAAAGATTGAAGAGAAGGAAAAGTTGTGTCTTGATTAACACATTGTAGGGAAATATGGGAGAACTAATTTTTAATTACTGCCTTCGGTGAATAGCTCGTCGCTTTTTGAAAAAGCTCTTAACTTCTATTATGTTGTGTCTGTCAAAATACAAAAAGATTGAAGAGAAGGAAAAGTTGTGTCTTGATTAACACATTGCAGGGAAATATGGGAGAACTATTTTTTAATTACTGCCTTCGGTGAATAGCTCGTCGCTTTTTAAAAAAGCTCTTAACTTCTATTATGTTGCGTCTGTCAAAATACAAAAAGATTGAAGAGAAGGAAAATTTGTGTCTTGATTAACACATTGCAGGGAAATATGGGAGAACTATTATTTAATTACTGCCTTCGGTGAATAGCTCGTCGCTTTTTGAAAAAGCTCTTAACTTCTATTATGTTGTGTCCGTCAAAATACAAAAAGATTGAAGAGAAGGAAAAGTCTGTTCTTGATTAACACATTGTAGGGAAATATGGGAGAACTATTATTTAATTACTGCCTTCGGTGAATAGCTCGTCGCTTTCTGAAAAAGCTCTTAACTTCTATTATGTTGTGTCTGTCAAAATACAAAAAGATTGAAGAGAAGGAAAAGTTGTGTCATGATTAACACATTGCAGGGAAATATGGGAGAACTATTATTTAATTACTGCCTTCGGTGAATAGCTCGTCGCTTTTTTAAAAAGCTCTTAACTTCTATTATGTTGTGTCTGTCAAAATACAAAAAGATTGAAGAGAAGGAAAAGTTGTGTCTTGATTAACACATTGCAGGGGAATATAAGGAGAACTATTATTTAATTACTGCCTTCGGTGAATAGCTCGTCGCTTTTTAAAAAAGCTCTTAACTTCTATTATGTTGCGTCTGTCAAAATACAAAAAGATTGAAGAGAAGGAAAAGTTGTTTCTTGATTAACACATTGCAGGGAAATATGGGAGAACTATTATTTAATTACTGCCTTCGGTGAATAGCTCGTCGCTTTTTAAAAAAGCTCTTAACTTCTACTATGTTGTGTCTGTCAAAATACAAAAAGATTGAAGAGAAGGAAAAGTTGTGTCTTGATTAACACATTGTAGGGAAATATGGGAGAACTATTAGTTAATTACTGCCTTCGGTGAATAGCTCGTCGCTTTTTAAAAAAGCTCTTAACTTCTATTATGTCGTGTCTGTCAAAATACAAAAAGATTGAAGAGAAGGAAAATTTGTGTCTTGATTAACACATTGCAGGGAAATATGGAAGAACTGTTATTTAATTACTGCCTTCGGTGAATAGCTCGTCGCTATTTGAAAAAGCTCTTAACTTCTATTATGTTGTGTCTGTCAAAATACAAAAAGATTGAAGAGAAGGAAAAGTTGTGTCTTGATTAACACATTGTAGGGAAATATGGGAGAACTATTATTTAATTACTGCCTGCGGTGAATAGCTCGTCGCTTTTTAAAAAGCTCTTAACTTCTATTATGTTGTGTCTGTCAAAATACAAAAAGATTGAAGAGAAGGAAAAGTTGTGTCTTGATTAACACATTGCAGGGAAATATGGAAGAACTATTATTTAATTACTGCCTTCGGTGAATAGCTCGTCGCTTTTTGAAAAAGCTCTTAACTTCTATTATGTTGTGTCTGTCAAAATACAAAAGAATTGAAGAGAAGGAAAAGTTGTGTCTTGATTAACACATTGTAGGGAAATATGGGAGAACTATTATTTAATTACTGCCTTCGGTGAATAGCTCGTCGCTTTTTAAAAAAGCTCTTAACTTCTATTATGTTGTGTCTGTCAAAATACAAAAAGATTGAAGAGAAGGAAATGTTGTGTCTTGATTAACACATTGCAGGGAAATATGGGAGAACTATTATTTAATTACTGCCTTCGGTGAATAGCTCGTCGCTTTTTGAAAAAACTCTTAATTTCTATTATGTTGTGTCTGTCAAAATACAAAAATATTGAAGAGAAGGAAAAGTTGTGTCTTGATTAACACATTGTAGGGAAATATGGAAGAACTATTATTTAATTACTGCCTTCGGTGAATAGCTCGTCGCTTTTTGAAAAAGCTCTTAACTTCTATTATGTTGTGTCTGTCAAAATACAAAAGAATTGAAGAGATGGAAAAGTTGTGTCTTGATTAACACATTGTAGGGAAATATGGGAGAACTATTATTTAATTACTGCCTTCGGTGAATAGCTCGTCGCTTTTTAAAAAAGTTCTTAACTTCTATTATGTTGTGTCTGTCAAAATACAAAAAGATTGAAGAGAAGGAAATGTTGTGTCTTGATTAACACATTGCAGGGAAATATGGGAGAAATATTATTTAATTACTGCCTTCGGTGAATAGCTCGTCGCTTTTTGAAAAAGCTCTTAATTTCTATTATGTTGTGTCTGTCAAAATACAAAAATATTGAAGAGAAGGAAAAGTTGTGTCTTGATTAACACATTGTAGGGAAATATGGGAGAACTATTATTTAATTACTGCCTTCGGTGAATAGCTCGTCGCTTTTTGAAAAAGCTCTTAACTTCTATTATGTTGTGTCTGTCAAAATACAAAAAGATTGAAGAGAAGGAAAAGTTGTGTCTTGATTAACACATTGCAGGGAAATATGGGAGAACTATTTTTTAATTACTGCCTTCGGTGAATAGCTCGTCGCTTTTTAAAAAAGCTCTTAACTTCTATTATGTTGCGTCTGTCAAAATACAAAAAGATTGAAGAGAAGGAAAATTTGTGTCTTGATAAACACATTGCAGGGAAATATGGGAGAACTATTATTTAATTACTGCCTTCGGTGAATAGCTCGTCGCTTTTTGAAAAAGCTCTTAACTTCTATTATGTTGTGTCTGTCAAAATACAAAAAGATTGAAGAGAAGAAAAAGTCTGTTCTTGATTAACACATTGTAGGGAAATATGGGAGAACTATTATTTAATTACTGCCTTCGGTGAATAGCTTGTCGCTTTTTGAAAAAGCTCTTAACTTCTATTATGTTGTGTCTGTCAAAATACAAAAAGAGTGAAGAGAAGGAAAAGTTGTGTCTTGATTAACACATTGTAGGGAAATATGGGAGAACTATTATTTAATTACTGCCTTCGGTGAATAGCTCGTCGCTTTTTGAAAAAGCTCTTAACTTCTATTATGTTGTGTCTGTCAAAATACAAAAAGATTGAAGAGAAGGAAAAGTTGTGTCTTGATTAACACATTGCAGGGAAATATGGGAGAACTATTATTTAATTACTGCCTTCGGTGAATAGCTCGTCGCTTTTTGAAAAAGCTCTTAACTTCTATTATGTTGTGTCTGTCAAAATACAAAAAGATTGAAGAGAAGGAAAAGTTGTGTCTTGATTAACACATTGCAGGGAAATATAAGGAGAACTATTATTTAATTACTGCCTTCGGTGAATAGCTCGTCGCTTTTTAAAAAAGCTCTTAACTTCTATTATGTTGCGTCTGTCAAAATACAAAAAGATTGAAGAGAAGGAAAAGTTGTGTCTTGATTAACACATTGCAGGGAAATATGGGAGAACTATTATTTAATTACTGCCTTCGGTGAATAGCTCGTCGCTTTTTGAAAAAGCTCTTAACTTCTATTATGTTGTGTCTGTCAAAATACAAAAGAATTGAAGAGAAGGAAAAGTTATGTCTTGATTAACACATTGTAGGGAAATATGGGAGAACTATTATTTTATTACTGCCTTCGGTGAATAACTCGTCGCTTTTTAAAAATGCTCTTAACTTCTATTATGTTGTGTCTGTCAAAATACAAAAAGATTGAAGAGAAGGAAAAGTTGTGTCTTGATTAACACATTGTAGGGAAATATGAGAGAACTATTATTTAATTACTGCATTCGGTGAATAGCTCGTCGCTTTTTAAAAAAGCTCTTAACTTCTATTATATTGTGTCTGTCCAAATACAAAAAGATTGAAGAGAAGGAAAAGTTGTGTCTTGATTAACACATTGCAGGGAAATATGGAAGAACTATTATTTAATTACTGCCTTCGGTGAATAGCTCGTCGCTTTTTGAAAAAGCTCTTAACTTCTATTATGTTGTGTCTGTCAAAATACAAAAAGATTGAAGAGAAGGAAAAGTTGTGTCTTGATTAACACATTGTAGGGAAATATGGGAGAACTATTATTTAATTACTGCCTTCGGTGAATAGCTCGTCGCTTTTTAAAAAAGCTCTTAACTTCTATAATGTTGTGTCTGTCAAAATACAAAAAGATTGAAGAGAAGGAAAAGTTGTGTCTTGATTAACACATTGCAGGGAAATATGGAAGAACTATTATTTAATTACTGCCTTCGGTGAATAGCTCGTCGCTTTTTGAAAAAGCTCTTAACTTCTATTATGTTGTGTCTGTCAAAATACAAAAAGATTGAAGAGAAGGAAAAGTTGTGTCTTGATTAACACATTGTAGGGAAATATGGGAGAACTATTATTTAATTACTGCCTTCGGTGAATAGCTCGTCGCTTTTTAAAAATGCTCTTAACTTCTATTATGTTGTGTCTGTCAAAATACAAAAAGATTGAAGAGAAGGAAAAGTTGTGTCTTGATTAACACATTCGAGGGAAATATGAGAGAACTATTATTTAATTACTGCCTTCGGTGAATAGCTCGTCGCTTTTTAAAAAAGCTCTTAACTTCTATTATATTGTGTCTGTCAAAATACAAAAAGATTGAAGAGAAGGAAAAGTTGTGTCTTGATTAACACATTGCAGGGGAATATGGAAGAACTATTATTTAATTACTGCCTTCGGTGAATAGCTCGTCGCTTTTTGAAAAAGCTCTTAACTTCTATTATGTTGTGTCTGTCAAAATACAAAAAGATTGAAGAGAAGGAAAAGTTGTGTCTTGATTAACACATTGCAGGGAAATATGGGAGAACTATTATTTAATTACTGCCTTCGGTGAATAGCTCGTCGCTTTTTGAAAAAGCTCTTAACTTCTATTATGTTGTGTCTGTCAAAATACAAAAAGATTGAAGAGAAGGAAAAGTTGTGTCTTGATTAACACATTGTAGGGATATATGGGAGAACTATTATTTAATTACTGCCTTCGGTGAATAGCTCGTCGCTTTTTAAAAAAGCTCTTAACTTCTATTATGTTGTGTCTGTTAATATACAAAAAGATTGAAGAGAAGGAAATGTTGTGTCTTGATTAACACATTGCAGGGAAATATGGGAGAACTATTATTTAATTACTGCCTTCGGTGAATAGCTCGTCGCTTTTTGAAAAAGCTCTTAATTTCTATTATGTTGTGTCTGTCAAAATACAAAAAGATTGAAGAGAAGGAAAAGTTGTGTCTTGATTAACACATTGTAGGGAAATATGGGAGAACTATTATTTAATTACTGCCTTCGGTGAATAGCTCGTCGCTTTTTGAAAAAGCTCTTAACTTCTATTATGTTGTGTCTGTCAAAATACAAAAAGATTGAAGAGAAGGAAAAGTTGTGTCTTGATTAACACATTGCAGGGAAATATGGGAGAACTATTTTTTAATTACTGCCTTCGGTGAATAGCTCGTCGCTTTTTAAAAAAGCTCTTAACTTCTATTATGTTGCGTCTGTCAAAATACAAAAAGATTGAAGAGAAGGAAAAGTTGTGTCTTGATTAACACATTGCAGGGAAATATGGGAGAACTATTATTTAATTACTGCCTTCGGTGAATAGCTCGTCGCTTTTTGAAAAAGCTCTTAACTTCTATTATGTTGTGTCTGTCAAAATACAAAAGAATTGAAGAGAAGGAAAAGTTATGTCTTGATTAACACATTGTAGGGAAATATGGGAGAACTATTATTTAATTACTGCCTTCGGTGAATAGCTCGTCGCTTTTTAAAAATGCTCTTAACTTCTATTATGTTGTGTCTGTCAAAATACAAAAAGATTGAAGAGAAGGAAAAGTTGTGTCTTGATTAACACATTGTAGGGAAATATGAGAGAACTATTATTTAATTACTGCCTTCGGTGAATAGCTCGTAGCTTTTTAAAAAAGCTCTTAACTTCTATTATATTGTGTCTGTCAAAATACAAAAAGATTGAAGAGAAGGAAAAGTTGTGTCTTGATTAACACATTGCAGGGAAATATGGAAGAACTATTATTTAATTACTGCCTTCGGTGAATAGCTCGTCGCTTTTTGAAAAAGCTCTTAACTTCTATTATGTTGTGTCTGTCAAAATACAAAAAGATTGAAGAGAAGGAAAAGTTGTGTCTTGATTAACACATTGTAGGGAAATATGGGAGAACTATTATTTAATTACTGCCTTCGGTGAATAGCTCGTCGCTTTTAAAAAAAGCTCTTAACTTCTATAATGTTGTGTCTGTCAAAATACAAAAAGATTGAAGAGAAGGAAAAGTTGTGTCTTGATTAACACATTGCAGGGAAATATGGGAGAAGTATTATTTAATTACTGCCTTCGGTGAATAGCTCGTCGCTTTTTGAAAAAGCTCTTAACTTCTATTATGTTGTGTCTGTCAAAATACAAAAAGATTGAAGAGAAGGAAAAGTTGTGTCTTGATTAACACATTGTAGGGATATATGGGAGAACTATTATTTAATTACTGCCTTCGGTGAATAGCTCGTCGCTTTTTAAAAAAGCTCTTAACTTCTATTATGTTGTGTCTGTCAAAATACAAAAAGATTGAAGAGAAGGAAATGTTGTGTCTTGATTAACACATTGCAGGGAAATATGGGAGAACTATTATTTAATTACTGCCTTCGGTGAATAGCTCGTCGCTTTTTGAAAAAGCTCTTAATTTCTATTATGTTGTGTCTGTCAAAATACAAAAAGATTGAAGAGAAGGAAAAGTTGTGTCTTGATTAACACATTGTAGGGAAATATGGGAGAACTATTATTTAATTACTGCCTTCGGTGAATAGCTCGTCGCTTTTTGAAAAAGCTCTTAACTTCTATTATGTTGTGTCTGTCAAAATACAAAAAGATTGAAGAGAAGGAAAAGTTGTGTCTTGATTAACACATTGCAGGGAAATATGGGAGAACTATTTTTTAATTACTGCCTTCGGTGAATAGCTCGTCGCTTTTTAAAAAAGCTCTTAACTTCTATTATGTTGCGTCTGTCAAATTACAAAAAGATTGAAGAGAAGGAAAATTTGTGTCTTGATTAACACATTGCAGGGAAATATGGGAGAACTATTATTTAATTACTGCCTTCGGTGAATAGCTCGTCGCTTTTTAAAAATGCTCTTAACTTCTATTATGTTGTGTCTGTCAAAATACAAAAAGATTGAAGAGAAGGAAAAGTTGTGTCTTGATTAACACATTGTAGGGAAATATGAGAGAACTATTATTTAATTACTGCCTTCGGTGAATAGCTCGTCGCTTTTTAAAAAAGCTCTTAACTTCTATTATATTGTGTCTGTCAAAATACAAAAAGATTGAAGAGAAGGAAAAGTTGTGTCTTGATTAACACATTGCAGGGGAATATGGAAGAACTATTATTTAATTACTGCCTTCGGTGAATAGCTCGTCGCTTTTTGAAAAAGCTCTTAACTTCTATTATGTTGTGTCTGTCAAAATACAAAAAGATTGAAGAGAAGGAAAAGTTGTGTCTTGATTAACACATTGCAGGGAAATATGGGAGAACTATTATTTAATTACTGCCTTCGGTGAATAGCTCGTCGCTTTTTGAAAAAGCTCTTAACTTCTATTATGTTGTGTCTGTCAAAATACAAAAAGATTGAAGAGAAGGAAAAGTTGTGTCTTGATTAACACATTGTAGGGAAATATGGGAGAACTATTATTTAATTACTGCCTTCGGTGAATAGCTCGTCGCTTTTTGAAAAAGCTCTTAACTTCTATTATGTTGTGTCTGTCAAAATACAAAAAGATTGAAGAGAAGGAAAAGTTGTGTCTTGATTAACACATTGCAGGGAAATATGGGAGAACTATTTTTTAATTACTGCCTTCGGTGAATAGCTCGTCGCTTTTTAAAAAAGCTCTTAACTTCTATTATGTTGCGTCTGTCAAAATACAAAAAGATTGAAGAGAAGGAAAAGTTGTGTCTTGATTAACACATTGCAGGGAAATATGGGAGAACTATTATTTAATTACTGCCTTCGGTGAATAGCTCGTCGCTTTTTGAAAAAGCTCTTAACTTCTATTATGTTGTGTCTGTCAAAATACAAAAGAATTGAAGAGAAGGAAAAGTTATGTCTTGATTAACACATTGTAGGGAAATATGGGAGAACTATTATTTAATTACTGCCTTCGGTGAATAGCTCGTCGCTTTTTAAAAATGCTCTTAACTTCTATTATGTTGTGTCTGTCAAAATACAAAAAGATTGAAGAGAAGGAAAAGTTGTGTCTTGATTAACACATTGTAGGGAAATATGAGAGAACTATTATTTAATTACTGCCTTCGGTGAATAGCTCGTCGCTTTTTAAAAAAGCTCTTAACTTCTATTATATTGTGTCTGTCAAAATACAAAAAGATTGAAGAGAAGGAAAAGTTGTGTCTTGATTAACACATTGCAGGGAAATATGGAAGAACTATTATTTAATTACTGCCTTCGGTGAATAGCTCGTCGCTTTTTGAAAAAGCTCTTAACTTCTATTATGTTGTGTCTGTCAAAATACAAAAAGATTGAAGAGAAGGAAAAGTTATGTCTTGATTAACACATTGTAGGGAAATATGGGAGAACTATTATTTAATTACTGCCTTCGGTGAATAGCTCGTCGCTTTTTAAAAATGCTCTTAACTTCTATTATGTTGTGTCTGTCAAAATACAAAAAGATTGAAGAGAAGGAAAAGTTGTGTCTTGATTAACACATTGTAGGGAAATATGAGAGAACTATTATTTAATTACTGCCTTCGGTGAATAGCTCGTCGCTTTTTAAAAAAGCTCTTAACTTCTATTATATTGTGTCTGTCAAAATACAAAAAGATTGAAGAGAAGGAAAAGTTGTGTCTTGATTAACACATTGCAGGGAAATATGGAAGAACTATTATTTAATTACTGCCTTCGGTGAATAGCTCGTCGCTTTTTGAAAAAGCTCTTAACTTCTATTATGTTGTGTCTGTCAAAATACAAAAAGATTGAAGAGAAGGAAAAGTTGTGTCTTGATTAACACATTGTAGGGAAATATGGGAGAACTATTATTTAATTACTGCCTTCGGTGAATAGCTCGTCGCTTTTAAAAAAAGCTCTTAACTTCTATAATGTTGTGTCTGTCAAAATACAAAAAGATTGAAGAGAAGGAAAAGTTGTGTCTTGATTAACACATTGCAGGGAAATATGGGAGAAGTATTATTTAATTACTGCCTTCGGTGAATAGCTCGTCGCTTTTTGAAAAAGCTCTTAACTTCTATTATGTTGTGTCTGTCAAAATACAAAAGAATTGAAGAGAAGGAAAAGTTATGTCTTGATTAACACATTGTAGGGAAATATGGGAGAACTATTATTTAATTACTGCCTTCGGTGAATAGCTCGTCGCTTTTTAAAAATGCTCTTAACTTCTATTATGTTGTGTCTGTCAAAATACAAAAGAATTGAAGAGAAGGAAAAGTTATGTCTTGATTAACACATTGTAGGGAAATATGAGAGAACTATTATTTAATTACTGCCTTTGGTGAATAGCTCGTCGCTTTTTAAAAAAGCTCTTAACTTCTATTATATTGTGTCTGTCAAAATACAAAAAGATTGAAGAGAAGGAAAAGTTGTGTCTTGATTAACACATTGTAGGGAAATATGGGAGAACTATTATTTAATTACTGCCTTCGGTGAATAGCTCGTCGCTTTTTGAAAAAGCTCTTAACTTCTATTATGTTGTGTCTGTCAAAATACAAAAAGATTGAAGAGAAGGAAAAGTTGTGTCTTGATTAACACATTGCAGGGAAATATGGGAGAACTATTTTTTAATTACTGCCTTCGGTGAATAGCTCGTCGCTTTTTAAAAAAGCTCTTAACTTCTATTATATTGCGTCTGTCAAAATACAAAAAGATTGAAGAGAAGGAAAAGTTGTGTCTTGATTAACACATTGCAGGGAAATATGGGAGAACTATTATTTAATTACTGCCTTCGGTGAATAGCTCGTCGCTTTTTGAAAAAGCTCTTAACTTCTATTATGTTGTGTCTGTCAAAATACAAAAAGATTGAAGAGAAGGAAAAGTCTGTTCTTGATTAACACATTGTAGGGAAATATGGGAGAACTATTATTTAATTACTGCCTTCGGTGAATAGCTTGTCGCTTTTTGAAAAAGCTCTTAACTTCTATTATGTTGTGTCTGTCAAAATACAAAAAGAGTGAAGAGAAGGAAAAGTTGTGTCTTGATTAACACATTGTAGGGAAATATGGGAGAACTATTATTTAATTACTGCCTTCGGTGAATAGCTCGTCGCTTTTTGAAAAAGCTCTTAACTTCTATTATGTTGTGTATGTCAAAATACAAAAAGATTGAAGAGAAGGAAAAGTTGTGTCTTGATTAACACATTGTAGGGAAATATGGGAGAACTATTATTTAATTACTGCCTTCGGTGAATAGCTCGTCGCTTTTTGAAAAAACTCTTAACTTCTATTATGTTGTGTCTGTCAAAATACAAAAAGATTGAAGAGAAGGAAAAGTTGTGTCTTGATTAACACATTGCAGGGTAATATGGAAGAACTATTATTTAATTACTGCCTTCGGTGAATAGCTCGTCGCTTTTTGAAAAAGCTCTTAACTTCTATTATGTTGTGTCTGTCAAAATACAAAAGAATTGAAGAGAAGGAAAAGTTATGTCTTGATTAACACATTGTAGGGAAATATGGGAGAACTATTATTTAATTACTGCCTTCGGTGAATAGCTCGTCGCTTTTTAAAAATGCTCTTAACTTCTATTATATCGTGTCTGTCAAAATACAAAAAGATTGAAGAGAAGGAAAAGTTGTGTCTTGATTAACACATTGTAGGGAAATATGAGAGAACTATTATTTAATTACTGCCTTCGGTGAATAGCTCGTCGCTTTTTAAAAAAGCTCTTAACTTCTATTATATTGTGTCTGTCAAAATACAAAAAGATTGAAGAGAAGGAAAAGTTGTGTCTTGATTAACACATTGCAGGGAAATATGGGAGAACTATTATTTAATTACTGCCTTCGGTGAATAGCTTGTCGCTTTTTGAAAAAGCTCTTAACTTCTATTATGTTGTGTCTGTCAAAATACAAAAAGAGTGAAGAGAAGGAAAAGTTGTGTCTTGATTAACACATTGTAGGGAAATATGGGAGAACTATTATTTAATTACTGCCTTCGGTGAATAGCTCGTCGCTTTTTGAAAAAGCTCTTAACTTCTATTATGTTGTGTTTGTCAAAATACAAAAAGATTGAAGAGAAGGAAAAGTTGTGTCATGATTAACACATTGCAGGGAAATATGGGAGAACTATTATTTAATTACTGCCTTCGGTGAATAGCTCGTCGCTTTTTGAAAAAGCTCTTAACTTCTATTATGTTGTGTCTGTCAAAATACAAAAAGATTGAAGAGAAGGAAAAGTTGTGTCTTGATTAACACATTGCAGGGAAATATAAGGAGAACTATTATTTAATTACTGCCTTCGGTGAATAGCTCGTCGCTTTTTAAAAAAGCTCTTAACTTCTATTATGTTGCGTCTGTCAAAATACAAAAAGATTGAAGAGAAGGAAAAGTTGTGTCTTGATTAACACATTGCAGGGAAATATGGGAGAACTATTATTTAATTACTGCCTTCGGTGAATAGCTCGTCGCTTTTTGAAAAAGCTCTTAACTTCTATTATGTTGTGTCTGTCAAAATACAAAAGAATTGAAGAGAAGGAAAAGTTATGTCTTGATTAACACATTGTAGGGAAATATGGGAGAACTATTATTTAATTACTGCCTTCGGTGAACAGCTCGTCGCTTTTTAAAAATGCTCTTAACTTCTATTATGTTGTGTCTGTCAAAATACAAAAAGATTGAAGAGAAGGAAAAGTTGTGTCTTGATTAACACATTGCAGGGAAATATGGAAGAACTATTATTTAATTACTGCCTTCGGTGAATAGCTCGTCGCTTTTCGAAAAAGCTCTTAACTTCTATTATGTTGTGTCTGTCAAAATACAAAAAGATTGAAGAGAAGGAAAAGTTGTGTCTTGATTAACACATTGCATGGAAATATGGGAGAACTATTATTTAATTACTGCCTTCGGTGAATAGCTCGTCGCTTTTTAAAAACTCTTAACTTCTATAATGTTGTGTCTGTCAAAATACAAAAAGATTGAAGAAAAGGAAAAGTTGTGTCTTGATTAACACATTGCAGGGAAATATGGGAGAACTATTATTTAATTACTGCCTTCGGTGAATAGCTCGTCGCTTTTTGAAAAAGCTCTTAACTTCTATTATGTTGTGTCTGTCAAAATACAAAAAGATTGAAGAGAAGGAAAAGTTGTGTCTTGATTAACACATTGCAGGGAAATATGGGAGAACTATTTTTTAATTACTGCCTTCGGTGAATAGCTCGTCGCTTTTTAAAAAAGCTCTTAACTTCTATTATGTTGCGTCTGTCAAAATACAAAAAGAGTGAAGAGAAGGAAAAGTTGTGTCTTGATTAACACATTGTAGGGAAATATGGGAGAACTATTATTTAATTACTGCCTTCGGTGAATAGCTCGTCGCTTTTTGAAAAAACTCTTAACTTCTATTATGTTGTGTCTGTCAAAATACAAAAAGATTGAAGAGAAGGAAAAGTTGTGTCTTGATTAACACATTGCAGGGAAATATGGAAGAACTATTATTTAATTACTGCCTTCGGTGAATAGCTCGTCGCTTTTTGAAAAAGCTCTTAACTTCTATTATGTTGTGTCTGTCAAAATACAAAAGAATTGAAGAGAAGGAAAAGTTATGTCTTGATTAACACATTGTAGGGAAATATGGGAGAACTATTATTTAATTACTGCCTTCGGTGAATAGCTCGTCGCTTTTTAAAAATGCTCTTAACTTCTATTATGTTGTGTCTGTCAAAATACAAAAAGATTGAAGAGAAGGAAAAGTTGTGTCTTGATTAACACATTGTAGGGAAATATGAGAGAACTATTATTTAATTACTGCCTTCGGTGAATAGCTCGTCGCTTTTTAAAAAAGCTCTTAACTTCTATTATATTGTGTCTGTCAAAATACAAAAAGATTGAAGAGAAGGAAAAGTTGTGTCTTGATTAACACATTGCAGGGAAATATGGAAGAACTATTATTTAATTACTGCCTTCGGTGAATAGCTCGTCGCTTTTTGAAAAAGCTCTTAACTTCTATTATGTTGTGTCTGTCAAAATACAAAAAGATTGAAGAGAAGGAAAAGTTGTGTCTTGATTAACACATTGTAGGGAAATATGGGAGAACTATTATTTAATTACTGCCTTCGGTGAATAGCTCGTCGCTTTTAAAAAAAGCTCTTAACTTCTATAATGTTGTGTCTGTCAAAATACAAAAAGATTGAAGAGAAGGAAAAGTTGTGTCTTGATTAACACATTGTAGGGATATATGTTAGAACTATTATTTAATTACTGCCTTCGGTGAATAGCTCGTCGCTTTTTAAAAATGCTCTTAACTTCTATTATATTGTGTCTGTCAAAATACAAAAAGATTGAAGAGAAGGAAATGTTGTGTCTTGATTAACACATTGCAGGGAAATATGGGAGAACTATTATTTAATTACTGCCTTCGGTGAATAGCTCGTCGCTTTTTGAAAAAGCTCTTAATTTCTATTATGTTGTGTCTGTCAAAATACAAAAAGATTGAAGAGAAGGAAAAGTTGTGTCTTGATTAACACATTGTAGGGAAATATGGGAGAACTATTATTTAATTACTGCCTTCGGTGAATAGCTCGTCGCTTTTTGAAAAAGCTCTTAACTTCTATTATGTTGTGTCTGTCAAAATACAAAAAGATTGAAGAGAAGGAGAAGTTGTGTCTTGATTAACACATTGCAGGGAAATATGGGAGAACTATTTTTTAATTACTGCCTTCGGTGAATAGCTCGTCGCTTTTTAAAAAAGCTCTTAACTTCTATTATGTTGCGTCTGTCAAAATACAAAAAGATTGAAGAGAAGGAAAATTTGTGTCTTGATTAACACATTGCAGGGAAATATGGGAGAACTATTATTTAATTACTGCCTTCGGTGAATAGCTCGTCGCTTTTTGAAAAAGCTCTTAACTTCTATTATGTTGTGTCTGTCAAAATACAAAAAGATTGAAGAGAAGGAAAAGTCTGTTCTTGATTAACACATTGTAGGGAAATATGGGAGAACTATTATTTAATTACTGCCTTCGGTGAATAGCTTGTCGCTTTTTGAAAAAGCTCTTAACTTCTATTATGTTGTGTCTGTCAAAATACAAAAAGAGTGAAGAGAAGGAAAAGTTGTGTCTTGATTAACACATTGTAGGGAAATATGGGAGAACTATTATTTAATTACTGCCTTCGGTGAATAGCTCGTCGCTTTTTGAAAAAGCTCTTAACTTCTATTATGTTGTGTCTGTCAAAATACAAAAAGATTGAAGAGAAGGAAAAGTTGTGTCATGATTAACACATTGCAGGGAAATATGGGAGAACTATTATTTAATTACTGCCTTCGGTGAATAGCTCGTCGCTTTTTGAAAAAGCTCTTAACTTCTATTATGTTGTGTCTGTCAAAATACAAAAAGATTGAAGAGAAGGAAAAGTTGTGTCTTGATTAACACATTGCAGGGAAATATAAGGAGAACTATTATTTAATTACTGCCTTCGGTGAATAGCTCGTCGCTTTTTAAAAATGCTCTTAACTTCTATTATGTTGTGTCTGTCAAAATACAAAAAGATTGAAGAGAAGGAAAAGTTGTGTCTTGATTAACACATTGTAGGGAAATATGAGAGAACTATTATTTAATTACTGCCTTCGGTGAATAGCTCGTCGCTTTTTAAAAAATCTCTTAACTTCTATTATATTGTGTCTGTCAAAATACAAAAAGATTGAAGAGAAGGAAAAGTTGTGTCTTGATTAACACATTGCAGGGAAATATGGAAGAACTATTATTTAATTACTGCCTTCGGTGAATAGCTCGTCGCTTTTTGAAAAAGCTCTTAACTTCTATTATGTTGTGTCTGTCAAAATACAAAAAGACTGAAGAGAAGGAAAAGTTGTGTCTTGATTAACACATTGTAGGGAAATATGGGAGAACTATTATTTAATTACTGCCTTCGGTGAATAGCTCGTCGCTTTTTAAAAAAGCTCTTAACTTCTATAATGTTGTGTCTGTCAAAATACAAAAAGATTGAAGAGAAGGAAAAGTTGTGTCTTGATTAACACATTGCAGGGAAATATGGGAGAACTATTATTTAATTACTGCCTTCGGTGAATAGCTCGTCGCTTTTTGAAAAAGCTCTTAACTTCTATTATGTTGTGTCTGTCAAAATACAAAAAGATTGAAGAGAAGGAAAAGTTGTGTCTTGATTAACACATTGTAGGGATATATGGGAGAACTATTATTTAATTACTGCCTTCGGTGAATAGCTCGTCGCTTTTTGAAAAAGCTCTTAACTTCTATTATGTTGTGTCTGTCAAAATACAAAAAGATTGAAGAGAAGGAAAAGTTGTGTCTTGATTAACACATTTTAGGGATATATGGGAGAACTATTATTTAATTACTGCCTTCGGTGAATAGCTCGTCGCTTTTTAAAAAAGCTCTTAACTTCTATTATGTTGTGTCTGTCAAAATACAAAAAGATTGAAGAGAAGGAAAATTGTGTCTTGATTAACACATTGCAGGGAAATATAAGGAGAACTATTATTTAATTACTGCCTTCGGTGAATAGCTCGTCGCTTTTTAAAAAAGCTCTTAACTTCTATTATGTTGCGTCTGTCAAAATACAAAAAGATTGAAGAGAAGGAAAAGTTGTGTCTTGATTAACACATTGCAGGGAAATATGGGAGAACTATTATTTAATTACTGCCTTCGGTGAATAGCTCGTCGCTTTTTAAAAAAGCTCTTAACTTCTATTATGTTGTGTCTGTCAAAATACAAAAAGATTGAAGAGAAGGAAAAGTTGTGTCTTGATTAACACATTGTAGGGAAATATGGGAGAACTATTAGTTAATTACTGCCTTCGGTGAATAGCTCGTCGCTTTTTAAAAAAGATCTTAACTTCTATTATGTTGTGTCTGTCAAAATACAAAAAGATTGAAGAGAAGGAAAATTTGTGTCTTGATTAACACATTGCAGGGAAATATGGAAGAACTGTTATTTAATTACTGCCTTCGGTGAATCGCTCGTCGCTATTTGAAAAAGCTCTTAACTTCTATTATGTTGTGTCTGTCAAAATACAAAAAGATTGAAGAGAAGGAAAAGTTGTGTCTTGATTAACACATTGTAGGGAAATATGGGAGAACTATTATTTAATTACTGCCTTCGGTGAATAGCTCGTCGCTTTTTAAAAAGCTCTTAACTTCTATTATGTTGTGTCTGTCAAAATACAAAAAGATTGAAGAGAAGGAAAAGTTGTGTCTTGATTAACACATTGCAGGGAAATATGGAAGAACTATTATTTAATTACTGCCTTCGGTGAATAGCTCGTCGCTTTTTGAAAAAGCTCTTAACTTCTATTATGTTGTGTCTGTCAAAATACAAAAGAATTGAAGAGAAGGAAAAGTTTTGTCTTGATTAACACATTGTAGGGAAATATGGGAGAACTATTATTTAATTACTGCCTTCGGTGAACAGCTCGTCGCTTTTTAAAAATGCTCTTAACTTCTATTATGTTGTGTCTGTCAAAATACAAAAAGATTGAAGAGAAGGAAAAGTTGTGTCTTGATTAACACATTGCAGGGAAATATGGAAGAACTATTATTTAATTACTGCCTTCGGTGAATAGCTCGTCGCTATTTGAAAAAGCTCTTAACTTCTATTATGTTGTGTCTGTCAAAATACAAAAAGATTGAAGAGAAGGAAAAGTTGTGTCTTGATTAACACATTGTAGGGAAATATGGGAGAACTATTATTTAATTACTGCCTTCGGTGAATAGCTCGTCGCTTTTTAAAAAGCTCTTAACTTCTATTATGTTGTGTCTGTCAAAATACAAAAAGATTGAAGAGAAGGAAAAGTTGTGTCTTGATTAACACATTGCAGGGAAATATGGAAGAACTATTATTTAATTACTACCTTCGGTGAATAGCTCGTCGCTTTTTGAAAAAGCTCTTAACTTCTATTATGTTGTGTCTGTCAAAATACAAAAGAATTGAAGAGAAGGAAAAGTTGTGTCTTGATTAAGACATTGTAGGGAAATATGGGAGAACTATTATTTAATTACTGCCTTCGGTGAACAGCTCGTCGCTTTTTAAAAATGCTCTTAACTTCTATTATGTTGTGTCTGTCAAAATACAAAAAGATTGAAGAGAAGGAAAAGTTGTGTCTTGATTAACACATTGTAGGGAAATATGAGAGAACTATTATTTAATTACTGCCTTCGGTGAATAGCTCGTCGCTTTTTAAAAAAGCTCTTAAGTTCTATTATGTTGTGTCTGTCAAAATACAAAAAGATTGAAGAGAAGGAAAAGTTGTGTCTTGATTAACACATTGCAGGGAAATATGGAAGAACTATTATTTAATTACTGCCTTCGGTGAATAGCTCGTCGCTTTTCGAAAAAGCTCTTAACTTCTATTATGTTGTGTCTGTCAAAATACAAAAAGATTGAAGAGAAGGAAAAGTTGTGTCTTGATTAACACATTGCATGGAAATATGGGAGAACTATTATTTAATTACTGCCTTCGGTGAATAGCTCGTCGCTTTTTAAAAACTCTTAACTTCTATAATGTTGTGTCTGTCAAAATACAAAAAGATTGAAGAAAAGGAAAAGTTGTGTCTTGATTAACACATTGCAGGGAAATATGGGAGAACTATTATTTAATTACTGCCTTCGGTGAATAGCTCGTCGCTTTTTGAAAAAGCTCTTAACTTCTATTATGTTGTGTCTGTCAAAATACAAAAAGATTGAAGAGAAGGAAAAGTCTGTTCTTGATTAACACATTGTAGGGAAATATGGGAGAACTATTATTTAATTACTGCCTTCGGTGAATAGCTCGTCGCTTTTTGAAAAAGCTCTTAACTTCTATTATGTTGTGTCTGTCAAAATACAAAAAGATTGAAGAGAAGGAAAAGTTGTGTCTTGATTAACACATTGTAGGGAAATATGGGAGAACTATTATTTAATTACTGCCTTCGGTGAATAGCTCGTCGCTTTTAAAAAAAGCTCTTAACTTCTATAATGTTGTGTCTGTCAAAATACAAAAAGATTGAAGAGAAGGAAAAGTTGTGTCTTGATTAACACATTGCAGGGAAATATGGGAGAAGTATTATTTAATTACTGCCTTCGGTGAATAGCTCGTCGCTTTTTGAAAAAGCTCTTAACTTCTATTATGTTGTGTCTGTCAAAATACAAAAAGATTGAAGAGAAGGAAAAGTTGTGTCTTGATTAACACATTGTAGGGATATATGGGAGAACTATTATTTAATTACTGCCTTCGGTGAATAGCTCGTCGCTTTTTAAAAAAGCTCTTAACTTCTATTATGTTGTGTCTGTCAAAATACAAAAAGATTGAAGAGAAGGAAATGTTGTGTCTTGATTAACACATTGCAGGGAAATATGGGAGAACTATTATTTAATTACTGCCTTCGGTGAATAGCTCGTCGCTTTTTGAAAAAGCTCTTAATTTCTATTATGTTGTGTCTGTCAAAATACAAAAAGATTGAAGAGAAGGAAAAGTTGTGTCTTGATTAACACATTGTAGGGAAATATGGGAGAACTATTATTTAATTACTGCCTTCGGTGAATAGCTCGTCGCTTTTTGAAAAAGCTCTTAACTTCTATTATGTTGTGTCTGTCAAAATACAAAAAGATTGAAGAGAAGGAAAAGTTGTGTCTTGATTAACACATTGCAGGGAAATATGGGAGAACTATTTTTTAATTACTGCCTTCGGTGAATAGCTCGTCGCTTTTTAAAAAAGCTCTTAACTTCTATTATGTTGCGTCTGTCAAAATACAAAAAGATTGAAGAGAAGGAAAATTTGTGTCTTGATTAACACATTGCAGGGAAATATGGGAGAACTATTATTTAATTACTGCCTTCGGTGAATAGCTCGTCGCTTTTTAAAAATGCTCTTAACTTCTATTATGTTGTGTCTGTCAAAATACAAAAAGATTGAAGAGAAGGAAAAGTTGTGTCTTGATTAACACATTGTAGGGAAATATGAGAGAACTATTATTTAATTACTGCCTTCGGTGAATAGCTCGTCGCTTTTTAAAAAAGCTCTTAACTTCTATTATATTGTGTCTGTCAAAATACAAAAAGATTGAAGAGAAGGAAAAGTTGTGTCTTGATTAACACATTGCAGGGGAATATGGAAGAACTATTATTTAATTACTGCCTTCGGTGAATAGCTCGTCGCTTTTTGAAAAAGCTCTTAACTTCTATTATGTTGTGTCTGTCAAAATACAAAAAGATTGAAGAGAAGGAAAAGTTGTGTCTTGATTAACACATTGCAGGGAAATATGGGAGAACTATTATTTAATTACTGCCTTCGGTGAATAGCTCGTCGCTTTTTGAAAAAGCTCTTAACTTCTATTATGTTGTGTCTGTCAAAATACAAAAAGATTGAAGAGAAGGAAAAGTTGTGTCTTGATTAACACATTGCAGGGAAATATGGGAGAACTATTTTTTAATTACTGCCTTCGGTGAATAGCTCGTCGCTTTTTAAAAAAGCTCTTAACTTCTATTATGTTGCGTCTGTCAAAATACAAAAAGATTGAAGAGAAGGAAAAGTTGTGTCTTGATTAACACATTGCAGGGAAATATGGGAGAACTATTATTTAATTACTGCCTTCGGTGAATAGCTCGTCGCTTTTTGAAAAAGCTCTTAACTTCTATTATGTTGTGTCTGTCAAAATACAAAAGAATTGAAGAGAAGGAAAAGTTATGTCTTGATTAACACATTGTAGGGAAATATGGGAGAACTATTATTTAATTACTGCCTTCGGTGAATAGCTCGTCGCTTTTTAAAAATGCTCTTAACTTCTATTATGTTGTGTCTGTCAAAATACAAAAAGATTGAAGAGAAGGAAAAGTTGTGTCTTGATTAACACATTGTAGGGAAATATGAGAGAACTATTATTTAATTACTGCCTTCGGTGAATAGCTCGTCGCTTTTTAAAAAAGCTCTTAACTTCTATTATATTGTGTCTGTCAAAATACAAAAAGATTGAAGAGAAGGAAAAGTTGTGTCTTGATTAACACATTGCAGGGAAATATGGAAGAACTATTATTTAATTACTGCCTTCGGTGAATAGCTCGTCGCTTTTTGAAAAAGCTCTTAACTTCTATTATGTTGTGTCTGTCAAAATACAAAAAGATTGAAGAGAAGGAAAAGTTATGTCTTGATTAACACATTGTAGGGAAATATGGGAGAACTATTATTTAATTACTGCCTTCGGTGAATAGCTCGTCGCTTTTTAAAAATGCTCTTAACTTCTATTATGTTGTGTCTGTCAAAATACAAAAAGATTGAAGAGAAGGAAAAGTTGTGTCTTGATTAACACATTGTAGGGAAATATGAGAGAACTATTATTTAATTACTGCCTTCGGTGAATAGCTCGTCGCTTTTTAAAAAAGCTCTTAACTTCTATTATATTGTGTCTGTCAAAATACAAAAAGATTGAAGAGAAGGAAAAGTTGTGTCTTGATTAACACATTGCAGGGAAATATGGAAGAACTATTATTTAATTACTGCCTTCGGTGAATAGCTCGTCGCTTTTTGAAAAAGCTCTTAACTTCTATTATGTTGTGTCTGTCAAAATACAAAAAGATTGAAGAGAAGGAAAAGTTGTGTCTTGATTAACACATTGTAGGGAAATATGGGAGAACTATTATTTAATTACTGCCTTCGGTGAATAGCTCGTCGCTTTTAAAAAAAGCTCTTAACTTCTATAATGTTGTGTCTGTCAAAATACAAAAAGATTGAAGAGAAGGAAAAGTTGTGTCTTGATTAACACATTGCAGGGAAATATGGGAGAAGTATTATTTAATTACTGCCTTCGGTGAATAGCTCGTCGCTTTTTGAAAAAGCTCTTAACTTCTATTATGTTGTGTCTGTCAAAATACAAAAGAATTGAAGAGAAGGAAAAGTTATGTCTTGATTAACACATTGTAGGGAAATATGGGAGAACTATTATTTAATTACTGCCTTCGGTGAATAGCTCGTCGCTTTTTAAAAATGCTCTTAACTTCTATTATGTTGTGTCTGTCAAAATACAAAAGAATTGAAGAGAAGGAAAAGTTATGTCTTGATTAACACATTGTAGGGAAATATGAGAGAACTATTATTTAATTACTGCCTTCGGTGAATAGCTCGTCGCTTTTTAAAAAAGCTCTTAACTTCTATTATATTGTGTCTGTCAAAATACAAAAAGATTGAAGAGAAGGAAAAGTTGTGTCTTGATTAACACATTGTAGGGAAATATGGGAGAACTATTATTTAATTACTGCCTTCGGTGAATAGCTCGTCGCTTTTTGAAAAAGCTCTTAACTTCTATTATGTTGTGTCTGTCAAAATACAAAAAGATTGAAGAGAAGGAAAAGTTGTGTCTTGATTAACACATTGCAGGGAAATATGGGAGAACTATTTTTTAATTACTGCCTTCGGTGAATAGCTCGTCGCTTTTTAAAAAAGCTCTTAACTTCTATTATATTGCGTCTGTCAAAATACAAAAAGATTGAAGAGAAGGAAAAGTTGTGTCTTGATTAACACATTGCAGGGAAATATGGGAGAACTATTATTTAATTACTGCCTTCGGTGAATAGCTCGTCGCTTTTTGAAAAAGCTCTTAACTTCTATTATGTTGTGTCTGTCAAAATACAAAAAGATTGAAGAGAAGGAAAAGTCTGTTCTTGATTAACACATTGTAGGGAAATATGGGAGAACTATTATTTAATTACTGCCTTCGGTGAATAGCTTGTCGCTTTTTGAAAAAGCTCTTAACTTCTATTATGTTGTGTCTGTCAAAATACAAAAAGAGTGAAGAGAAGGAAAAGTTGTGTCTTGATTAACACATTGTAGGGAAATATGGGAGAACTATTATTTAATTACTGCCTTCGGTGAATAGCTCGTCGCTTTTTGAAAAAGCTCTTAACTTCTATTATGTTGTGTATGTCAAAATACAAAAAGATTGAAGAGAAGGAAAAGTTGTGTCTTGATTAACACATTGTAGGGAAATATGGGAGAACTATTATTTAATTACTGCCTTCGGTGAATAGCTCGTCGCTTTTTGAAAAAACTCTTAACTTCTATTATGTTGTGTCTGTCAAAATACAAAAAGATTGAAGAGAAGGAAAAGTTGTGTCTTGATTAACACATTGCAGGGAAATATGGAAGAACTATTATTTAATTACTGCCTTCGGTGAATAGCTCGTCGCTTTTTGAAAAAGCTCTTAACTTCTATTATGTTGTGTCTGTCAAAATACAAAAGAATTGAAGAGAAGGAAAAGTTATGTCTTGATTAACACATTGTAGGGAAATATGGGAGAACTATTATTTAATTACTGCCTTCGGTGAATAGCTCGTCGCTTTTTAAAAATGCTCTTAACTTCTATTATATCGTGTCTGTCAAAATACAAAAAGATTGAAGAGAAGGAAAAGTTGTGTCTTGATTAACACATTGTAGGGAAATATGAGAGAACTATTATTTAATTACTGCCTTCGGTGAATAGCTCGTCGCTTTTTAAAAAAGCTCTTAACTTCTATTATATTGTGTCTGTCAAAATACAAAAAGATTGAAGAGAAGGAAAAGTTGTGTCTTGATTAACACATTGCAGGGAAATATGGAAGAACTATTATTTAATTACTGCCTTCGGTGAATAGCTCGTCGCTTTTTGAAAAAGCTCTTAACTTCTATTATGTTGTGTCTGTCAAAATACAAAAAGATTGAAGAGAAGGAAAAGTTGTGTCTTGATTAACACATTGCAGGGAAATATGGGAGAACTATTTTTTAATTACTGCCTTCGGTGAATAGCTCGTCGCTTTTTAAAAAAGCTCTTAACTTCTATTATGTTGCGTCTGTCAAAATACAAAAAGATTGAAGAGAAGGAAAATTTGTGTCTTGATTAACACATTGCAGGGAAATATGGGAGAACTATTATTTAATTACTGCCTTCGGTGAATAGCTCGTCGCTTTTTGAAAAAGCTCTTAACTTCTATTATGTTGTGTCTGTCAAAATACAAAAAGATTGAAGAGAAGGAAAAGTCTGTTCTTGATTAACACATTGTAGGGAAATATGGGAGAACTATTATTTAATTACTGCCTTCGGTGAATAGCTTGTCGCTTTTTGAAAAAGCTCTTAACTTCTATTATGTTGTGTCTGTCAAAATACAAAAAGAGTGAAGAGAAGGAAAAGTTGTGTCTTGATTAACACATTGTAGGGAAATATGGGAGAACTATTATTTAATTACTGCCTTCGGTGAATAGCTCGTCGCTTTTTGAAAAAGCTCTTAACTTCTATTATGTTGTGTCTGTCAAAATACAAAAAGATTGAAGAGAAGGAAAAGTTGTGTCATGATTAACACATTGCAGGGAAATATGGGAGAACTATTATTTAATTACTGCCTTCGGTGAATAGCTCGTCGCTTTTTGAAAAAGCTCTTAACTTCTATTATGTTGTGTCTGTCAAAATACAAAAAGATTGAAGAGAAGGAAAAGTTGTGTCTTGATTAACACATTGCAGGGAAATATAAGGAGAACTATTATTTAATTACTGCCTTCGGTGAATAGCTCGTCGCTTTTTAAAAAAGCTCTTAACTTCTATTATGTTGCGTCTGTCAAAATACAAAAAGATTGAAGAGAAGGAAAAGTTGTGTCTTGATTAACACATTGCAGGGAAATATGGGAGAACTATTATTTAATTACTGCCTTCGGTGAATAGCTCGTCGCTTTTTGAAAAAGCTCTTAACTTCTATTATGTTGTGTCTGTCAAAATACAAAAGAATTGAAGAGAAGGAAAAGTTATGTCTTGATTAACACATTGTAGGGAAATATGGGAGAACTATTATTTAATTACTGCCTTCGGTGAACAGCTCGTCGCTTTTTAAAAATGCTCTTAACTTCTATTATGTTGTGTCTGTCAAAATACAAAAAGATTGAAGAGAAGGAAAAGTTGTGTCTTGATTAACACATTGCAGGGAAATATGGAAGAACTATTATTTAATTACTGCCTTCGGTGAATAGCTCGTCGCTTTTCGAAAAAGCTCTTAACTTCTATTATGTTGTGTCTGTCAAAATACAAAAAGATTGAAGAGAAGGAAAAGTTGTGTCTTGATTAACACATTGCATGGAAATATGGGAGAACTATTATTTAATTACTGCCTTCGGTGAATAGCTCGTCGCTTTTTAAAAACTCTTAACTTCTATAATGTTGTGTCTGTCAAAATACAAAAAGATTGAAGAGAAGGAAAATTTGTGTCTTGATTAACACATTGCAGGGAAATATGGGAGAACTATTATTTAATTACTGCCTTCGGTGAATAGCTCGTCGCTTTTTGAAAAAGCTCTTAACTTCTATTATGTTGTGTCTGTCAAAATACAAAAAGATTGAAGAGAAGGAAAATTTGTGTCTTGATTAACACATTGCAGGGAAATATGGAAGAACTGTTATTTAATTACTGCCTTCGGTGAATAGCTCGTCGCTATTTGAAAAAGCTCTTAACTTCTATTATGTTGTGTCTGTCAAAATACAAAAAGATTGAAGAGAAGGAAAAGTTGTGTCTTGATTAACACATTGTAGGGAAATATGGGAGAACTATTATTTAATTACTGCCTTCGGTGAATAGCTCGTCGCTTTTTAAAAAGCTCTTAACTTCTATTATGTTGTGTCTGTCAAAATACAAAAAGATTGAAGAGAAGGAAAAGTTGTGTCTTGATTAACACATTGCAGGGAAATATGGAAGAACTATTATTTAATTACTGCCTTCGGTGAATAGCTCGTCGCTTTTTGAAAAAGCTCTTAACTTCTATTATGTTGTGTCTGTCAAAATACAAAAGAATTGAAGAGAAGGAAAAGTTGTGTCTTGATTAACACATTGTAGGGAAATATGGGAGAACTATTATTTAATTACTGCCTTCGGTGAACAGCTCGTCGCTTTTTAAAAATGCTCTTAACTTCTATTATGTTGTGTCTGTCAAAATACAAAAAGATTGAAGAGAAGGAAAAGTTGTGTCTTGATTAACACATTGTAGGGAAATATGAGAGAACTATTATTTAATTACTGCCTTCGGTGAATAGCTCGTCGCTTTTTAAAAAAGCTCTTAAATTCTATTATGTTGTGTCTGTCAAAATACAAAAAGATTGAAGAGAAGGAAAAGTTGTGTCTTGATTAACACATTGCAGGGAAATATGGAAGAACTATTATTTAATTACTGCCTTCGGTGAATAGCTCGTCGCTTTTCGAAAAAGCTCTTAACTTCTATTATGTTGTGTCTGTCAAAATACAAAAAGATTGAAGAGAAGGAAAAGTTGTGTCTTGATTAACACATTGCATGGAAATATGGGAGAACTATTATTTAATTACTGCCTTCGGTGAATAGCTCGTCGCTTTTTAAAAACTCTTAACTTCTATAATGTTGTGTCTGTCAAAATACAAAAAGATTGAAGAAAAGGAAAAGTTGTGTCTTGATTAACACATTGCAGGGAAATATGGGAGAACTATTATTTAATTACTGCCTTCGGTGAATAGCTCGTCGCTTTTTGAAAAAGCTCTTAACTTCTATTATGTTGTGTCTGTCAAAATACAAAAAGATTGAAGAGAAGGAAAAGTTGTGTCTTGATTAACACATTGCAGGGAAATATGGGAGAACTATTTTTTAATTACTGCCTTCGGTGAATAGCTCGTCGCTTTTTAAAAAAGCTCTTAACTTCTATTATGTTGCGTCTGTCAAAATACAAAAAGATTGAAGAGAAGGAAAAGTTGTGTCTTGATTAACACATTGCAGGGAAATATGGGAGAACAATTATTTAATTACTGCCTTCGGTGAATAGCTCGTCGCTTTTTGAAAAAGCTCTTAACTTCTATTATGTTGTGTCTGTCAAAATACAAAAAGATTGAAGAGAAGGAAAAGTCTGTTCTTGATTAACACATTGTAGGGAAATATGGGAGAACTATTATTTAATTACTGCCTTCGGTGAATAGCTTGTCGCTTTTTGAAAAAGCTCTTAACTTCTATTATGTTGTGTCTGTCAAAATACAAAAAGAGTGAAGAGAAGGAAAAGTTGTGTCTTGATTAACACATTGTAGGGAAATATGGGAGAACTATTATTTAATTACTGCCTTCGGTGAATAGCTCGTCGCTTTTTGAAAAAACTCTTAACTTCTATTATGTTGTGTCTGTCAAAATACAAAAAGATTGAAGAGAAGGAAAAGTTGTGTCTTGATTAACACATTGCAGGGAAATATGGAAGAACTATTATTTAATTACTGCCTTCGGTGAATAGCTCGTCGCTTTTTGAAAAAGCTCTTAACTTCTATTATGTTGTGTCTGTCAAAATACAAAAGAATTGAAGAGAAGGAAAAGTTGTGTCTTGATTAACACATTGTAGGGAAATATGGGAGAACTATTATTTAATTACTGCCTTCGGTGAATAGCTCGTCGCTTTTAAAAAAAGCTCTTAACTTCTATAATGTTGTGTCTGTCAAAATACAAAAAGATTGAAGAGAAGGAAAAGTTGTGTCTTGATTAACACATTGCAGGGAAATATGGGAGAAGTATTATTTAATTACTGCCTTCGGTGAATAGCTCGTCGCTTTTTGAAAAAGCTCTTAACTTCTATTATGTTGTGTCTGTCAAAATACAAAAAGATTGAAGAGAAGGAAAAGTTGTGTCTTGATTAACACATTGTAGGGATATATGTTAGAACTATTATTTAATTACTGCCTTCGGTGAATAGCTCGTCGCTTTTTAAAAAAGCTCTTAACTTCTATTATATTGTGTCTGTCAAAATACAAAAAGATTGAAGAGAAGGAAATGTTGTGTCTTGATTAACACATTGCAGGGAAATATGGGAGAACTATTATTTAATTACTGCCTTCGGTGAATAGCTCGTCGCTTTTTGAAAAAGCTCTTAATTTCTATTATGTTGTGTCTGTCAAAATACAAAAAGATTGAAGAGAAGGAAAAGTTGTGTCTTGATTAACACATTGTAGGGAAATATGGGAGAACTATTATTTAATTACTGCCTTCGGTGAATAGCTCGTCGCTTTTTGAAAAAGCTCTTAACTTCTATTATGTTGTGTCTGTCAAAATACAAAAAGATTGAAGAGAAGGAGAAGTTGTGTCTTGATTAACACATTGCAGGGAAATATGGGAGAACTATTTTTTAATTACTGCCTTCGGTGAATAGCTCGTCGCTTTTTAAAAAAGCTCTTAACTTCTATTATGTTGCGTCTGTCAAAATACAAAAAGATTGAAGAGAAGGAAAATTTGTGTCTTGATTAACACATTGCAGGGAAATATGGGAGAACTATTATTTAATTACTGCCTTCGGTGAATAGCTCGTCGCTTTTTAAAAAAGCTCTTAACTTCTATTATATTGTGTCTGTCAAAATACAAAAAGATTGAAGAGAAGGAAAAGTTGTGTCTTGATTAACACATTGCAGGGAAATATGGGAGAACTATTATTTAATTACTGCCTTCGGTGAATAGCTTGTCGCTTTTTGAAAAAGCTCTTAACTTCTATTATGTTGTGTCTGTCAAAATACAAAAAGAGTGAAGAGAAGGAAAAGTTGTGTCTTGATTAACACATTGTAGGGAAATATGGGAGAACTATTATTTAATTACTGCCTTCGGTGAATAGCTCGTCGCTTTTTGAAAAAGCTCTTAACTTCTATTATGTTGTGTTTGTCAAAATACAAAAAGATTGAAGAGAAGGAAAAGTTGTGTCATGATTAACACATTGCAGGGAAATATGGGAGAACTATTATTTAATTACTGCCTTCGGTGAATAGCTCGTCGCTTTTTGAAAAAGCTCTTAACTTCTATTATGTTGTGTCTGTCAAAATACAAAAAGATTGAAGAGAAGGAAAAGTTGTGTCTTGATTAACACATTGCAGGGAAATATAAGGAGAACTATTATTTAATTACTGCCTTCGGTGAATAGCTCGTCGCTTTTTAAAAAAGCTCTTAACTTCTATTATGTTGCGTCTGTCAAAATACAAAAAGATTGAAGAGAAGGAAAAGTTGTGTCTTGATTAACACATTGCAGGGAAATATGGGAGAACTATTATTTAATTACTGCCTTCGGTGAATAGCTCGTCGCTTTTTGAAAAAGCTCTTAACTTCTATTATGTTGTGTCTGTCAAAATACAAAAGAATTGAAGAGAAGGAAAAGTTATGTCTTGATTAACACATTGTAGGGAAATATGGGAGAACTATTATTTAATTACTGCCTTCGGTGAACAGCTCGTCGCTTTTTAAAAATGCTCTTAACTTCTATTATGTTGTGTCTGTCAAAATACAAAAAGATTGAAGAGAAGGAAAAGTTGTGTCTTGATTAACACATTGCAGGGAAATATGGAAGAACTATTATTTAATTACTGCCTTCGGTGAATAGCTCGTCGCTTTTCGAAAAAGCTCTTAACTTCTATTATGTTGTGTCTGTCAAAATACAAAAAGATTGAAGAGAAGGAAAAGTTGTGTCTTGATTAACACATTGCATGGAAATATGGGAGAACTATTATTTAATTACTGCCTTCGGTGAATAGCTCGTCGCTTTTTAAAAACTCTTAACTTCTATAATGTTGTGTCTGTCAAAATACAAAAAGATTGAAGAAAAGGAAAAGTTGTGTCTTGATTAACACATTGCAGGGAAATATGGGAGAACTATTATTTAATTACTGCCTTCGGTGAATAGCTCGTCGCTTTTTGAAAAAGCTCTTAACTTCTATTATGTTGTGTCTGTCAAAATACAAAAAGATTGAAGAGAAGGAAAAGTTGTGTCTTGATTAACACATTGCAGGGAAATATGGGAGAACTATTTTTTAATTACTGCCTTCGGTGAATAGCTCGTCGCTTTTTAAAAAAGCTCTTAACTTCTATTATGTTGCGTCTGTCAAAATACAAAAAGATTGAAGAGAAGGAAAAGTTGTGTCTTGATTAACACATTGCAGGGAAATATGGGAGAACTATTATTTAATTACTGCCTTCGGTGAATAGCTCGTCGCTTTTTGAAAAAGCTCTTAACTTCTATTATGTTGTGTCTGTCAAAATACAAAAAGATTGAAGAGAAGGAAAAGTCTGTTCTTGATTAACACATTGTAGGGAAATATGGGAGAACTATTATTTAATTACTGCCTTCGGTGAATAGCTTGTCGCTTTTTGAAAAAGCTCTTAACTTCTATTATGTTGTGTCTGTCAAAATACAAAAAGAGTGAAGAGAAGGAAAAGTTGTGTCTTGATTAACACATTGTAGGGAAATATGGGAGAACTATTATTTAATTACTGCCTTCGGTGAATAGCTCGTCGCTTTTTGAAAAAACTCTTAACTTCTATTATGTTGTGTCTGTCAAAATACAAAAAGATTGAAGAGAAGGAAAAGTTGTGTCTTGATTAACACATTGCAGGGAAATATGGAAGAACTATTATTTAATTACTGCCTTCGGTGAATAGCTCGTCGCTTTTTGAAAAAGCTCTTAACTTCTATTATGTTGTGTCTGTCAAAATACAAAAGAATTGAAGAGAAGGAAAAGTTATGTCTTGATTAACACATTGTAGGGAAATATGGGAGAACTATTATTTAATTACTGCCTTCGGTGAATAGCTCGTCGCTTTTTAAAAATGCTCTTAACTTCTATTATGTTGTGTCTGTCAAAATACAAAAAGATTGAAGAGAAGGAAAAGTTGTGTCTTGATTAACACATTGTAGGGAAATATGAGAGAACTATTATTTAATTACTGCCTTCGGTGAATAGCTCGTCGCTTTTTAAAAAAGCTCTTAACTTCTATTATATTGTGTCTGTCAAAATACAAAAAGATTGAAGAGAAGGAAAAGTTGTGTCTTGATTAACACATTGCAGGGAAATATGGAAGAACTATTATTTAATTACTGCCTTCGGTGAATAGCTCGTCGCTTTTTGAAAAAGCTCTTAACTTCTATTATGTTGTGTCTGTCAAAATACAAAAAGATTGAAGAGAAGGAAAAGTTGTGTCTTGATTAACACATTGTAGGGAAATATGGGAGAACTATTATTTAATTACTGCCTTCGGTGAATAGCTCGTCGCTTTTAAAAAAAGCTCTTAACTTCTATAATGTTGTGTCTGTCAAAATACAAAAAGATTGAAGAGAAGGAAAAGTTGTGTCTTGATTAACACATTGTAGGGATATATGTTAGAACTATTATTTAATTACTGCCTTCGGTGAATAGCTCGTCGCTTTTTAAAAATGCTCTTAACTTCTATTATATTGTGTCTGTCAAAATACAAAAAGATTGAAGAGAAGGAAATGTTGTGTCTTGATTAACACATTGCAGGGAAATATGGGAGAACTATTATTTAATTACTGCCTTCGGTGAATAGCTCGTCGCTTTTTGAAAAAGCTCTTAATTTCTATTATGTTGTGTCTGTCAAAATACAAAAAGATTGAAGAGAAGGAAAAGTTGTGTCTTGATTAACACATTGTAGGGAAATATGGGAGAACTATTATTTAATTACTGCCTTCGGTGAATAGCTCGTCGCTTTTTGAAAAAGCTCTTAACTTCTATTATGTTGTGTCTGTCAAAATACAAAAAGATTGAAGAGAAGGAGAAGTTGTGTCTTGATTAACACATTGCAGGGAAATATGGGAGAACTATTTTTTAATTACTGCCTTCGGTGAATAGCTCGTCGCTTTTTAAAAAAGCTCTTAACTTCTATTATGTTGCGTCTGTCAAAATACAAAAAGATTGAAGAGAAGGAAAATTTGTGTCTTGATTAACACATTGCAGGGAAATATGGGAGAACTATTATTTAATTACTGCCTTCGGTGAATAGCTCGTCGCTTTTTGAAAAAGCTCTTAACTTCTATTATGTTGTGTCTGTCAAAATACAAAAAGATTGAAGAGAAGGAAAAGTCTGTTCTTGATTAACACATTGTAGGGAAATATGGGAGAACTATTATTTAATTACTGCCTTCGGTGAATAGCTTGTCGCTTTTTGAAAAAGCTCTTAACTTCTATTATGTTGTGTCTGTCAAAATACAAAAAGAGTGAAGAGAAGGAAAAGTTGTGTCTTGATTAACACATTGTAGGGAAATATGGGAGAACTATTATTTAATTACTGCCTTCGGTGAATAGCTCGTCGCTTTTTGAAAAAGCTCTTAACTTCTATTATGTTGTGTCTGTCAAAATACAAAAAGATTGAAGAGAAGGAAAAGTTGTGTCATGATTAACACATTGCAGGGAAATATGGGAGAACTATTATTTAATTACTGCCTTCGGTGAATAGCTCGTCGCTTTTTGAAAAAGCTCTTAACTTCTATTATGTTGTGTCTGTCAAAATACAAAAAGATTGAAGAGAAGGAAAAGTTGTGTCTTGATTAACACATTGCAGGGAAATATAAGGAGAACTATTATTTAATTACTGCCTTCGGTGAATAGCTCGTCGCTTTTTAAAAATGCTCTTAACTTCTATTATGTTGTGTCTGTCAAAATACAAAAAGATTGAAGAGAAGGAAAAGTTGTGTCTTGATTAACACATTGTAGGGAAATATGAGAGAACTATTATTTAATTACTGCCTTCGGTGAATAGCTCGTCGCTTTTTAAAAAATCTCTTAACTTCTATTATATTGTGTCTGTCAAAATACAAAAAGATTGAAGAGAAGGAAAAGTTGTGTCTTGATTAACACATTGCAGGGAAATATGGAAGAACTATTATTTAATTACTGCCTTCGGTGAATAGCTCGTCGCTTTTTGAAAAAGCTCTTAACTTCTATTATGTTGTGTCTGTCAAAATACAAAAAGACTGAAGAGAAGGAAAAGTTGTGTCTTGATTAACACATTGTAGGGAAATATGGGAGAACTATTATTTAATTACTGCCTTCGGTGAATAGCTCGTCGCTTTTTAAAAAAGCTCTTAACTTCTATAATGTTGTGTCTGTCAAAATACAAAAAGATTGAAGAGAAGGAAAAGTTGTGTCTTGATTAACACATTGCAGGGAAATATGGGAGAACTATTATTTAATTACTGCCTTCGGTGAATAGCTCGTCGCTTTTTGAAAAAGCTCTTAACTTCTATTATGTTGTGTCTGTCAAAATACAAAAAGATTGAAGAGAAGGAAAAGTTGTGTCTTGATTAACACATTGTAGGGATATATGGGAGAACTATTATTTAATTACTGCCTTCGGTGAATAGCTCGTCGCTTTTTGAAAAAGCTCTTAACTTCTATTATGTTGTGTCTGTCAAAATACAAAAAGATTGAAGAGAAGGAAAAGTTGTGTCTTGATTAACACATTTTAGGGATATATGGGAGAACTATTATTTAATTACTGCCTTCGGTGAATAGCTCGTCGCTTTTTAAAAAAGCTCTTAACTTCTATTATGTTGTGTCTGTCAAAATACAAAAAGATTGAAGAGAAGGAAAATTGTGTCTTGATTAACACATTGCAGGGAAATATAAGGAGAACTATTATTTAATTACTGCCTTCGGTGAATAGCTCGTCGCTTTTTAAAAAAGCTCTTAACTTCTATTATGTTGCGTCTGTCAAAATACAAAAAGATTGAAGAGAAGGAAAAGTTGTGTCTTGATTAACACATTGCAGGGAAATATGGGAGAACTATTATTTAATTACTGCCTTCGGTGAATAGCTCGTCGCTTTTTAAAAAAGCTCTTAACTTCTATTATGTTGTGTCTGTCAAAATACAAAAAGATTGAAGAGAAGGAAAAGTTGTGTCTTGATTAACACATTGTAGGGAAATATGGGAGAACTATTAGTTAATTACTGCCTTCGGTGAATAGCTCGTCGCTTTTTAAAAAAGATCTTAACTTCTATTATGTTGTGTCTGTCAAAATACAAAAAGATTGAAGAGAAGGAAAATTTGTGTCTTGATTAACACATTGCAGGGAAATATGGAAGAACTGTTATTTAATTACTGCCTTCGGTGAATCGCTCGTCGCTATTTGAAAAAGCTCTTAACTTCTATTATGTTGTGTCTGTCAAAATACAAAAAGATTGAAGAGAAGGAAAAGTTGTGTCTTGATTAACACATTGTAGGGAAATATGGGAGAACTATTATTTAATTACTGCCTTCGGTGAATAGCTCGTCGCTTTTTAAAAAGCTCTTAACTTCTATTATGTTGTGTCTGTCAAAATACAAAAAGATTGAAGAGAAGGAAAAGTTGTGTCTTGATTAACACATTGCAGGGAAATATGGAAGAACTATTATTTAATTACTGCCTTCGGTGAATAGCTCGTCGCTTTTTGAAAAAGCTCTTAACTTCTATTATGTTGTGTCTGTCAAAATACAAAAGAATTGAAGAGAAGGAAAAGTTTTGTCTTGATTAACACATTGTAGGGAAATATGGGAGAACTATTATTTAATTACTGCCTTCGGTGAACAGCTCGTCGCTTTTTAAAAATGCTCTTAACTTCTATTATGTTGTGTCTGTCAAAATACAAAAAGATTGAAGAGAAGGAAAAGTTGTGTCTTGATTAACACATTGCAGGGAAATATGGAAGAACTATTATTTAATTACTGCCTTCGGTGAATAGCTCGTCGCTATTTGAAAAAGCTCTTAACTTCTATTATGTTGTGTCTGTCAAAATACAAAAAGATTGAAGAGAAGGAAAAGTTGTGTCTTGATTAACACATTGTAGGGAAATATGGGAGAACTATTATTTAATTACTGCCTTCGGTGAATAGCTCGTCGCTTTTTAAAAAGCTCTTAACTTCTATTATGTTGTGTCTGTCAAAATACAAAAAGATTGAAGAGAAGGAAAAGTTGTGTCTTGATTAACACATTGCAGGGAAATATGGAAGAACTATTATTTAATTACTACCTTCGGTGAATAGCTCGTCGCTTTTTGAAAAAGCTCTTAACTTCTATTATGTTGTGTCTGTCAAAATACAAAAGAATTGAAGAGAAGGAAAAGTTGTGTCTTGATTAAGACATTGTAGGGAAATATGGGAGAACTATTATTTAATTACTGCCTTCGGTGAACAGCTCGTCGCTTTTTAAAAATGCTCTTAACTTCTATTATGTTGTGTCTGTCAAAATACAAAAAGATTGAAGAGAAGGAAAAGTTGTGTCTTGATTAACACATTGTAGGGAAATATGAGAGAACTATTATTTAATTACTGCCTTCGGTGAATAGCTCGTCGCTTTTTAAAAAAGCTCTTAAGTTCTATTATGTTGTGTCTGTCAAAATACAAAAAGATTGAAGAGAAGGAAAAGTTGTGTCTTGATTAACACATTGCAGGGAAATATGGAAGAACTATTATTTAATTACTGCCTTCGGTGAATAGCTCGTCGCTTTTCGAAAAAGCTCTTAACTTCTATTATGTTGTGTCTGTCAAAATACAAAAAGATTGAAGAGAAGGAAAAGTTGTGTCTTGATTAACACATTGCATGGAAATATGGGAGAACTATTATTTAATTACTGCCTTCGGTGAATAGCTCGTCGCTTTTTAAAAACTCTTAACTTCTATAATGTTGTGTCTGTCAAAATACAAAAAGATTGAAGAAAAGGAAAAGTTGTGTCTTGATTAACACATTGCAGGGAAATATGGGAGAACTATTATTTAATTACTGCCTTCGGTGAATAGCTCGTCGCTTTTTGAAAAAGCTCTTAACTTCTATTATGTTGTGTCTGTCAAAATACAAAAAGATTGAAGAGAAGGAAAAGTCTGTTCTTGATTAACACATTGTAGGGAAATATGGGAGAACTATTATTTAATTACTGCCTTCGGTGAATAGCTCGTCGCTTTTTGAAAAAGCTCTTAACTTCTATTATGTTGTGTCTGTCAAAATACAAAAAGATTGAAGAGAAGGAAAAGTTGTGTCTTGATTAACACATTGTAGGGAAATATGGGAGAACTATTATTTAATTACTGCCTTCGGTGAATAGCTCGTCGCTTTTAAAAAAAGCTCTTAACTTCTATAATGTTGTGTCTGTCAAAATACAAAAAGATTGAAGAGAAGGAAAAGTTGTGTCTTGATTAACACATTGCAGGGAAATATGGGAGAAGTATTATTTAATTACTGCCTTCGGTGAATAGCTCGTCGCTTTTTGAAAAAGCTCTTAACTTCTATTATGTTGTGTCTGTCAAAATACAAAAAGATTGAAGAGAAGGAAAAGTTGTGTCTTGATTAACACATTGTAGGGATATATGGGAGAACTATTATTTAATTACTGCCTTCGGTGAATAGCTCGTCGCTTTTTAAAAAAGCTCTTAACTTCTATTATGTTGTGTCTGTCAAAATACAAAAAGATTGAAGAGAAGGAAATGTTGTGTCTTGATTAACACATTGCAGGGAAATATGGGAGAACTATTATTTAATTACTGCCTTCGGTGAATAGCTCGTCGCTTTTTGAAAAAGCTCTTAATTTCTATTATGTTGTGTCTGTCAAAATACAAAAAGATTGAAGAGAAGGAAAAGTTGTGTCTTGATTAACACATTGTAGGGAAATATGGGAGAACTATTATTTAATTACTGCCTTCGGTGAATAGCTCGTCGCTTTTTGAAAAAGCTCTTAACTTCTATTATGTTGTGTCTGTCAAAATACAAAAAGATTGAAGAGAAGGAAAAGTTGTGTCTTGATTAACACATTGCAGGGAAATATGGGAGAACTATTTTTTAATTACTGCCTTCGGTGAATAGCTCGTCGCTTTTTAAAAAAGCTCTTAACTTCTATTATGTTGCGTCTGTCAAAATACAAAAAGATTGAAGAGAAGGAAAATTTGTGTCTTGATTAACACATTGCAGGGAAATATGGGAGAACTATTATTTAATTACTGCCTTCGGTGAATAGCTCGTCGCTTTTTAAAAATGCTCTTAACTTCTATTATGTTGTGTCTGTCAAAATACAAAAAGATTGAAGAGAAGGAAAAGTTGTGTCTTGATTAACACATTGTAGGGAAATATGAGAGAACTATTATTTAATTACTGCCTTCGGTGAATAGCTCGTCGCTTTTTAAAAAAGCTCTTAACTTCTATTATATTGTGTCTGTCAAAATACAAAAAGATTGAAGAGAAGGAAAAGTTGTGTCTTGATTAACACATTGCAGGGGAATATGGAAGAACTATTATTTAATTACTGCCTTCGGTGAATAGCTCGTCGCTTTTTGAAAAAGCTCTTAACTTCTATTATGTTGTGTCTGTCAAAATACAAAAAGATTGAAGAGAAGGAAAAGTTGTGTCTTGATTAACACATTGCAGGGAAATATGGGAGAACTATTATTTAATTACTGCCTTCGGTGAATAGCTCGTCGCTTTTTGAAAAAGCTCTTAACTTCTATTATGTTGTGTCTGTCAAAATACAAAAAGATTGAAGAGAAGGAAAAGTTGTGTCTTGATTAACACATTGCAGGGAAATATGGGAGAACTATTTTTTAATTACTGCCTTCGGTGAATAGCTCGTCGCTTTTTAAAAAAGCTCTTAACTTCTATTATGTTGCGTCTGTCAAAATACAAAAAGATTGAAGAGAAGGAAAAGTTGTGTCTTGATTAACACATTGCAGGGAAATATGGGAGAACTATTATTTAATTACTGCCTTCGGTGAATAGCTCGTCGCTTTTTGAAAAAGCTCTTAACTTCTATTATGTTGTGTCTGTCAAAATACAAAAGAATTGAAGAGAAGGAAAAGTTATGTCTTGATTAACACATTGTAGGGAAATATGGGAGAACTATTATTTAATTACTGCCTTCGGTGAATAGCTCGTCGCTTTTTAAAAATGCTCTTAACTTCTATTATGTTGTGTCTGTCAAAATACAAAAAGATTGAAGAGAAGGAAAAGTTGTGTCTTGATTAACACATTGTAGGGAAATATGAGAGAACTATTATTTAATTACTGCCTTCGGTGAATAGCTCGTCGCTTTTTAAAAAAGCTCTTAACTTCTATTATATTGTGTCTGTCAAAATACAAAAAGATTGAAGAGAAGGAAAAGTTGTGTCTTGATTAACACATTGCAGGGAAATATGGAAGAACTATTATTTAATTACTGCCTTCGGTGAATAGCTCGTCGCTTTTTGAAAAAGCTCTTAACTTCTATTATGTTGTGTCTGTCAAAATACAAAAAGATTGAAGAGAAGGAAAAGTTATGTCTTGATTAACACATTGTAGGGAAATATGGGAGAACTATTATTTAATTACTGCCTTCGGTGAATAGCTCGTCGCTTTTTAAAAATGCTCTTAACTTCTATTATGTTGTGTCTGTCAAAATACAAAAAGATTGAAGAGAAGGAAAAGTTGTGTCTTGATTAACACATTGTAGGGAAATATGAGAGAACTATTATTTAATTACTGCCTTCGGTGAATAGCTCGTCGCTTTTTAAAAAAGCTCTTAACTTCTATTATATTGTGTCTGTCAAAATACAAAAAGATTGAAGAGAAGGAAAAGTTGTGTCTTGATTAACACATTGCAGGGAAATATGGAAGAACTATTATTTAATTACTGCCTTCGGTGAATAGCTCGTCGCTTTTTGAAAAAGCTCTTAACTTCTATTATGTTGTGTCTGTCAAAATACAAAAAGATTGAAGAGAAGGAAAAGTTGTGTCTTGATTAACACATTGTAGGGAAATATGGGAGAACTATTATTTAATTACTGCCTTCGGTGAATAGCTCGTCGCTTTTAAAAAAAGCTCTTAACTTCTATAATGTTGTGTCTGTCAAAATACAAAAAGATTGAAGAGAAGGAAAAGTTGTGTCTTGATTAACACATTGCAGGGAAATATGGGAGAAGTATTATTTAATTACTGCCTTCGGTGAATAGCTCGTCGCTTTTTGAAAAAGCTCTTAACTTCTATTATGTTGTGTCTGTCAAAATACAAAAGAATTGAAGAGAAGGAAAAGTTATGTCTTGATTAACACATTGTAGGGAAATATGGGAGAACTATTATTTAATTACTGCCTTCGGTGAATAGCTCGTCGCTTTTTAAAAATGCTCTTAACTTCTATTATGTTGTGTCTGTCAAAATACAAAAGAATTGAAGAGAAGGAAAAGTTATGTCTTGATTAACACATTGTAGGGAAATATGAGAGAACTATTATTTAATTACTGCCTTCGGTGAATAGCTCGTCGCTTTTTAAAAAAGCTCTTAACTTCTATTATATTGTGTCTGTCAAAATACAAAAAGATTGAAGAGAAGGAAAAGTTGTGTCTTGATTAACACATTGTAGGGAAATATGGGAGAACTATTATTTAATTACTGCCTTCGGTGAATAGCTCGTCGCTTTTTGAAAAAGCTCTTAACTTCTATTATGTTGTGTCTGTCAAAATACAAAAAGATTGAAGAGAAGGAAAAGTTGTGTCTTGATTAACACATTGCAGGGAAATATGGGAGAACTATTTTTTAATTACTGCCTTCGGTGAATAGCTCGTCGCTTTTTAAAAAAGCTCTTAACTTCTATTATATTGCGTCTGTCAAAATACAAAAAGATTGAAGAGAAGGAAAAGTTGTGTCTTGATTAACACATTGCAGGGAAATATGGGAGAACTATTATTTAATTACTGCCTTCGGTGAATAGCTCGTCGCTTTTTGAAAAAGCTCTTAACTTCTATTATGTTGTGTCTGTCAAAATACAAAAAGATTGAAGAGAAGGAAAAGTCTGTTCTTGATTAACACATTGTAGGGAAATATGGGAGAACTATTATTTAATTACTGCCTTCGGTGAATAGCTTGTCGCTTTTTGAAAAAGCTCTTAACTTCTATTATGTTGTGTCTGTCAAAATACAAAAAGAGTGAAGAGAAGGAAAAGTTGTGTCTTGATTAACACATTGTAGGGAAATATGGGAGAACTATTATTTAATTACTGCCTTCGGTGAATAGCTCGTCGCTTTTTGAAAAAGCTCTTAACTTCTATTATGTTGTGTATGTCAAAATACAAAAAGATTGAAGAGAAGGAAAAGTTGTGTCTTGATTAACACATTGTAGGGAAATATGGGAGAACTATTATTTAATTACTGCCTTCGGTGAATAGCTCGTCGCTTTTTGAAAAAACTCTTAACTTCTATTATGTTGTGTCTGTCAAAATACAAAAAGATTGAAGAGAAGGAAAAGTTGTGTCTTGATTAACACATTGCAGGGAAATATGGAAGAACTATTATTTAATTACTGCCTTCGGTGAATAGCTCGTCGCTTTTTGAAAAAGCTCTTAACTTCTATTATGTTGTGTCTGTCAAAATACAAAAGAATTGAAGAGAAGGAAAAGTTATGTCTTGATTAACACATTGTAGGGAAATATGGGAGAACTATTATTTAATTACTGCCTTCGGTGAATAGCTCGTCGCTTTTTAAAAATGCTCTTAACTTCTATTATATCGTGTCTGTCAAAATACAAAAAGATTGAAGAGAAGGAAAAGTTGTGTCTTGATTAACACATTGTAGGGAAATATGAGAGAACTATTATTTAATTACTGCCTTCGGTGAATAGCTCGTCGCTTTTTAAAAAAGCTCTTAACTTCTATTATATTGTGTCTGTCAAAATACAAAAAGATTGAAGAGAAGGAAAAGTTGTGTCTTGATTAACACATTGCAGGGAAATATGGAAGAACTATTATTTAATTACTGCCTTCGGTGAATAGCTCGTCGCTTTTTGAAAAAGCTCTTAACTTCTATTATGTTGTGTCTGTCAAAATACAAAAAGATTGAAGAGAAGGAAAAGTTGTGTCTTGATTAACACATTGCAGGGAAATATGGGAGAACTATTTTTTAATTACTGCCTTCGGTGAATAGCTCGTCGCTTTTTAAAAAAGCTCTTAACTTCTATTATGTTGCGTCTGTCAAAATACAAAAAGATTGAAGAGAAGGAAAATTTGTGTCTTGATTAACACATTGCAGGGAAATATGGGAGAACTATTATTTAATTACTGCCTTCGGTGAATAGCTCGTCGCTTTTTGAAAAAGCTCTTAACTTCTATTATGTTGTGTCTGTCAAAATACAAAAAGATTGAAGAGAAGGAAAAGTCTGTTCTTGATTAACACATTGTAGGGAAATATGGGAGAACTATTATTTAATTACTGCCTTCGGTGAATAGCTTGTCGCTTTTTGAAAAAGCTCTTAACTTCTATTATGTTGTGTCTGTCAAAATACAAAAAGAGTGAAGAGAAGGAAAAGTTGTGTCTTGATTAACACATTGTAGGGAAATATGGGAGAACTATTATTTAATTACTGCCTTCGGTGAATAGCTCGTCGCTTTTTGAAAAAGCTCTTAACTTCTATTATGTTGTGTCTGTCAAAATACAAAAAGATTGAAGAGAAGGAAAAGTTGTGTCATGATTAACACATTGCAGGGAAATATGGGAGAACTATTATTTAATTACTGCCTTCGGTGAATAGCTCGTCGCTTTTTGAAAAAGCTCTTAACTTCTATTATGTTGTGTCTGTCAAAATACAAAAAGATTGAAGAGAAGGAAAAGTTGTGTCTTGATTAACACATTGCAGGGAAATATAAGGAGAACTATTATTTAATTACTGCCTTCGGTGAATAGCTCGTCGCTTTTTAAAAAAGCTCTTAACTTCTATTATGTTGCGTCTGTCAAAATACAAAAAGATTGAAGAGAAGGAAAAGTTGTGTCTTGATTAACACATTGCAGGGAAATATGGGAGAACTATTATTTAATTACTGCCTTCGGTGAATAGCTCGTCGCTTTTTGAAAAAGCTCTTAACTTCTATTATGTTGTGTCTGTCAAAATACAAAAGAATTGAAGAGAAGGAAAAGTTATGTCTTGATTAACACATTGTAGGGAAATATGGGAGAACTATTATTTAATTACTGCCTTCGGTGAACAGCTCGTCGCTTTTTAAAAATGCTCTTAACTTCTATTATGTTGTGTCTGTCAAAATACAAAAAGATTGAAGAGAAGGAAAAGTTGTGTCTTGATTAACACATTGCAGGGAAATATGGAAGAACTATTATTTAATTACTGCCTTCGGTGAATAGCTCGTCGCTTTTCGAAAAAGCTCTTAACTTCTATTATGTTGTGTCTGTCAAAATACAAAAAGATTGAAGAGAAGGAAAAGTTGTGTCTTGATTAACACATTGCATGGAAATATGGGAGAACTATTATTTAATTACTGCCTTCGGTGAATAGCTCGTCGCTTTTTAAAAACTCTTAACTTCTATAATGTTGTGTCTGTCAAAATACAAAAAGATTGAAGAGAAGGAAAATTTGTGTCTTGATTAACACATTGCAGGGAAATATGGGAGAACTATTATTTAATTACTGCCTTCGGTGAATAGCTCGTCGCTTTTTGAAAAAGCTCTTAACTTCTATTATGTTGTGTCTGTCAAAATACAAAAAGATTGAAGAGAAGGAAAATTTGTGTCTTGATTAACACATTGCAGGGAAATATGGAAGAACTGTTATTTAATTACTGCCTTCGGTGAATAGCTCGTCGCTATTTGAAAAAGCTCTTAACTTCTATTATATTGTGTCTGTCAAAATACAAAAAGATTGAAGAGAAGGAAAAGTTGTGTCTTGATTAACACATTGTAGGGAAATATGGGAGAACTATTATTTAATTACTGCCTTCGGTGAATAGCTCGTCGCTTTTTAAAAAGCTCTTAACTTCTATTATGTTGTGTCTGTCAAAATACAAAAAGATTGAAGAGAAGGAAAAGTTGTGTCTTGATTAACACATTGCAGGGAAATATGGAAGAACTATTATTTAATTACTGCCTTCGGTGAATAGCTCGTCGCTTTTTGAAAAAGCTCTTAACTTCTATTATGTTGTGTCTGTCAAAATACAAAAGAATTGAAGAGAAGGAAAAGTTGTGTCTTGATTAACACATTGTAGGGAAATATGGGAGAACTATTATTTAATTACTGCCTTCGGTGAACAGCTCGTCGCTTTTTAAAAATGCTCTTAACTTCTATTATGTTGTGTCTGTCAAAATACAAAAAGATTGAAGAGAAGGAAAAGTTGTGTCTTGATTAACACATTGTAGGGAAATATGAGAGAACTATTATTTAATTACTGCCTTCGGTGAATAGCTCGTCGCTTTTTAAAAAAGCTCTTAAATTCTATTATGTTGTGTCTGTCAAAATACAAAAAGATTGAAGAGAAGGAAAAGTTGTGTCTTGATTAACACATTGCAGGGAAATATGGAAGAACTATTATTTAATTACTGCCTTCGGTGAATAGCTCGTCGCTTTTCGAAAAAGCTCTTAACTTCTATTATGTTGTGTCTGTCAAAATACAAAAAGATTGAAGAGAAGGAAAAGTTGTGTCTTGATTAACACATTGCATGGAAATATGGGAGAACTATTATTTAATTACTGCCTTCGGTGAATAGCTCGTCGCTTTTTAAAAACTCTTAACTTCTATAATGTTGTGTCTGTCAAAATACAAAAAGATTGAAGAAAAGGAAAAGTTGTGTCTTGATTAACACATTGCAGGGAAATATGGGAGAACTATTATTTAATTACTGCCTTCGGTGAATAGCTCGTCGCTTTTTGAAAAAGCTCTTAACTTCTATTATGTTGTGTCTGTCAAAATACAAAAAGATTGAAGAGAAGGAAAAGTTGTGTCTTGATTAACACATTGCAGGGAAATATGGGAGAACTATTTTTTAATTACTGCCTTCGGTGAATAGCTCGTCGCTTTTTAAAAAAGCTCTTAACTTCTATTATGTTGCGTCTGTCAAAATACAAAAAGATTGAAGAGAAGGAAAAGTTGTGTCTTGATTAACACATTGCAGGGAAATATGGGAGAACAATTATTTAATTACTGCCTTCGGTGAATAGCTCGTCGCTTTTTGAAAAAGCTCTTAACTTCTATTATGTTGTGTCTGTCAAAATACAAAAAGATTGAAGAGAAGGAAAAGTCTGTTCTTGATTAACACATTGTAGGGAAATATGGGAGAACTATTATTTAATTACTGCCTTCGGTGAATAGCTTGTCGCTTTTTGAAAAAGCTCTTAACTTCTATTATGTTGTGTCTGTCAAAATACAAAAAGAGTGAAGAGAAGGAAAAGTTGTGTCTTGATTAACACATTGTAGGGAAATATGGGAGAACTATTATTTAATTACTGCCTTCGGTGAATAGCTCGTCGCTTTTTGAAAAAACTCTTAACTTCTATTATGTTGTGTCTGTCAAAATACAAAAAGATTGAAGAGAAGGAAAAGTTGTGTCTTGATTAACACATTGCAGGGAAATATGGAAGAACTATTATTTAATTACTGCCTTCGGTGAATAGCTCGTCGCTTTTTGAAAAAGCTCTTAACTTCTATTATGTTGTGTCTGTCAAAATACAAAAGAATTGAAGAGAAGGAAAAGTTATGTCTTGATTAACACATTGTAGGGAAATATGGGAGAACTATTATTTAATTACTGCCTTCGGTGAATAGCTCGTCGCTTTTTAAAAATGCTCTTAACTTCTATTATGTTGTGTCTGTCAAAATACAAAAAGATTGAAGAGAAGGAAAAGTTGTGTCTTGATTAACACATTGTAGGGAAATATGAGAGAACTATTATTTAATTACTGCCTTCGGTGAATAGCTCGTCGCTTTTTAAAAAAGCTCTTAACTTCTATTATATTGTGTCTGTCAAAATACAAAAAGATTGAAGAGAAGGAAAAGTTGTGTCTTGATTAACACATTGCAGGGAAATATGGAAGAACTATTATTTAATTACTGCCTTCGGTGAATAGCTCGTCGCTTTTTGAAAAAGCTCTTAACTTCTATTATGTTGTGTCTGTCAAAATACAAAAAGATTGAAGAGAAGGAAAAGTTGTGTCTTGATTAACACATTGTAGGGAAATATGGGAGAACTATTATTTAATTACTGCCTTCGGTGAATAGCTCGTCGCTTTTAAAAAAAGCTCTTAACTTCTATAATGTTGTGTCTGTCAAAATACAAAAAGATTGAAGAGAAGGAAAAGTTGTGTCTTGATTAACACATTGCAGGGAAATATGGGAGAAGTATTATTTAATTACTGCCTTCGGTGAATAGCTCGTCGCTTTTTGAAAAAGCTCTTAACTTCTATTATGTTGTGTCTGTCAAAATACAAAAAGATTGAAGAGAAGGAAAAGTTGTGTCTTGATTAACACATTGTAGGGATATATGTTAGAACTATTATTTAATTACTGCCTTCGGTGAATAGCTCGTCGCTTTTTAAAAAAGCTCTTAACTTCTATTATATTGTGTCTGTCAAAATACAAAAAGATTGAAGAGAAGGAAATGTTGTGTCTTGATTAACACATTGCAGGGAAATATGGGAGAACTATTATTTAATTACTGCCTTCGGTGAATAGCTCGTCGCTTTTTGAAAAAGCTCTTAATTTCTATTATGTTGTGTCTGTCAAAATACAAAAAGATTGAAGAGAAGGAAAAGTTGTGTCTTGATTAACACATTGTAGGGAAATATGGGAGAACTATTATTTAATTACTGCCTTCGGTGAATAGCTCGTCGCTTTTTGAAAAAGCTCTTAACTTCTATTATGTTGTGTCTGTCAAAATACAAAAAGATTGAAGAGAAGGAGAAGTTGTGTCTTGATTAACACATTGCAGGGAAATATGGGAGAACTATTTTTTAATTACTGCCTTCGGTGAATAGCTCGTCGCTTTTTAAAAAAGCTCTTAACTTCTATTATGTTGCGTCTGTCAAAATACAAAAAGATTGAAGAGAAGGAAAATTTGTGTCTTGATTAACACATTGCAGGGAAATATGGGAGAACTATTATTTAATTACTGCCTTCGGTGAATAGCTCGTCGCTTTTTGAAAAAGCTCTTAACTTCTATTATGTTGTGTCTGTCAAAATACAAAAAGATTGAAGAGAAGGAAAAGTCTGTTCTTGATTAACACATTGTAGGGAAATATGGGAGAACTATTATTTAATTACTGCCTTCGGTGAATAGCTTGTCGCTTTTTGAAAAAGCTCTTAACTTCTATTATGTTGTGTCTGTCAAAATACAAAAAGAGTGAAGAGAAGGAAAAGTTGTGTCTTGATTAACACATTGTAGGGAAATATGGGAGAACTATTATTTAATTACTGCCTTCGGTGAATAGCTCGTCGCTTTTTGAAAAAGCTCTTAACTTCTATTATGTTGTGTCTGTCAAAATACAAAAAGATTGAAGAGAAGGAAAAGTTGTGTCATGATTAACACATTGCAGGGAAATATGGGAGAACTATTATTTAATTACTGCCTTCGGTGAATAGCTCGTCGCTTTTTGAAAAAGCTCTTAACTTCTATTATGTTGTGTCTGTCAAAATACAAAAAGATTGAAGAGAAGGAAAAGTTGTGTCTTGATTAACACATTGCAGGGAAATATAAGGAGAACTATTATTTAATTACTGCCTTCGGTGAATAGCTCGTCGCTTTTTAAAAAAGCTCTTAACTTCTATTATGTTGCGTCTGTCAAAATACAAAAAGATTGAAGAGAAGGAAAAGTTGTGTCTTGATTAACACATTGCAGGGAAATATGGGAGAACTATTATTTAATTACTGCCTTCGGTGAATAGCTCGTCGCTTTTTGAAAAAGCTCTTAACTTCTATTATGTTGTGTCTGTCAAAATACAAAAGAATTGAAGAGAAGGAAAAGTTATGTCTTGATTAACACATTGTAGGGAAATATGGGAGAACTATTATTTAATTACTGCCTTCGGTGAATAGCTCGTCGCTTTTTAAAAATGCTCTTAACTTCTATTATGTTGTGTCTGTCAAAATACAAAAAGATTGAAGAGAAGGAAAAGTTGTGTCTTGATTAACACATTGTAGGGAAATATGAGAGAACTATTATTTAATTACTGCCTTCGGTGAATAGCTCGTCGCTTTTTAAAAAAACTCTTAACTTCTATTATATTGTGTCTGTCAAAATACAAAATGATTGAAGAGAAGGAAAAGTTGTGTCTTGATTAACACATTGCAGGGAAATATGGAAGAACTATTATTTAATTACTGCCTTCGGTGAATAGCTCGTCGCTTTTTGAAAAAGCTCTTAACTTCTATTATGTTGTGTCTGTCAAAATACAAAAAGATTGAAGAGAAGGAAAAGTTGTGTCTTGATTAACACATTGTAGGGAAATATGGGAGAACTATTATTTAATTACTGCCTTCGGTGAATAGCTCGTCGCTTTTAAAAAAAGCTCTTAACTTCTATAATGTTGTGTCTGTCAAAATACAAAAAGATTGAAGAGAAGGAAAAGTTGTGTCTTGATTAACACATTGCAGGGAAATATGGGAGAAGTATTATTTAATTACTGCCTTCGGTGAATAGCTCGTCGCTTTTTGAAAAAGCTCTTAACTTCTATTATGTTGTGTCTGTCAAAATACAAAAGAATTGAAGAGAAGGAAAAGTTATGTCTTGATTAACACATTGTAGGGAAATATGGGAGAACTATTATTTAATTACTGCCTTCGGTGAATAGCTCGTCGCTTTTTAAAAATGCTCTTAACTTCTATTATGTTGTGTCTGTCAAAATACAAAAGAATTGAAGAGAAGGAAAAGTTATGTCTTGATTAACACATTGTAGGGAAATATGAGAGAACTATTATTTAATTACTGCCTTCGGTGAATAGCTCGTCGCTTTTTAAAAAAGCTCTTAACTTCTATTATATTGTGTCTGTCAAAATACAAAAAGATTGAAGAGAAGGAAAAGTTGTGTCTTGATTAACACATTGTAGGGAAATATGGGAGAACTATTATTTAATTACTGCCTTCGGTGAATAGCTCGTCGCTTTTTGAAAAAGCTCTTAACTTCTATTATGTTGTGTCTGTCAAAATACAAAAAGATTGAAGAGAAGGAAAAGTTGTGTCTTGATTAACACATTGCAGGGAAATATGGGAGAACTATTTTTTAATTACTGCCTTCGGTGAATAGCTCGTCGCTTTTTAAAAAAGCTCTTAACTTCTATTATATTGCGTCTGTCAAAATACAAAAAGATTGAAGAGAAGGAAAAGTTGTGTCTTGATTAACACATTGCAGGGAAATATGGGAGAACTATTATTTAATTACTGCCTTCGGTGAATAGCTCGTCGCTTTTTGAAAAAGCTCTTAACTTCTATTATGTTGTGTCTGTCAAAATACAAAAAGATTGAAGAGAAGGAAAAGTCTGTTCTTGATTAACACATTGTAGGGAAATATGGGAGAACTATTATTTAATTACTGCCTTCGGTGAATAGCTTGTCGCTTTTTGAAAAAGCTCTTAACTTCTATTATGTTGTGTCTGTCAAAATACAAAAAGAGTGAAGAGAAGGAAAAGTTGTGTCTTGATTAACACATTGTAGGGAAATATGGGAGAACTATTATTTAATTACTGCCTTCGGTGAATAGCTCGTCGCTTTTTGAAAAAGCTCTTAACTTCTATTATGTTGTGTATGTCAAAATACAAAAAGATTGAAGAGAAGGAAAAGTTGTGTCTTGATTAACACATTGTAGGGAAATATGGGAGAACTATTATTTAATTACTGCCTTCGGTGAATAGCTCGTCGCTTTTTGAAAAAGCTCTTAACTTCTATTATGTTGTGTCTGTCAAAATACAAAAGAATTGAAGAGAAGGAAAAGTTATGTCTTGATTAACACATTGTAGGGAAATATGGGAGAACTATTATTTAATTACTGCCTTCGGTGAATAGCTCGTCGCTTTTTAAAAATGCTCTTAACTTCTATTATATCGTGTCTGTCAAAATACAAAAAGATTGAAGAGAAGGAAAAGTTGTGTCTTGATTAACACATTGTAGGGAAATATGAGAGAACTATTATTTAATTACTGCCTTCGGTGAATAGCTCGTCGCTTTTTAAAAAAGCTCTTAACTTCTATTATATTGTGTCTGTCAAAATACAAAAAGATTGAAGAGAAGGAAAAGTTGTGTCTTGATTAACACATTGCAGGGAAATATGGAAGAACTATTATTTAATTACTGCCTTCGGTGAATAGCTCGTCGCTTTTTGAAAAAGCTCTTAACTTCTATTATGTTGTGTCTGTCAAAATACAAAAAGATTGAAGAGAAGGAAAAGTTGTGTCTTGATTAACACATTGCAGGGAAATATGGGAGAACTATTTTTTAATTACTGCCTTCGGTGAATAGCTCGTCGCTTTTTAAAAAAGCTCTTAACTTCTATTATGTTGCGTCTGTCAAAATACAAAAAGATTGAAGAGAAGGAAAATTTGTGTCTTGATTAACACATTGCAGGGAAATATGGGAGAACTATTATTTAATTACTGCCTTCGGTGAATAGCTCGTCGCTTTTTGAAAAAGCTCTTAACTTCTATTATGTTGTGTCTGTCAAAATACAAAAAGATTGAAGAGAAGGAAAAGTCTGTTCTTGATTAACACATTGTAGGGAAATATGGGAGAACTATTATTTAATTACTGCCTTCGGTGAATAGCTTGTCGCTTTTTGAAAAAGCTCTTAACTTCTATTATGTTGTGTCTGTCAAAATACAAAAAGAGTGAAGAGAAGGAAAAGTTGTGTCTTGATTAACACATTGTAGGGAAATATGGGAGAACTATTATTTAATTACTGCCTTCGGTGAATAGCTCGTCGCTTTTTGAAAAAGCTCTTAACTTCTATTATGTTGTGTCTGTCAAAATACAAAAAGATTGAAGAGAAGGAAAAGTTGTGTCATGATTAACACATTGCAGGGAAATATGGGAGAACTATTATTTAATTACTGCCTTCGGTGAATAGCTCGTCGCTTTTTGAAAAAGCTCTTAACTTCTATTATGTTGTGTCTGTCAAAATACAAAAAGATTGAAGAGAAGGAAAAGTTGTGTCTTGATTAACACATTGCAGGGAAATATAAGGAGAACTATTATTTAATTACTGCCTTCGGTGAATAGCTCGTCGCTTTTTAAAAAAGCTCTTAACTTCTATTATGTTGCGTCTGTCAAAATACAAAAAGATTGAAGAGAAGGAAAAGTTGTGTCTTGATTAACACATTGCAGGGAAATATGGGAGAACTATTATTTAATTACTGCCTTCGGTGAATAGCTCGTCGCTTTTTGAAAAAGCTCTTAACTTCTATTATGTTGTGTCTGTCAAAATACAAAAGAATTGAAGAGAAGGAAAAGTTATGTCTTGATTAACACATTGTAGGGAAATATGGGACAACTATTATTTAATTACTGCCTTCGGTGAACAGCTCGTCGCTTTTTAAAAATGCTCTTAACTTCTATTATGTTGTGTCTGTCAAAATACAAAAAGATTGAAGAGAAGGAAAAGTTGTGTCTTGATTAACACATTGCAGGGAAATATGGAAGAACTATTATTTAATTACTGCCTTCGGTGAATAGCTCGTCGCTTTTCGAAAAAGCTCTTAACTTCTATTATGTTGTGTCTGTCAAAATACAAAAAGATTGAAGAGAAGGAAAAGTTGTGTCTTGATTAACACATTGCATGGAAATATGGGAGAACTATTATTTAATTACTGCCTTCGGTGAATAGCTCGTCGCTTTTTAAAAACTCTTAACTTCTATAATGTTGTGTCTGTCAAAATACAAAAAGATTGAAGAGAAGGAAAATTTGTGTCTTGATTAACACATTGCAGGGAAATATGGGAGAACTATTATTTAATTACTGCCTTCGGTGAATAGCTCGTCGCTTTTTGAAAAAGCTCTTAACTTCTATTATGTTGTGTCTGTCAAAATACAAAAAGATTGAAGAGAAGGAAAATTTGTGTCTTGATTAACACATTGCAGGGAAATATGGAAGAACTGTTATTTAATTACTGCCTTCGGTGAATAGCTCGTCGCTATTTGAAAAAGCTCTTAACTTCTATTATGTTGTGTCTGTCAAAATACAAAAAGATTGAAGAGAAGGAAAAGTTGTGTCTTGATTAACACATTGTAGGGAAATATGGGAGAACTATTATTTAATTACTGCCTTCGGTGAATAGCTCGTCGCTTTTTAAAAAGCTCTTAACTTCTATTATGTTGTGTCTGTCAAAATACAAAAAGATTGAAGAGAAGGAAAAGTTGTGTCTTGATTAACACATTGCAGGGAAATATGGAAGAACTATTATTTAATTACTGCCTTCGGTGAATAGCTCGTCGCTTTTTGAAAAAGCTCTTAACTTCTATTATGTTGTGTCTGTCAAAATACAAAAGAATTGAAGAGAAGGAAAAGTTGTGTCTTGATTAACACATTGTAGGGAAATATGGGAGAACTATTATTTAATTACTGCCTTCGGTGAACAGCTCGTCGCTTTTTAAAAATGCTCTTAACTTCTATTATGTTGTGTCTGTCAAAATACAAAAAGATTGAAGAGAAGGAAAAGTTGTGTCTTGATTAACACATTGTAGGGAAATATGAGAGAACTATTATTTAATTACTGCCTTCGGTGAATAGCTCGTCGCTTTTTAAAAAAGCTCTTAAGTTCTATTATGTTGTGTCTGTCAAAATACAAAAAGATTGAAGAGAAGGAAAAGTTGTGTCTTGATTAACACATTGCAGGGAAATATGGAAGAACTATTATTTAATTACTGCCTTCGGTGAATAGCTCGTCGCTTTTCGAAAAAGCTCTTAACTTCTATTATGTTGTGTCTGTCAAAATACAAAAAGATTGAAGAGAAGGAAAAGTTGTGTCTTGATTAACACATTGCATGGAAATATGGGAGAACTATTATTTAATTACTGCCTTCGGTGAATAGCTCGTCGCTTTTTAAAAACTCTTAACTTCTATAATGTTGTGTCTGTCAAAATACAAAAAGATTGAAGAAAAGGAAAAGTTGTGTCTTGATTAACACATTGCAGGGAAATATGGGAGAACTATTATTTAATTACTGCCTTCGGTGAATAGCTCGTCGCTTTTTGAAAAAGCTCTTAACTTCTATTATGTTGTGTCTGTCAAAATACAAAAAGATTGAAGAGAAGGAAAAGTTGTGTCTTGATTAACACATTGCAGGGAAATATGGGAGAACTATTTTTTAATTACTGCCTTCGGTGAATAGCTCGTCGCTTTTTAAAAAAGCTCTTAACTTCTATTATGTTGCGTCTGTCAAAATACAAAAAGATTGAAGAGAAGGAAAAGTTGTGTCTTGATTAACACATTGCAGGGAAATATGGGAGAACAATTATTTAATTACTGCCTTCGGTGAATAGCTCGTCGCTTTTTGAAAAAGCTCTTAACTTCTATTATGTTGTGTCTGTCAAAATACAAAAAGATTGAAGAGAAGGAAAAGTCTGTTCTTGATTAACACATTGTAGGGAAATATGGGAGAACTATTATTTAATTACTGCCTTCGGTGAATAGCTTGTCGCTTTTTGAAAAAGCTCTTAACTTCTATTATGTTGTGTCTGTCAAAATACAAAAAGAGTGAAGAGAAGGAAAAGTTGTGTCTTGATTAACACATTGTAGGGAAATATGGGAGAACTATTATTTAATTACTGCCTTCGGTGAATAGCTCGTCGCTTTTTGAAAAAACTCTTAACTTCTATTATGTTGTGTCTGTCAAAATACAAAAAGATTGAAGAGAAGGAAAAGTTGTGTCTTGATTAACACATTGCAGGGAAATATGGAAGAACTATTATTTAATTACTGCCTTCGGTGAATAGCTCGTCGCTTTTTGAAAAAGCTCTTAACTTCTATTATGTTGTGTCTGTCAAAATACAAAAGAATTGAAGAGAAGGAAAAGTTATGTCTTGATTAACACATTGTAGGGAAATATGGGAGAACTATTATTTAATTACTGCCTTCGGTGAATAGCTCGTCGCTTTTTAAAAATGCTCTTAACTTCTATTATGTTGTGTCTGTCAAAATACAAAAAGATTGAAGAGAAGGAAAAGTTGTGTCTTGATTAACACATTGTAGGGAAATATGAGAGAACTATTATTTAATTACTGCCTTCGGTGAATAGCTCGTCGCTTTTTAAAAAAGCTCTTAACTTCTATTATATTGTGTCTGTCAAAATACAAAAAGATTGAAGAGAAGGAAAAGTTGTGTCTTGATTAACACATTGCAGGGAAATATGGAAGAACTATTATTTAATTACTGCCTTCGGTGAATAGCTCGTCGCTTTTTGAAAAAGCTCTTAACTTCTATTATGTTGTGTCTGTCAAAATACAAAAAGATTGAAGAGAAGGAAAAGTTGTGTCTTGATTAACACATTGTAGGGAAATATGGGAGAACTATTATTTAATTACTGCCTTCGGTGAATAGCTCGTCGCTTTTAAAAAAAGCTCTTAACTTCTATAATGTTGTGTCTGTCAAAATACAAAAAGATTGAAGAGAAGGAAAAGTTGTGTCTTGATTAACACATTGCAGGGAAATATGGGAGAAGTATTATTTAATTACTGCCTTCGGTGAATAGCTCGTCGCTTTTTGAAAAAGCTCTTAACTTCTATTATGTTGTGTCTGTCAAAATACAAAAAGATTGAAGAGAAGGAAAAGTTGTGTCTTGATTAACACATTGTAGGGATATATGTTAGAACTATTATTTAATTACTGCCTTCGGTGAATAGCTCGTCGCTTTTTAAAAAAGCTCTTAACTTCTATTATATTGTGTCTGTCAAAATACAAAAAGATTGAAGAGAAGGAAATGTTGTGTCTTGATTAACACATTGCAGGGAAATATGGGAGAACTATTATTTAATTACTGCCTTCGGTGAATAGCTCGTCGCTTTTTGAAAAAGCTCTTAATTTCTATTATGTTGTGTCTGTCAAAATACAAAAAGATTGAAGAGAAGGAAAAGTTGTGTCTTGATTAACACATTGTAGGGAAATATGGGAGAACTATTATTTAATTACTGCCTTCGGTGAATAGCTCGTCGCTTTTTGAAAAAGCTCTTAACTTCTATTATGTTGTGTCTGTCAAAATACAAAAAGATTGAAGAGAAGGAGAAGTTGTGTCTTGATTAACACATTGCAGGGAAATATGGGAGAACTATTTTTTAATTACTGCCTTCGGTGAATAGCTCGTCGCTTTTTAAAAAAGCTCTTAACTTCTATTATGTTGCGTCTGTCAAAATACAAAAAGATTGAAGAGAAGGAAAATTTGTGTCTTGATTAACACATTGCAGGGAAATATGGGAGAACTATTATTTAATTACTGCCTTCGGTGAATAGCTCGTCGCTTTTTGAAAAAGCTCTTAACTTCTATTATGTTGTGTCTGTCAAAATACAAAAAGATTGAAGAGAAGGAAAAGTCTGTTCTTGATTAACACATTGTAGGGAAATATGGGAGAACTATTATTTAATTACTGCCTTCGGTGAATAGCTTGTCGCTTTTTGAAAAAGCTCTTAACTTCTATTATGTTGTGTCTGTCAAAATACAAAAAGAGTGAAGAGAAGGAAAAGTTGTGTCTTGATTAACACATTGTAGGGAAATATGGGAGAACTATTATTTAATTACTGCCTTCGGTGAATAGCTCGTCGCTTTTTGAAAAAGCTCTTAACTTCTATTATGTTGTGTCTGTCAAAATACAAAAAGATTGAAGAGAAGGAAAAGTTGTGTCATGATTAACACATTGCAGGGAAATATGGGAGAACTATTATTTAATTACTGCCTTCGGTGAATAGCTCGTCGCTTTTTGAAAAAGCTCTTAACTTCTATTATGTTGTGTCTGTCAAAATACAAAAAGATTGAAGAGAAGGAAAAGTTGTGTCTTGATTAACACATTGCAGGGAAATATAAGGAGAACTATTATTTAATTACTGCCTTCGGTGAATAGCTCGTCGCTTTTTAAAAAAGCTCTTAACTTCTATTATGTTGCGTCTGTCAAAATACAAAAAGATTGAAGAGAAGGAAAAGTTGTGTCTTGATTAACACATTGCAGGGAAATATGGGAGAACTATTATTTAATTACTGCCTTCGGTGAATAGCTCGTCGCTTTTTGAAAAAGCTCTTAACTTCTATTATGTTGTGTCTGTCAAAATACAAAAGAATTGAAGAGAAGGAAAAGTTATGTCTTGATTAACACATTGTAGGGAAATATGGGAGAACTATTATTTAATTACTGCCTTCGGTGAATAGCTCGTCGCTTTTTAAAAATGCTCTTAACTTCTATTATGTTGTGTCTGTCAAAATACAAAAAGATTGAAGAGAAGGAAAAGTTGTGTCTTGATTAACACATTGTAGGGAAATATGAGAGAACTATTATTTAATTACTGCCTTCGGTGAATAGCTCGTCGCTTTTTAAAAAAACTCTTAACTTCTATTATATTGTGTCTGTCAAAATACAAAAAGATTGAAGAGAAGGAAAAGTTGTGTCTTGATTAACACATTGCAGGGAAATATGGAAGAACTATTATTTAATTACTGCCTTCGGTGAATAGCTCGTCGCTTTTTGAAAAAGCTCTTAACTTCTATTATGTTGTGTCTGTCAAAATACAAAAAGACTGAAGAGAAGGAAAAGTTGTGTCTTGATTAACACATTGTAGGGAAATATGGGAGAACTATTATTTAATTACTGCCTTCGGTGAATAGCTCGTCGCTTTTTAAAAAAGCTCTTAACTTCTATAATGTTGTGTCTGTCAAAATACAAAAAGATTGAAGAGAAGGAAAAGTTGTGTCTTGATTAACACATTGCAGGGAAATATGGGAGAACTATTATTTAATTACTGCCTTCGGTGAATAGCTCGTAGCTTTTTGAAAAAGCTCTTAACTTCTATTATGTTGTGTCTGTCAAAATACAAAAAGATTGAAGAGAAGGAAAAGTTGTGTCTTGATTAACACATTGTAGGGATATATGGGAGAACTATTATTTAATTACTGCCTTCGGTGAATAGCTCGTCGCTTTTTGAAAAAGCTCTTAACTTCTATTATGTTGTGTCTGTCAAAATACAAAAAGATTGAAGAGAAGGAAAAGTTGTGTCTTGATTAACACATTTTAGGGATATATGGGAGAACTATTATTTAATTACTGCCTTCGGTGAATAGCTCGTCGCTTTTTAAAAAAGCTCTTAACTTCTATTATGTTGTGTCTGTCAAAATACAAAAAGATTGAAGAGAAGGAAAATTGTGTCTTGATTAACACATTGCAGGGAAATATAAGGAGAACTATTATTTAATTACTGCCTTCGGTGAATAGCTCGTCGCTTTTTAAAAAAGCTCTTAACTTCTATTATGTTGCGTCTGTCAAAATACAAAAAGATTGAAGAGAAGGAAAAGTTGTGTCTTGATTAACACATTGCAGGGAAATATGGGAGAACTATTATTTAATTACTGCCTTCGGTGAATAGCTCGTCGCTTTTTAAAAAAGCTCTTAACTTCTATTATGTTGTGTCTGTCAAAATACAAAAAGATTGAAGAGAAGGAAAAGTTGTGTCTTGATTAACACATTGTAGGGAAATATGGGAGAACTATTAGTTAATTACTGCCTTCGGTGAATAGCTCGTCGCTTTTTAAAAAAGATCTTAACTTCTATTATGTTGTGTCTGTCAAAATACAAAAAGATTGAAGAGAAGGAAAATTTGTGTCTTGATTAACACATTGCAGGGAAATATGGAAGAACTGTTATTTAATTACTGCCTTCGGTGAATCGCTCGTCGCTATTTGAAAAAGCTCTTAACTTCTATTATGTTGTGTCTGTCAAAATACAAAAAGATTGAAGAGAAGGAAAAGTTGTGTCTTGATTAACACATTGTAGGGAAATATGGGAGAACTATTATTTAATTACTGCCTTCGGTGAATAGCTCGTCGCTTTTTAAAAAGCTCTTAACTTCTATTATGTTGTGTCTGTCAAAATACAAAAAGATTGAAGAGAAGGAAAAGTTGTGTCTTGATTAACACATTGCAGGGAAATATGGAAGAACTATTATTTAATTACTGCCTTCGGTGAATAGCTCGTCGCTTTTTGAAAAAGCTCTTAACTTCTATTATGTTGTGTCTGTCAAAATACAAAAGAATTGAAGAGAAGGAAAAGTTTTGTCTTGATTAACACATTGTAGGGAAATATGGGAGAACTATTATTTAATTACTGCCTTCGGTGAACAGCTCGTCGCTTTTTAAAAATGCTCTTAACTTCTATTATGTTGTGTCTGTCAAAATACAAAAAGATTGAAGAGAAGGAAAAGTTGTGTCTTGATTAACACATTGCAGGGAAATATGGAAGAACTATTATTTAATTACTGCCTTCGGTGAATAGCTCGTCGCTTTTCGAAAAAGCTCTTAACTTCTATTATGTTGTGTCTGTCAAAATACAAAAAGATTGAAGAGAAGGAAAAGTTGTGTCTTGATTAACACATTGCATGGAAATATGGGAGAACTATTATTTAATTACTGCCTTCGGTGAATAGCTCGTCGCTTTTTAAAAACTCTTAACTTCTATAATGTTGTGTCTGTCAAAATACAAAAAGATTGAAGAGAAGGAAAATTTGTGTCTTGATTAACACATTGCAGGGAAATATGGGAGAACTATTATTTAATTACTGCCTTCGGTGAATAGCTCGTCGCTTTTTGAAAAAGCTCTTAACTTCTATTATGTTGTGTCTGTCAAAATACAAAAAGATTGAAGAGAAGGAAAATCTGTGTCTTGATTAACACATTGCAGGGAAATATGGAAGAACTGTTATTTAATTACTGCCTTCGGTGAATAGCTCGTCGCTATTTGAAAAAGCTCTTAACTTCTATTATGTTGTGTCTGTCAAAATACAAAAAGATTGAAGAGAAGGAAAAGTTGTGTCTTGATTAACACATTGTAGGGAAATATGGGAGAACTATTATTTAATTACTGCCTTCGGTGAATAGCTCGTCGCTTTTTAAAAAGCTCTTAACTTCTATTATGTTGTGTCTGTCAAAATACAAAAAGATTGAAGAGAAGGAAAAGTTGTGTCTTGATTAACACATTGCAGGGAAATATGGAAGAACTATTATTTAATTACTGCCTTCGGTGAATAGCTCGTCGCTTTTTGAAAAAGCTCTTAACTTCTATTATGTTGTGTCTGTCAAAATACAAAAGAATTGAAGAGAAGGAAAAGTTGTGTCTTGATTAACACATTGTAGGGAAATATGGGAGAACTATTATTTAATTACTGCCTTCGGTGAACAGCTCGTCGCTTTTTAAAAATGCTCTTAACTTCTATTATGTTGTGTCTGTCAAAATACAAAAAGATTGAAGAGAAGGAAAAGTTGTGTCTTGATTAACACATTGTAGGGAAATATGAGAGAACTATTATTTAATTACTGCCTTCGGTGAATAGCTCGTCGCTTTTTAAAAAAGCTCTTAAGTTCTATTATGTTGTGTCTGTCAAAATACAAAAAGATTGAAGAGAAGGAAAAGTTGTGTCTTGATTAACACATTGCAGGGAAATATGGAAGAACTATTATTTAATTACTGCCTTCGGTGAATAGCTCGTCGCTTTTCGAAAAAGCTCTTAACTTCTATTATGTTGTGTCTGTCAAAATACAAAAAGATTGAAGAGAAGGAAAAGTTGTGTCTTGATTAACACATTGCATGGAAATATGGGAGAACTATTATTTAATTACTGCCTTCGGTGAATAGCTCGTCGCTTTTTAAAAACTCTTAACTTCTATAATGTTGTGTCTGTCAAAATACAAAAAGATTGAAGAAAAGGAAAAGTTGTGTCTTGATTAACACATTGCAGGGAAATATGGGAGAACTATTATTTAATTACTGCCTTCGGTGAATAGCTCGTCGCTTTTTGAAAAAGCTCTTAACTTCTATTATGTTGTGTCTGTCAAAATACAAAAAGATTGAAGAGAAGGAAAAGTTGTGTCTTGATTAACACATTGCAGGGAAATATGGGAGAACTATTTTTTAATTACTGCCTTCGGTGAATAGCTCGTCGCTTTTTAAAAAAGCTCTTAACTTCTATTATGTTGCGTCTGTCAAAATACAAAAAGATTGAAGAGAAGGAAAAGTTGTGTCTTGATTAACACATTGCAGGGAAATATGGGAGAACAATTATTTAATTACTGCCTTCGGTGAATAGCTCGTCGCTTTTTGAAAAAGCTCTTAACTTCTATTATGTTGTGTCTGTCAAAATACAAAAAGATTGAAGAGAAGGAAAAGTCTGTTCTTGATTAACACATTGTAGGGAAATATGGGAGAACTATTATTTAATTACTGCCTTCGGTGAATAGCTTGTCGCTTTTTGAAAAAGCTCTTAACTTCTATTATGTTGTGTCTGTCAAAATACAAAAAGAGTGAAGAGAAGGAAAAGTTGTGTCTTGATTAACACATTGTAGGGAAATATGGGAGAACTATTATTTAATTACTGCCTTCGGTGAATAGCTCGTCGCTTTTTGAAAAAACTCTTAACTTCTATTATGTTGTGTCTGTCAAAATACAAAAAGATTGAAGAGAAGGAAAAGTTGTGTCTTGATTAACACATTGCAGGGAAATATGGAAGAACTATTATTTAATTACTGCCTTCGGTGAATAGCTCGTCGCTTTTTGAAAAAGCTCTTAACTTCTATTATGTTGTGTCTGTCAAAATACAAAAGAATTGAAGAGAAGGAAAAGTTATGTCTTGATTAACACATTGTAGGGAAATATGGGAGAACTATTATTTAATTACTGCCTTCGGTGAATAGCTCGTCGCTTTTTAAAAATGCTCTTAACTTCTATTATGTTGTGTCTGTCAAAATACAAAAAGATTGAAGAGAAGGAAAAGTTGTGTCTTGATTAACACATTGTAGGGAAATATGAGAGAACTATTATTTAATTACTGCCTTCGGTGAATAGCTCGTCGCTTTTTAAAAAAGCTCTTAACTTCTATTATATTGTGTCTGTCAAAATACAAAAAGATTGAAGAGAAGGAAAAGTTGTGTCTTGATTAACACATTGCAGGGAAATATGGAAGAACTATTATTTAATTACTGCCTTCGGTGAATAGCTCGTCGCTTTTTGAAAAAGCTCTTAACTTCTATTATGTTGTGTCTGTCAAAATACAAAAAGATTGAAGAGAAGGAAAAGTTGTGTCTTGATTAACACATTGTAGGGAAATATGGGAGAACTATTATTTAATTACTGCCTTCGGTGAATAGCTCGTCGCTTTTAAAAAAAGCTCTTAACTTCTATAATGTTGTGTCTGTCAAAATACAAAAAGATTGAAGAGAAGGAAAAGTTGTGTCTTGATTAACACATTGCAGGGAAATATGGGAGAAGTATTATTTAATTACTGCCTTCGGTGAATAGCTCGTCGCTTTTTGAAAAAGCTCTTAACTTCTATTATGTTGTGTCTGTCAAAATACAAAAAGATTGAAGAGAAGGAAAAGTTGTGTCTTGATTAACACATTGTAGGGATATATGTTAGAACTATTATTTAATTACTGCCTTCGGTGAATAGCTCGTCGCTTTTTAAAAAAGCTCTTAACTTCTATTATATTGTGTCTGTCAAAATACAAAAAGATTGAAGAGAAGGAAATGTTGTGTCTTGATTAACACATTGCAGGGAAATATGGGAGAACTATTATTTAATTACTGCCTTCGGTGAATAGCTCGTCGCTTTTTGAAAAAGCTCTTAATTTCTATTATGTTGTGTCTGTCAAAATACAAAAAGATTGAAGAGAAGGAAAAGTTGTGTCTTGATTAACACATTGTAGGGAAATATGGGAGAACTATTATTTAATTACTGCCTTCGGTGAATAGCTCGTCGCTTTTTGAAAAAGCTCTTAACTTCTATTATGTTGTGTCTGTCAAAATACAAAAAGATTGAAGAGAAGGAGAAGTTGTGTCTTGATTAACACATTGCAGGGAAATATGGGAGAACTATTTTTTAATTACTGCCTTCGGTGAATAGCTCGTCGCTTTTTAAAAAAGCTCTTAACTTCTATTATGTTGCGTCTGTCAAAATACAAAAAGATTGAAGAGAAGGAAAATTTGTGTCTTGATTAACACATTGCAGGGAAATATGGGAGAACTATTATTTAATTACTGCCTTCGGTGAATAGCTCGTCGCTTTTTGAAAAAGCTCTTAACTTCTATTATGTTGTGTCTGTCAAAATACAAAAAGATTGAAGAGAAGGAAAAGTCTGTTCTTGATTAACACATTGTAGGGAAATATGGGAGAACTATTATTTAATTACTGCCTTCGGTGAATAGCTTGTCGCTTTTTGAAAAAGCTCTTAACTTCTATTATGTTGTGTCTGTCAAAATACAAAAAGAGTGAAGAGAAGGAAAAGTTGTGTCTTGATTAACACATTGTAGGGAAATATGGGAGAACTATTATTTAATTACTGCCTTCGGTGAATAGCTCGTCGCTTTTTGAAAAAGCTCTTAACTTCTATTATGTTGTGTCTGTCAAAATACAAAAAGATTGAAGAGAAGGAAAAGTTGTGTCATGATTAACACATTGCAGGGAAATATGGGAGAACTATTATTTAATTACTGCCTTCGGTGAATAGCTCGTCGCTTTTTGAAAAAGCTCTTAACTTCTATTATGTTGTGTCTGTCAAAATACAAAAAGATTGAAGAGAAGGAAAAGTTGTGTCTTGATTAACACATTGCAGGGAAATATAAGGAGAACTATTATTTAATTACTGCCTTCGGTGAATAGCTCGTCGCTTTTTAAAAAAGCTCTTAACTTCTATTATGTTGCGTCTGTCAAAATACAAAAAGATTGAAGAGAAGGAAAAGTTGTGTCTTGATTAACACATTGCAGGGAAATATGGGAGAACTATTATTTAATTACTGCCTTCGGTGAATAGCTCGTCGCTTTTTGAAAAAGCTCTTAACTTCTATTATGTTGTGTCTGTCAAAATACAAAAGAATTGAAGAGAAGGAAAAGTTATGTCTTGATTAACACATTGTAGGGAAATATGGGAGAACTATTATTTAATTACTGCCTTCGGTGAATAGCTCGTCGCTTTTTAAAAATGCTCTTAACTTCTATTATGTTGTGTCTGTCAAAATACAAAAAGATTGAAGAGAAGGAAAAGTTGTGTCTTGATTAACACATTGTAGGGAAATATGAGAGAACTATTATTTAATTACTGCCTTCGGTGAATAGCTCGTCGCTTTTTAAAAAAACTCTTAACTTCTATTATATTGTGTCTGTCAAAATACAAAAAGATTGAAGAGAAGGAAAAGTTGTGTCTTGATTAACACATTGCAGGGAAATATGGAAGAACTATTATTTAATTACTGCCTTCGGTGAATAGCTCGTCGCTTTTTGAAAAAGCTCTTAACTTCTATTATGTTGTGTCTGTCAAAATACAAAAAGACTGAAGAGAAGGAAAAGTTGTGTCTTGATTAACACATTGTAGGGAAATATGGGAGAACTATTATTTAATTACTGCCTTCGGTGAATAGCTCGTCGCTTTTTAAAAAAGCTCTTAACTTCTATAATGTTGTGTCTGTCAAAATACAAAAAGATTGAAGAGAAGGAAAAGTTGTGTCTTGATTAACACATTGCAGGGAAATATGGGAGAACTATTATTTAATTACTGCCTTCGGTGAATAGCTCGTAGCTTTTTGAAAAAGCTCTTAACTTCTATTATGTTGTGTCTGTCAAAATACAAAAAGATTGAAGAGAAGGAAAAGTTGTGTCTTGATTAACACATTGTAGGGATATATGGGAGAACTATTATTTAATTACTGCCTTCGGTGAATAGCTCGTCGCTTTTTGAAAAAGCTCTTAACTTCTATTATGTTGTGTCTGTCAAAATACAAAAAGATTGAAGAGAAGGAAAAGTTGTGTCTTGATTAACACATTTTAGGGATATATGGGAGAACTATTATTTAATTACTGCCTTCGGTGAATAGCTCGTCGCTTTTTAAAAAAGCTCTTAACTTCTATTATGTTGTGTCTGTCAAAATACAAAAAGATTGAAGAGAAGGAAAATTGTGTCTTGATTAACACATTGCAGGGAAATATAAGGAGAACTATTATTTAATTACTGCCTTCGGTGAATAGCTCGTCGCTTTTTAAAAAAGCTCTTAACTTCTATTATGTTGCGTCTGTCAAAATACAAAAAGATTGAAGAGAAGGAAAAGTTGTGTCTTGATTAACACATTGCAGGGAAATATGGGAGAACTATTATTTAATTACTGCCTTCGGTGAATAGCTCGTCGCTTTTTAAAAAAGCTCTTAACTTCTATTATGTTGTGTCTGTCAAAATACAAAAAGATTGAAGAGAAGGAAAAGTTGTGTCTTGATTAACACATTGTAGGGAAATATGGGAGAACTATTAGTTAATTACTGCCTTCGGTGAATAGCTCGTCGCTTTTTAAAAAAGATCTTAACTTCTATTATGTTGTGTCTGTCAAAATACAAAAAGATTGAAGAGAAGGAAAATTTGTGTCTTGATTAACACATTGCAGGGAAATATGGAAGAACTGTTATTTAATTACTGCCTTCGGTGAATCGCTCGTCGCTATTTGAAAAAGCTCTTAACTTCTATTATGTTGTGTCTGTCAAAATACAAAAAGATTGAAGAGAAGGAAAAGTTGTGTCTTGATTAACACATTGTAGGGAAATATGGGAGAACTATTATTTAATTACTGCCTTCGGTGAATAGCTCGTCGCTTTTTAAAAAGCTCTTAACTTCTATTATGTTGTGTCTGTCAAAATACAAAAAGATTGAAGAGAAGGAAAAGTTGTGTCTTGATTAACACATTGCAGGGAAATATGGAAGAACTATTATTTAATTACTGCCTTCGGTGAATAGCTCGTCGCTTTTTGAAAAAGCTCTTAACTTCTATTATGTTGTGTCTGTCAAAATACAAAAGAATTGAAGAGAAGGAAAAGTTTTGTCTTGATTAACACATTGTAGGGAAATATGGGAGAACTATTATTTAATTACTGCCTTCGGTGAACAGCTCGTCGCTTTTTAAAAATGCTCTTAACTTCTATTATGTTGTGTCTGTCAAAATACAAAAAGATTGAAGAGAAGGAAAAGTTGTGTCTTGATTAACACATTGCAGGGAAATATGGAAGAACTATTATTTAATTACTGCCTTCGGTGAATAGCTCGTCGCTTTTCGAAAAAGCTCTTAACTTCTATTATGTTGTGTCTGTCAAAATACAAAAAGATTGAAGAGAAGGAAAAGTTGTGTCTTGATTAACACATTGCATGGAAATATGGGAGAACTATTATTTAATTACTGCCTTCGGTGAATAGCTCGTCGCTTTTTAAAAACTCTTAACTTCTATAATGTTGTGTCTGTCAAAATACAAAAAGATTGAAGAGAAGGAAAATTTGTGTCTTGATTAACACATTGCAGGGAAATATGGGAGAACTATTATTTAATTACTGCCTTCGGTGAATAGCTCGTCGCTTTTTGAAAAAGCTCTTAACTTCTATTATGTTGTGTCTGTCAAAATACAAAAAGATTGAAGAGAAGGAAAATCTGTGTCTTGATTAACACATTGCAGGGAAATATGGAAGAACTGTTATTTAATTACTGCCTTCGGTGAATAGCTCGTCGCTATTTGAAAAAGCTCTTAACTTCTATTATGTTGTGTCTGTCAAAATACAAAAAGATTGAAGAGAAGGAAAAGTTGTGTCTTGATTAACACATTGTAGGGAAATATGGGAGAACTATTATTTAATTACTGCCTTCGGTGAATAGCTCGTCGCTTTTTAAAAAGCTCTTAACTTCTATTATGTTGTGTCTGTCAAAATACAAAAAGATTGAAGAGAAGGAAAAGTTGTGTCTTGATTAACACATTGCAGGGAAATATGGAAGAACTATTATTTAATTACTGCCTTCGGTGAATAGCTCGTCGCTTTTTGAAAAAGCTCTTAACTTCTATTATGTTGTGTCTGTCAAAATACAAAAGAATTGAAGAGAAGGAAAAGTTGTGTCTTGATTAACACATTGTAGGGAAATATGGGAGAACTATTATTTAATTACTGCCTTCGGTGAACAGCTCGTCGCTTTTTAAAAATGCTCTTAACTTCTATTATGTTGTGTCTGTCAAAATACAAAAAGATTGAAGAGAAGGAAAAGTTGTGTCTTGATTAACACATTGTAGGGAAATATGAGAGAACTATTATTTAATTACTGCCTTCGGTGAATAGCTCGTCGCTTTTTAAAAAAGCTCTTAAGTTCTATTATGTTGTGTCTGTCAAAATACAAAAAGATTGAAGAGAAGGAAAAGTTGTGTCTTGATTAACACATTGCAGGGAAATATGGAATAACTATTATTTAATTACTGCCTTCGGTGAATAGCTCGTCGCTTTTCGAAAAAGCTCTTAACTTCTATTATGTTGTGTCTGTCAAAATACAAAAAGATTGAAGAGAAGGAAAAGTTGTGTCTTGATTAACACATTGCATGGAAATATGGGAGAACTATTATTTAATTACTGCCTTCGGTGAATAGCTCGTCGCTTTTTAAAAACTCTTAACTTCTATAATGTTGTGTCTGTCAAAATACAAAAAGATTGAAGAAAAGGAAAAGTTGTGTCTTGATTAACACATTGCAGGGAAATATGGGAGAACTATTATTTAATTACTGCCTTCGGTGAATAGCTCGTCGCTTTTTGAAAAAGCTCTTAACTTCTATTATGTTGTGTCTGTCAAAATACAAAAAGATTGAAGAGAAGGAAAAGTCTGTTCTTGATTAACACATTGTAGGGAAATATGGGAGAACTATTATTTAATTACTGCCTTCGGTGAATAGCTCGTCGCTTTTTGAAAAAGCTCTTAACTTCTATTATGTTGTGTCTGTCAAAATACAAAAAGATTGAAGAGAAGGAAAAGTTGTGTCATGATTAATACATTGCAGGGAAATATGGGAGAACTATTATTTAATTACTGCCTTCGGTGAATAGCTCGTCGCTTTTTGAAAAAGCTCTTAACTTCTATTATGTTGTGTCTGTCAAAATACAAAAAGATTGAAGAGAAGGAAAAGTTGTGTCTTGATTAACACATTGCAGGGAAATATGGGAGAACTATTATTTAATTACTGCCTTCGGTGAATAGCTCGTCGCTTTTTAAAAAAGCTCTTAACTTCTATTATGTTGCGTCTGTCAAAATACAAAAAGATTGAAGAGAAGGAAAAGTTGTGTCTTGATTAACACATTGCAGGGAAATATGGGAGAACTATTATTTAATTACTGCCTTCGGTGAATAGCTCGTCGCTTTTTAAAAAAGCTCTTAACTTCTATTATGTTGTGTCTGTCAAAATACAAAAAGATTGAAGAGAAGGAAAAGTTGTGTCTTGATTAACACATTGTAGGGAAATATGGGAGAACTATTAGTTAATTACTGCCTTCGGTGAATAGCTCGTCGCTTTTTAAAAAAGCTCTTAACTTCTATTATGTTGTGTCTGTCAAAATACAAAAAGATTGAAGAGAAGGAAAAGTTGTGTCTTGATTAACACATTGTAGGGAAATATGAGAGAACTATTATTTAATTACTGCCTTCGGTGAATAGCTCGTCGCTTTTTAAAAAAGCTCTTAAGTTCTATTATGTTGTGTCTGTCAAAATACAAAAAGATTGAAGAGAAGGAAAAGTTGTGTCTTGATTAACACATTGCAGGGAAATATGGGAGAACTATTAGTTAATTACTGCCTTCGGTGAATAGCTCGTCGCTTTTTAAAAAAGCTCTTAACTTCTATTATGTTGTGTCTGTCAAAATACAAAAAGATTGAAGAGAAGGAAAAGTTGTGTCTTGATTAACACATTGTAGGGAAATATGAGAGAACTATTATTTAATTACTGCCTTCGGTGAATAGCTCGTCGCTTTTTAAAAAAGCTCTTAACTTCTATTATGTTGTGTCTGTCAAAATACAAAAAGATTGAAGAGAAGGAAAAGTTGTGTCTTGATTAACACATTGTAGGGAAATATGGGAGAACTATTAGTTAATTACTGCCTTCGGTGAATAGCTCGTCGCTTTTTAAAAAAGCTCTTAACTTCTATTATGTTGTGTCTGTCAAAATAAAAAAAGATTGAAGAGAAGGAAAATTTGTGTCTTGATTAACACATTGCAGGGAAATATGGAAGAACTGTTATTTAATTACTGCCTTCGGTGAATAGCTCGTCGCTATTTGAAAAAGCTCTTAACTTCTATTATGTTGTGTCTGTCAAAATACAAAAAGATTGAAGAGAAGGAAAAGTTGTGTCTTGATTAACACATTGCAGGGAAATATGGGAGAACTATTATTTAATTACTGCCTTCGGTGAATAGCTCGTCGCTTTTTAAAAAAGCTCTTAACTTCTATTATGTTGCGTCTGTCAAAATACAAAAAGATTGAAGAGAAGGAAAAGTTGTGTCTTGATTAACACATTGCAGGGAAATATGGGAGAACTATTATTTAATTACTGCCTTCGGTGAATAGCTCGTCGCTTTTTAAAAAAAGCTCTTAACTTCTATTATGTTGTGTCTGTCAAAATACAAAAAGATTGAAGAGAAGGAAAAGTTGTGTCTTGATTAACACATTGTAGGGAAATATGGGAGAACTATTAGTTAATTACTGCCTTCGGTGAATAGCTCGTCGCTTTTTAAAAAAGCTCTTAACTTCTATTATGTTGTGTCTGTCAAAATACAAAAAGATTGAAGAGAAGGAAAAGTTGTGTCTTGATTAACACATTGCAGGGAAATATGGAAGAACTATTATTTAATTACTGCCTTCGGTGAATAGCTCGTCGCTTTTTGAAAAAGCTCTTAACTTCTATTATGTTGTGTCTGTCAAAATACAAAAGAATTGAAGAGAAGGAAAAGTTGTGTCTTGATTAACACATTGTAGGGAAATATGGGAGAACTATTATTTAATTACTGCCTTCGGTGAATAGCTCGTCGCTTTTTAAAAATGCTCTTAACTTCTATTATGTTGTGTCTGTCAAAATAAAAAAAGATTGAAGAGAAGGAAAAGTTGTGTCTTGATTAACACATTGTAGGGAAATATGAGAGAACTATTATTTAATTACTGCCTTCGGTGAATAGCTCGTCGCTTTTTAAAAAAGCTCTTAACTTCTATTATGTTGTGTCTGTCAAAATACAAAAAGATTGAAGAGAAGGAAAAGTTGTGTCTTGATTAACACATTGTAGGGATATATGGGAGAACTATTATTTAATTACTGCCTTCGGTGAATAGCTCGTCGCTTTTTGAAAAAGCTCTTATCTTCTATTATGTTGTGTCTGTCAAAATACAAAAAGATTGAAGAGAAGGAAAAGTTGTGTCTTGATTAACACATTGTAGGGATATATGGGAGAACTATTATTTAATTACTGCCTTCGGTGAATAGCTCGTCGCTTTTTAAAAAAGCTCTTAACTTCTATTATGTTGTGTCTGTCAAAATACAAAAAGATTGAAGAGAAGGAAATGTTGTGTCTTGATTAACACATTGCAGGGAAATATGGGAGAACTATTATTTAATTACTGCCTTCGGTGAATAGCTCGTCGCTTTTTGAAAAAGCTCTTAATTTCTATTATGTTGTGTCTGTCAAAATACAAAAAGATTGAAGAGAAGGAAAAGTTGTGTCTTGATTAACACATTGTAGGGAAATATGGGAGAACTATTATTTAATTACTGCCTTCGGTGAATAGCTCGTCGCTTTTTGAAAAAGCTCTTAACTTCTATTATGTTGTGTCTGTCAAAATACAAAAAGATTGAAGAGAAGGAAAAGTTGTGTCTTGATTAACACATTGCAGGGAAATATGGGAGAACTATTATTTAATTACTGCCTTCGGTGAATAGCTCGTCGCTTTTTAAAAAAGCTCTTAACTTCTATTATGTTGCGTCTGTCAAAATACAAAAAGTTTGAAGAGAAGGAAAAGTTGTGTCTTGATTAACACATTGCAGGGAAATATGGGAGAACTATTATTTAATTACTGCCTTCGGTGAATAGCTCGTCGCTTTTTGAAAAAGCTCTTAACTTCTATTATGTTGTGTCTGTCAAAATACAAAAAGATTGAAGAGAAGGAAAAGTCTGTTCTTGATTAACACATTGTAGGGAAATATGGGAGAACTATTATTTAATTACTGCCTTCGGTGAATAGCTTGTCGCTTTTTGAAAAAGCTCTTAACTTCTATTATGTTGTGTCTGTCAAAATACAAAAAGAGTGAAGAGAAGGAAAAGTTGTGTCTTGTTTAAAACATTGTAGGGAAATATGGGAGAACTATTATTTAATTACTGCCTTCGGTGAATAGCTCGTCGCTTTTTGAAAAAGCTCTTAACTTCTATTATGTTGTGTCTGTCAAAATACAAAAAGAATGAAGAGAAGGAAAAGTCTGTTCTTGATTAACACATTGTAGGGAAATATGGGAGAACTATTATTTAATTACTGCCTTCGGTGAATAGCTCGTCGCTTTTTGAAAAAGCTCTTAACTTCTATTATGTTGTGTCTGTCAAAATACAAAAAGATTGAAGAGAAGGAAAAGTTGTGTCTTGATTAACACATTGCAGGGAAATATGGGAGAACTATTATTTAATTACTGCCTTCGGTGAATAGCTCGTCGCTTTTTGAAAAAGCTCTTAACTTCTATTATGTTGCGTCTGTCAAAATACAAAAAGATTGAAGAGAAGGAAAAGTTGTGTCTTGATTAACACATTGCAGGGAAATATGGGAGAACTATTATTTAATTACTGCCTTCGGTGAATAGCTCGTCGCTTTTTAAAAAAGCTCTTAACTTCTATTATGCTGTGTCTGTCAAAATACAAAAAGATTGAAGAGAAGGAAAAGTTGTGTCTTGATTAACACATTGCAGGGAAATATGGAAGAACTATTATTTAATTACTGCCTTCGGTGAATAGCTCGTCGCTTTTTGAAAAAGCTCTTAACTTCTATTATGTTGTGTCTGTCAAAATACAAAAAGATTGAAGAGAAGGAAAAGTTGTGTCTTGATTAACACATTGTAGGGAAATATGGGAGAACTATTATTTAATTACTGCCTTCGGTGAATAGCTCGTCGCTTTTTAAAAAAGCTCTTAACTTCTATTATGTTGCGTCTGTCAAAATACAAAAAGTTTGAAGAGAAGGAAAAGTTGTGTCTTGATTAACACATTGCAGGGAAATATGGGAGAACTATTATTTAATTACTGCCTTCGGTGAATAGCTCGTCGCTTTTTGAAAAAGCTCTTAACTTCTATTATGTTGTGTCTGTCAAAATACAAAAAGATTGAAGAGAAGGAAAAGTCTGTTCTTGATTAACACATTGTAGGGAAATATGGGAGAACTATTATTTAATTACTGCCTTCGGTGAATAGCTCGTCGCTTTTTGAAAAAGCTCTTAACTTCTATTATGTTGTGTCTGTCAAAATACAAAAAGATTGAAGAGAAGGAAAAGTTGTGTCTTGATTAACACATTGCAGGGAAATATGGGAGAACTATTATTTAATTACTGCCTTCGGTGAATAGCTCGTCGCTTTTTAAAAAAGCTCTTAACTTCTATTATGTTGTGTCTGTCAAAATACAAAAAGATTGAAGAGAAGGAAAAGTTGTGTCTTGATTAACACATTGCAGGGAAATATGGGAGAACTATTATTTAATCACTGCCTTCGGTGAATAGCTCGTCGCTTTTTAAAAAAGCTCTTAACTTCTATTATGTTGTGTCTGTCAAAATACAAAAAGATTGAAGAGAAGGAAAAGTTGTGTCTTGATTAACACATTGCAGGGAAATATGGAAGAACTATTATTTAATTACTGCCTTCGGTGAATAGCTCGTCGCTTTTTAAAAAAGCTCTTAACTTCTATTATATTGTGTCTGTCAAAATACAAAAAGATTGAAGAGAAGGAAAAGTTGTGTCTTGATTAACACATTGTAGGGAAATATGGGAGAACTATTATTTAATTACTGCCTTCGGTGAATAGCTCGTCGCTTTTTAAAAAAGCTCTTAACTTCTATAATGTTGTGTCTGTCAAAATACAAAAAGATTGAAGAGAAGGAAAAGTTGTGTCTTGATTAACACATTGCAGGGAATTATGGGAGAACTATTATTTAATTACTGCCTTCGGTGAATAGCTCGTCGCTTTTTAAAAAAGCTCTTAACTTCTATTATGTTGTGTCTGTCAAAATACAAAAAGATTGAAGAGAAGGAAAAGTTGTGTCTTGATTAACACATTGCAGGGAAATATGGGAGAACTATTATTTAATTACTGCCTTCGGTGAATAGCTCGTAGCTTTTTGAAAAAGCTCTTAACTTCTATTATGTTGTGTCTGTCAAAATACAAAAAGATTGAAGAGAAGGAAAAGTTGTGTCTTGATTAACACATTGTAGGGAAATATGGAAGAACTATTATTTAATTACTGCCTTCGGTGAATAGCTCGTCGCTTTTTAAAAAAGCTCTTAACTTCTATTATGTTGTGTCTGTCAAAATACAAAAAGATTGAAGAGAAGGAAAAGTTGTGTCTTGATTAACACATTGCAGGGAAATATGGGAGATCTATTATTTAATTACTGCCTTCGGTGAATAGCTCGTCGCTTTTTGAAAAAGCTCTTAACTTCTATTATGTTGTGTCTGTCAAAATACAAAAAGATTGAAGAGAAGGAAAAGTTGTGTCATGATTAACACATTGCAGGGAAATATGGGAGAACTATTATTTAATTACTGCCTTCGGTGAATAGCTCGTCGCTTTTTGAAAAAGCTCTTAACTTCTATTATGTTGTGTCTGTCAAAATACAAAAAGGTTGAAGAGAAGGAAAAGTTGTGTCTTGATTAACACATTGCAGGGAAATATGGGAGAACTATTATTTAATTACTGCCTTCGGTGAATAGCTCGTCGCTTTTTAAAAAAGCTCTTAACTTCTATTATGTTGCGTCTGTCAAAATACAAAAAGATTGAAGAGAAGGAAAAGTTGTGTCTTGATTAACACATTGCAGGGAAATATGGGAGAACTATTATTTAATTACTGCCTTCGGTGAATAGCTCGTCGCTTTTTAAAAAAGCTCTTAACTTCTATTATGTTGCGTCTGTCAAAATACAAAAAGATTGAAGAGAAGGAAAAGTTGTGTCTTGATTAACACATTGCAGGGAAATATGGGAGAACTATTATTTAATTACTGCCTTCGGTGTATAGCTCGTCGCTTTTTGAAAAAGCTCTTAACTTCTATTATGTTGTGTCTGTCAAAATACAAAAAGATTGAAGAGAAGGAAAAGTTGTGTCTTGATTAACACATTGTAGGGAAATATGGGAGAACTATTATTTAATTACTGCCTTCGGTGAATAGCTCGTCGCTTTTTAAAAAAGCTCTTAACTTCTATAATGTTGTGTCTGTCAAAATACAAAAAGATTGAAGAGAAGGAAAAGTTGTGTCTTGATTAACACATTGCAGGGAATTATGGGAGAACTATTATTTAATTACTGCCTTCGGTGAATAGCTCGTCGCTTTTTAAAAAAGCTCTTAACTTCTATTATGTTGTGTCTGTCAAAATACAAAAAGATTGAAGAGAAGGAAAAGTTGTGTCTTGATTAACACATTGCAGGGAAATATGGGAGAACTATTATTTAATTACTGCCTTCGGTGAATAGCTCGTAGCTTTTTGAAAAAGCTCTTAACTTCTATTATGTTGTGTCTGTCAAAATACAAAAAGATTGAAGAGAAGGAAAAGTTGTGTCTTGATTAACACATTGTAGGGAAATATGGAAGAACTATTATTTAATTACTGCCTTCGGTGAATAGCTCGTCGCTTTTTAAAAAAGCTCTTAACTTCTATTATGTTGTGTCTGTCAAAATACAAAAAGATTGAAGAGAAGGAAAAGTTGTGTCTTGATTAACACATTGCAGGGAAATATGGGAGATCTATTATTTAATTACTGCCTTCGGTGAATAGCTCGTCGCTTTTTGAAAAAGCTCTTAACTTCTATTATGTTGTGTCTGTCAAAATACAAAAAGATTGAAGAGAAGGAAAAGTTGTGTCTTGATTAACACATTGTAGGGATATATGGGAGAACTATTATTTAATTACTGCCTTCGGTGAATAGCTCGTCGCTTTTTAAAAAAGCTCTTAACTTCTATTATGTTGTGTCTGTCAAAATACAAAAAGATTGAAGAGAAGGAAAAGTCTGTTCTTGATTAACACATTGTAGGGAAATATGGGAGAACTATTATTTAATTACTGCCTTCGGTGAATAGCTCGTCGCTTTTTGAAAAAGCTCTTAACTTCTATTATGTTGTGTCTGTCAAAATACAAAAAGATTGAAGAGAAGGAAAAGTTGTGTCATGATTAACACATTGCAGGGAAATATGGGAGAACTATTATTTAATTACTGCCTTCGGTGAATAGCTCGTCGCTTTTTGAAAAAGCTCTTAACTTCTATTATGTTGTGTCTGTCAAAATACAAAAAGGTTGAAGAGAAGGAAAAGTTGTGTCTTGATTAACACATTGCAGGGAAATATGGGAGAACTATTATTTAATTACTGCCTTCGGTGAATAGCTCGTCGCTTTTTAAAAAAGCTCTTAACTTCTATTATGTTGCGTCTGTCAAAATACAAAAAGATTGAAGAGAAGGAAAAGTTGTGTCTTGATTAACACATTGCAGGGAAATATGGGAGAACTATTATTTAATTACTGCCTTCGGTGAATAGCTCGTCGCTTTTTAAAAAAGCTCTTAACTTCTATTATGTTGCGTCTGTCAAAATACAAAAAGATTGAAGAGAAGGAAAAGTTGTGTCTTGATTAACACATTGCAGGGAAATATGGAAGAACTATTATTTAATTACAGCCTTCGGTGAATAGCTCGTCGCTTTTTGAAAAAGCTCTTAACTTCTATTATGTTGTGTCTGTCAAATTACAAAAAGATTGAAGAGAAGGAAAAGTTGTGTCTTGATTAACACATTGTAGGGAAATATGGGAGAACTATTATTTAATTACTGCCTTCGGTGAATAGCTCGTCGCTTTTTAAAAAAGCTCTTAACTTCTATTATGTTGTGTCTGTCAAAATACAAAAAGATTGAAGAGAAGGAAAAGTTGTGTCTTGATTAACACATTGCAGGGAAATATGGAAGAACTATTATTTAATTACTGCCTTCGGTGAATAGCTCGTCGCTTTTTAAAAAAGCTCTTAACTTCTATTATGTTGTGTCTGTCAAAATACAAAAAGATTGAAGAGAAGGAAAAGTTGTGTCTTGATTAACACATTGTAGGGAAATATGGGAGAACTATTATTTAATTACTGCCTTCGGTGAATAGCTCGTCGCTTTTTAAAAAAGCTCTTAACTTCTATAATGTTGTGTCTGTCAAAATACAAAAAGATTGAAGAGAAGGAAAAGTTGCGTCTTGATTAACACATTGCAGGGAATTATGGGAGAACTATTATTTAATTACTGCCTTCGGTGAATAGCTCGTCGCTTTTTAAAAAAGCTCTTAACTTCTATTATGTTGTGTCTGTCAAAATACAAAAAGATTGAAGAGAAGGAAAAGTTGTGTCTTGATTAACACATTGCAGGGAAATATGGGAGAACTATTATTTAATTACTGCCTTCGGTGAATAGCTCGTAGCTTTTTGAAAAAGCTCTTAACTTCTATTATGTTGTGTCTGTCAAAATACAAAAAGATTGAAGAGAAGGAAAAGTTGTGTCTTGATTAACACATTGTAGGGAAATATGGAAGAACTATTATTTAATTACTGCCTTCGGTGAATAGCTCGTCGCTTTTTAAAAAAGCTCTTAACTTCTATTATGTTGTGTCTGTCAAAATACAAAAAGATTGAAGAGAAGGAAAAGTTGTGTCTTGATTAACGCATTGTAGGGAAATATGGGAGAACTATTATTTAATTACTGCCTTCGGTGAATAGCTCGTCGCTTTTTAAAAAACTCTTAACTTCTATTATGTTGTGTCTGTCAAAATACAAAAAGATTGAAGAGAAGGAAAAGTTGTGTCTTGATTAACACATTGCAGGGAAATATGGGAGAACTATTATTTAATTACTGCCTTCGGTGAATAGCTCGTCGCTTTTTGAAAAAGCTCTTAACTTCTATTATGTTGTGTCTGTCAAAATACAAAAAGATTGAAGAGAAGGAAAAGTTGTGTCATGATTAACACATTGTAGGGAAATATGGGAGAACTATTATTTAATTACTGCCTTCGGTGAATAGATCGTCGCTTTTTAAAAAAGCTCTTAACTTCTATTATGTTGTGTCTGTCAAAATACAAAAATATTGAAGAGAAGGAAAAGTTGTGTCTTGATTAACACATTGCAGGGAAATATGGAAGAACTATTATTTAATTACTGCCTTCGGTGAATAACTCGTCGCTTTTTGAAAAAGCTCTTAACTTCTATTATGTTGTGTCTGTCAAAATACAAGAGATTGAAGAGAAGGAAAAGTTGTGTCTTGATTAACACATTGTAGGGAAATATGGGAGAACTATTATTTAATTACTGCCTTCGGTGAATAGCTCGTCGCTTTTTAAAAAAGCTCTTAACTTCTATTATGTTGTGTCTGTCAAAATACAAAAAGATTGAAGAGAAGGAAAAGTTGTGTCTTGATTAACACATTGTAGGGAAATATGGGAGAACTATTATTTAATTACTGCCTTCGGTGAATGGCTCGTCGCTTTTTGAAAAAGCTCTTAACTTCTATTATGTTGTGTCTGTCAAAATACAAAAAGATTGAAGAGAAGGAAAAGTTGTGTCTTGATTAACACATTGCAGGGAAATATGGGAGAACTATTATTTAATTACTGCCTTCGGTGAATAGCTGGTCGCTTTTTAAAAAAGCTCTTAACTTCTATTATGTTGTGTCTGTCAAAATACAAAAATATTGAAGAGAAGGAAAAGTTGTGTCTTGATTAACACATTGCAGGGAAATATGGGAGAACTATTATTTAATTACTGCCTTCGGTGAATAGGTCGTCGCTTTTTGAAAAAGCTCTTAACTTCTATTATGTTGTGTCTGTCAAAATACAAAAAGATTGAAGAGAAGGAAAAGTTGTGTCTTGATTAACACATTGTAGGGAAATATGGGAGAACTATTATTTAATTACTGCCTTCGGTGAATAGCTCGTCGCTTTTTAAAAAAGCTCTTAACTTCTATTATGTTGTGTCTGTCAAAATACAAAAAGATTGAAGAGAAGGAAAAGTTGTGTCTTGATTAACACATTGCAGGGAAATATAAGGAGAACTATTATTTAATTACTGCCTTCGGTGAATAGCTCGTCGCTTTTTAAAAAAGCTCTTAACTTCTATTATGTTGCGTCTGTCAAAATACAAAAAGATTGAAGAGAAGGAAAAGTTGTGTCTTGATTAACACATTGCAGGGAAATATGGGAGAACTATTATTTAATTACTGCCTTCGGTGAATAGCTCGTCGCTTTTTAAAAAAGCTCTTAACTTCTATTATATTGTGTCTGTCAAAATACAAAAAGATTGAAGAGAAGGAAAAGTTGTGTCTTGATTAACACATTGCAGGGAAATATGGAAGAACTATTATTTAATTACTGCCTTCGGTGAATAGCTCGTCGCTTTTTGAAAAAGCTCTTAACTTCTATGATGTTGTGTCTGTCAAAATACAAAAAGACTGAAGAGAAGGAAAAGTTGTGTCTTGATTAACACATTGTAGGGAAATATGGGAGAACTATTATTTAATTACTGCCTTCGGTGAATAGCTCGTCGCTTTTTAAAAAAGCTCTTAACTTCTATAATGTTGTGTCTGTCAAAATACAAAAAGATTGAAGAGAAGGAAAAGTTGTGTCTTGATTAACACATTGCAGGGAAATATGGGAGAACTATTATTTAATTACTGCCTTCGGTGAATAGCTCGTCGCTTTTTGAAAAAGCTCTTAACTTCTATTATGTTGTGTCTGTCAAAATACAAAAAGATTGAAGAGAAGGAAAAGTTGTGTCTTGATTAACACATTGTAGGGATATATGGGAGAACTATTATTTAATTACTGCCTTCGGTGAATAGCTCGTCGCTTTTTGAAAAAGCTCTTAACTTCTATTATGTTGTGTCTGTCAAAATACAAAAAGATTGAAGAGAAGGAAAAGTTGTGTCTTGATTAACACATTTTAGGGATATATGGGAGAACTATTATTTAATTACTGCCTTCGGTGAATAGCTCGTCGCTTTTTAAAAAAGCTCTTAACTTCTATTATGTTGTGTCTGTCAAAATACAAAAAGATTGAAGAGAAGGAAATGTTGTGTCTTGATTAACACATTGCAGGGAAATATGGGAGAACTATTATTTAATTACTGCCTTCGGTGAATAGCTCGTCGCTTTTTGAAAAAGCTCTTAATTTCTATTATGTTGTGTCTGTCAAAATACAAAAAGATTGAAGAGAAGGAAAAGTTGTGTCTTGATTAACACATTGTAGGGAAATATGGGAGAACTATTATTTAATTACTGCCTTCGGTGAATAGCTCGTCGCTTTTTGAAAAAGCTCTTAACTTCTATTATGTTGTGTCTGTCAAAATACAAAAAGATTGAAGAGAAGGAAAAGTTGTGTCTTGATTAACACATTGCAGGGAAATATGGGAGAACTATTTTTTAATTACTGCCTTCGGTGAATAGCTCGTCGCTTTTTAAAAAAGCTCTTAACTTCTATTATGTTGCGTCTGTCAAAATACAAAAAGATTGAAGAGAAGGAAAATTTGTGTCTTGATTAACACATTGCAGGGAAATATGGGAGAACTATTATTTAATTACTGCCTTCGGTGAATAGCTGGTCGCTTTTTGAAAAAGCTCTTAACTTCTATTATGTTGTGTCTGTCAAAATACAAAAAGATTGAAGAGAAGGAAAAGTCTGTTCTTGATTAACACATTGTAGGGAAATATGGGAGAACTATTATTTAATTACTGCCTTCGGTGAATAGCTTGTCGCTTTTTGAAAAAGCTCTTAACTTCTATTATGTTGTGTCTGTCAAAATACAAAAAGAGTGAAGAGAAGGAAAAGTTGTGTCTTGATTAACACATTGTAGGGAAATATGGGAGAACTATTATTTAATTACTGCCTTCGGTGAATAGCTCGTCGCTTTTTGAAAAAGCTCTTAACTTCTATTATGTTGTGTCTGTCAAAATACAAAAAGATTGAAGAGAAGGAAAAGTTGTGTCATGATTAACACATTGCAGGGAAATATGGGAGAACTATTATTTAATTACTGCCTTCGGTGAATAGCTCGTCGCTTTTTGAAAAAGCTCTTAACTTCTATTATGTTGTGTCTGTCAAAATACAAAAAGATTGAAGAGAAGGAAAAGTTTTGTCTTGATTAACACATTGCAGGGAAATATAAGGAGAACTATTATTTAATTACTGCCTTCGGTGAATAGCTCGTCGCTTTTTAAAAAAGCTCTTAACTTCTATTATGTTGCGTCTGTCAAAATACAAAAAGATTGAAGAGAAGGAAAAGTTGTGTCTTGATTAACACATTGCAGGGAAATATGGGAGAACTATTATTTAATTACTGCCTTCGGTGAATAGCTCGTCGCTTTTTGAAAAAGCTCTTAACTTCTATTATGTTGTGTCTGTCAAAATACAAAAGAATTGAAGAGAAGGAAAAGTTATGTCTTGATTAACACATTGTAGGGAAATATGGGAGAACTATTATTTAATTACTGCCTTCGGTGAATAGCTCGTCGCTTTTTAAAAAAGCTCTTAACTTCTATAATGTTGTGTCTGTCAAAATACAAAAAGATTGAAGAGAAGGAAAAGTTGTGTCTTGATTAACACATTGCAGGGAAATATGGGAGAACTATTATTTAATTACTGCCTTCGGTGAATAGCTCGTCGCTTTTTAAAAAAGCTCTTAACTTCTATAATGTTGTGTCTGTCAAAATACAAAAAGATTGAAGAGAAGGAAAAGTTGTGTCTTGATTAACACATTGCAGGGAAATATGGGAGAACTATTATTTAATTACTGCCTTCGGTGAATCGCTCGTCGCTTTTTGAAAAAGCTCTTAACTTCTATTATGTTGTGTCTGTCAAAATACAAAAAGATTGAAGAGAAGGAAAAGTTGTGTCTTGATTAACACATTGCAGGGAAATATGGGAGAACTATTATTTAATTACTGCCTTCGGTGAATAGCTCGTCGCTTTTTAAAAAAGCTCTTAACTTCTATTATGTTGTGTCTGTCAAAATACAAAAAGATTGAAGAGAAGGAAAAGTTGTGTCATGATTAACACATTGCAGGGAAATATGGGAGAACTATTATTTAATTACTGCCTTCGGTGAATAGCTCGTCGCTTTTTGAAAAAGCTCTTAACTTCTATTATGTTGTGTCTGTCAAAATACAAAAAGATTGAAGAGAAGGAAAAGTTGTGTCTTGATTAACACATTGCAGGGAAATATGGGAGAACTATTATTTAATTACTGCCTTCGGTGAATAGCTCGTCGCTTTTTAAAAAAGCTCTTAACTTCTATTATGTTGTGTCTGTCAAAATACAAAAAGATTGAAGAGAAGGAAAAGTTGTGTCTTGATTAACACATTGCAGGGAAATATGGAAGAACTATAATTTAATTACTGCCTTCGGTGAATAGCTCGTCGCTATTTGAAAAAGCTCTTAACTTCTATTATGTTGTGTCTGTCAAAATACAAAAAGATTGAAGAAAAGGAAAAGTTGTGTCTTGATTAACACATTGTAGGGAAATATGGGAGAACTATTATTTAATTACTGCCTTCGGTGAATAGCTCGTCGCTTTTTAAAAAGCTCTTAACTTCTATTATGTTGTGTCTGTCAAAAAAAAAAAGATTGAAGAGAGGGAAAAGTTGTGTCTTGATTAACACATTGCAGGGAAATATGGAAGAACTATTATTTAATTACTGCCTTCGGTGAATAGCTCGTCGCTTTTTGAAAAAGCTCTTAACTTCTATTATGTTGTGTCTGTCAAAATACAAAAGAATTGAAGAGAAGGAAAAGTTGTGTCTTGATTAACACATTGTAGGGAAATATGGGAGAACTATTATTTAATTACTGCCTTCGGTGAATAGCTCGTCGCTTTTTAAAAATGCTCTTAACTTCTATTATGTTGTGTCTGTCAAAATACAAAAAGATTGAAGAGAAGGAAAAGTTGTGTCTTGATTAACACATTGTAGGGAAATATGAGAGAACTATTATTTAATTACTGCCTTCTGTGAATAGCTCGTCGCTTTTTAAAAAAGCTCTTAACTTCTATTATGTTGTGTCTGTCAAAATACAAAAAGATTGAAGAGAAGGAAAAGTTGTGTCTTGATTAACACATTGCAGGGAAATATGGAAGAACTATTATTTAATTACTGCCTTCGGTGAATAGCTCGTCGCTTTTTAAAAAAGCTCTTAACTTCTATTATGTTGCGTCTGTCAAAATACAAAAAGATTGAAGAGAAGGAAAAGTTGTGTCTTGATTAACACATTGCAGGGAAATATGGGAGAACTATTATTTAATTACTGCCTTCGGTGAATAGCTCGTCGCTTTTTGAAAAAGCTCTTAACTTCTATTATGTTGTGTCTGTCAAAATACAAAAAGATTGAAGAGAAGGAAAAGTCTGTTCTTGATTAACACATTGTAGGGAAATATGGGAGAACTATTATTTAATTACTGCCTTCGGTGAATAGCTTGTCGCTTTTTGAAAAAGCTCTTAACTTCTATTATGTTGTGTCTGTCAAAATACAAAAAGAGTGAAGAGAAGGAAAAGTTGTGTCTTGATTAAAACATTGTAGGGAAATATATGAGAACTATTATTTAATTACTGCCTTCAGTGAATAGCTCGTCGCTTTTTGAAAAAGCTCTTAACTTCTATTATGTTGTGTCTGTCAAAATACAAAAAGATTGAAGAGAAGGAAAAGTTGTGTCATGATTAACACATTGCAGGGAAATATGGGAGAACTATAATTTAATTACTGCCTTCGGTGAATAGCTCGTCGCTTTTTGAAAAAGCTCTTAACTTCTATTATGTTGTGTCTGTCAAAATACAAAAAGATTGAAGAGAAGGAAAAGTTGTGTCTTGATTAACACATTGCAGGGAAATATGGGAGAACTATTATTTAATTACTGCCTTCGGTGAATAGCTCGTCGCTTTTTAAAAAAGCTCTTAACTTCTATTATGTTGCGTCTGTCAAAATACAAAAAGATTGAAGGGAAGGAAAAGTTGTGTCTTGATTAACACATTGCAGGGAAATATGGGAGAACTATTATTTAATTACTGCCTTCGGTGAATAGCTCGTCGCTTTTTGAAAAAGCTCTTAACTTCTATTATGTTGTGTCTGTCAAAATACAAAAAGAATGAAGAGAAGGAAAAGTCTGTTCTTGATTAACACATTGTAGGGAAATATGGGAGAACTATTATTTAATTACTGCCTTCGGTGAATAGCTCGTCGCTTTTTGAAAAAGCTCTTAACTTCTATTATGTTGTGTCTGTCAAAATACAAAAAGATTGAAGAGAAGGAAAAGTTGTGTCTTGATTAACACATTGCAGGGAAATATGGAAGAACTATTATTTAATTACTGCCTTCGGTGAATAGCTCGTCGCTTTTTAAAAAAGCTCTTAACTTCTATTATGTTGTGTCTGTCAAAATACAAAAAGATTGAAGAGAAGGAAAAGTTGTGTCTTGATTAACACATTGTAGGGAAATATGGGAGAACTATTATTTAATTACTGCCTTCGGTGAATAGCTCGTCGCTTTTTAAAAAAGCTCTTAACTTCTATTATGTTGTGTCTGTCAAAATACAAAAAGATTGAAGCGAAGGAAAAGTTGTGTCTTGATTAACACATTGCAGGGAAATATGGAAGAACTATTATTTAATTACTGCCTTCGGTGAATAGCTCGTCGCTTTTTGAAAAAGCTCTTAACTTCTATTATGTTGTGTCTGTCAAAATACAAAAAGATTGAAGAGAAGGAAAAGTTGTGTCTTGATTAACACATTGTAGGGAAATATGGGAGAACTATTATTTAATTACTGCCTTCGGTGAATAGCTCGTCACTTTTTAAAAAAGCTCTTAACTTCTATAATGTTGTGTCTGTCAAAATACAAAAAGATTGAAGAGAAGGAAAAGTTATGTCTTGATTAACACATTGCAGGGAAATATGGGAGAACTATTATTTAATTACTGCCTTCGGTGAATAGCTCGTCGCTTTTTAAAAAAGCTCTTAACTTCTATTATGTTGCGTCTGTCAAAATACAAAAAGATTGAAGAGAAGGAAAAGTTGTGTCATGATTAACACATTGCAGGGAAATATGGGAGAACTATAATTTAATTACTGCCTTCGGTGAATAGCTCGTCGCTTTTTGAAAAAGCTCTTAACTTCTATTATGTTGTGTCTGTCAAAATACAAAAAGATTGAAGAGAAGGAAAAGTTGTGTCTTGATTAACACATTGCAGGGACATATGGGAGAACTATTATTTAATTACTGCCTTCGGTGAATAGCTCGTCGCTTTTTAAAAAAGCTCTTAACTTCTATTATGTTGCGTCTGTCAAAATACAAAAAGATTGAAGGGAAGGAAAAGTTGTGTCTTGATTAACACATTGCAGGGAAATATGGGAGAACTATTATTTAATTACTGCCTTCGGTGAATAGCTCGTCGCTTTTTGAAAAAGCTCTTAACTTCTATTATGTTGTGTCTGTCAAAATACAAAAAGAATGAAGAGAAGGAAAAGTCTGTTCTTGATTAACACATTGTAGGGAAATATGGGAGAACTATTATTTAATTACTGCCTTCGGTGAATAGCTCGTCGCTTTTTGAAAAAGCTCTTAACTTCTATTATGTTGTGTCTGTCAAAATACAAAAAGATTGAAGAGAAGGAAAAGTTGTGTCTTGATTAACACATTGCAGGGAAATATGGGAGAACTATTATTTAATTACTGCCTTCGGTGAATAGCTCGTCGCTTTTTAAAAAAGCTCTTAACTTCTATTATGTTGCGTCTGTCAAAATACAAAAAGATTGAAGAGAAGGAAAAGTTGTGTCTTGATTAACACATTGTAGGGAAATATGGGAGAACTATTATTTAATTACTGCCTTCGGTGAATAGCTCGTCGCTTTTTAAAAAAGCTCTTAACTTCTATAATGTTGTGTCTGTCAAAATACAAAAAGATTGAAGAGAAGGAAAAGTTGTGTCTTGATTAACACATTGCAGGGAAATATGGGAGAACTATTATTTAATTACTGCCTTCGGTGAATAGCTCGTCGCTTTTTGAAAAAGCTCTTAACTTCTATTATGTTGTGTCTGTCAAAATACAAAAAGATTGAAGAGAAGGAAAAGTCTGTTCTTGATTAACACATTGTAGGGAAATATGGGAGAACTATTATTTAATTACTGCCTTCGGTGAATAGCTTGTCGCTTTTGAAAAAGTTCTTAACTTCTATTATGTTGTGTCTGTCAAAATACAAAAAGAGTGAAGAGAAGGAAAAGTTGTGTCTTGATTAAAACATTGTAGGGAAATATGGGAGAACTATTATTTAATTACTGCCTTCGGTGAATAGCTCGTCGCTTTTTGAAAAAGCTCTTAACTTCTATTATGTTGTGTCTGTCAAAATACAAAAAGATTGAAGAGAAGGAAAAGTTGTGTCATGATTAACACATTGCAGGGAAATATGGGAGAACTATTATTTAATTACTGCCTTCGGTGAATAGCTCGTCGCTTTTTGAAAAAGCTCTTAACTTCTATTATGTTGTGTCTGTCAAAATACAAAAAGATTGAAGAGAAGGAAAAGTTGTGTCTTGATTAACACATTGCAGGGAAATATGGAAGAACTATTATTTAATTACAGCCTTCGGTGAATAGCTCGTCGCTTTTTGAAAAAGCTCTTAACTTCTATTATGTTGTGTCTGTCAAATTACAAAAAGATTGAAGAGAAGGAAAAGTTGTGTCTTGATTAACACATTGTAGGGAAATATGGGAGAACTATTATTTAATTACTGCCTTCGGTGAATAGCTCGTCGCTTTTTAAAAAAGCTCTTAACTTCTATTATGTTGTGTCTGTCAAAATACAAAAAGATTGAAGAGAAGGAAAAGTTGTGTCTTGATTAACACATTGCAGGGAAATATGGAAGAACTATTATTTAATTACTGCCTTCGGTGAATAGCTCGTCGCTTTTTAAAAAAGCTCTTAACTTCTATTATGTTGTGTCTGTCAAAATACAAAAAGATTGAAGAGAAGGAAAAGTTGTGTCTTGATTAACACATTGTAGGGAAATATGGGAGAACTATTATTTAATTACTGCCTTCGGTGAATAGCTCGTCGCTTTTTAAAAATGCTCTTAACTTCTATTATGTTGTGTCTGTCAAAATACAAAAAGATTGAAGAGAAGGAAAAGTTGTGTCTTGATTAACACATTGTAGGGAAATATGAGAGAACTATTATTTAATTACTGCCTTCGGTGAATAGCTCGTCGCTTTTTAAAAAAGCTCTTAACTTCTATTATGTTGTGTCTGTCAAAATACAAAAAGATTGAAGAGAAGAAAAAGTTGTGTCTTGATTAACACATTGCAGGGAAATATGGGAGAACTATTATTTAATTACTGCCTTCGGTGAATAGCTCGTCGCTTTTTGAAAAAGCTCTTAACTTCTATTATGTTGTGTCTGTCAAAATACAAAAAGATTGAAGAGAAGGAAAAGTTGTGTCTTGATTAACACATTGCAGGGAAATATGGGAGAACTATTATTTAATTACTGCCTTCGGTGAATAGCTCGTCGCTTTTTAAAAAAGCTCTTAACTTCTATTATGTTGCGTCTGTCAAAATACAAAAAGATTGAAGAGAAGGAAAAGTTGTGTCTTGATTAACACATTGTAGGGAAATATGGGAGAACTATTATTTAATTACTGCCTTCGGTGAATAGCTCGTCGCTTTTTAAAAAAGCTCTTAACTTCTATAATGTTGTGTCTGTCAAAATACAAAAAGATTGAAGAGAAGGAAAAGTTGTGTCTTGATTAACACATTGCAGGGAAATATGGGAGAACTATTATTTAATTACTGCCTTCGGTGAATAGCTCGTCGCTTTTTGAAAAAGCTCTTAACTTCTATTATGTTGTGTCTGTCAAAATACAAAAAGATTGAAGAGAAGGAAAAGTTGTGTCTTGATTAACACATTGCAGGGAAATATGGAAGAACTATTATTTAATTACAGCCTTCGGTGAATAGCTCGTCGCTTTTTGAAAAAGCTCTTAACTTCTATTATGTTGTGTCTGTCAAATTACAAAAAGATTGAAGAGAAGGAAAAGTTGTGTCTTGATTAACACATTGTAGGGAAATATGGGAGAACTATTATTTAATTACTGCCTTCGGTGAATAGCTCGTCGCTTTTTAAAAAAGCTCTTAACTTCTATTATGTTGTGTCTGTCAAAATACAAAAAGATTGAAGAGAAGGAAAAGTTGTGTCTTGATTAACACATTGCAGGGAAATATGGAAGAACTATTATTTAATTACTGCCTTCGGTGAATAGCTCGTCGCTTTTTAAAAAAGCTCTTAACTTCTATTATGTTGTGTCTGTCAAAATACAAAAAGATTGAAGAGAAGGAAAAGTTGTGTCTTGATTAACACATTGTAGGGAAATATGGGAGAACTATTATTTAATTACTGCCTTCGGTGAATAGCTCGTCGCTTTTTAAAAATGCTCTTAACTTCTATTATGTTGTGTCTGTCAAAATACAAAAAGATTGAAGAGAAGGAAAAGTTGTGTCTTGATTAACACATTGTAGGGAAATATGAGAGAACTATTATTTAATTACTGCCTTCGGTGAATAGCTCGTCGCTTTTTAAAAAAGCTCTTAACTTCTATTATGTTGTGTCTGTCAAAATACAAAAAGATTGAAGAGAAGAAAAAGTTGTGTCTTGATTAACACATTGCAGGGAAATATGGGAGAACTATTATTTAATTACTGCCTTCGGTGAATAGCTCGTCGCTTTTTGAAAAAGCTCTTAACTTCTATTATGTTGTGTCTGTCAAAATACAAAAAGATTGAAGAGAAGGAAAAGTTGTGTCTTGATTAACACATTGCAGGGAAATATGGGAGAACTATTATTTAATTACTGCCTTCGGTGAATAGCTCGTCGCTTTTTAAAAAAGCTCTTAACTTCTATTATGTTGTGTCTGTCAAAATACAAAAAGATTGAAGAGAAGGAAAAGTTGTGTCTTGATTAACACATTGTAGGGAAATATGAGAGAACTATTATTTAATTACTGCCTTCGGTGAATAGCTCGTCGCTTTTTAAAAAAGCTCTTAACTTCTATTATGTTGTGTCTGTCAAAATACAAAAAGATTGAAGAGAAGGAAAAGTTGTGTCTTGATTAACACATTGCAGGGAAATATGGGAGAACTATTATTTAATTACTGCCTTCGGTGAATAGCTCGTCGCTTTTTAAAAAAGCTCTTAACTTCTATTATGTTGTGTCTGTCAAAATACAAAAAGATTGAAGAGAAGGAAAAGTTGTGTCTTGATTAACACATTGCAGGGAAATATTGAAGAACTATTATTTAATTACAGCCTTCGGTGAATAGCTCGTCGCTTTTTGAAAAAGCTCTTAACTTCTATTATGTTGTGTCTGTCAAATTACAAAAAGATTGAAGAGAAGGAAAAGTTGTGTCTTGATTAACACATTGTAGGGAAATATGGGAGAACTATTATTTAATTACTGCCTTCGGTGAATAGCTCGTCGCTTTTTAAAAAAGCTCTTAACTTCTATTATGTTGTGTCTGTCAAAATACAAAAAGATTGAAGAGAAGGAAAAGTTGTGTCTTGATTAACACATTGCAGGGAAATATGGGGGAACTATTATTTAATTACTGCCTTCGGTGAATAGCTCGTCGCTTTTTGAAAAAGCTCTTAACTTCTATTATGTTGTGTCTGTCAAAATACAAAAAGATTGAAGAGAAGGAAAAGTTGTGTCTTGATTAACACATTGTAGGGAAATATGGGAGAACTATTATTTAATTACTGCCTTCGGTGAATAGCTCGTCGCTTTTTAAAAAAGCTCTTAACTTCTATTATGTTGTGTCTGTCAAAATACAAAAAGATTGAAGAGAAGGAAAAGTTGTGTCTTGATTTACACATTGCAGGGAAATATGGAAGAACTATTATTTAATTACAGCCTTCGGTGAATAGCTCGTCGCTTTTTGAAAAAGCTCTTAACTTCTATTATGTTGTGTCTGTCAAATTACAAAAAGATTGAAGAGAAGGAAAAGTTGTGTCTTGATTAACACATTGTAGGGAAATATGGGAGAACTATTATTTAATTACTGCCTTCGGTGAATAGCTCGTCGCTTTTTAAAAAAGCTCTTAACTTCTATTATGTTGTGTCTGTCAAAATACAAAAAGATTGAAGAGAAGGAAAAGTTGTGTCTTGATTAACACATTGCAGGGAAATATGGAAGAACTATTATTTAATTACTGCCTTCGGTGAATAGCTCGTCGCTTTTTAAAAAAGCTCTTAACTTCTATTATGTTGTGTCTGTCAAAATACAAAAAGATTGAAGAGAAGGAAAAGTTGTGTCTTGATTAACACATTGTAGGGAAATATGGGAGAACTATTATTTAATTACTGCCTTCGGTGAATAGCTCGTCGCTTTTTAAAAAAGCTCTTAACTTCTATTATGTTGTGTCTGTCAAAATACAAAAAGATTGAAGAGAAGGAAAAGTTGTGTCTTGATTAACACATTGCAGGGAAATATGGAAGAACTATTATTTAATTACTGCCTTCGGTGAATAGCTCGTCGCTTTTTGAAAAAGCTCTTAACTTCTATTATGTTGTGTCTGTCAAAATACAAAAAGATTGAAGAGAAGGAAAAGTTGTGTCTTGATTAACACATTGTAGGGAAATATGGGAGAACTATTATTTAATTACTGCCTTCGGTGAATAGCTCGTCGCTTTTTAAAAAAGCTCTTAACTTCTATAATGTTGTGTCTGTCAAAATACAAAAAGATTGAAGAGAAGGAAAAGTTGTGTCTTGATTAACACATTGCAGGGAATTATGGGAGAACTATTATTTAATTACTGCCTTCGGTGAATAGCTCGTCGCTTTTTAAAAAAGCTCTTAACTTCTATTATGTTGTGTCTGTCAAAATACAAAAAGATTGAAGAGAAGGAAAAGTTGTGTCTTGATTAACACATTGCAGGGAAATATGGGAGAACTATTATTTAATTACTGCCTTCGGTGAATAGCTCGTCGCTTTTTGAAAAAGCTCTTAACTTCTATTATGTTGTGTCTGTCAAAATACAAAAAGATTGAAGAGAAGGAAAAGTTGTGTCTTGATTAACACATTGTAGGGAAATATGGGAGAACTATTATTTAATTACTGCCTTCGGTGAATAGCTCGTCGCTTTTTAAAAATGCTCTTAACTTCTATTATGTTGTGTCTGTCAAAATACAAAAAGATTGAAGAGAAGGAAAAGTTGTGTCTTGATTAACACATTGTAGGGAAATATGAGAGAACTATTATTTAATTACTGCCTTCGGTGAATAGCTCGTCGCTTTTTAAAAAAGCTCTTAACTTCTATTATGTTGTGTCTGTCAAAATACAAAAAGATTGAAGAGAAGGAAAAGTTGTGTCTTGATTAACACATTGCAGGGAAATATGGGAGAACTATTATTTAATTACTGCCTTCGGTGAATAGCTCGTCGCTTTTTGAAAAAGCTCTTAACTTCTATTATGTTGTGTCTGTCAAAATACAAAAAGATTGAAGAGAAGGAAAAGTTGTGTCTTGATTAACACATTGTAGGGAAATATGGAAGAACTATTATTTAATTACTGCCTTCGGTGAATAGCTCGTCGCTTTTTAAAAAAGCTCTTAACTTCTATTATGTTGTGTCTGTCAAAATACAAAAAGATTGAAGAGAAGGAAAAGTTGTGTCTTGATTAACACATTGCAGGGAAATATGGGAGATCTATTATTTAATTACTGCCTTCGGTGAATAGCTCGTCGCTTTTTGAAAAAGCTCTTAACTTCTATTATGTTGTGTCTGTCAAAATACAAAAAGATTGAAGAGAAGGAAAAGTTGTGTCTTGATTAACACATTGTAGGGATATATGGGAGAACTATTATTTAATTACTGCCTTCGGTGAATAGCTCGTCGCTTTTTAAAAAAGCTCTTAACTTCTATTATGTTGTGTCTGTCAAAATACAAAAAGATTGAAGAGAATGAAAAGTTGTGTCTTGATTAACACATTGCAGGGAAATATGGGAGAACTATTATTTAATTACTGCCTTCGGTGAATAGCTGGTCGCTTTTTAAAAAAGCTCTTAACTTCTATTATGTTGTGTCTGTCAAAATACAAAAATATTGAAGAGAAGGAAAAGTTGTGTCTTGATTAACACACTGTAGGGAAATATGGGAGAACTATTATTTAATTACTGCCTTCGGTGAATAGCTCGTCGCTTTTTAAAAAAGCTCTTAACTTCTATTATGTTGTGTCTGTCAAAATACAAAAAGATTGAAGAGAAGGAAAAGTTGTGTCTTGATTAACACATTGCAGGGAAATATGGAAGAACTATTATTTAATTACTGCCTTCGGTGAATAGCTCGTCGCTTTTTGAAAAAGCTCTTAACTTCTATTATGTTGTGTCTGTCAAAATACAAAAGAAATGAAGAGAAGGAAAAGTTGTGTCTTGATTAACACATTGTAGGGAAATATGGGAGAACTATTATTTAATTACTGCCTTCGGTGAATAGCTCGTCGCTTTTTAAAAATGCTCTTAACTTCTATTATGTTGTGTCTGTCAAAATACAAAAAGATTGAAGCGAAGGAAAAGTTGTGTCTTGATTAACACATTGTAGGGAAATATGAGAGAACTATTATTTAATTACTGCCTTCGGTGAATAGCTCGTCGCTTTTTAAAAAAGCTCTTAACTTCTATAATGTTGTGTCTGTCAAAATACAAAAAGATTGAAGAGAAGGAAAAGTTGTGTCTTGATTAACACATTGCAGGGAAATATGGGAGAACTATTATTTAATTACTGCCTTCGGTGAATAGCTCGTCGCTTTTTGAAAAAGCTCTTAACTTCTATTATGTTGTGTCTGTCAAAATACAAAAAGATTGAAGAGAAGGAAAAGTTGTGTCTTGATTAACACATTGCAGGGAAATATGGGAGAACTATTATTTAATTACTGCCTTCGGTGAATATCTCGTCGCTTTTTAAAAAAGCTCTTAACTTCTATTATGTTGTGTCTGTCAAAATACAAAAAGATTGAAGAGAAGGAAAAGTTGTGTCTTGATTAACACATTGCAGGGAAATATGGGAGATCTATTATTTAATTACTGCCTTCGGTGAATAGCTCGTCGCTTTTTGAAAAAGCTCTTAACTTCTATTATGTTGTGTCTGTCAAAATACAAAAAGATTGAAGAGAAGGAAAAGTTGTGTCTTGATTAACACATTGTAGGGATATATGGGAGAACTATTATTTAATTACTGCCTTCGGTGAATAGCTCGTCGCTTTTTAAAAAAGCTCTTAACTTCTATTATGTTGTGTCTGTCAAAATACAAAAAGATTGAAGAGAATGAAAAGTTGTGTCTTGATTAACACATTGCAGGGAAATATGGGAGAACTATTATTTAATTACTGCCTTCGGTGAATAGCTGGTCGCTTTTTAAAAAAGCTCTTAACTTCTATTATGTTGTGTCTGTCAAAATACAAAAATATTGAAGAGAAGGAAAAGTTGTGTCTTGATTAACACACTGTAGGGAAATATGGCAGAACTATTATTTAATTACTGCCTTCGGTGAATAGCTCGTCGCTTTTTAAAAAAGCTCTTAACTTCTATTATGTTGTGTCTGTCAAAATACAAAAAGATTGAAGAGAAGGAAAAGTTGTGTCTTGATTAACACATTGCAGGGAAATATGGAAGAACTATTATTTAATTACTGCCTTCGGTGAATAGCTCGTCGCTTTTTGAGAAAGCTCTTAACTTCTATTATGTTGTGTCTGTCAAAATACAAAAGAAATGAAGAGAAGGAAAAGTTGTGTCTTGATTAACACATTGTAGGGAAATATGGGAGAACTATTATTTAATTACTGCCTTCGGTGAATAGCTCGTCGCTTTTTAAAAATGCTCTTAACTTCTATTATGTTGTGTCTGTCAAAATACAAAAAGATTGAAGCGAAGGAAAAGTTGTGTCTTGATTAACACATTGTAGGGAAATATGAGAGAACTATTATTTAATTACTGCCTTCGGTGAATAGCTCGTCGCTTTTTAAAAAAGCTCTTAACTTCTATTATGTTGTGTCTGTCAAAATACAAAAAGATTGAAGAGAAGGAAAAGTTGTGTCTTGATTAACACATTGCAGGGAAATATGGGAGAACTATTATTTAATTACTGCCTTCGGTGAATAGCTCGTCGCTTTTTAAAAAAGCTCTTAACTTCTATTATGTTGCGTCTGTCAAAATACAAAAAGATTGAAGAGAAGGAAAAGTTGTGTCTTGATTAACACATTGCAGGGAAATATGGGAGAACTATTATTTAATTACTGCCTTCGGTGAATAGCTCGTCGCTTTTTAAAAAAAGCTCTTAACTTCTATTATGTTGTGTCTGTCAAAATACAAAAAGATTGAAGAGAAGGAAAAGTTGTGTCTTGATTAACACATTGTAGGGAAATATGGGAGAACTATTAGTTAATTACTGCCTTCGGTGAATAGCTCGTCGCTTTTTAAAAAAGCTCTTAACTTCTATTATGTTGTGTCTGTCAAAATACAAAAAGATTGAAGAGAAGGAAAAGTTGTGTCTTGATTAACACATTGCAGGGAAATATGGAAGAACTATTATTTAATTACTGCCTTCGGTGAATAGCTCGTCGCTTTTTGAAAAAGCTCTTAACTTCTATTATGTTGTGTCTGTCAAAATACAAAAGAATTGAAGAGAAGGAAAAGTTGTGTCTTGATTAACACATTGTAGGGAAATATGGGAGAACTATTATTTAATTACTGCCTTCGGTGAATAGCTCGTCGCTTTTTAAAAATGCTCTTAACTTCTATTATGTTGTGTCTGTCAAAATAAAAAAAGATTGAAGAGAAGGAAAAGTTGTGTCTTGATTAACACATTGTAGGGAAATATGAGAGAACTATTATTTAATTACTGCCTTCGGTGAATAGCTCGTCGCTTTTTAAAAAAAGCTCTTAACTTCTATTATGTTGTGTCTGTCAAAATACAAAAAGATTGAAGAGAAGGAAAAGTTGTGTCTTGATTAACACATTGTAGGGAAATATGGGAGAACTATTAGTTAATTACTGCCTTCGGTGAATAGCTCGTCGCTTTTTAAAAAAGCTCTTAACTTCTATTATGTTGTGTCTGTCAAAATACAAAAAGATTGAAGAGAAGGAAAAGTTGTGTCTTGATTAACACATTGCAGGGAAATATGGAAGAACTATTATTTAATTACTGCCTTCGGTGAATAGCTCGTCGCTTTTTGAAAAAGCTCTTAACTTCTATTATGTTGTGTCTGTCAAAATACAAAAGAATTGAAGAGAAGGAAAAGTTGTGTCTTGATTAACACATTGTAGGGAAATATGGGAGAACTATTATTTAATTACTGCCTTCGGTGAATAGCTCGTCGCTTTTTAAAAATGCTCTTAACTTCTATTATGTTGTGTCTGTCAAAATAAAAAAAGATTGAAGAGAAGGAAAAGTTGTGTCTTGATTAACACATTGTAGGGAAATATGAGAGAACTATTATTTAATTACTGCCTTCGGTGAATAGCTCGTCGCTTTTTAAAAAAGCTCTTAACTTCTATTATGTTGTGTCTGTCAAAATACAAAAAGATTGAAGAGAAGGAAAAGTTGTGTCTTGATTAACACATTGTAGGGATATATGGGAGAACTATTATTTAATTACTGCCTTCGGTGAATAGCTCGTCGCTTTTTGAAAAAGCTCTTAACTTCTATTATGTTGTGTCTGTCAAAATACAAAAAGATTGAAGAGAAGGAAAAGTTGTGTCTTGATTAACACATTGTAGGGATATATGGGAGAACTATTATTTAATTACTGCCTTCGGTGAATAGCTCGTCGCTTTTTAAAAAAGCTCTTAACTTCTATTATGTTGTGTCTGTCAAAATACAAAAAGATTGAAGAGAAGGAAATGTTGTGTCTTGATTAACACATTGCAGGGAAATATGGGAGAACTATTATTTAATTACTGCCTTCGGTGAATAGCTCGTCGCTTTTTGAAAAAGCTCTTAATTTCTATTATGTTGTGTCTGTCAAAATACAAAAAGATTGAAGAGAAGGAAAAGTTGTGTCTTGATTAACACATTGTAGGGAAATATGGGAGAACTATTATTTAATTACTGCCTTCGGTGAATAGCTCGTCGCTTTTTGAAAAAGCTCTTAACTTCTATTATGTTGTGTCTGTCAAAATACAAAAAGATTGAAGAGAAGGAAAAGTTGTGTCTTGATTAACACATTGCAGGGAAATATGGGAGAACTATTATTTAATTACTGCCTTCGGTGAATAGCTCGTCGCTTTTTAAAAAAGCTCTTAACTTCTATTATGTTGCGTCTGTCAAAATACAAAAAGTTTGAAGAGAAGGAAAAGTTGTGTCTTGATTAACACATTGCAGGGAAATATGGGAGAACTATTATTTAATTACTGCCTTCGGTGAATAGCTCGTCGCTTTTTGAAAAAGCTCTTAACTTCTATTATGTTGTGTCTGTCAAAATACAAAAAGATTGAAGAGAAGGAAAAGTCTGTTCTTGATTAACACATTGTAGGGAAATATGGGAGAACTATTATTTAATTACTGCCTTCGGTGAATAGCTTGTCGCTTTTTGAAAAAGCTCTTAACTTCTATTATGTTGTGTCTGTCAAAATACAAAAAGAGTGAAGAGAAGGAAAAGTTGTGTCTTGTTTAAAACATTGTAGGGAAATATGGGAGAACTATTATTTAATTACTGCCTTCGGTGAATAGCTCGTCGCTTTTTGAAAAAGCTCTTAACTTCTATTATGTTGTGTCTGTCAAAATACAAAAAGAATGAAGAGAAGGAAAAGTCTGTTCTTGATTAACACATTGTAGGGAAATATGGGAGAACTATTATTTAATTACTGCCTTCGGTGAATAGCTCGTCGCTTTTTGAAAAAGCTCTTAACTTCTATTATGTTGTGTCTGTCAAAATACAAAAAGATTGAAGAGAAGGAAAAGTTGTGTCTTGATTAACACATTGCAGGGAAATATGGGAGAACTATTATTTAATTACTGCCTTCGGTGAATAGCTCGTCGCTTTTTGAAAAAGCTCTTAACTTCTATTATGTTGCGTCTGTCAAAATACAAAAAGATTGAAGAGAAGGAAAAGTTGTGTCTTGATTAACACATTGCAGGGAAATATGGGAGAACTATTATTTAATTACTGCCTTCGGTGAATAGCTCGTCGCTTTTTAAAAAAGCTCTTAACTTCTATTATGCTGTGTCTGTCAAAATACAAAAAGATTGAAGAGAAGGAAAAGTTGTGTCTTGATTAACACATTGCAGGGAAATATGGAAGAACTATTATTTAATTACTGCCTTCGGTGAATAGCTCGTCGCTTTTTGAAAAAGCTCTTAACTTCTATTATGTTGTGTCTGTCAAAATACAAAAAGATTGAAGAGAAGGAAAAGTTGTGTCTTGATTAACACATTGTAGGGAAATATGGGAGAACTATTATTTAATTACTGCCTTCGGTGAATAGCTCGTCGCTTTTTAAAAAAGCTCTTAACTTCTATTATGTTGCGTCTGTCAAAATACAAAAAGTTTGAAGAGAAGGAAAAGTTGTGTCTTGATTAACACATTGCAGGGAAATATGGGAGAACTATTATTTAATTACTGCCTTCGGTGAATAGCTCGTCGCTTTTTGAAAAAGCTCTTAACTTCTATTATGTTGTGTCTGTCAAAATACAAAAAGATTGAAGAGAAGGAAAAGTCTGTTCTTGATTAACACATTGTAGGGAAATATGGGAGAACTATTATTTAATTACTGCCTTCGGTGAATAGCTTGTCGCTTTTTGAAAAAGCTCTTAACTTCTATTATGTTGTGTCTGTCAAAATACAAAAAGAGTGAAGAGAAGGAAAAGTTGTGTCTTGATTAAAACATTGTAGGGAAATATGGGAGAACTATTATTTAATTACTGCCTTCGGTGAATAGCTCGTCGCTTTTTGAAAAAGCTCTTAACTTCTATTATGTTGTGTCTGTCAAAATACAAAAAGATTGAAGAGAAGGAAAAGTTGTGTCTTGATTAACACATTGCAGGGAAATATGGGAGAACTATTATTTAATTACTGCCTTCGGTGAATAGCTCGTCGCTTTTTAAAAAAGCTCTTAACTTCTATTATGTTGCGTCTGTCAAAATACAAAAATATTGAAGGGAAGGAAAAGTTGTGTCTTGATTAACACATTGCAGGGAAATATGGGAGAACTATTATTTAATTACTGCCTTCGGTGAATAGCTCGTCGCTTTTTGAAAAAGCTCTTAACTTCTATTATGTTGTGTCTGTCAAAATACAAAAAGAATGAAGAGAAGGAAAAGTCTGTTCTTGATTAACACATTGTAGGGAAATATGGGAGAACTATTATTTAATTACTGCCTTCGGTGAATAGCTCGTCGCTTTTTGAAAAAGCTCTTAACTTCTATTATGTTGTGTCTGTCAAAATACAAAAAGATTGAAGAGAAGGAAAAGTTGTGTCTTGATTAACACATTGCAGGGAAATATGGGAGAACTATTATTTAATTACTGCCTTCGGTGAATAGCTCGTCGCTTTTTAAAAAAGCTCTTAACTTCTATTATGTTGCGTCTGTCAAAATACAAAAAGATTGAAGAGAAGGAAAAGTTGTGTCTTGATTAACACATTGCAGGGAAATATGGGAGAACTATTATTTAATTACTGCCTTCGGTGAATAGCTCGTCGCTTTTTAAAAAGCTCTTAACTTCTATAATGTTGTGTCTGTCAAAATACAAAAAGATTGAAGAGAAGGAAAAGTTGTGTCTTGATTAACACATTGCAGGGAAATATGGGAGAACTATTATTTAATTACTGCCTTCGGTGAATAGCTCGTCGCTTTTTGAAAAAGCTCTTAACTTCTATTATGTTGTGTCTGTCAAAATACAAAAAGATTGAAGAGAAGGAAAAGTCTGTTCTTGATTAACACATTGTAGGGAAATATGGGAGAACTATTATTTAATTACTGCCTTCGGTGAATAGCTCGTCGCTTTTTAAAAAGCTCTTAACTTCTATAATGTTGTGTCTGTCAAAATACAAAAAGATTGAAGAGAAGGAAAAGTTGTGTCTTGATTAACACATTGCAGGGAAATATGGGAGAACTATTATTTAATTACTGCCTTCGGTGAATAGCTCGTCGCTTTTTGAAAAAGCTCTTAACTTCTATTATGTTGTGTCTGTCAAAATACAAAAAGATTGAAGAGAAGGAAAAGTCTGTTCTTGATTAACACATTGTAGGGAAATATGGGAGAACTATTATTTAATTACTGCCTTCGGTGAATAGCTCGTCGCTTTTTGAAAAAGCTCTTAACTTCTATTATGTTGTGTCTGTCAAAATACAAAAAGATTGAAGAGAAGGAAAAGTTGTGTCATGATTAACACATTGCAGGGAAATATGGGAGAACTATTATTTAATTACTGCCTTCGGTGAATAGCTCGTCGCTTTTTGAAAAAGCTCTTAACTTCTATTATGTTGTGTCTGTCAAAATACAAAAAGGTTGAAGAGAAGGAAAAGTTGTGTCTTGATTAACACATTGCAGGGAAATATGGGAGAACTATTATTTAATTACTGCCTTCGGTGAATAGCTCGTCGCTTTTTAAAAAAGCTCTTAACTTCTATTATGTTGCGTCTGTCAAAATACAAAAAGATTGAAGAGAAGGAAAAGTTGTGTCTTGATTAACACATTGCAGGGAAATATGGGAGAACTATTATTTAATTACTGCCTTCGGTGAATAGCTCGTCGCTTTTTAAAAAAGCTCTTAACTTCTATTATGTTGCGTCTGTCAAAATACAAAAAGATTGAAGAGAAGGAAAAGTTGTGTCTTGATTAACACATTGCAGGGAAATATGGGAGAACTATTATTTAATTACTGCCTTCGGTGTATAGCTCGTCGCTTTTTGAAAAAGCTCTTAACTTCTATTATGTTGTGTCTGTCAAAATACAAAAAGATTGAAGAGAAGGAAAAGTTGTGTCTTGATTAACACATTGCAGGGAAATATGGGAGAACTATTATTTAATTACTGCCTTCGGTGAATAGCTCGTCGCTTTTTAAAAAAGCTCTTAACTTCTATTATGTTGTGTCTGTCAAAATACTAAAAGATTGAAGAGAAGGAAAAGTTGTGTCTTGATTAACACATTGCAGGGAAATATGGGAGAACTATTATTTAATCACTGCCTTCGGTGAATAGCTCGTCGCTTTTTAAAAAAGCTCTTAACTTCTATTATGTTGTGTCTGTCAAAATACAAAAAGATTGAAGAGAAGGAAAAGTTGTGTCTTGATTAACACATTGCAGGGAAATATGGAAGAACTATTATTTAATTACTGCCTTCGGTGAATAGCTCGTCGCTTTTTAAAAAAGCTCTTAACTTCTATTATATTGTGTCTGTCAAAATACAAAAAGATTGAAGAGAAGGAAAAGTTGTGTCTTGATTAACACATTGTAGGGAAATATGGGAGAACTATTATTTAATTACTGCCTTCGGTGAATAGCTCGTTGCTTTTTAAAAAAGCTCTTAACTTCTATAATGTTGTGTCTGTCAAAATACAAAAAGATTGAAGAGAAGGAAAAGTTGTGTCTTGATTAACACATTGCAGGGAATTATGGGAGAACTATTATTTAATTACTGCCTTCGGTGAATAGCTCGTCGCTTTTTAAAATAGCTCTTAACTTCTATTATGTTGTGTCTGTCAAAATACAAAAAGATTGAAGAGAAGGAAAAGTTGTGTCTTGATTAACACATTGCAGGGAAATATGGGAGAACTATTATTTAATTACTGCCTTCGGTGAATAGCTCGTAGCTTTTTGAAAAAGCTCTTAACTTCTATTATGTTGTGTCTGTCAAAATACAAAAAGATTGAAGAGAAGGAAAAGTTGTGTCTTGATTAACACATTGTAGGGAAATATGGAAGAACTATTATTTAATTACTGCCTTCGGTGAATAGCTCGTCGCTTTTTAAAAAAGCTCTTAACTTCTATTATGTTGTGTCTGTCAAAATACAAAAAGATTGAAGAGAAGGAAAAGTTGTGTCTTGATTAACACATTGCAGGGAAATATGGGAGATCTATTATTTAATTACTGCCTTCGGTGAATAGCTCGTCGCTTTTTGAAAAAGCTCTTAACTTCTATTATGTTGTGTCTGTCAAAATACAAAAAGATTGAAGAGAAGGAAAAGTTGTGTCTTGATTAACACATTGTAGGGATATATGGGAGAACTATTATTTAATTACTGCCTTCGGTGAATAGCTCGTCGCTTTTTAAAAAAGCTCTTAACTTCTATTATGTTGTGTCTGTCAAAATACAAAAAGATTGAAGAGAATGAAAAGTTGTGTCTTGATTAACACATTGCAGGGAAATATGGGAGAACTATTATTTAATTACTGCCTTCGGTGAATAGCTCGTCGCTTTTTAAAAAAGCTCTTAACTTCTATTATGTTGTGTCTGTCAAAATACAAAAAGATTGAAGAGAAGGAAAAGTTGTGTCTTGATTAACACATTGCAGGGAAATATGGAAGAACTATTATTTAATTACTGCCTTCGGTGAATAGCTCGTCGCTTTTTGAAAAAGCTCTTAACTTCTATTATGTTGTGTCTGTCAAAATACAAAAAGGTTGAAGAGAAGGAAAAGTTGTGTCTTGATTAACACATTGCAGGGAAATATGGGAGAACTATTATTTAATTACTGCCTTCGGTGAATAGCTCGTCGCTTTTTAAAAAAGCTCTTAACTTCTATTATGTTGCGTCTGTCAAAATACAAAAAGATTGAAGAGAAGGAAAAGTTGTGTCTTGATTAACACATTGCAGGGAAATATGGGAGAACTATTATTTAATTACTGCCTTCGGTGAATAGCTCGTCGCTTTTTAAAAAAGCTCTTAACTTCTATTATGTTGCGTCTGTCAAAATACAAAAAGATTGAAGAGAAGGAAAAGTTGTGTCTTGATTAACACATTGCAGGGAAATATGGAAGAACTATTATTTAATTACAGCCTTCGGTGAATAGCTCGTCGCTTTTTGAAAAAGCTCTTAACTTCTATTATGTTGTGTCTGTCAAATTACAAAAAGATTGAAGAGAAGGAAAAGTTGTGTCTTGATTAACACATTGTAGGGAAATATGGGAGAACTATTATTTAATTACTGCCTTCGGTGAATAGCTCGTCGCTTTTTAAAAAAGCTCTTAACTTCTATTATGTTGTGTCTGTCAAAATACAAAAAGATTGAAGAGAAGGAAAAGTTGTGTCTTGATTAACACATTGCAGGGAAATATGGAAGAACTATTATTTAATTACTGCCTTCGGTGAATAGCTCGTCGCTTTTTAAAAAAGCTCTTAACTTCTATTATGTTTTGTCTGTCAAAATACAAAAAGATTGAAGAGAAGGAAAAGTTGTGTCTTGATTAACACATTGTAGGGAAATATGGGAGAACTATTATTTAATTACTGCCTTCGGTGAATAGCTCGTCGCTTTTTAAAAAAGCTCTTAACTTCTATAATGTTGTGTCTGTCAAAATACAAAAAGATTGAAGAGAAGGAAAAGTTGCGTCTTGATTAACACATTGCAGGGAATTATGGGAGAACTATTATTTAATTACTGCCTTCGGTGAATAGCTCGTCGCTTTTTAAAAAAGCTCTTAACTTCTATTATGTTGTGTCTGTCAAAATACAAAAAGATTGAAGAGAAGGAAAAGTTGTGTCTTGATTAACACATTGCAGGGAAATATGGGAGAACTATTATTTAATTACTGCCTTCGGTGAATAGCTCGTAGCTTTTTGAAAAAGCTCTTAACTTCTATTATGTTGTGTCTGTCAAAATACAAAAAGATTGAAGAGAAGGAAAAGTTGTGTCTTGATTAACACATTGTAGGGAAATATGGAAGAACTATTATTTAATTACTGCCTTCGGTGAATAGCTCGTCGCTTTTTAAAAAAGCTCTTAACTTCTATTATGTTGTGTCTGTCAAAATACAAAAAGATTGAAGAGAAGGAAAAGTTGTGTCTTGATTAACGCATTGTAGGGAAATATGGGAGAACTATTATTTAATTACTGCCTTCGGTGAATAGCTCGTCGCTTTTTAAAAAACTCTTAACTTCTATTATGTTGTGTCTGTCAAAATACAAAAAGATTGAAGAGAAGGAAAAGTTGTGTCTTGATTAACACATTGCAGGGAAATATGGGAGAACTATTATTTAATTACTGCCTTCGGTGAATAGCTCGTCGCTTTTTGAAAAAGCTCTTAACTTCTATTATGTTGTGTCTGTCAAAATACAAAAAGATTGAAGAGAAGGAAAAGTTGTGTCATGATTAACACATTGTAGGGAAATATGGGAGAACTATTATTTAATTACTGCCTTCGGTGAATAGATCGTCGCTTTTTAAAAAAGCTCTTAACTTCTATTATGTTGTGTCTGTCAAAATACAAAAATATTGAAGAGAAGGAAAAGTTGTGTCTTGATTAACACATTGCAGGGAAATATGGAAGAACTATTATTTAATTACTGCCTTCGGTGAATAACTCGTCGCTTTTTGAAAAAGCTCTTAACTTCTATTATGTTGTGTCTGTCAAAATACAAGAGATTGAAGAGAAGGAAAAGTTGTGTCTTGATTAACACATTGTAGGGAAATATGGGAGAACTATTATTTAATTACTGCCTTCGGTGAATAGCTCGTCGCTTTTTAAAAAAGCTCTTAACTTCTATTATGTTGTGTCTGTCAAAATACAAAAAGATTGAAGAGAAGGAAAAGTTGTGTCTTGATTAACACATTGTAGGGAAATATGGGAGAACTATTATTTAATTACTGCCTTCGGTGAATGGCTCGTCGCTTTTTGAAAAAGCTCTTAACTTCTATTATGTTGTGTCTGTCAAAATACAAAAAGATTGAAGAGAAGGAAAAGTTGTGTCTTGATTAACACATTGCAGGGAAATATGGGAGAACTATTATTTAATTACTGCCTTCGGTGAATAGCTGGTCGCTTTTTAAAAAAGCTCTTAACTTCTATTATGTTGTGTCTGTCAAAATACAAAAATATTGAAGAGAAGGAAAAGTTGTGTCTTGATTAACACATTGCAGGGAAATATGGGAGAACTATTATTTAATTACTGCCTTCGGTGAATAGGTCGTCGCTTTTTGAAAAAGCTCTTAACTTCTATTATGTTGTGTCTGTCAAAATACAAAAAGATTGAAGAGAAGGAAAAGTTGTGTCTTGATTAACACATTGTAGGGAAATATGGGAGAACTATTATTTAATTACTGCCTTCGGTGAATAGCTCGTCGCTTTTTGAAAAAGCTCTTAACTTCTATTATGTTGTGTCTGTCAAAATACAAAAGATTGAAGAGAAGGAAAAGTTATGTCTTGATTAACACATTGTAGGGAAATATGGGAGAACTATTATTTAATTACTGCCTTCGGTGAATAGCTCGTCGCTTTTTAAAAAAGCTCTTAACTTCTATAATGTTGTGTCTGTCAAAATACAAAAAGATTGAAGAGAAGGAAAAGTTGTGTCTTGATTAACACATTGCAGGGAAATATGGGAGAACTATTATTTAATTACTGCCTTCGGTGAATAGCTCGTCGCTTTTTGAAAAAGCTCTTAACTTCTATAATGTTGTGTCTGTCAAAATACAAAAAGATTGAAGAGAAGGAAAAGTTGTGTCTTGATTAACACATTGCAGGGAAATATGGGAGAACTATTATTTAATTACTGCCTTCGGTGAATAGCTCGTCGCTTTTTGAAAAAGCTCTTAACTTCTATTATGTTGTGTCTGTCAAAATACAAAAAGATTGAAGAGAAGGAAAAGTCTGTTCTTGATTAACACATTGTAGGGAAATATGGGAGAACTATTATTTAATTACTGCCTTCGGTGAATAGCTCGTCGCTTTTTGAAAAAGCTCTTAACTTCTATTATGTTGTGTCTGTCAAAATACAAAAAGATTGAAGAGAAGGAAAAGTTGTGTCATGATTAACACATTGCAGGGAAATATGGGAGAACTATTATTTAATTACTGCCTTCGGTGAATCGCTCGTCGCTTTTTGAAAAAGCTCTTAACTTCTATTATGTTGTGTCTGTCAAAATACAAAAAGATTGAAGAGAAGGAAAAGTTGTGTCTTGATTAACACATTGCAGGGAAATATGGGAGAACTATTATTTAATTACTGCCTTCGGTGAATAGCTCGTCGCTTTTTGAAAAAGCTCTTAACTTCTATTATGTTGTGTCTGTCAAAATACAAAAAGATTGAAGAGAAGGAAAAGTTGTGTCATGATTAACACATTGCAGGGAAATATGGGAGAACTATTATTTAATTACTGCCTTCGGTGAATAGCTCGTCGCTTTTTGAAAAAGCTCTTAACTTCTATTATGTTGTGTCTGTCAAAATACAAAAAGATTGAAGAGAAGGAAAAGTTGTGTCTTGATTAACACATTGCAGGGAAATATGGGAGAACTATTATTTAATTACTGCCTTCGGTGAATAGCTCGTCGCTTTTTGAAAAAGCTCTTAACTTCTATTATGTTGTGTCTGTCAAAATACAAAAAGATTGAAGAGAAGGAAAAGTTGTGTCTTGATTAACACATTGTAGGGATATATGGGAGAACTATTATTTAATTACTGCCTTCGGTGAATAGCTCGTCGCTTTTTGAAAAAGCTCTTAACTTCTATTATGTTGTGTCTGTCAAAATACAAAAAGATTGAAGAGAAGGAAAAGTTGTGTCTTGATTAACACATTTTAGGGATATATGGGAGAACTATTATTTAATTACTGCCTTCGGTGAATAGCTCGTCGCTTTTTAAAAAAGCTCTTAACTTCTATTATGTTGTGTCTGTCAAAATACAAAAAGATTGAAGAGAAGGAAATGTTGTGTCTTGATTAACACATTGCAGGGAAATATGGGAGAACTATTATTTAATTACTGCCTTCGGTGAATAGCTCGTCGCTTTTTGAAAAAGCTCTTAATTTCTATTATGTTGTGTCTGTCAAAATACAAAAAGATTGAAGAGAAGGAAAAGTTGTGTCTTGATTAACACATTGTAGGGAAATATGGGAGAACTATTATTTAATTACTGCCTTCGGTGAATAGCTCGTCGCTTTTTGAAAAAGCTCTTAACTTCTATTATGTTGTGTCTGTCAAAATACAAAAAGATTGAAGAGAAGGAAAAGTTGTGTCTTGATTAACACATTGCAGGGAAATATGGGAGAACTATTTTTTAATTACTGCCTTCGGTGAATAGCTCGTCGCTTTTTAAAAAAGCTCTTAACTTCTATTATGTTGCGTCTGTCAAAATACAAAAAGATTGAAGAGAAGGAAAATTTGTGTCTTGATTAACACATTGCAGGGAAATATGGGAGAACTATTATTTAATTACTGCCTTCGGTGAATAGCTGGTCGCTTTTTGAAAAAGCTCTTAACTTCTATTATGTTGTGTCTGTCAAAATACAAAAAGATTGAAGAGAAGGAAAAGTCTGTTCTTGATTAACACATTGTAGGGAAATATGGGAGAACTATTATTTAATTACTGCCTTCGGTGAATAGCTTGTCGCTTTTTGAAAAAGCTCTTAACTTCTATTATGTTGTGTCTGTCAAAATACAAAAAGAGTGAAGAGAAGGAAAAGTTGTGTCTTGATTAACACATTGTAGGGAAATATGGGAGAACTATTATTTAATTACTGCCTTCGGTGAATAGCTCGTCGTTTCTTGAAAAAGCTCTTAACTTCTATTATGTTGTGTCTGTCAAAATACAAAAAGATTGAAGAGAAGGAAAAGTTGTGTCATGATTAACACATTGCAGGGAAATATGGGAGAACTATTATTTAATTACTGCCTTCGGTGAATAGCTCGTCGCTTTTTGAAAAAGCTCTTAACTTCTATTATGTTGTGTCTGTCAAAATACAAAAAGATTGAAGAGAAGGAAAAGTTTTGTCTTGATTAACACATTGCAGGGAAATATAAGGAGAACTATTATTTAATTACTGCCTTCGGTGAATAGCTCGTCGCTTTTTAAAAAAGCTCTTAACTTCTATTATGTTGCGTCTGTCAAAATACAAAAAGATTGAAGAGAAGGAAAAGTTGTGTCTTGATTAACACATTGCAGGGAAATATGGGAGAACTATTATTTAATTACTGCCTTCGGTGAATAGCTCGTCGCTTTTTGAAAAAGCTCTTAACTTCTATTATGTTGTGTCTGTCAAAATACAAAAGAATTGAAGAGAAGGAAAAGTTATGTCTTGATTAACACATTGTAGGGAAATATGGGAGAACTATTATTTAATTACTGCCTTCGGTGAATAGCTCGTCGCTTTTTAAAAAAGCTCTTAACTTCTATAATGTTGTGTCTGTCAAAATACAAAAAGATTGAAGAGAAGGAAAAGTTGTGTCTTGATTAACACATTGCAGGGAAATATGGGAGAACTATTATTTAATTACTGCCTTCGGTGAATAGCTCGTCGCTTTTTAAAAAAGCTCTTAACTTCTATAATGTTGTGTCTGTCAAAATACAAAGAGATTGAAGAGAAGGAAAAGTTGTGTCTTGATTAACACATTGCAGGGAAATATGGGAGAACTATTATTTAATTACTGCCTTCGGTGAATAGCTCGTCGCTTTTTGAAAAAGCTCTTAACTTCTATTATGTTGTGTCTGTCAAAATACAAAAAGATTGAAGAGAAGGAAAAGTCTGTTCTTGATTAACACATTGTAGGGAAATATGGGAGAACTATTATTTAATTACTGCCTTCGGTGAATAGCTCGTCGCTTTTTGAAAAAGCTCTTAACTTCTATTATGTTGTGTCTGTCAAAATACAAAAAGATTGAAGAGAAGGAAAAGTTGTGTCATGATTAACACATTGCAGGGAAATATGGGAGAACTATTATTTAATTACTGCCTTCGGTGAATCGCTCGTCGCTTTTTGAAAAAGCTCTTAACTTCTATTATGTTGTGTCTGTCAAAATACAAAAAGATTGAAGAGAAGGAAAAGTTGTGTCTTGATTAACACATTGCAGGGAAATATGGGAGAACTATTATTTAATTACTGCCTTCGGTGAATAGCTCGTCGCTTTTTAAAAAAGCTCTTAACTTCTATTATGTTGTGTCTGTCAAAATACAAAAAGATTGAAGAGAAGGAAAAGTTGTGTCATGATTAACACATTGCAGGGAAATATGGGAGAACTATTATTTAATTACTGCCTTCGGTGAATAGCTCGTCGCTTTTTGAAAAAGCTCTTAACTTCTATTATGTTGTGTCTGTCAAAATACAAAAAGATTGAAGAGAAGGAAAAGTTGTGTCTTGATTAACACATTGCAGGGAAATATGGGAGAACTATTATTTAATTACTGCCTTCGGTGAATAGCTCGTCGCTTTTTAAAAAAGCTCTTAACTTCTATTATGTTGTGTCTGTCAAAATACAAAAAGATTGAAGAGAAGGAAAAGTTGTGTCTTGATTAACACATTGCAGGGAAATATGGAAGAACTATAATTTAATTACTGCCTTCGGTGAATAGCTCGTCGCTATTTGAAAAAGCTCTTAACTTCTATTATGTTGTGTCTGTCAAAATACAAAAAGATTGAAGAAAAGGAAAAGTTGTGTCTTGATTAACACATTGTAGGGAAATATGGGAGAACTATTATTTAATTACTGCCTTCGGTGAATAGCTCGTCGCTTTTTAAAAAGCTCTTAACTTCTATTATGTTGTGTCTGTCAAAAAAAAAAAGATTGAAGAGAAGGAAAAGTTGTGTCTTGATTAACACATTGCAGGGAAATATGGAAGAACTATTATTTAATTACTGCCTTCGGTGAATAGCTCGTCGCTTTTTGAAAAAGCTCTTAACTTCTATTATGTTGTGTCTGTCAAAATACAAAAGAATTGAAGAGAAGGAAAAGTTGTGTCTTGATTAACACATTGTAGGGAAATATGGGAGAACTATTATTTAATTACTGCCTTCGGTGAATAGCTCGTCGCTTTTTAAAAATGCTCTTAACTTCTATTATGTTGTGTCTGTCAAAATACAAAAAGATTGAAGAGAAGGAAAAGTTGTGTCTTGATTAACACATTGTAGGGAAATATGAGAGAACTATTATTTAATTACTGCCTTCTGTGAATAGCTCGTCGCTTTTTAAAAAAGCTCTTAACTTCTATTATGTTGTGTCTGTCAAAATACAAAAAGATTGAAGAGAAGGAAAAGTTGTGTCTTGATTAACACATTGCAGGGAAATATGGAAGAACTATTATTTAATTACTGCCTTCGGTGAATAGCTTGTCGCTTTTTGAAAAAGCTCTTAACTTCTATTATGTTGTGTCTGTCAAAATACAAAAAGAGTGAAGAGAAGGAAAAGTTGTGTCTTGATTAAAACATTGTAGGGAAATATATGAGAACTATTATTTAATTACTGCCTTCAGTGAATAGCTCGTCGCTTTTTGAAAAAGCTCTTAACTTCTATTATGTTGTGTCTGTCAAAATACAAAAAGATTGAAGAGAAGGAAAAGTTGTGTCATGATTAACACATTGCAGGGAAATATGGGAGAACTATTATTTAATTACTGCCTTCGGTGAATAGCTCGTCGCTTTTTAAAAAAGCTCTTAACTTCTATTATGTTGTGTCTGTCAAAATACAAAAAGATTGAAGCGAAGGAAAAGTTGTGTCTTGATTAACACATTGCAGGGAAATATGGAAGAACTATTATTTAATTACTGCCTTCGGTGAATAGCTCGTCGCTTTTTGAAAAAGCTCTTAACTTCTATTATGTTGTGTCTGTCAAAATACAAAAAGATTGAAGAGAAGGAAAAGTTGTGTCTTGATTAACACATTGTAGGGAAATATGGGAGAACTATTATTTAATTACTGCCTTCGGTGAATAGCTCGTCGCTTTTTAAAAAAGCTCTTAACTTCTATAATGTTGTGTCTGTCAAAATACAAAAAGATTGAAGAGAAGGAAAAGTTGTGTCTTGATTAACACATTGCAGGGAAATATGGGAGAACTATTATTTAATTACTGCCTTCGGTGAATAGCTCGTCGCTTTTTGAAAAAGCTCTTAACTTCTATTATGTTGTGTCTGTCAAAATACAAAAAGATTGAAGAGAAGGAAAAGTCTGTTCTTGATTAACAAATTGTAGGGAAATATGGGAGAACTATTATTTAATTACTGCCTTCGGTGAATAGCTTGTCGCTTTTGAAAAAGTTCTTAACTTCTATTATGTTGTGTCTGTCAAAATACAAAAAGAGTGAAGAGAAGGAAAAGTTGTGTCTTGATTAAAACATTGTAGGGAAATATGGGAGAACTATTATTTAATTACTGCCTTCGGTGAATAGCTCGTCGCTTTTTGAAAAAGCTCTTAACTTCTATTATGTTGTGTCTGTCAAAATACAAAAAGATTGAAGAGAAGGAAAAGTTGTGTCATGATTAACACATTGCAGGGAAATATGGGAGAACTATTATTTAATTACTGCCTTCGGTGAATAGCTCGTCGCTTTTTGAAAAAGCTCTTAACTTCTATTATGTTGTGTCTGTCAAAATACAAAAAGATTGAAGAGAAGGAAAAGTTGTGTCTTGATTAACACATTGCAGGGAAATATGGAAGAACTATTATTTAATTACAGCCTTCGGTGAATAGCTCGTCGCTTTTTGAAAAAGCTCTTAACTTCTATTATGTTGTGTCTGTCAAATTACAAAAAGATTGAAGAGAAGGAAAAGTTGTGTCTTGATTAACACATTGTAGGGAAATATGGGAGAACTATTATTTAATTACTGCCTTCGGTGAATAGCTCGTCGCTTTTTAAAAAAGCTCTTAACTTCTATTATGTTGTGTCTGTCAAAATACAAAAAGATTGAAGAGAAGGAAAAGTTGTGTCTTGATTAACACATTGCAGGGAAATATGGAAGAACTATTATTTAATTACTGCCTTCGGTGAATAGCTCGTCGCTTTTTAAAAAAGCTCTTAACTTCTATTATGTTGTGTCTGTCAAAATACAAAAAGATTGAAGAGAAGGAAAAGTTGTGTCTTGATTAACACATTGTAGGGAAATATGGGAGAACTATTATTTAATTACTGCCTTCGGTGAATAGCTCGTCGCTTTTTAAAAATGCTCTTAACTTCTATTATGTTGTGTCTGTCAAAATACAAAAAGATTGAAGAGAAGGAAAAGTTGTGTCTTGATTAACACATTGTAGGGAAATATGAGAGAACTATTATTTAATTACTGCCTTCGGTGAATAGCTCGTCGCTTTTTAAAAAAGCTCTTAACTTCTATTATGTTGTGTCTGTCAAAATACAAAAAGATTGAAGAGAAGAAAAAGTTGTGTCTTGATTAACACATTGCAGGGAAATATGGGAGAACTATTATTTAATTACTGCCTTCGGTGAATAGCTCGTCGCTTTTTGAAAAAGCTCTTAACTTCTATTATGTTGTGTCTGTCAAAATACAAAAAGATTGAAGAGAAGGAAAAGTTGTGTCTTGATTAACACATTGCAGGGAAATATGGGAGAACTATTATTTAATTACTGCCTTCGGTGAATAGCTCGTCGCTTTTTAAAAAAGCTCTTAACTTCTATTATGTTGCGTCTGTCAAAATACAAAAAGATTGAAGAGAAGGAAAAGTTGTGTCATGATTAACACATTGCAGGGAAATATGGGAGAACTATAATTTAATTACTGCCTTCGGTGAATAGCTCGTCGCTTTTTGAAAAAGCTCTTAACTTCTATTATGTTGTGTCTGTCAAAATACAAAAAGATTGAAGAGAAGGAAAAGTTGTGTCTTGATTAACACATTGCAGGGAAATATGGGAGAACTATTATTTAATTACTGCCTTCGGTGAATAGCTCGTCGCTTTTTAAAAAAGCTCTTAACTTCTATTATGTTGCGTCTGTCAAAATACAAAAAGATTGAAGGGAAGGAAAAGTTGTGTCTTGATTAACACATTGCAGGGAAATATGGGAGAACTATTATTTAATTACTGCCTTCGGTGAATAGCTCGTCGCTTTTTGAAAAAGCTCTTAACTTCTATTATGTTGTGTCTGTCAAAATACAAAAAGAATGAAGAGAAGGAAAAGTCTGTTCTTGATTAACACATTGTAGGGAAATATGGGAGAACTATTATTTAATTACTGCCTTCGGTGAATAGCTCGTCGCTTTTTGAAAAAGCTCTTAACTTCTATTATGTTGTGTCTGTCAAAATACAAAAAGATTGAAGAGAAGGAAAAGTTGTGTCTTGATTAACACATTGCAGGGAAATATGGGAGAACTATTATTTAATTACTGCCTTCGGTGAATAGCTCGTCGCTTTTTAAAAAAGCTCTTAACTTCTATTATGTTGCGTCTGTCAAAATACAAAAAGATTGAAGAGAAGGAAAAGTTGTGTCTTGATTAACACATTGTAGGGAAATATGGGAGAACTATTATTTAATTACTGCCTTCGGTGAATAGCTCGTCGCTTTTTAAAAAAGCTCTTAACTTCTATAATGTTGTGTCTGTCAAAATACAAAAAGATTGAAGAGAAGGAAAAGTTGTGTCTTGATTAACACATTGCAGGGAAATATGGGAGAACTATTATTTAATTACTGCCTTCGGTGAATAGCTCGTCGCTTTTTGAAAAAGCTCTTAACTTCTATTATGTTGTGTCTGTCAAAATACAAAAAGATTGAAGAGAAGGAAAAGTCTGTTCTTGATTAACACATTGTAGGGAAATATGGGAGAACTATTATTTAATTACTGCCTTCGGTGAATAGCTTGTCGCTTTTGAAAAAGTTCTTAACTTCTATTATGTTGTGTCTGTCAAAATACAAAAAGAGTGAAGAGAAGGAAAAGTTGTGTCTTGATTAAAACATTGTAGGGAAATATGGGAGAACTATTATTTAATTACTGCCTTCGGTGAATAGCTCGTCGCTTTTTGAAAAAGCTCTTAACTTCTATTATGTTGTGTCTGTCAAAATACAAAAAGATTGAAGAGAAGGAAAAGTTGTGTCATGATTAACACATTGCAGGGAAATATGGGAGAACTATTATTTAATTACTGCCTTCGGTGAATAGCTCGTCGCTTTTTGAAAAAGCTCTTAACTTCTATTATGTTGTGTCTGTCAAAATACAAAAAGATTGAAGAGAAGGAAAAGTTGTGTCTTGATTAACACATTGTAGGGAAATATGAGAGAACTATTATTTAATTACTGCCTTCGGTGAATAGCTCGTCGCTTTTTAAAAAAGCTCTTAACTTCTATTATGTTGTGTCTGTCAAAATACAAAAAGATTGAAGAGAAGAAAAAGTTGTGTCTTGATTAACACATTGCAGGGAAATATGGGAGAACTATTATTTAATTACTGCCTTCGGTGAATAGCTCGTCGCTTTTTGAAAAAGCTCTTAACTTCTATTATGTTGTGTCTGTCAAAATACAAAAAGATTGAAGAGAAGGAAAAGTTGTGTCTTGATTAACACATTGCAGGGAAATATGGGAGAACTATTATTTAATTACTGCCTTCGGTGAATAGCTCGTCGCTTTTTAAAAAAGCTCTTAACTTCTATTATGTTGTGTCTGTCAAAATACAAAAAGATTGAAGAGAAGGAAAAGTTGTGTCTTGATTAACACATTGTAGGGAAATATGAGAGAACTATTATTTAATTACTGCCTTCGGTGAATAGCTCGTCGCTTTTTAAAAAAGCTCTTAACTTCTATTATGTTGTGTCTGTCAAAATACAAAAAGATTGAAGAGAAGGAAAAGTTGTGTCTTGATTAACACATTGCAGGGAAATATGGGAGAACTATTATTTAATTACTGCCTTCGGTGAATAGCTCGTCGCTTTTTGAAAAAGCTCTTAACTTCTATTATGTTGTGTCTGTCAAAATACAAAAAGATTGAAGAGAAGGAAAAGTTGTGTCTTGATTAACACATTGCTGGGAAATATGGGAGAACTATTATTTAATTACTGCCTTCGGTGAATAGCTCGTCGCTTTTTAAAAAAGCTCTTAACTTCTATTATGTTGTGTCTGTCAAAATACAAAAAGATTGAAGAGAAGGAAAAGTTGTGTCTTGATTAACACATTGCAGGGAAATATTGAAGAACTATTATTTAATTACAGCCTTCGGTGAATAGCTCGTCGCTTTTTGAAAAAGCTCTTAACTTCTATTATGTTGTGTCTGTCAAATTACAAAAAGATTGAAGAGAAGGAAAAGTTGTGTCTTGATTAACACATTGTAGGGAAATATGGGAGAACTATTATTTAATTACTGCCTTCGGTGAATAGCTCGTCGCTTTTTAAAAAAGCTCTTAACTTCTATTATGTTGTGTCTGTCAAAATACAAAAAGATTGAAGAGAAGGAAAAGTTGTGTCTTGATTAACACATTGCAGGGAAATATGGGGGAACTATTATTTAATTACTGCCTTCGGTGAATAGCTCGTCGCTTTTTGAAAAAGCTCTTAACTTCTATTATGTTGTGTCTGTCAAAATACAAAAAGATTGAAGAGAAGGAAAAGTTGTGTCTTGATTAACACATTGTAGGGAAATATGGGAGAACTATTATTTAATTACTGCCTTCGGTGAATAGCTCGTCGCTTTTTAAAAAAGCTCTTAACTTCTATTATGTTGTGTCTGTCAAAATACAAAAAGATTGAAGAGAAGGAAAAGTTGTGTCTTGATTTACACATTGCAGGGAAATATGGAAGAACTATTATTTAATTACAGCCTTCGGTGAATAGCTCGTCGCTTTTTGAAAAAGCTCTTAACTTCTATTATGTTGTGTCTGTCAAATTACAAAAAGATTGAAGAGAAGGAAAAGTTGTGTCTTGATTAACACATTGTAGGGAAATATGGGAGAACTATTATTTAATTACTGCCTTCGGTGAATAGCTCGTCGCTTTTTAAAAAAGCTCTTAACTTCTATTATGTTGTGTCTGTCAAAATACAAAAAGATTGAAGAGAAGGAAAAGTTGTGTCTTGATTAACACATTGCAGGGAAATATGGAAGAACTATTATTTAATTACTGCCTTCGGTGAATAGCTCGTCGCTTTTTAAAAAAGCTCTTAACTTCTATTATGTTGTGTCTGTCAAAATACAAAAAGATTGAAGAGAAGGAAAAGTTGTGTCTTGATTAACACATTGTAGGGAAATATGGGAGAACTATTATTTAATTACTGCCTTCGGTGAATAGCTCGTCGCTTTTTAAAAAAGCTCTTAACTTCTATTATGTTGTGTCTGTCAAAATACAAAAAGATTGAAGAGAAGGAAAAGTTGTGTCTTGATTAACACATTGCAGGGAAATATGGAAGAACTATTATTTAATTACTGCCTTCGGTGAATAGCTCGTCGCTTTTTGAAAAAGCTCTTAACTTCTATTATGTTGTGTCTGTCAAAATACAAAAAGATTGAAGAGAAGGAAAAGTTGTGTCTTGATTAACACATTGTAGGGAAATATGGGAGAACTATTATTTAATTACTGCCTTCGGTGAATAGCTCGTCGCTTTTTAAAAAAGCTCTTAACTTCTATAATGTTGTGTCTGTCAAAATACAAAAAGATTGAAGAGAAGGAAAAGTTGTGTCTTGATTAACACATTGCAGGGAATTATGGGAGAACTATTATTTAATTACTGCCTTCGGTGAATAGCTCGTCGCTTTTTAAAAAAGCTCTTAACTTCTATTATGTTGTGTCTGTCAAAATACAAAAAGATTGAAGAGAAGGAAAAGTTGTGTCTTGATTAACACATTGCAGGGAAATATGGGAGAACTATTATTTAATTACTGCCTTCGGTGAATAGCTCGTCGCTTTTTGAAAAAGCTCTTAACTTCTATTATGTTGTGTCTGTCAAAATACAAAAAGATTGAAGAGAAGGAAAAGTTGTGTCTTGATTAACACATTGTAGGGAAATATGGGAGAACTATTATTTAATTACTGCCTTCGGTGAATAGCTCGTCGCTTTTTAAAAATGCTCTTAACTTCTATTATGTTGTGTCTGTCAAAATACAAAAAGATTGAAGAGAAGGAAAAGTTGTGTCTTGATTAACACATTGTAGGGAAATATGAGAGAACTATTATTTAATTACTGCCTTCGGTGAATAGCTCGTCGCTTTTTAAAAAAGCTCTTAACTTCTATTATGTTGTGTCTGTCAAAATACAAAAAGATTGAAGAGAAGGAAAAGTTGTGTCTTGATTAACACATTGCAGGGAAATATGGGAGAACTATTATTTAATTACTGCCTTCGGTGAATAGCTCGTCGCTTTTTGAAAAAGCTCTTAACTTCTATTATGTTGTGTCTGTCAAAATACAAAAAGATTGAAGAGAAGGAAAAGTTGTGTCTTGATTAACACATTGTAGGGAAATATGGAAGAACTATTATTTAATTACTGCCTTCGGTGAATAGCTCGTCGCTTTTTAAAAAAGCTCTTAACTTCTATTATGTTGTGTCTGTCAAAATACAAAAAGATTGAAGAGAAGGAAAAGTTGTGTCTTGATTAACACATTGCAGGGAAATATGGGAGATCTATTATTTAATTACTGCCTTCGGTGAATAGCTCGTCGCTTTTTGAAAAAGCTCTTAACTTCTATTATGTTGTGTCTGTCAAAATACAAAAAGATTGAAGAGAAGGAAAAGTTGTGTCTTGATTAACACATTGTAGGGATATATGGGAGAACTATTATTTAATTACTGCCTTCGGTGAATAGCTCGTCGCTTTTTAAAAAAGCTCTTAACTTCTATTATGTTGTGTCTGTCAAAATACAAAAAGATTGAAGAGAATGAAAAGTTGTGTCTTGATTAACACATTGCAGGGAAATATGGGAGAACTATTATTTAATTACTGCCTTCGGTGAATAGCTGGTCGCTTTTTAAAAAAGCTCTTAACTTCTATTATGTTGTGTCTGTCAAAATACAAAAATATTGAAGAGAAGGAAAAGTTGTGTCTTGATTAACACACTGTAGGGAAATATGGGAGAACTATTATTTAATTACTGCCTTCGGTGAATAGCTCGTCGCTTTTTAAAAAAGCTCTTAACTTCTATTATGTTGTGTCTGTCAAAATACAAAAAGATTGAAGAGAAGGAAAAGTTGTGTCTTGATTAACACATTGCAGGGAAATATGGAAGAACTATTATTTAATTACTGCCTTCGGTGAATAGCTCGTCGCTTTTTGAAAAAGCTCTTAACTTCTATTATGTTGTGTCTGTCAAAATACAAAAGAAATGAAGAGAAGGAAAAGTTGTGTCTTGATTAACACATTGTAGGGAAATATGGGAGAACTATTATTTAATTACTGCCTTCGGTGAATAGCTCGTCGCTTTTTAAAAATGCTCTTAACTTCTATTATGTTGTGTCTGTCAAAATACAAAAAGATTGAAGCGAAGGAAAAGTTGTGTCTTGATTAACACATTGTAGGGAAATATGAGAGAACTATTATTTAATTACTGCCTTCGGTGAATAGCTCGTCGCTTTTTGAAAAAGCTCTTAACTTCTATTATGTTGTGTCTGTCAAAATACAAAAAGATTGAAGAGAAGGAAAAGTTGTGTCTTGATTAACACATTGCAGGGAAATATGGGAGAACTATTATTTAATTACTGCCTTCGGTGAATAGCTCGTCGCTTTTTGAAAAAGCTCTTAACTTCTATTATGTTGTGTCTGTCAAAATACAAAAAGATTGAAGAGAAGGAAAAGTTGTGTCTTGATTAACACATTGCAGGGAAATATGGGAGAACTATTATTTAATTACTGCCTTCGGTGAATAGCTCGTCGCTTTTTAAAAAAGCTCTTAACTTCTATTATGTTGTGTCTGTCAAAATACAAAAAGATTGAAGAGAAGGAAAAGTTGTGTCTTGATTAACACATTGCAGGGAAATATGGAAGAACTATTATTTAATTACTGCCTTCGGTGAATAGCTCGTCGCTTTTTGAAAAAGCTCTTAACTTCTATTATGTTGTGTCTGTCAAAATACAAAAGAATTGAAGAGAAGGAAAAGTTGTGTCTTGATTAACACATTGTAGGGAAATATGGGAGAACTATTATTTAATTACTGCCTTCGGTGAATAGCTCGTCGCTTTTTAAAAATGCTCTTAACTTCTATTATGTTGTGTCTGTCAAAATACAAAAAGATTGAAGAGAAGGAAAAGTTGTGTCTTGATTAACACATTGTAGGGAAATATGAGAGAACTATTATTTAATTACTGCCTTCGGTGAATAGCTCTTCGCTTTTTAAAAAAGCTCTTAACTTCTATTATGTTGTGTCTGTCAAAATACAAAAAGATTGAAGAGAAGGAAAAGTTGTGTCTTGATTAACACATTGCAGGGAAATATGGAAGAACTATTATTTAATTACTGCCTTCGGTGAATAGCTCGTCGCTTTTTGAAAAAGCTCTTAATTTCTATTATGTTGTGTCTGTCAAAATACAAAAAGATTGAAGAGAAGGAAAAGTTGTGTCTTGATTAACACATTGTAGGGAAATATGGGAGAACTATTATTTAATTACTGCCTTCGGTGAATAGCTCGTCGCTTTTTGAAAAAGCTCTTAACTTCTATTATGTTGTGTCTGTCAAAATACAAAAAGATTGAAGAGAAGGAAAAGTTGTGTCTTGATTAACACATTGCAGGGAAATATGGGAGAACTATTATTTAATTACTGCCTTCGGTGAATAGCTCGTCGCTTTTTGAAAAAGCTCTTAACTTCTATTATGTTGTGTCTGTCAAAATACAAAAAGATTGAAGAGAAGGAAAAGTCTGTTCTTGATTAACACATTGTAGGGAAATATGGGAGAACTATTATTTAATTACTGCCTTCGGTGAATAGCTTGTCGCTTTTTGAAAAAGCTCTTAACTTCTATTATGTTGTGTCTGTCAAAATACAAAAAGAGTGAAGAGAAGGAAAAGTTGTGTCTTGATTAAAACATTGTAGGGAAATATGGGAGAACTATTATTTAATTACTGCCTTCGGTGAATAGCTCGTCGCTTTTTGAAAAAGCTCTTAACTTCTATTATGTTGTGTCTGTCAAAATACAAAAAGATTGAAGAGAAGGAAAAGTTGTGTCATGATTAACACATTGCAGGGAAATATGGGAGAACTATAATTTAATTACTGCCTTCGGTGAATAGCTCGTCGCTTTTTGAAAAAGCTCTTAACTTCTATTATGTTGCGTCTGTCAAAATACAAAAAGATTGAAGGGAAGGAAAAGTTGTGTCTTGATTAACACATTGCAGGGAAATATGGGAGAACTATTATTTAATTACTGCCTTCGGTGAATAGCTCGTCGCTTTTTGAAAAAGCTCTTAACTTCTATTATGTTGTGTCTGTCAAAATACAAAAAGAATGAAGAGAAGGAAAAGTCTGTTCTTGATTAACACATTGTAGGGATATATGGGAGAACTATTATTTAATTACTGCCTTCGGTGAATAGCTCGTCGCTTTTTGAAAAAGCTCTTAACTTCTATTATGTTGTGTCTGTCAAAATACAAAAAGATTGAAGAGAAGGAAAAGTTGTGTCTTGATTAACACATTGCAGGGAAATATGGGAGAACTATTATTTAATTACTGCCTTCGGTGAATAGCTCGTCGCTTTTTAAAAAAGCTCTTAACTTCTATTATGTTGCGTCTGTCAAAATACAAAAGATTGAAGAGAAGGAAAAGTTGTGTCTTGATTAACACATTGCAGGGAAATATGGGAGAACTATTATTTAATTACTGCCTTCGGTGAATAGCTCGTCGCTTTTTAGAAAAGCTCTTAACTTCTATTATGTTGTGTCTGTCAAAATACAAAAAGATTGAAGAGAAGGAAAAGTTGTGTCTTGATTAACACATTGCAGGGAAATATGGAAGAACTATTATTTAATTACTGCCTTCGGTGAATAGCTCGTCGCTTTTTGAAAAAGCTCTTAACTTCTATTATGTTGTGTCTGTCAAAATACAAAAAGATTGAAGAGAAGGAAAAGTTGTGTCTTGATTAACACATTGTAGGGAAATATGGGAGAACTATTATTTAATTACTGCCTTCGGTGAATAGCTCGTCGCTTTTTAAAAAAGCTCTTAACTTCTATAATGTTGTGTCTGTCAAAATACAAAAAGATTGAAGAGAAGGAAAAGTTGTGTCTTGATTAACACATTGCAGGGAAATATGGGAGAACTATTATTTAATTACTGCCTTCGGTGAATAGCTCGTCGCTTTTTGAAAAAGCTCTTAACTTCTATTATGTTGTGTCTGTCAAAATACAAAAAGATTGAAGAGAAGGAAAAGTTGTGTCTTGATTAACACATTGCAGGGAAATATGGGAGAACTATTATTTAATTACTGCCTTCGGTGAATAGCTCGTCGCTTTTTGAAAAAGCTCTTAACTTCTATTATGTTGTGTCTGTCAAAATACAAAAAGATTGAAGAGAAGGAAAAGTCTGTTCTTGATTAACACATTGTAGGGAAATATGGGAGAACTATTATTTAATTACTGCCTTCGGTGAATAGCTTGTCGCTTTTGAAAAAGTTCTTAACTTCTATTATGTTGTGTCTGTCAAAATACAAAAAGAGTGAAGAGAAGGAAAAGTTGTGTCTTGATTAAAACATTGTAGGGAAATATGGGAGAACTATTATTTAATTACTGCCTTCGGTGAATAGCTCGTCGCTTTTTGAAAAAGCTCTTAACTTCTATTATGTTGTGTCTGTCAAAATACAAAAAGATTGAAGAGAAGGAAAAGTTGTGTCATGATTAACACATTGCAGGGAAATATGGGAGAACTATTATTTAATTACTGCCTTCGGTGAATAGCTCGTCGCTTTTTAAAAAAGCTCTTAACTTCTATTATGTTGCGTCTGTCAAAATACAAAAAGATTGAAGAGAAGGAAAAGTTGTGTCTTGATTAACACATTGCAGGGAAATATGGGAGAACTATTATTTAATTACTGCCTTCGGTGAATAGCTCGTCGCTTTTTAAAAAAGCTCTTAACTTCTATTATGTTGCGTCTGTCAAAATACAAAAAGATTGAAGAGAAGGAAAAGTTGTGTCTTGATTAACACATTGCAGGGAAATATGGGAGAACTATTATTTAATTACTGCCTTCGGTGTATAGCTCGTCGCTTTTTGAAAAAGCTCTTAACTTCTATTATGTTGTGTCTGTCAAAATACAAAAAGATTGAAGAGAAGGAAAAGTTGTGTCTTGATTAACACATTGTAGGGAAATATGGGAGAACTATTATTTAATTACTGCCTTCGGTGAATAGCTCGTCGCTTTTTAAAAAAGCTCTTAACTTCTATTATGTTGTGTCTGTCAAAATACAAAAAGATTGAAGAGAAGGAAAAGTTGTGTCTTGATTAACACATTGCAGGGAAATATGGAAGAACTATTATTTAATTACAGCCTTCGGTGAATAGCTCGTCGCTTTTTGAAAAAGCTCTTAACTTCTATTATGTTGTGTCTGTCAAATTACAAAAAGATTGAAGAGAAGGAAAAGTTGTGTCTTGATTAACACATTGCAGGGAAATATGGGGGAACTATTATTTATTTACTGCCTTCGGTGAATAGCTCGTCGCTTTTTGAAAAAGCTCTTAACTTCTATTATGTTGTGTCTGTCAAAATACAAAAGAATTGAAGAGAAGGAAAAGTTGTGTCTTGATTAACACATTGTAGGGAAATATGGGAGAACTATTATTTAATTACTGCCTTCGGTGAATAGCTCGTCGCTTTTTAAAAAAGCTCTTAACTTCTATTATGTTGTGTCTGTCAAAATACAAAAAGATTGAAGAGAAGGAAAAGTTGTGTCTTGATTAACACATTGCAGGGAAATATGGGGGAACTATTATTTATTTACTGCCTTCGGTGAATAGCTCGTCGCTTTTTGAAAAAGCTCTTAACTTCTATTATGTTGTGTCTGTCAAAATACAAAAGAATTGAAGAGAAGGAAAAGTTGTGTCTTGATTAACACATTGTAGGGAAATATGGGAGAACTATTATTTAATTACTGCCTTCGGTGAATAGCTCGTCGCTTTTTAAAAATTCTCTTAACTTCTATTATGTTGTGTCTGTCAAAATACAAAAAATTGAAGAGAAGGAAAAGTTGTGACTTGATTAACACATTGTAGGGAAATATGAGAGAACTATTATTTAATTACTGCCTTCGGTGAATAGCTCGTCGCTTTTTAAAAAAGCTCTAAACTTCTATTATGTTGTGTCTGTCAAAATACAAAAAGATTGAAGAGAAGGAAAAGTCTGTTCTTGATTAACACATTGTAGGGAAATATGGGAGAACTATTATTTAATTACTGCCTTCGGTGAATAGCTTGTCGCTTTTTGAAAAAGCTCTTAACTTCTATTATGTTGTGTCTGTCAAAATACAAAAAGAGTGAAGAGAAGGAAAAGTTGTGTCTTGATTAAAACATTGTAGGGAAATATGGGAGAACTATTATTTAATTACTGCCTTCGGTGAATAGCTCGTCGCTTTTTGAAAAAGCTCTTAACTTCTATTATGTTGTGTCTGTCAAAATACAAAAAGATTGAAGAGAAGGAAAAGTTGTGTCTTGATTAACACATTGCAGGGAAATATGGGAGAACTATTATTTAATTACTGCCTTCGGTGAATAGCTCGTCGCTTTTTAAAAAAGCTCTTAACTTCTATTATGTTGCGTCTGTCAAAATACAAAAAGATTGAAGGGAAGGAAAAGTTGTGTCTTGATTAACACATTGCAGGGAAATATGGGAGAACTATTATTTAATTACTGCCTTCGGTGAATAGCTCGTCGCTTTTTAAAAAAGCTCTTAACTTCTATTATGTTGTGTCTGTCAAAATACAAAAAGATTGAAGAGAAGGAAAAGTTGTGTCTTGATTAACACATTGCAGGGAAATATGGAAGAACTATTATTTAATTACAGCCTTCGGTGAATAGCTCGTCGCTTTTTGAAAAAGCTCTTAACTTCTATTATGTTGTGTCTGTCAAATTACAAAAAGATTGAAGAGAAGGAAAAGTTGTGTCTTGATTAACACATTGCAGGGAAATATGGGGGAACTATTATTTATTTACTGCCTTCGGTGAATAGCTCGTCGCTTTTTGAAAAAGCTCTTAACTTCTATTATGTTGTGTCTGTCAAAATACAAAAGAATTGAAGAGAAGGAAAAGTTGTGTCTTGATTAACACATTGTAGGGAAATATGGGAGAACTATTATTTAATTACTGCCTTCGGTGAATAGCTCGTCGCTTTTTAAAAAAGCTCTTAACTTCTATTATGTTGTGTCTGTCAAAATACAAAAAGATTGAAGAGAAGGAAAAGTTGTGTCTTGATTAACACATTGCAGGGAAATATGGGGGAACTATTATTTATTTACTGCCTTCGGTGAATAGCTCGTCGCTTTTTGAAAAAGCTCTTAACTTCTATTATGTTGTGTCTGTCAAAATACAAAAAGATTGAAGAGAAGGAAAAGTTGTGTCTTGATTAACACATTGCAGGGAAATATGGGAGAACTATTATTTAATTACTGCCTTCGGTGAATAGCTCGTCGCTTTTTAAAAAAGCTCTTAACTTCTATTATGTTGTGTCTGTCAAAATACAAAAAGATTGAAGAGAAGGAAAAGTTGTGTCTTGATTAACACATTGTAGGGAAATATGAGAGAACTATTATTTAATTACTGCCTTCGGTGAATAGCTCGTCGCTTTTTAAAAAAGCTCTTAACTTCTATTATGTTGTGTCTGTCAAAATACAAAAAGATTGAAGAGAAGGAAAAGTTGTGTCTTGATTAACACATTGTAGGGAAATATGGGAGAACTATTATTTAATTACTGCCTTCGGTGAATAGCTCGTCGCTTTTTAAAAATGCTCTTAACTTCTATTATGTTGTGTCTGTCAAAATACAAAAAGATTGAAGAGAAGGAAAAGTTGTGTCTTGATTAACACATTGTAGGGAAATATGAGAGAACTATTATTTAATTACTGCCTTCGGTGAATAGCTCGTCGCTTTTTAAAAAAGCTCTTAACTTCTATTATGTTGTGTCTGTCAAAATACAAAAAGATTGAAGAGAAGAAAAAGTTGTGTCTTGATTAACACATTGCAGGGAAATATGGGAGAACTATTATTTAATTACTGCCTTCGGTGAATAGCTCGTCGCTTTTTGAAAAAGCTCTTAACTTCTATTATGTTGTGTCTGTCAAAATACAAAAAGATTGAAGAGAAGGAAAAGTTGTGTCTTGATTAACACATTGCAGGGAAATATGGGAGAACTATTATTTAATTACTGCCTTCGGTGAATAGCTCGTCGCTTTTTAAAAAAGCTCTTAACTTCTATTATGTTGCGTCTGTCAAAATACAAAAAGATTGAAGAGAAGGAAAAGTTGTGTCATGATTAACACATTGCAGGGAAATATGGGAGAACTATAATTTAATTACTGCCTTCGGTGAATAGCTCGTCGCTTTTTGAAAAAGCTCTTAACTTCTATTATGTTGTGTCTGTCAAAATACAAAAAGATTGAAGAGAAGGAAAAGTTGTGTCTTGATTAACACATTGCAGGGAAATATGGGAGAACTATTATTTAATTACTGCCTTCGGTGAATAGCTCGTCGCTTTTTAAAAAAGCTCTTAACTTCTATTATGTTGCGTCTGTCAAAATACAAAAAGATTGAAGGGAAGGAAAAGTTGTGTCTTGATTAACACATTGCAGGGAAATATGGGAGAACTATTATTTAATTACTGCCTTCGGTGAATAGCTCGTCGCTTTTTGAAAAAGCTCTTAACTTCTATTATGTTGTGTCTGTCAAAATACAAAAAGAATGAAGAGAAGGAAAAGTCTGTTCTTGATTAACACATTGTAGGGAAATATGGGAGAACTATTATTTAATTACTGCCTTCGGTGAATAGCTCGTCGCTTTTTGAAAAAGCTCTTAACTTCTATTATGTTGTGTCTGTCAAAATACAAAAAGATTGAAGAGAAGGAAAAGTTGTGTCTTGATTAACACATTGCAGGGAAATATGGGAGAACTATTATTTAATTACTGCCTTCGGTGAATAGCTCGTCGCTTTTTAAAAAAGCTCTTAACTTCTATTATGTTGCGTCTGTCAAAATACAAAAAGATTGAAGAGAAGGAAAAGTTGTGTCTTGATTAACACATTGTAGGGAAATATGGGAGAACTATTATTTAATTACTGCCTTCGGTGAATAGCTCGTCGCTTTTTAAAAAAGCTCTTAACTTCTATAATGTTGTGTCTGTCAAAATACAAAAAGATTGAAGAGAAGGAAAAGTTGTGTCTTGATTAACACATTGCAGGGAAATATGGGAGAACTATTATTTAATTACTGCCTTCGGTGAATAGCTCGTCGCTTTTTGAAAAAGCTCTTAACTTCTATTATGTTGTGTCTGTCAAAATACAAAAAGATTGAAGAGAAGGAAAAGTCTGTTCTTGATTAACACATTGTAGGGAAATATGGGAGAACTATTATTTAATTACTGCCTTCGGTGAATAGCTTGTCGCTTTTGAAAAAGTTCTTAACTTCTATTATGTTGTGTCTGTCAAAATACAAAAAGAGTGAAGAGAAGGAAAAGTTGTGTCTTGATTAAAACATTGTAGGGAAATATGGGAGAACTATTATTTAATTACTGCCTTCGGTGAATAGCTCGTCGCTTTTTGAAAAAGCTCTTAACTTCTATTATGTTGTGTCTGTCAAAATACAAAAAGATTGAAGAGAAGGAAAAGTTGTGTCATGATTAACACATTGCAGGGAAATATGGGAGAACTATTATTTAATTACTGCCTTCGGTGAATAGCTCGTCGCTTTTTGAAAAAGCTCTTAACTTCTATTATGTTGTGTCTGTCAAAATACAAAAAGATTGAAGAGAAGGAAAAGTTGTGTCTTGATTAACACATTGTAGGGAAATATGAGAGAACTATTATTTAATTACTGCCTTCGGTGAATAGCTCGTCGCTTTTTAAAAAAGCTCTTAACTTCTATTATGTTGTGTCTGTCAAAATACAAAAAGATTGAAGAGAAGAAAAAGTTGTGTCTTGATTAACACATTGCAGGGAAATATGGGAGAACTATTATTTAATTACTGCCTTCGGTGAATAGCTCGTCGCTTTTTGAAAAAGCTCTTAACTTCTATTATGTTGTGTCTGTCAAAATACAAAAAGATTGAAGAGAAGGAAAAGTTGTGTCTTGATTAACACATTGCAGGGAAATATGGGAGAACTATTATTTAATTACTGCCTTCGGTGAATAGCTCGTCGCTTTTTAAAAAAGCTCTTAACTTCTATTATGTTGTGTCTGTCAAAATACAAAAAGATTGAAGAGAAGGAAAAGTTGTGTCTTGATTAACACATTGTAGGGAAATATGAGAGAACTATTATTTAATTACTGCCTTCGGTGAATAGCTCGTCGCTTTTTAAAAAAGCTCTTAACTTCTATTATGTTGTGTCTGTCAAAATACAAAAAGATTGAAGAGAAGGAAAAGTTGTGTCTTGATTAACACATTGCAGGGAAATATGGGAGAACTATTATTTAATTACTGCCTTCGGTGAATAGCTCGTCGCTTTTTGAAAAAGCTCTTAACTTCTATTATGTTGTGTCTGTCAAAATACAAAAAGATTGAAGAGAAGGAAAAGTTGTGTCTTGATTAACACATTGCTGGGAAATATGGGAGAACTATTATTTAATTACTGCCTTCGGTGAATAGCTCGTCGCTTTTTAAAAAAGCTCTTAACTTCTATTATGTTGTGTCTGTCAAAATACAAAAAGATTGAAGAGAAGGAAAAGTTGTGTCTTGATTAACACATTGCAGGGAAATATTGAAGAACTATTATTTAATTACAGCCTTCGGTGAATAGCTCGTCGCTTTTTGAAAAAGCTCTTAACTTCTATTATGTTGTGTCTGTCAAATTACAAAAAGATTGAAGAGAAGGAAAAGTTGTGTCTTGATTAACACATTGTAGGGAAATATGGGAGAACTATTATTTAATTACTGCCTTCGGTGAATAGCTCGTCGCTTTTTAAAAAAGCTCTTAACTTCTATTATGTTGTGTCTGTCAAAATACAAAAAGATTGAAGAGAAGGAAAAGTTGTGTCTTGATTAACACATTGCAGGGAAATATGGGGGAACTATTATTTAATTACTGCCTTCGGTGAATAGCTCGTCGCTTTTTGAAAAAGCTCTTAACTTCTATTATGTTGTGTCTGTCAAAATACAAAAAGATTGAAGAGAAGGAAAAGTTGTGTCTTGATTAACACATTGTAGGGAAATATGGGAGAACTATTATTTAATTACTGCCTTCGGTGAATAGCTCGTCGCTTTTTAAAAAAGCTCTTAACTTCTATTATGTTGTGTCTGTCAAAATACAAAAAGATTGAAGAGAAGGAAAAGTTGTGTCTTGATTTACACATTGCAGGGAAATATGGAAGAACTATTATTTAATTACAGCCTTCGGTGAATAGCTCGTCGCTTTTTGAAAAAGCTCTTAACTTCTATTATGTTGTGTCTGTCAAATTACAAAAAGATTGAAGAGAAGGAAAAGTTGTGTCTTGATTAACACATTGTAGGGAAATATGGGAGAACTATTATTTAATTACTGCCTTCGGTGAATAGCTCGTCGCTTTTTAAAAAAGCTCTTAACTTCTATTATGTTGTGTCTGTCAAAATACAAAAAGATTGAAGAGAAGGAAAAGTTGTGTCTTGATTAACACATTGCAGGGAAATATGGAAGAACTATTATTTAATTACTGCCTTCGGTGAATAGCTCGTCGCTTTTTAAAAAAGCTCTTAACTTCTATTATGTTGTGTCTGTCAAAATACAAAAAGATTGAAGAGAAGGAAAAGTTGTGTCTTGATTAACACATTGTAGGGAAATATGGGAGAACTATTATTTAATTACTGCCTTCGGTGAATAGCTCGTCGCTTTTTAAAAAAGCTCTTAACTTCTATTATGTTGTGTCTGTCAAAATACAAAAAGATTGAAGAGAAGGAAAAGTTGTGTCTTGATTAACACATTGCAGGGAAATATGGAAGAACTATTATTTAATTACTGCCTTCGGTGAATAGCTCGTCGCTTTTTGAAAAAGCTCTTAACTTCTATTATGTTGTGTCTGTCAAAATACAAAAAGATTGAAGAGAAGGAAAAGTTGTGTCTTGATTAACACATTGTAGGGAAATATGGGAGAACTATTATTTAATTACTGCCTTCGGTGAATAGCTCGTCGCTTTTTAAAAAAGCTCTTAACTTCTATAATGTTGTGTCTGTCAAAATACAAAAAGATTGAAGAGAAGGAAAAGTTGTGTCTTGATTAACACATTGCAGGGAATTATGGGAGAACTATTATTTAATTACTGCCTTCGGTGAATAGCTCGTCGCTTTTTAAAAAAGCTCTTAACTTCTATTATGTTGTGTCTGTCAAAATACAAAAAGATTGAAGAGAAGGAAAAGTTGTGTCTTGATTAACACATTGCAGGGAAATATGGGAGAACTATTATTTAATTACTGCCTTCGGTGAATAGCTCGTCGCTTTTTGAAAAAGCTCTTAACTTCTATTATGTTGTGTCTGTCAAAATACAAAAAGATTGAAGAGAAGGAAAAGTTGTGTCTTGATTAACACATTGTAGGGAAATATGGGAGAACTATTATTTAATTACTGCCTTCGGTGAATAGCTCGTCGCTTTTTAAAAATGCTCTTAACTTCTATTATGTTGTGTCTGTCAAAATACAAAAAGATTGAAGAGAAGGAAAAGTTGTGTCTTGATTAACACATTGTAGGGAAATATGAGAGAACTATTATTTAATTACTGCCTTCGGTGAATAGCTCGTCGCTTTTTAAAAAAGCTCTTAACTTCTATTATGTTGTGTCTGTCAAAATACAAAAAGATTGAAGAGAAGGAAAAGTTGTGTCTTGATTAACACATTGCAGGGAAATATGGGAGAACTATTATTTAATTACTGCCTTCGGTGAATAGCTCGTCGCTTTTTGAAAAAGCTCTTAACTTCTATTATGTTGTGTCTGTCAAAATACAAAAAGATTGAAGAGAAGGAAAAGTTGTGTCTTGATTAACACATTGTAGGGAAATATGGAAGAACTATTATTTAATTACTGCCTTCGGTGAATAGCTCGTCGCTTTTTAAAAAAGCTCTTAACTTCTATTATGTTGTGTCTGTCAAAATACAAAAAGATTGAAGAGAAGGAAAAGTTGTGTCTTGATTAACACATTGCAGGGAAATATGGGAGATCTATTATTTAATTACTGCCTTCGGTGAATAGCTCGTCGCTTTTTGAAAAAGCTCTTAACTTCTATTATGTTGTGTCTGTCAAAATACAAAAAGATTGAAGAGAAGGAAAAGTTGTGTCTTGATTAACACATTGTAGGGATATATGGGAGAACTATTATTTAATTACTGCCTTCGGTGAATAGCTCGTCGCTTTTTAAAAAAGCTCTTAACTTCTATTATGTTGTGTCTGTCAAAATACAAAAAGATTGAAGAGAATGAAAAGTTGTGTCTTGATTAACACATTGCAGGGAAATATGGGAGAACTATTATTTAATTACTGCCTTCGGTGAATAGCTGGTCGCTTTTTAAAAAAGCTCTTAACTTCTATTATGTTGTGTCTGTCAAAATACAAAAATATTGAAGAGAAGGAAAAGTTGTGTCTTGATTAACACACTGTAGGGAAATATGGGAGAACTATTATTTAATTACTGCCTTCGGTGAATAGCTCGTCGCTTTTTAAAAAAGCTCTTAACTTCTATTATGTTGTGTCTGTCAAAATACAAAAAGATTGAAGAGAAGGAAAAGTTGTGTCTTGATTAACACATTGCAGGGAAATATGGAAGAACTATTATTTAATTACTGCCTTCGGTGAATAGCTCGTCGCTTTTTGAAAAAGCTCTTAACTTCTATTATGTTGTGTCTGTCAAAATACAAAAGAAATGAAGAGAAGGAAAAGTTGTGTCTTGATTAACACATTGTAGGGAAATATGGGAGAACTATTATTTAATTACTGCCTTCGGTGAATAGCTCGTCGCTTTTTAAAAATGCTCTTAACTTCTATTATGTTGTGTCTGTCAAAATACAAAAAGATTGAAGCGAAGGAAAAGTTGTGTCTTGATTAACACATTGTAGGGAAATATGAGAGAACTATTATTTAATTACTGCCTTCGGTGAATAGCTCGTCGCTTTTTGAAAAAGCTCTTAACTTCTATTATGTTGTGTCTGTCAAAATACAAAAAGATTGAAGAGAAGGAAAAGTTGTGTCTTGATTAACACATTGCAGGGAAATATGGGAGAACTATTATTTAATTACTGCCTTCGGTGAATAGCTCGTCGCTTTTTGAAAAAGCTCTTAACTTCTATTATGTTGTGTCTGTCAAAATACAAAAAGATTGAAGAGAAGGAAAAGTTGTGTCTTGATTAACACATTGCAGGGAAATATGGGAGAACTATTATTTAATTACTGCCTTCGGTGAATAGCTCGTCGCTTTTTAAAAAAGCTCTTAACTTCTATTATGTTGTGTCTGTCAAAATACAAAAAGATTGAAGAGAAGGAAAAGTTGTGTCTTGATTAACACATTGCAGGGAAATATGGAAGAACTATTATTTAATTACTGCCTTCGGTGAATAGCTCGTCGCTTTTTGAAAAAGCTCTTAACTTCTATTATGTTGTGTCTGTCAAAATACAAAAGAATTGAAGAGAAGGAAAAGTTGTGTCTTGATTAACACATTGTAGGGAAATATGGGAGAACTATTATTTAATTACTGCCTTCGGTGAATAGCTCGTCGCTTTTTAAAAATGCTCTTAACTTCTATTATGTTGTGTCTGTCAAAATACAAAAAGATTGAAGAGAAGGAAAAGTTGTGTCTTGATTAACACATTGTAGGGAAATATGAGAGAACTATTATTTAATTACTGCCTTCGGTGAATAGCTCTTCGCTTTTTAAAAAAGCTCTTAACTTCTATTATGTTGTGTCTGTCAAAATACAAAAAGATTGAAGAGAAGGAAAAGTTGTGTCTTGATTAACACATTGCAGGGAAATATGGAAGAACTATTATTTAATTACTGCCTTCGGTGAATAGCTCGTCGCTTTTTGAAAAAGCTCTTAATTTCTATTATGTTGTGTCTGTCAAAATACAAAAAGATTGAAGAGAAGGAAAAGTTGTGTCTTGATTAACACATTGTAGGGAAATATGGGAGAACTATTATTTAATTACTGCCTTCGGTGAATAGCTCGTCGCTTTTTGAAAAAGCTCTTAACTTCTATTATGTTGTGTCTGTCAAAATACAAAAAGATTGAAGAGAAGGAAAAGTTGTGTCTTGATTAACACATTGCAGGGAAATATGGGAGAACTATTATTTAATTACTGCCTTCGGTGAATAGCTCGTCGCTTTTTGAAAAAGCTCTTAACTTCTATTATGTTGTGTCTGTCAAAATACAAAAAGATTGAAGAGAAGGAAAAGTCTGTTCTTGATTAACACATTGTAGGGAAATATGGGAGAACTATTATTTAATTACTGCCTTCGGTGAATAGCTTGTCGCTTTTTGAAAAAGCTCTTAACTTCTATTATGTTGTGTCTGTCAAAATACAAAAAGAGTGAAGAGAAGGAAAAGTTGTGTCTTGATTAAAACATTGTAGGGAAATATGGGAGAACTATTATTTAATTACTGCCTTCGGTGAATAGCTCGTCGCTTTTTGAAAAAGCTCTTAACTTCTATTATGTTGTGTCTGTCAAAATACAAAAAGATTGAAGAGAAGGAAAAGTTGTGTCATGATTAACACATTGCAGGGAAATATGGGAGAACTATAATTTAATTACTGCCTTCGGTGAATAGCTCGTCGCTTTTTGAAAAAGCTCTTAACTTCTATTATGTTGCGTCTGTCAAAATACAAAAAGATTGAAGGGAAGGAAAAGTTGTGTCTTGATTAACACATTGCAGGGAAATATGGGAGAACTATTATTTAATTACTGCCTTCGGTGAATAGCTCGTCGCTTTTTGAAAAAGCTCTTAACTTCTATTATGTTGTGTCTGTCAAAATACAAAAAGAATGAAGAGAAGGAAAAGTCTGTTCTTGATTAACACATTGTAGGGATATATGGGAGAACTATTATTTAATTACTGCCTTCGGTGAATAGCTCGTCGCTTTTTGAAAAAGCTCTTAACTTCTATTATGTTGTGTCTGTCAAAATACAAAAAGATTGAAGAGAAGGAAAAGTTGTGTCTTGATTAACACATTGCAGGGAAATATGGGAGAACTATTATTTAATTACTGCCTTCGGTGAATAGCTCGTCGCTTTTTAAAAAAGCTCTTAACTTCTATTATGTTGCGTCTGTCAAAATACAAAAGATTGAAGAGAAGGAAAAGTTGTGTCTTGATTAACACATTGCAGGGAAATATGGGAGAACTATTATTTAATTACTGCCTTCGGTGAATAGCTCGTCGCTTTTTAGAAAAGCTCTTAACTTCTATTATGTTGTGTCTGTCAAAATACAAAAAGATTGAAGAGAAGGAAAAGTTGTGTCTTGATTAACACATTGCAGGGAAATATGGAAGAACTATTATTTAATTACTGCCTTCGGTGAATAGCTCGTCGCTTTTTGAAAAAGCTCTTAACTTCTATTATGTTGTGTCTGTCAAAATACAAAAAGATTGAAGAGAAGGAAAAGTTGTGTCTTGATTAACACATTGTAGGGAAATATGGGAGAACTATTATTTAATTACTGCCTTCGGTGAATAGCTCGTCGCTTTTTAAAAAAGCTCTTAACTTCTATAATGTTGTGTCTGTCAAAATACAAAAAGATTGAAGAGAAGGAAAAGTTGTGTCTTGATTAACACATTGCAGGGAAATATGGGAGAACTATTATTTAATTACTGCCTTCGGTGAATAGCTCGTCGCTTTTTGAAAAAGCTCTTAACTTCTATTATGTTGTGTCTGTCAAAATACAAAAAGATTGAAGAGAAGGAAAAGTTGTGTCTTGATTAACACATTGCAGGGAAATATGGGAGAACTATTATTTAATTACTGCCTTCGGTGAATAGCTCGTCGCTTTTTGAAAAAGCTCTTAACTTCTATTATGTTGTGTCTGTCAAAATACAAAAAGATTGAAGAGAAGGAAAAGTCTGTTCTTGATTAACACATTGTAGGGAAATATGGGAGAACTATTATTTAATTACTGCCTTCGGTGAATAGCTTGTCGCTTTTGAAAAAGTTCTTAACTTCTATTATGTTGTGTCTGTCAAAATACAAAAAGAGTGAAGAGAAGGAAAAGTTGTGTCTTGATTAAAACATTGTAGGGAAATATGGGAGAACTATTATTTAATTACTGCCTTCGGTGAATAGCTCGTCGCTTTTTGAAAAAGCTCTTAACTTCTATTATGTTGTGTCTGTCAAAATACAAAAAGATTGAAGAGAAGGAAAAGTTGTGTCATGATTAACACATTGCAGGGAAATATGGGAGAACTATTATTTAATTACTGCCTTCGGTGAATAGCTCGTCGCTTTTTAAAAAAGCTCTTAACTTCTATTATGTTGCGTCTGTCAAAATACAAAAAGATTGAAGAGAAGGAAAAGTTGTGTCTTGATTAACACATTGCAGGGAAATATGGGAGAACTATTATTTAATTACTGCCTTCGGTGAATAGCTCGTCGCTTTTTAAAAAAGCTCTTAACTTCTATTATGTTGCGTCTGTCAAAATACAAAAAGATTGAAGAGAAGGAAAAGTTGTGTCTTGATTAACACATTGCAGGGAAATATGGGAGAACTATTATTTAATTACTGCCTTCGGTGTATAGCTCGTCGCTTTTTGAAAAAGCTCTTAACTTCTATTATGTTGTGTCTGTCAAAATACAAAAAGATTGAAGAGAAGGAAAAGTTGTGTCTTGATTAACACATTGTAGGGAAATATGGGAGAACTATTATTTAATTACTGCCTTCGGTGAATAGCTCGTCGCTTTTTAAAAAAGCTCTTAACTTCTATTATGTTGTGTCTGTCAAAATACAAAAAGATTGAAGAGAAGGAAAAGTTGTGTCTTGATTAACACATTGCAGGGAAATATGGAAGAACTATTATTTAATTACAGCCTTCGGTGAATAGCTCGTCGCTTTTTGAAAAAGCTCTTAACTTCTATTATGTTGTGTCTGTCAAATTACAAAAAGATTGAAGAGAAGGAAAAGTTGTGTCTTGATTAACACATTGCAGGGAAATATGGGGGAACTATTATTTATTTACTGCCTTCGGTGAATAGCTCGTCGCTTTTTGAAAAAGCTCTTAACTTCTATTATGTTGTGTCTGTCAAAATACAAAAGAATTGAAGAGAAGGAAAAGTTGTGTCTTGATTAACACATTGTAGGGAAATATGGGAGAACTATTATTTAATTACTGCCTTCGGTGAATAGCTCGTCGCTTTTTAAAAAAGCTCTTAACTTCTATTATGTTGTGTCTGTCAAAATACAAAAAGATTGAAGAGAAGGAAAAGTTGTGTCTTGATTAACACATTGCAGGGAAATATGGGGGAACTATTATTTATTTACTGCCTTCGGTGAATAGCTCGTCGCTTTTTGAAAAAGCTCTTAACTTCTATTATGTTGTGTCTGTCAAAATACAAAAGAATTGAAGAGAAGGAAAAGTTGTGTCTTGATTAACACATTGTAGGGAAATATGGGAGAACTATTATTTAATTACTGCCTTCGGTGAATAGCTCGTCGCTTTTTAAAAATTCTCTTAACTTCTATTATGTTGTGTCTGTCAAAATACAAAAAATTGAAGAGAAGGAAAAGTTGTGACTTGATTAACACATTGTAGGGAAATATGAGAGAACTATTATTTAATTACTGCCTTCGGTGAATAGCTCGTCGCTTTTTAAAAAAGCTCTAAACTTCTATTATGTTGTGTCTGTCAAAATACAAAAAGATTGAAGAGAAGGAAAAGTCTGTTCTTGATTAACACATTGTAGGGAAATATGGGAGAACTATTATTTAATTACTGCCTTCGGTGAATAGCTTGTCGCTTTTTGAAAAAGCTCTTAACTTCTATTATGTTGTGTCTGTCAAAATACAAAAAGAGTGAAGAGAAGGAAAAGTTGTGTCTTGATTAAAACATTGTAGGGAAATATGGGAGAACTATTATTTAATTACTGCCTTCGGTGAATAGCTCGTCGCTTTTTGAAAAAGCTCTTAACTTCTATTATGTTGTGTCTGTCAAAATACAAAAAGATTGAAGAGAAGGAAAAGTTGTGTCTTGATTAACACATTGCAGGGAAATATGGGAGAACTATTATTTAATTACTGCCTTCGGTGAATAGCTCGTCGCTTTTTAAAAAAGCTCTTAACTTCTATTATGTTGCGTCTGTCAAAATACAAAAAGATTGAAGGGAAGGAAAAGTTGTGTCTTGATTAACACATTGCAGGGAAATATGGGAGAACTATTATTTAATTACTGCCTTCGGTGAATAGCTCGTCGCTTTTTAAAAAAGCTCTTAACTTCTATTATGTTGTGTCTGTCAAAATACAAAAAGATTGAAGAGAAGGAAAAGTTGTGTCTTGATTAACACATTGCAGGGAAATATGGAAGAACTATTATTTAATTACAGCCTTCGGTGAATAGCTCGTCGCTTTTTGAAAAAGCTCTTAACTTCTATTATGTTGTGTCTGTCAAATTACAAAAAGATTGAAGAGAAGGAAAAGTTGTGTCTTGATTAACACATTGCAGGGAAATATGGGGGAACTATTATTTATTTACTGCCTTCGGTGAATAGCTCGTCGCTTTTTGAAAAAGCTCTTAACTTCTATTATGTTGTGTCTGTCAAAATACAAAAGAATTGAAGAGAAGGAAAAGTTGTGTCTTGATTAACACATTGTAGGGAAATATGGGAGAACTATTATTTAATTACTGCCTTCGGTGAATAGCTCGTCGCTTTTTAAAAAAGCTCTTAACTTCTATTATGTTGTGTCTGTCAAAATACAAAAAGATTGAAGAGAAGGAAAAGTTGTGTCTTGATTAACACATTGCAGGGAAATATGGGGGAACTATTATTTATTTACTGCCTTCGGTGAATAGCTCGTCGCTTTTTGAAAAAGCTCTTAACTTCTATTATGTTGTGTCTGTCAAAATACAAAAGAATTGAAGAGAAGGAAAAGTTGTGTCTTGATTAACACATTGTAGGGAAATATGGGAGAACTATTATTTAATTACTGCCTTCGGTGAATAGCTCGTCGCTTTTTAAAAATTCTCTTAACTTCTATTATGTTGTGTCTGTCAAAATACAAAAAATTGAAGAGAAGGAAAAGTTGTGACTTGATTAACACATTGTAGGGAAATATGAGAGAACTATTATTTAATTACTGCCTTCGGTGAATAGCTCGTCGCTTTTTAAAAAAGCTCTAAACTTCTATTATGTTGTGTCTGTCAAAATACAAAAAGATTGAAGAGAAGGAAAAGTTGTGTCTTGATTAACACATTGCAGGAAAATATGGGAGAACTATTATTTAATTACTGCCTTCGGTGAATAGCTCGTCGCTTTTTGAAAAAGCTCTTAACTTCTATTATGTTGTGTCTGTCAAAATACAAAAAGATTGAAGAGAAGGAAAAGTTGTGTCTTGATTAACACATTGCAGGGAAATATGGGAGAACTATTATTTAATTACTGCCTTCGGTGAATAGCTCGTCGCTTTTTAAAAATGCTCTTAACTTCTATTATGTTGTGTCTGTCAAAATACAAAAAGATTGAAGAGAAGGAAAAGTTGTGTCTTGATTAACACATTGCAGGGAAATATGGAAGAACTATTATTTAATTACAGCCTTCGGTGAATAGCTCGTCGCTTTTTGAAAAAGCTCTTAACTTCTATTATGTTGTGTCTGTCAAATTACAAAAAGATTGAAGAGAAGGAAAAGTTGTGTCTTGATTAACACATTGTAGGGAAATATGGGAGAACTATTATTTAATTACTGCCTTCGGTGAATAGCTCGTCGCTTTTTAAAAAAGCTCTTAACTTCTATTATGTTGTGTCTGTCAAAATACAAAAAGATTGAAGAGAAGGAAAAGTTGTGTCTTGATTAACACATTGCAGGGAAATATGGAAGAACTATTATTTAATTACAGCCTTCGGTGAATAGCTCGTCGCTTTTTGAAAAAGCTCTTAACTTCTATTATGTTGTGTCTGTCAAATTACAAAAAGATTGAAGAGAAGGAAAAGTTGTGTCTTGATTAACACATTGTAGGGAAATATGGGAGAACTATTATTTAATTACTGCCTTCGGTGAATAGCTCGTCGCTTTTTAAAAAAGCTCTTAACTTCTATTATGTTGTGTCTGTCAAAATACAAAAAGATTGAAGAGAAGGAAAAGTTGTGTCTTGATTAACACATTGCAGGGAAATATGGAAGAACTATTATTTAATTACTGCCTTCGGTGAATAGCTCGTCGCTTTTTAAAAAAGCTCTTAACTTCTATTATGTTGTGTCTGTCAAAATACAAAAAGATTGAAGAGAAGGAAAAGTTGTGTCTTGATTAACACATTGTAGGGAAATATGGGAGAACTATTATTTAATTACTGCCTTCGGTGAATAGCTCGTCGCTTTTTAAAAAAGCTCTTAACTTCTATTATGTTGTGTCTGTCAAAATACAAAAAGATTGAAGAGAAGGAAAAGTTGTGTCTTGATTAACACATTGCAGGGAAATATGGAAGAACTATTATTTAATTACTGCCTTCGGTGAATAGCTCGTCGCTTTTTGAAAAAGCTCTTAACTTCTATTATGTTGTGTCTGTCAAAACACAAAAAGATTGAAGAGAAGGAAAAGTTGTGTCTTGATTAACACATTGTAGGGAAATATGGGAGAACTATTATTTAATTACTGCCTTCGGTGAATAGCTCGTCGCTTTTTAAAAAAGCTCTTAACTTCTATAATGTTGTGTCTGTCAAAATACAAAAAGATTGAAGAGAAGGAAAAGTTGTGTCTTGATTAACACATTGCAGGGAATTATGGGAGAACTATTATTTAATTACTGCCTTCGGTGAATAGCTCGTCGCTTTTTAAAAAAGCTCTTAACTTCTATTACGTTGTGTCTGTCAAAATACAAAAAGATTGAAGAGAAGGAAAAGTTGTGTCTTGATTAACACATTGCAGGGAAATATGGGAGAACTATTATTTAATTACTGCCTTCGGTGAATAGCTCGTCGCTTTTTGAAAAAGCTCTTAACTTCTATTATGTTGTGTCTGTCAAAATACAAAAAGATTGAAGAGAAGGAAAAGTTGTGTCTTGATTAACACATTGTAGGGAAATATGGAAGAACTATTATTTAATTACTGCCTTCGGTGAATAGCTCGTCGCTTTTTAAAAAAGCTCTTAACTTCTATTATGTTGTGTCTGTCAAAGTACAAAAAGATTGAAGAGAAGGAAAAGTTGTGTCTTGATTAACACATTGCAGGGAAATATGGGAGATCTATTATTTAATTACTGCCTTCGGTGAATAGCTCGTCGCTTTTTGAAAAAGCTCTTAACTTCTATTATGTTGTGTCTGTCAAAATACAAAAAGATTGAAGAGAAGGAAAAGTTGTGTCTTGATTAACACATTGTAGGGATATATGGGAGAACTATTATTTAATTACTGCCTTCGGTGAATAGCTCGTCGCTTTTTAAAAAAGCTCTTAACTTCTATTATGTTGTGTCTGTCAAAATACAAAAAGATTGAAGAGAATGAAAAGTTGTGTCTTGATTAACACATTGCAGGGAAATATGGGAGAACTATTATTTAATTACTGCCTTCGGTGAATAGGTCGTCGCTTTTTGAAAAAGCTCTTAACTTTTATTATGTTGTGTCTGTCAAAATACAAAAAGATTGAAGAGAAGGAAAAGTTGTGTCTTGATTAACACATTGTAGGGAAATATGGGAGAACTATTATTTAATTACTGCCTTCGGTGAATAGCTCGTCGCTTTTTAAAAAAGCTCTTAACTTCTATTATGTTGTGTCTGTCAAAATACAAAAATATTGAAGAGAAGGAAAAGTTGTGTCTTGATTAACACATTGCAGGGAAATATGGAAGAACTATTATTTAATTACTGCCTTCGGTGAATAACTCGTCGCTTTTTGAAAAAGCTCTTAACTTCTATTATGTTGTGTCTGTCAAAATACAAAAATATTGAAGAGAAGGAAAAGTTGTGTCTTGATTAACACATTGCAGGGAAATATGGAAGAACTATTATTTAATTACTGCCTTCGGTGAATAACTCGTCGCTTTTTAAAAAGCTCTTAACTTCTATTATGTTGTGTCTGTCAAAATACAAAAAGATTGAAGAGAAGGAAAAGTTGTGTCTTGATTAACACATTGCAGGGAAATATGGAAGAACTATTATTTAATTACTGCCTTCGGTGAATAGCTCGTCGCTTTTTGAAAAAGCTCTTAACTTCTATTATGTTGTGTCTGTCAAAATACAAAAGAATTGAAGAGAAGGAAAAGTTGTGTCTTGATTAACACATTGTAGGGAAATATGGGAGAACTATTATTTAATTACTGCCTTCGGTGAATAGCTCGTCGCTTTTTAAAAATGCTCTTAACTTCTATTATGTTGTGTCTGTCAAAATACAAAAAGATTGAAGAGAAGGAAAAGTTGTGTCTTGATTAACACATTGTAGGGAAATATGAGAGAACTATTATTTAATTACTGCCTTCGGTGAATAGCTCTTCGCTTTTTAAAAAAGCTCTTAACTTCTATTATGTTGTGTCTGTCAAAATACAAAAAGATTGAAGAGAAGGAAAAGTTGTGTCTTGATTAACACATTGCAGGGAAATATGGAAGAACTATTATTTAATTACTGCCTTCGGTGAATAGCTCGTCGCTTTTTGAAAAAGCTCTTAATTTCTATTATGTTGTGTCTGTCAAAATACAAAAAGATTGAAGAGAAGGAAAAGTTGTGTCTTGATTAACACATTGTAGGGAAATATGGGAGAACTATTATTTAATTACTGCCTTCGGTGAATAGCTCGTCGCTTTTTGAAAAAGCTCTTAACTTCTATTATGTTGTGTCTGTCAAAATACAAAAAGATTGAAGAGAAGGAAAAGTTGTGTCTTGATTAACACATTGCAGGGAAATATGGGAGAACTATTATTTAATTACTGCCTTCGGTGAATAGCTCGTCGCTTTTTGAAAAAGCTCTTAACTTCTATTATGTTGTGTCTGTCAAAATACAAAAAGATTGAAGAGAAGGAAAAGTCTGTTCTTGATTAACACATTGTAGGGAAATATGGGAGAACTATTATTTAATTACTGCCTTCGGTGAATAGCTTGTCGCTTTTTGAAAAAGCTCTTAACTTCTATTATGTTGTGTCTGTCAAAATACAAAAAGAGTGAAGAGAAGGAAAAGTTGTGTCTTGATTAAAACATTGTAGGGAAATATGGGAGAACTATTATTTAATTACTGCCTTCGGTGAATAGCTCGTCGCTTTTTGAAAAAGCTCTTAACTTCTATTATGTTGTGTCTGTCAAAATACAAAAAGATTGAAGAGAAGGAAAAGTTGTGTCTTGATTAACACATTGCAGGGAAATATGGGAGAACTATTATTTAATTACTGCCTTCGGTGAATAGCTCGTCGCTTTTTAAAAAAGCTCTTAACTTCTATTATGTTGCGTCTGTCAAAATACAAAAAGATTGAAGAGAAGGAAAAGTTGTGTCTTGATTAACACATTGCAGGGAAATATGGGAGAACTATTATTTAATTACTGCCTTCGGTGAATAGCTCGTCGCTTTTTAAAAAAGCTCTTAACTTCTATTATGTTGCGTCTGTCAAAATACAAAAAGATTGAAGAGAAGGAAAAGTTGTGTCTTGATTAACACATTGCAGGGAAATATGGGAGAACTATTATTTAATTACTGCCTTCGGTGTATAGCTCGTCGCTTTTTGAAAAAGCTCTTAACTTCTATTATGTTGTGTCTGTCAAAATACAAAAAGATTGAAGAGAAGGAAAAGTTGTGTCTTGATTAACACATTGTAGGGAAATATGGGGGAACTATTTTTTAATTACTGCCTTCGGTGAATAGCTCGTCGCTTTTTAAAAAAGCTCTTAACTTTTATTATGTTGCGTCTGTCAAAATACAAAAAGATTGAAGAGAAGGAAAAGTTGTGTCTTGATTAACACATTGCAGGGAAATATGGGGGAACTATTATTTAATTACTGCCTTTGGTGAATAGCTCGTCGCTTTTTGAAAAAGCTCTTAACATCTATTATGTTGTGTCTGTCAAAATACAAAAAGATTGAAGAGAAGGAAAAGTTGTGTCTTGATTAACACATTGCAGGGAAATATGGGAGAACTATTATTTAATTACTGCCTTCGGTGAATAGCTCGTCGCTTTTTAAAAAAGCTCTTAACTTCTATTATGTTGTGTCTGTCAAAATACAAAAAGATTGAAGAGAAGGAAAAGTTGTGTCTTGATTAACACATTGCAGGGAAATATGGGAGAACTATTATTTATTTACTGCCTTCGGTGAATAGCTCGTCGCTTTTTAAAAAAGCTCTTAACTTCTATTATGTTGCGTCTGTCAAAATACAAAAAGATTGAAGAGAAGGAAAAGTTGTGTCTTGATTAACACATTGCAGGGAAATATGGGAGAACTATTATTTAATTACTGCCTTCGGTGAATAGCTCGTCGCTTTTTGAAAAAGCTCTTAACTTCTATTATGTTGTGTCTGTCAAAATACAAAAAGATTGAAGAGAAGGAAAAGTCTGTTCTTGATTAACACATTGTAGGGAAATATGGGAGAACTATTATTTAATTACTGCCTTCGGTGAATAGCTTGTCGCTTTTTGAAAAAGCTCTTAACTTCTATTATGTTGTGTCTGTCAAAATACAAAAAGAGTGAAGAGAAGGAAAAGTTGTGTCTTGATTAAAACATTGTAGGGAAATATGGGAGAACTATTATTTAATTACTGCCTTCGGTGAATAGCTCGTCGCTTTTTGAAAAAGCTCTTAACTTCTATTATGTTGTGTCTGTCAAAATACAAAAAGATTGAAGAGAAGGAAAAGTTGTGTCATGATTAACACATTGCAGGGAAATATGGGAGAACTATAATTTAATTACTGCCTTCGGTGAATAGCTCGTCGCTTTTTGAAAAAGCTCTTAACTTCTATTATGTTGTGTCTGTCAAAATACAAAAAGATTGAAGAGAAGGAAAAGTTGTGTCTTGATTAACACATTGCAGGGAAATATGGGAGAACTATTATTTAATTACTGCCTTCGGTGAATAGCTCGTCGCTTTTTGAAAAAGCTCTTAACTTCTATTATGTTGTGTCTGTCAAAATACAAAAAGATTGAAGAGAAGGAAAAGTTGTGTCATGATTAACACATTGCAGGGAAATATGGGAGAACTATTATTTAATTACTGCCTTCGGCGAATAGCTCGTCGCTTTTTGAAAAAGCTCTTAACTTCTATTATGTTGTGTCTGTCAAAATACAAAAAGATTGAAGAGAAGGAAAAGTTGTGTCTTGATTAACACATTGCAGGGAAATATGGGAGAACTATTATTTAATTACTGCCTTCGGTGAATAGCTCGTCGCTTTTTAAAAAAGCTCTTAACTTCTATTATGTTGCGTCTGTCAAAATACAAAAAGATTGAAGAGAAGGAAAAGTTGTGTCTTGATTAACACATTGCAGGGAAATATGGGAGAACTATTATTTAATTACTGCCTTCGGTGAATAGCTCGTCGCTTTTTAAAAAAGCTCTTAACTTCTATTATGTTGCGTCTGTCAAAATACAAAAAGATTGAAGAGAAGGAAAAGTTGTGTCTTGATTAACACATTGCAGGGAAATATGGGAGAACTATTATTTAATTACTGCCTTCGGTGTATAGCTCGTCGCTTTTTGAAAAAGCTCTTAACTTCTATTATGTTGTGTCTGTCAAAATACAAAAAGATTGAAGAGAAGGAAAAGTTGTGTCTTGATTAACACATTGTAGGGAAATATGGGAGAACTATTTTTTAATTACTGCCTTCGGTGAATAGCTCGTCGCTTTTTAAAAAAGCTCTTAACTTTTATTATGTTGCGTCTGTCAAAATACAAAAAGATTGAAGAGAAGGAAAAGTTGTGTCTTGATTAACACATTGCAGGGAAATATGGGGGAACTATTATTTAATTACTGCCTTTGGTGAATAGCTCGTCGCTTTTTGAAAAAGCTCTTAACTTCTATTATGTTGTGTCTGTCAAAATACAAAAAGATTGAAGAGAAGGAAAAGTTGTGTCTTGATTAACACATTGCAGGGAAATATGGGAGAACTATTATTTAATTACTGCCTTCGGTGAATAGCTCGTCGCTTTTTAAAAAAGCTCTTAACTTCTATTATGTTGTGTCTGTCAAAATACAAAAAGATTGAAGAGAAGGAAAAGTTGTGTCTTGATTAACACATTGCAGGGAAATATGGAAGAACTATTATTTAATTACAGCCTTCGGTGAATAGCTCGTCGCTTTTTGAAAAAGCTCTTAACTTCTATTATGTTGTGTCTGTCAAATTACAAAAAGATTGAAGAGAAGGAAAAGTTGTGTCTTGATTAACACATTGTAGGGAAATATGGGAGAACTATTATTTAATTACTGCCTTCGGTGAATAGCTCGTCGCTTTTTAAAAAAGCTCTTAACTTCTATTATGTTGTGTCTGTCAAAATACAAAAAGATTGAAGAGAAGGAAAAGTTGTGTCTTGATTAACACATTGCAGGGAAATATGGAAGAACTATTATTTATATACTGCCTTCGGTGAATAGCTCGTCGCTTTTTAAAAAAGCTCTTAACTTCTATAATGTTGTGTCTGTCAAAATACAAAAAGATTGAAGAGAAGGAAAAGTTGTGTCTTGATTAACACATTGCAGGGAATTATGGGAGAACTATTATTTAATTACTGCCTTCGGTGAATAGCTCGTCGTTTTTAAAAAAGCTCTTAACTTCTATTATGTTGTGTCTGTCAAAATACTAAAAGATTGAAGAGAAGGAAAAGTTGTGTCTTGATTAACACATTGCAGGGAAATATGGGAGAACTATTATTTAATTACTGCCTTCGGTGAATAGCTCGTCGCTTTTTGAAAAAGCTCTTAACTTCTATTATGTTGTGTCTGTCAAAATACAAAAAGATTGAAGAGAAGGAAAAGTTGTGTCTTGATTAACACATTGTAGGGAAATATGGAAGAACTATTATTTAATTACTGCCTTCGGTGAATAGCTCGTCGCTTTTTAAAAAAGCTCTTAACTTCTATTATGTTGTGTCTGTCAAAATACAAAAAGATTGAAGAGAAGGAAAAGTTGTGTCTTGATTAACACATTGCAGGGAAATATGGGAGATCTATTATTTAATTACTGCCTTCGGTGAATAGCTCGTCGCTTTTTGAAAAAGCTCTTAACTTCTATTATGTTGTGTCTGTCAAAATACAAAAAGATTGAAGAGAAGGAAAAGTTGTGTCTTGATTAACACATTGTAGGGATATATGGGAGAACTATTATTTAATTACTGCCTTCGGTGAATAGATCGTCGCTTTTTAAAAAAGCTCTTAACTTCTATTATGTTGTGTCTGTCAAAATACAAAAATATTGAAGAGAATGAAAAGTTGTGTCTTGATTAACACATTGCAGGGAAATATGGGAGAACTATTATTTAATTACTGCCTTCGGTGAATAGGTCGTCGCTTTTTGAAAAAGCTCTTAACTTCTATTATGTTGTGTCTGTCAAAATACAAAAAGATTGAAGAGAAGGAAAAGTTGTGTCTTGATTAACACATTGTAGGGAAATATGGGAGAACTATTATTTAATTACTGCCTTCGGTGAATAGCTCGTCGCTTTTTAAAAAAGCTCTTAACTTCTATTATGTTGTGTCTGTCAAAATACAAAAATATTGAAGAGAAGGAAAAGTTGTGTCTTGATTAACACATTGCAGGGAAATATGGAAGAACTATTATTTAATTACTGCCTTCGGTGAATAACTCGTCGCTTTTTGAAAAAGCTCTTAACTTCTATTATGTTGTGTCTGTCAAAATACAAGAGATTGAAGAGAAGGAAAAGTTGTGTCTTGATTAACACATTGTAGGGAAATATGGGAGAACTATTATTTAATTACTGCCTTCGGTGAATAGCTCGTCGCTTTTTAAAAAAGCTCTTAACTTCTATTATGTTGTGTCTGTCAAAATACAAAAAGATTGAAGAGAAGGAAAAGTTGTGTCTTGATTAACACATTGTAGGGAAATATGGGAGAACTATTATTTAACTACAGCCTTCGGTGAATAGCTCGTCGCTTTTTGAAAAAGCTCTTAACTTCTATTATGTTGTGTCTGTCAAAATACAAAAAGATTGAAGAGAAGGAAAAGTTGTGTCTTGATTAACGCATTGTAGGGAAATATGGGAGAACTATTATTTAATTACTGCCTTCGGTGAATAGCTCGTCGCTTTTTAAAAAACTCTTAACTTCTATTATGTTGTGTCTGTCAAAATACAAAAAGATTGAAGAGAAGGAAAAGTTGTGTCTTGATTAACACATTGCAGGGAAATATGGGAGAACTATTATTTAATTACTGCCTTCGGTGAATAGCTCGTCGCTTTTTAAAAAAGCTCTTAACTTCTATTATGTTGTGTCTGTCAAAATACAAAAAGATTGAAGAGAAGGAAAAGTTGTGTCTTGATTAACACATTGTAAGGAAATATGGAAGAACTATTATTTAATTACTGCCTTCGGTGAATAGCTCGTCGCTTTTTAAAAAAGCTCTTAACTTCTATTATGTTGTGTCTGTCAAAATACAAAAAGATTGAAGAGAAGGAAAAGTTGTGTCTTGATTAACACATTGCAGGGAAATATGGGAGATCTATTATTTAATTACTGCCTTCGGTGAATAGCTCGTCGCTTTTTGAAAAAGCTCTTAACTTCTATTATGTTGTGTCTGTCAAAATACAAAAAGATTAAAGAGAAGGAAAAGTTGTGTCTTGATTAACACATTGTAGGGATATATGGGAGAACTATTATTTAATTACTGCCTTCGGTGAATAGCTCGTCGCTTTTTAAAAAAGCTCTTAACTTCTATTATGTTGTGTCTGTCAAAATACAAAAAGATTGAAGAGAATGAAAAGTTGTGTCTTGATTAACACATTGCAGGGAAATATGGGAGAACTATTATTTAATTACTGCCTTCGGTGAATAGGTCGTCGCTTTTTGAAAAAGCTCTTAACTTCTATTATGTTGTGTCTGTCAAAATACAAAAAGATTGAAGAGAAGGAAAAGTTGTGTCTTGATTAACACATTGTAGGGAAATATGGGAGAACTATTATTTAATTACTGCCTTCGGTGAATAGCTCGTCGCTTTTTAAAAAAGCTCTTAACTTCTATTATGTTGTGTCTGTCAAAATACAAGAGATTGAAGAGAAGGAAAAGTTGTGTCTTGATTAACACATTGTAGGGAAATATGGGAGAACTATTATTTAATTACTGCCTTCGGTGAATAGCTCGTCGCTTTTTAAAAAAGCTCTTAACTTCTATTATGTTGTGTCTGTCAAAATACAAAAAGATTGAAGAGAAGGAAAAGTTGTGTCTTGATTAACACATTGTAGGGAAATATGGGAGAACTATTATTTAACTACAGCCTTCGGTGAATAGCTCGTCGCTTTTTGAAAAAGCTCTTAACTTCTATTATGTTGTGTCTGTCAAAATACAAAAAGATTGAAGAGAAGGAAAAGTTGTGTCTTGATTAACGCATTGTAGGGAAATATGGGAGAACTATTATTTAATTACTGCCTTCGGTGAATAGCTCGTCGCTTTTTAAAAAACTCTTAACTTCTATTATGTTGTGTCTGTCAAAATACAAAAAGATTGAAGAGAAGGAAAAGTTGTGTCTTGATTAACACATTGCAGGGAAATATGGGAGAACTATTATTTAATTACTGCCTTCGGTGAATAGCTCGTCGCTTTTTAAAAAAGCTCTTAACTTCTATTATGTTGTGTCTGTCAAAATACAAAAAGATTGAAGAGAAGGAAAAGTTGTGTCTTGATTAACACATTGTAAGGAAATATGGAAGAACTATTATTTAATTACTGCCTTCGGTGAATAGCTCGTCGCTTTTTAAAAAAGCTCTTAACTTCTATTATGTTGTGTCTGTCAAAATACAAAAAGATTGAAGAGAAGGAAAAGTTGTGTCTTGATTAACACATTGCAGGGAAATATGGGAGATCTATTATTTAATTACTGCCTTCGGTGAATAGCTCGTCGCTTTTTGAAAAAGCTCTTAACTTCTATTATGTTGTGTCTGTCAAAATACAAAAAGATTAAAGAGAAGGAAAAGTTGTGTCTTGATTAACACATTGTAGGGATATATGGGAGAACTATTATTTAATTACTGCCTTCGGTGAATAGCTCGTCGCTTTTTAAAAAAGCTCTTAACTTCTATTATGTTGTGTCTGTCAAAATACAAAAAGATTGAAGAGAAGGAAAAGTTGTGTCTTGATTAACACATTGTAGGGAAATATGGGAGAACTATTATTTAATTACTGCCTTCGGTGAATAGCTCGTCGCTTTTTAAAAAAGCTCTTAACTTCTATTATGTTGTGTCTGTCAAAATACAAGAGATTGAAGAGAAGGAAAAGTTGTGTCTTGATTAACACATTGTAGGGAAATATGGGAGAACTATTATTTAATTACTGCCTTCGGTGAATAGCTCGTCGCTTTTTAAAAAAGCTCTTAACTTCTATTATGTTGTGTCTGTCAAAATACAAAAAGATTGAAGAGAAGGAAAAGTTGTGTCTTGATTAACACATTGTAGGGAAATATGGGAGAACTATTATTTAACTACAGCCTTCGGTGAATAGCTCGTCGCTTTTTGAAAAAGCTCTTAACTTCTATTATGTTGTGTCTGTCAAAATACAAAAAGATTGAAGAGAAGGAAAAGTTGTGTCTTGATTAACGCATTGTAGGGAAATATGGGAGAACTATTATTTAATTACTGCCTTCGGTGAATAGCTCGTCGCTTTTTAAAAAAGCTCTTAACTTCTATTATGTTGTGTCTGTCAAAATACAAAAAGATTGAAGAGAAGGAAAAGTTGTGTCTTGATTAACACATTGTAAGGAAATATGGAAGAACTATTATTTAATTACTGCCTTCGGTGAATAGCTCGTCGCTTTTTAAAAAAGCTCTTAACTTCTATTATGTTGTGTCTGTCAAAATACAAAAAGATTGAAGAGAAGGAAAAGTTGTGTCTTGATTAACGCATTGTAGGGAAATATGGGAGAACTATTATTTAATTACTGCCTTCGGTGAATAGCTCGTCGCTTTTTAAAAAAGCTCTTAACTTCTATTATGTTGTGTCTGTCAAAATACAAAAAGATTGAAGAGAAGGAAAAGTTGTGTCTTGATTAACACATTGTAAGGAAATATGGAAGAACTATTATTTAATTACTGCCTTCGGTGAATAGCTCGTCGCTTTTTAAAAAAGCTCTTAACTTCTATTATGTTGTGTCTGTCAAAATACAAAAAGATTAAAGAGAAGGAAAAGTTGTGTCTTGATTAACACATTGTAGGGATATATGGGAGAACTATTATTTAATTACTGCCTTCGGTGAATAGCTCGTCGCTTTTTAAAAAAGCTCTTAACTTCTATTATGTTGTGTCTGTCAAAATACAAAAAGATTGAAGAGAATGAAAAGTTGTGTCTTGATTAACACATTGCAGGGAAATATGGGAGAACTATTATTTAATTACTGCCTTCGGTGAATAGGTCGTCGCTTTTTGAAAAAGCTCTTAACTTCTATTATGTTGTGTCTGTCAAAATACAAAAAGATTGAAGAGAAGGAAAAGTTGTGTCTTGATTAACACATTGTAGGGAAATATGGGAGAACTATTATTTAATTACTGCCTTCGGTGAATAGCTCGTCGCTTTTTAAAAAAGCTCTTAACTTCTATTATGTTGTGTCTGTCAAAATACAAAAATATTGAAGAGAAGGAAAAGTTGTGTCTTGATTAACACATTGCAGGGAAATATGGAAGAACTATTATTTAATTACTGCCTTCGGTGAATAACTCGTCGCTTTTTGAAAAAGCTCTTAACTTCTATTATGTTGTGTCTGTCAAAATACAAGAGATTGAAGAGAAGGAAAAGTTGTGTCTTGATTAACACATTGTAGGGAAATATGGGAGAACTATTATTTAATTACTGCCTTCGGTGAATAGCTCGTCGCTTTTTAAAAAAGCTCTTAACTTCTATTATGTTGTGTCTGTCAAAATACAAAAAGATTGAAGAGAAGGAAAAGTTGTGTCTTGATTAACACATTGCAGGGAAATATGGCAGAACTATTATTTAATTACAGCCTTCGGTGAATAGCTCGTCGCTTTTTGAAAAAGCTCTTAACTTCTATTATGTTGTGTCTGTCAAATTACAAAAAGATTGAAGAGAAGGAAAAGTTGTGTCTTGATTAACACATTGTAGGGAAATATGGGAGAACTATTATTTAATTACTGCCTTCGGTGAATAGCTCGTCGCTTTTTAAAAAAGCTCTTAACTTCTATTATGTTGTGTCTGTCAAAATACAAAAAGATTGAAGAGAAGGAAAAGTTGTGTCTTGATTAACACATTGTAGGGAAATATGGGAGAACTATTATTTAATTACTGCCTTCGGTGAATAGCTCGTCGCTTTTTAAAAAAGCTCTTAACTTCTATTATGTTGTGTCTGTCAAAATACAAAAAGATTGAAGAGAAGGAAAAGTTGTGTCTTGATTAACACATTGCAGGGAAATATGGAAGAACTATTATTTAATTACTGCCTTCGGTGAATAGCTCGTCGCTTTTTGAAAAAGCTCTTAACTTCTATTATGTTGTGTCTGTCAAAACACAAAAAGATTGAAGAGAAGGAAAAGTTGTGTCTTGATTAACACATTGTAGGGAAATATGGGAGAACTATTATTTAATTACTGCCTTCGGTGAATAGCTCGTCGCTTTTTAAAAAAGCTCTTAACTTCTATAATGTTGTGTCTGTCAAAATACAAAAAGATTGAAGAGAAGGAAAAGTTGTGTCTTGATTAACACATTGCAGGGAATTATGGGAGAACTATTATTTAATTACTGCCTTCGGTGAATAGCTCGTCGCTTTTTAGAAAAGCTCTTAACTTCTATTATGTTGTGTCTGTCAAAATACAAAAAGATTGAAGAGAAGGAAAAGTTGTGTCTTGATTAACACATTGCAGGGAAATATGGAAGAACTATTATTTAATTACTGCCTTCGGTGAATAGCTCGTCGCTTTTTGAAAAAGCTCTTAACTTCTATTATGTTGTGTCTGTCAAAATACAAAAAGATTGAAGAGAAGGAAAAGTTGTGTCTTGATTAACACATTGTAGGGAAATATGGGAGAACTATTATTTAATTACTGCCTTCGGTGAATAGCTCGTCGCTTTTTAAAAAAGCTCTTAACTTCTATAATGTTGTGTCTGTCAAAATACAAAAAGATTGAAGAGAAGGAAAAGTTGTGTCTTGATTAACACATTGCAGGGAAATATGGGAGAACTATTATTTAATTACTGCCTTCCGTGAATAGCTCGTCGCTTTTTGAAAAAGCTCTTAACTTCTATTATGTTGTGTCTGTCAAAATACAAAAAGATTGAAGAGAAGGAAAAGTTGTGTCTTGATTAACACATTGCAGGGAAATATGGGAGAACTATTATTTAATTACTGCCTTCGGTGAATAGCTCGTCGCTTTTTGAAAAAGCTCTTAACTTCTATTATGTTGTGTCTGTCAAAATACAAAAAGATTGAAGAGAAGGAAAAGTCTGTTCTTGATTAACACATTGTAGGGAAATATGGGAGAACTATTATTTAATTACTGCCTTCGGTGAATAGCTTGTCGCTTTTGAAAAAGTTCTTAACTTCTATTATGTTGTGTCTGTCAAAATACAAAAAGAGTGAAGAGAAGGAAAAGTTGTGTCTTGATTAAAACATTGTAGGGAAATATGGGAGAACTATTATTTAATTACTGCCTTCGGTGAATAGCTCGTCGCTTTTTGAAAAAGCTCTTAACTTCTATTATGTTGTGTCTGTCAAAATACAAAAAGATTGAAGAGAAGGAAAAGTTGTGTCATGATTAACACATTGCAGGGAAATATGGGAGAACTATTATTTAATTACTGCCTTCGGCGAATAGCTCGTCGCTTTTTGAAAAAGCTCTTAACTTCTATTATGTTGTGTCTGTCAAAATACAAAAAGATTGAAGAGAAGGAAAAGTTGTGTCTTGATTAACACATTGCAGGGAAATATGGGAGAACTATTATTTAATTACTGCCTTCGGTGAATAGCTCGTCGCTTTTTAAAAAAGCTCTTAACTTCTATTATGTTGCGTCTGTCAAAATACAAAAAGATTGAAGAGAAGGAAAAGTTGTGTCTTGATTAACACATTGCAGGGAAATATGGGAGAACTATTATTTAATTACTGCCTTCGGTGAATAGCTCGTCGCTTTTTAAAAAAGCTCTTAACTTCTATTATGTTGCGTCTGTCAAAATACAAAAAGATTGAAGAGAAGGAAAAGTTGTGTCTTGATTAACACATTGCAGGGAAATATGGGAGAACTATTATTTAATTACTGCCTTCGGTGTATAGCTCGTCGCTTTTTGAAAAAGCTCTTAACTTCTATTATGTTGTGTCTGTCAAAATACAAAAAGATTGAAGAGAAGGAAAAGTTGTGTCTTGATTAACACATTGTAGGGAAATATGGGAGAACTATTTTTTAATTACTGCCTTCGGTGAATAGCTCGTCGCTTTTTAAAAAAGCTCTTAACTTTTATTATGTTGCGTCTGTCAAAATACAAAAAGATTGAAGAGAAGGAAAAGTTGTGTCTTGATTAACACATTGCAGGGAAATATGGGGGAACTATTATTTAATTACTGCCTTTGGTGAATAGCTCGTCGCTTTTTGAAAAAGCTCTTAACTTCTATTATGTTGTGTCTGTCAAAATACAAAAAGATTGAAGAGAAGGAAAAGTTGTGTCTTGATTAACACATTGCAGGGAAATATGGGAGAACTATTATTTAATTACTGCCTTCGGTGAATAGCTCGTCGCTTTTTAAAAAAGCTCTTAACTTCTATTATGTTGTGTCTGTCAAAATACAAAAAGATTGAAGAGAAGGAAAAGTTGTGTCTTGATTAACACATTGCAGGGAAATATGGAAGAACTATTATTTAATTACAGCCTTCGGTGAATAGCTCGTCGCTTTTTGAAAAAGCTCTTAACTTCTATTATGTTGTGTCTGTCAAATTACAAAAAGATTGAAGAGAAGGAAAAGTTGTGTCTTGATTAACACATTGTAGGGAAATATGGGAGAACTATTATTTAATTACTGCCTTCGGTGAATAGCTCGTCGCTTTTTAAAAAAGCTCTTAACTTCTATTATGTTGTGTCTGTCAAAATACAAAAAGATTGAAGAGAAGGAAAAGTTGTGTCTTGATTAACACATTGCAGGGAAATATGGAAGAACTATTATTTAATTACTGCCTTCGGTGAATAGCTCGTCGCTTTTTAAAAAAGCTCTTAACTTCTATTATGTTGTGTCTGTCAAAATACAAAAAGATTGAAGAGAAGGAAAAGTTGTGTCTTGATTAACACATTGTAGGGAAATATGGGAGAACTATTATTTAATTACTGCCTTCGGTGAATAGCTCGTCGCTTTTTAAAAAAGCTCTTAACTTCTATTATGTTGTGTCTGTCAAAATACAAAAAGATTGAAGAGAAGGAAAAGTTGTGTCTTGATTAACACATTGCAGGGAAATATGGAAGAACTATTATTTAATTACTGCCTTCGGTGAATAGCTCGTCGCTTTTTGAAAAAGCTCTTAACTTCTATTATGTTGTGTCTGTCAAAATACAAAAAGATTGAAGAGAAGGAAAAGTTGTGTCTTGATTAACACATTGTAGGGAAATATGGGAGAACTATTATTTAATTACTGCCTTCGGTGAATAGCTCGTCGCTTTTTAAAAAAGCTCTTAACTTCTATAATGTTGTGTCTGTCGAAATACAAAAAGATTGAAGAGAAGGAAAAGTTGTGTCTTGATTAACACATTGCAGGGAATTATGGGAGAACTATTATTTAATTACTGCCTTCGGTGAATAGCTCGTCGCTTTTTAAAAAAGCTCTTAACTTCTATTATGTTGTGTCTGTCAAAATACAAAAAGATTGAAGAGAAGGAAAAGTTGTGTCTTGATTAACACATTGTAGGGAAATATGGAAGAACTATTATTTAATTACTGCCTTCGGTGAATAGCTCGTCGCTTTTTAAAAAAGCTCTTAACTTCTATTATGTTGTGTCTGTCAAAATACAAAAAGATTGAAGAGAAGGAAAAGTTGTGTCTTGATTAACACATTGCAGGGAAATATGGGAGATCTATTATTTAATTACTGCCTTCGGTGAATAGTTCGTCGCTTTTTGAAAAAGCTCTTAACTTCTATTATGTTGTGTCTGTCAAAATACAAAAAGATTGAAGAGAAGGAAAAGTTGTGTCTTGATTAACACATTGTAGGGATATATGGGAGAACTATTATTTAATTACTGCCTTCGGTGAATAGCTCGTCGCTTTTTAAAAAAGCTCTTAACTTCTATTATGTTGTGTCTGTCAAAATACAAAAAGATTGAAGAGAATGAAAAGTTGTGTCTTGATTAACACATTGCAGGGAAATATGGGAGAACTATTATTTAATTACTGCCTTCGGTGAATAGGTCGTCGCTTTTTGAAAAAGCTCTTAACTTCTATTATGTTGTGTCTGTCAAAATACAAAAAGATTGAAGAGAAGGAAAAGTTGTGTCTTGATTAACACATTGTAGGGAAATATGGGAGAACTATTATTTAATTACTGCCTTCGGTGAATAGCTCGTCGCTTTTTAAAAAAGCTCTTAACTTCTATTATGTTGTGTCTGTCAAAATACAAAAATATTGAAGAGAAGGAAAAGTTGTGTCTTGATTAACACATTGCAGTTAAATATGGAAGAACTATTATTTAATTACTGCCTTCGGTGAATAACTCGTCGCTTTTTGAAAAAGCTCTTAACTTCTATTATGTTGTGTCTGTCAAAATACAAGAGATTGAAGAGAAGGAAAAGTTGTGTCTTGATTAACACATTGTAGGGAAATATGGGAGAACTATTTATTAATTACTGCCTTCGGTGAATAGCTCGTCGCTTTTTAAAAAAGCTCTTAACTTCTATTATGTTGTGTCTGTCAAAATACAAAAAGATTGAAGAGAAGGAAAAGTTGTGTCTTGATTAACACATTGTAGGGAAATATGGGAGAACTATTATTTAACTACAGCCTTCGGTGAATAGCTCGTCGCTTTTTGAAAAAGCTCTTAACTTCTATTATGTTGTGTCTGTCAAAATACAAAAAGATTGAAGAGAAGGAAAAGTTGTGTCTTGATTAACGCATTGTAGGGAAATATGGGAGAACTATTATTTAATTACTGCCTTCGGTGAATAGCTCGTCGCTTTTTAAAAAACTCTTAACTTCTATTATGTTGTGTCTGTCAAAATACAAAAATATTGAAGAGAAGGAAAAGTTGTGTCTTGATTAACACATTGCAGGGAAATATGGAAGAACTATTATTTAATTACTGCCTTCGGTGAATAACTCGTCGCTTTTTGAAAAAGCTCTTAACTTCTATTATGTTGTGTCTGTCAAAATACAAGAGATTGAAGAGAAGGAAAAGTTGTGTCTTGATTAACACATTGTAGGGAAATATGGGAGAACTATTATTTAATTACTGCCTTCGGTGAATAGCTCGTCGCTTTTTAAAAAAGCTCTTAACTTCTATTATGTTGTGTCTGTCAAAATACAAAAAGATTGAAGAGAAGGAAAAGTTGTGTCTTGATTAACACATTGTAGGGAAATATGGGAGAACTATTATTTAATTACAGCCTTCGGTGAATAGCTCGTCGCTTTTTGAAAAAGCTCTTAACTTCTATTATGTTGTGTCTGTCAAAATACAAAAAGATTGAAGAGAAGGAAAAGTTGTGTCTTGATTAACGCATTGTAGGGAAATATGGGAGAACTATTATTTAATTACTGCCTTCGGTGAATAGCTCGTCGCTTTTTAAAAAACTCTTAACTTCTATTATGTTGTGTCTGTCAAAATACAAAAAGATTGAAGAGAAGGAAAAGTTGTGTCTTGATTAACACATTGCAGGGAAATATGGGAGAACTATTATTTAATTACTGCCTTCGGTGAATAGCTGGTCGCTTTTTAAAAAAGCTCTTAACTTCTATTATGTTGTGTCTGTCAAAATACAAAAATATTGAAGAGAAGGAAAAGTTGTGTCTTGATTAACACATTGTAGGGAAATATGGGAGAACTATTATTTAATTACTGCCTTCGGTGAATAGCTCGTCGCTTTTTAAAAAAGCTCTTAACTTCTATTATGTTGTGTCTGTCAAAATACAAAAAGATTGAAGAGAAGGAAAAGTTGTGTCTTGATTAACACATTGCAGGGAAATATGGAAGAACTATTATTTAATTACTGCCTTCGGTGAATAGCTCGTCGCTTTTTGAAAAAGCTCTTAACTTCTATTATGTTGTGTCTGTCAAAATACAAAAAGATTGAAGAGAAGGAAAAGTTGTGTCTTGATTAACACATTGTAGGGATATATGGGAGAACTATTATTTAATTACTGCCTTCGGTGAATAGCTCGTCGCTTTTTAAAAAAGCTCTTAACTTCTATTATGTTGTGTCTGTCAAAATACAAAAAGATTGAAGAGAATGAAAAGTTGTGTCTTGATTAACACATTGCAGGGAAATATGGGAGAACTATTATTTAATTACTGCCTTCGGTGAATAGGTCGTCGCTTTTTGAAAAAGCTCTTAACTTCTATTATGTTGTGTCTGTCAAAATACAAAAAGATTGAAGAGAAGGAAAAGTTGTGTCTTGATTAACACATTGCAGGGAAATATGGGAGAACTATTATTTAATTACTGCCTCCGGTGAATAGCTGGTCGCTTTTTAAAAAAGCTCTTAACTTCTATTATGTTGTGTCTGTCAAAATACAAAAATATTGAAGAGAAGGAAAAGTTGTGTCTTGATTAACACATTGTAGGGAAATATGGGAGAACTATTATTTAATTACTGCCTTCGGTGAATAGCTCGTCGCTTTTTAAAAAAGCTCTTAACTTCTATTATGTTGTGTCTGTCAAAATACAAAAAGATTGAAGAGAAGGAAAAGTTGTGTCTTGATTAACACATTGCAGGGAAATATGGAAGAACTATTATTTAATTACTGCCTTCGGTGAATAGCTCGTCGCTTTTTGAAAAAGCTCTTAACTTCTATTATGTTGTGTCTGTCAAAATACAAAAAGATTGAAGAGAAGGAAAAGTTGTGTCTTGATTAACACATTGTAGGGATATATGGGAGAACTATTATTTAATTACTGCCTTCGGTGAATAGCTCGTCGCTTTTTAAAAAAGCTCTTAACTTCTATTATGTTGTGTCTGTCAAAATACAAAAAGATTGAAGAGAATGAAAAGTTGTGTCTTGATTAACACATTGCAGGGAAATATGGGAGAACTATTATTTAATTACTGCCTTCGGTGAATAGGTCGTCGCTTTTTGAAAAAGCTCTTAACTTCTATTATGTTGTGTCTGTCAAAATACAAAAAGATTGAAGAGAAGGAAAAGTTGTGTCTTGATTAACACATTGTAGGGAAATATGGGAGAACTATTATTTAATTACTGCCTTCGGTGAATAGCTCGTCGCTTTTTAAAAAAGCTCTTAACTTCTATTATGTTGTGTCTGTCAAAATACAAAAATATTGAAGAGAAGGAAAAGTTGTGTCTTGATTAACACATTGCAGGGAAATATGGAAGAACTATTATTTAATTACTGCCTTCGGTGAATAACTCGTCGCTTTTTGAAAAAGCTCTTAACTTCTATTATGTTGTGTCTGTCAAAATACAAGAGATTGAAGAGAAGGAAAAGTTGTGTCTTGATTAACACATTGTAGGGAAATATGGGAGAACTATTATTTAATTACTGCCTTCGGTGAATAGCTCGTCGCTTTTTAAAAAAGCTCTTAACTTCTATTATGTTGTGTCTGTCAAAATACAAAAAGATTGAAGAGAAGGAAAAGTTGTGTCTTGATTAACACATTGTAGGGAAATATGGGAGAACTATTATTTAATTACAGCCTTCGGTGAATAGCTCGTCGCTTTTTGAAAAAGCTCTTAACTTCTATTATGTTGTGTCTGTCAAAATACAAAAAGATTGAAGAGAAGGAAAAGTTGTGTCTTGATTAACGCATTGTAGGGAAATATGGGAGAACTATTATTTAATTACTGCCTTCGGTGAATAGCTCGTCGCTTTTTAAAAAACTCTTAACTTCTATTATGTTGTGTCTGTCAAAATACAAAAAGATTGAAGAGAAGGAAAAGTTGTGTCTTGATTAACACATTGCAGGGAAATATGGGAGAACTATTATTTAATTACTGCCTTCGGTGAATAGCTGGTCGCTTTTTGAAAAAGCTCTTAACTTCTATTATGTTGTGTCTGTCAAAATACAAAAAGATTGAAGAGAAGGAAAAGTTGTGTCTTGATTAACACATTGTAGGGAAATATGGGAGAACTATTATTTAATTACTGCCTTCGGTGAATAGCTCGTCGCTTTTTAAAAAAGCTCTTAACTTCTATAATGTTGTGTCTGTCAAAATACAAAAAGATTGAAGAGAAGGAAAAGTTGTGTCTTGATTAACACATTGCAGGGAAATATGGGAGAACTATTATTTAATTACTGCCTTCGGTGAATAGCTCGTCGCTTTTTGAAAAAGCTCTTAACTTCTATTATGTTGTGTCTGTCAAAATACAAAAAGATTGAAGAGAAGGAAAAGTTGTGTCTTGATTAACACATTGCAGGGAAATATGGGAGAACTATTATTTAATTACTGCCTTCGGTGAATAGCTCGTCGCTTTTTGAAAAAGCTCTTAACTTCTATTATGTTGTGTCTGTCAAAATACAAAAAGATTGAAGAGAAGGAAAAGTCTGTTCTTGATTAACACATTGTAGGGAAATATGGGAGAACTATTATTTAATTACTGCCTTCGGTGAATATCTTGTCGCTTTTGAAAAAGTTCTTAACTTCTATTATGTTGTGTCTGTCAAAATACAAAAAGAGTGAAGAGAAGGAAAAGTTGTGTCTTGATTAAAACATTGTAGGGAAATATGGGAGAACTATTATTTAATTACTGCCTTCGGTGAATAGCTCGTCGCTTTTTGAAAAAGCTCTTAACTTCTATTATGTTGTGTCTGTCAAAATACAAAAAGATTGAAGAGAAGGAAAAGTTGTGTCATGATTAACACATTGCAGGGAAATATGGGAGAACTATTATTTAATTACTGCCTTCGGCGAATAGCTCGTCGCTTTTTGAAAAAGCTCTTAACTTCTATTATGTTGTGTCTGTCAAAATACAAAAAGATTGAAGAGAAGGAAAAGTTGTGTCTTGATTAACACATTGCAGGGAAATATGGGAGAACTATTATTTAATTACTGCCTTCGGTGAATAGCTCGTCGCTTTTTAAAAAAGCTCTTAACTTCTATTATGTTGCGTCTGTCAAAATACAAAAAGATTGAAGAGAAGTAAAAGTTGTGTCTTGATTAACACATTGCAGGGAAATATGGGAGAACTATTATTTAATTACTGCCTTCGGTGAATAGCTCGTCGCTTTTTAAAAAAGCTCTTAACTTCTATTATGTTGCGTCTGTCAAAATACAAAAAGATTGAAGAGAAGGAAAAGTTGTGTCTTGATTAACACATTGCAGGGAAATATGGGAGAACTATTATTTAATTACTGCCTTCGGTGTATAGCTCGTCGCTTTTTGAAAAAGCTCTTAACTTCTATTATGTTGTGTCTGTCAAAATACAAAAAGATTGAAGAGAAGGAAAAGTTGTGTCTTGATTAACACATTGCAGGGAAATATGGAAGAACTATTATTTAATTACTGCCTTCGGTGAATAGCTCGTCGCTTTTTGAAAAAGCTCTTAACTTCTATTATGTTGTGTCTGTCAAAATACAAAAAGATTGAAGAGAAGGAAAAGTTGTGTCTTGATTAACACATTGTAGGGAAATATGGGAGAACTATTATTTAATTACTGCCTTCGGTGAATAGCTCGTCGCTTTTTAAAAAAGCTCTTAACTTCTATAATGTTGTGTCTGTCAAAATACAAAAAGATTGAAGAGAAGGAAAAGTTGTGTCTTGATTAACACATTGCAGGGAATTATGGGAGAACTATTATTTAATTACTGCCTTCGGTGAATAGCTCGTCGCTTTTTAAAAAAGCTCTTAACTTCTATTATGTTGTGTCTGTCAAAATACAAAAAGATTGAAGAGAAGGAAAAGTTGTGTCTTGATTAACACATTGTAGGGAAATATGGAAGAACTATTATTTAATTACTGCCTTCGGTGAATAGCTCGTCGCTTTTTAAAAAAGCTCTTAACTTCTATTATGTTGTGTCTGTCAAAATACAAAAAGATTGAAGAGAAGGAAAAGTTGTGTCTTGATTAACACATTGCAGGGAAATATGGGAGATCTATTATTTAATTACTGCCTTCGGTGAATAGCTCGTCGCTTTTTGAAAAAGCTCTTAACTTCTATTATGTTGTGTCTGTCAAAATACAAAAAGATTGAAGAGAAGGAAAAGTTGTGTCTTGATTAACACATTGTAGGGATATATGGGAGAACTATTATTTAATTACTGCCTTCGGTGAATAGCTCGTCGCTTTTTAAAAAAGCTCTTAACTTCTATTATGTTGTGTCTGTCAAAATACAAAAAGATTGAAGAGAATGAAAAGTTGTGTCTTGATTAACACATTGCAGGGAAATATGGGAGAACTATTATTTAATTACTGCCTTCGGTGAATAGGTCGTCTCTTTTTGAAAAAGCTCTTAACTTCTATTATGTTGTGTCTGTCAAAATACAAAAAGATTGAAGAGAAGGAAAAGTTGTGTCTTGATTAACACATTGCAGGGAAATATGGAAGAACTATTATTTAATTACTGCCTTCGGTGAATAGCTCGTCGCTTTTTAAAAAAGCTCTTAACTTCTATTATGTTGTGTCTGTCAAAATACAAAAAGATTGAAGAGAAGGAAAAGTTGTGTCTTGATTAACACATTGTAGGGAAATATGGGAGAACTATTATTTAATTACTGCCTTCGGTGAATAGCTCGTCGCTTTTTAAAAAAGCTCTTAACTTCTATTATGTTGTGTCTGTCAAAATACAAAAAGATTGAAGAGAAGGAAAAGTTGTGTCTTGATTAACACATTGCAGGGAAATATGGAAGAACTATTATTTAATTACTGCCTTCGGTGAATAGCTCGTCGCTTTTTGAAAAAGCTCTTAACTTCTATTATGTTGTGTCTGTCAAAATACAAAAAGATTGAAGAGAAGGAAAAGTTGTGTCTTGATTAACACATTGTAGGGAAATATGGGAGAACTATTATTTAATTACTGCTTCGGTGAATAGCTCGTCGCTTTTTAAAAAAGCTCTTAACTTCTATAATGTTGTGTCTGTCAAAATACAAAAAGATTGAAGAGAAGGAAAAGTTGTGTCTTGATTAACACATTGCAGGGAATTATGGGAGAACTATTATTTAATTACTGCCTTCGGTGAATAGCTCGTCGCTTTTTAAAAAAGCTCTTAACTTCTATTATGTTGTGTCTGTCAAAATACAAAAAGATTGAAGAGAAGGAAAAGTTGTGTCTTGATTAACACATTGTAGGGAAATATGGAAGAACTATTATTTAATTACTGCCTTCGGTGAATAGCTCGTCGCTTTTTAAAAAAGCTCTTAACTTCTATTATGTTGTGTCTGTCAAAATACAAAAAGATTGAAGAGAAGGAAAAGTTGTGTCTTGATTAACACATTGCAGGGAAATATGGGAGATCTATTATTTAATTACTGCCTTCGGTGAATAGCTCGTCGCTTTTTGAAAAAGCTCTTAACTTCTATTATGTTGTGTCTGTCAAAATACAAAAAGATTGAAGAGAAGGAAAAGTTGTGTCTTGATTAACACATTGTAGGGATATATGGGAGAACTATTATTTAATTACTGCCTTCGGTGAATAGCTCGTCGCTTTTTAAAAAAGCTCTTAACTTCTATTATGTTGTGTCTGTCAAAATACAAAAAGATTGAAGAGAATGAAAAGTTGTGTCTTGATTAACACATTGCAGGGAAATATGGGAGAACTATTATTTAATTACTGCCTTCGGTGAATAGGTCGTCGCTTTTTGAAAAAGCTCTTAACTTCTATTATGTTGTGTCTGTCAAAATACAAAAAGATTGAAGAGAAGGAAAAGTTGTGTCTTGATTAACACATTGTAGGGAAATATGGGAGAACTATTATTTAATTACTGCCTTCGGTGAATAGCTCGTCGCTTTTTAAAAATCTCTTAACTTCTATTATGTTGTGTCTGTCAAAATACAAAAATATTGAAGAGAAGGAAAAGTTGTGTCTTGATTAACACATTGCAGGGAAATATGGAAGAACTATTATTTAATTACTGCCTTCGGTGAATAACTCGTCGCTTTTTGAAAAAGCTCTTAACTTCTATTATGTTGTGTCTGTCAAAATACAAGAGATTGAAGAGAAGGAAAAGTTGTGTCTTGATTAACACATTGTAGGGAAATATGGGAGAACTATTATTTAATTACTGCCTTCGGTGAATAGCTCGTCGCTTTTTAAAAAAGCTCTTAACTTCTATTATGTTGTGTCTGTCAAAATACAAAAAGATTGAAGAGAAGGAAAAGTTGTGTCTTGATTAACACATTGTAGGGAAATATGGGAGAACTATTATTTAATTACAGCCTTCGGTGAATAGCTCGTCGCTTTTTGAAAAAGCTCTTAACTTCTATTATGTTGTGTCTGTCAAAATACAAAAAGATTGAAGAGAAGGAAAAGTTGTGTCTTGATTAACGCATTGTAGGGAAATATGGGAGAACTATTATTTAATTACTGCCTTCGGTGAATAGCTCGTCGCTTTTTAAAAAACTCTTAACTTCTATTATGTTGTGTCTGCCAAAATACAAAAAGATTGAAGAGAAGGAAAAGTTGTGTCTTGATTAACACATTGCAGGGAAATATGGGAGAACTATTATTTAATTACTGCCTTCGGTGAATAGCTGGTCGCTTTTTAAAAAAGCTCTTAACTTCTATTATGTTGTGTCTGTCAAAATACAAAAATATTGAAGAGAAGGAAAAGTTGTGTCTTGATTAACACATTGTAGGGAAATATGGGAGAACTATTATTTAATTACTGCCTTCGGTGAATAGCTCGTCGCTTTTTAAAAAAGCTCTTAACTTCTATTATGTTGTGTCTGTCAAAATACAAAAAGATTGAAGAGAAGGAAAAGTTGTGTCTTGATTAACACATTGCAGGGAAATATGGAAGAACTATTATTTAATTACTGCCTTCGGTGAATAGCTCGTCGCTTTTTGAAAAAGCTCTTAACTTCTATTATGTTGTGTCTGTCAAAATACAAAAGAATTGAAGAGAAGGAAAAGTTGTGTCTTGATTAACACATTGTAGGGAAATATGGGAGAACTATTATTTAATTACTGCCTTCGGTGAATAGCTCGTCGCTTTTTAAAAATGCTCTTAACTTCTATTATGTTGTGTCGGTCAAAATACAAAAAGATTGAAGAGAAGGAAAAGTTGTGTCTTGATTAACACATTGTAGGGAAATATGAGAGAACTATTATTTAATTACTGCCTTCGGTGAATAGCTCGTCGCTTTTTAAAAAAGCTCTTAACTTCTATTATGTTGTGTCTGTCAAAATACAAAAAGATTGAAGAGAAGGAAAAGTTGTGTCTTGATTAACACATTGCAGGGAAATATGGGAGAACTATTATTTAATTACTGCCTTCGGTGTATAGCTCGTCGCTTTTTGAAAAAGCTCTTAACTTCTATTATGTTGTGTCTGTCAAAATACAAAAAGATTGAAGAGAAGGAAAAGTTGTGTCTTGATTAACACATTGTAGGGATGTATGGGAGAACTATTATTTAATTACTGCCTTCGGTGAATAGCTCGTCGCTTTTTAAAAAAGCTCTTAACTTCTATTATGTTGTGTCTGTCAAAATACAAAAAGATTGAAGAGAAGGAAAAGTTGGGTCTTGATTAACACATTGCAGGGAAATATGGGAGAACAGTTATTTAATTACTGCCTTCGGTGAATAGCTCGTCGCTTTTTGAAAAAGCTCTTAACTTCTATTATGTTGTGTCTGTCAAAATACAAAAGAATTGAAGAGAAGGAAAAGTTGTGTCTTGATTAACACATTGTAGGGAAATATGGGAGAACTATTATTTAATTACTGCCTTCGGTGAATAGCTCGTCGCTTTTTAAAAATGCTCTTAACTTCTATTATGTTGTGTCTGTCAAAATACAAAAAGATTGAAGAGAAGGAAAAGTTGTGTCTTGATTAACGCATTGTAGGGAAATATGGGAGAACTATTATTTAATTACTGCCTTCGGTGAATAGCTCGTCGCTTTTTAAAAAACTCTTAACTTCTATTATGTTGTGTCTGTCAAAATACAAAAAGATTGAAGAGAAGGAAAAGTTGTGTCTTGATTAACACATTGCAGGGAAATATGGGAGAACTATTATTTAATTACTGCCTTCGGTGAATAGCTGGTCGCTTTTTAAAAAAGCTCTTAACTTCTATTATGTTGTGTCTGTCAAAATACAAAAATATTGAAGAGAAGGAAAAGTTGTGTCTTGATTAACACATTGTAGGGAAATATGGGAGAACTATTATTTAATTACTGCCTTCGGTGAATAGCTCGTCGCTTTTTAAAAAAGCTCTTAACTTCTATTATGTTGTGTCTGTCAAAATACAAAAAGATTGAAGAGAAGGAAAAGTTGTGTCTTGATTAACACATTGCAGGGAAATATGGAAGAACTATTATTTAATTACTGCCTTCGGTGAATAGCTCGTCGCTTTTTGAAAAAGCTCTTAACTTCTATTATGTTGTGTCTGTCAAAATACAAAAGAATTGAAGAGAAGGAAAAGTTGTGTCTTGATTAACACATTGTAGGGAAATATGGGAGAACTATTATTTAATTACTGCCTTCGGTGAATAGCTCGTCGCTTTTTAAAAATGCTCTTAACTTCTATTATGTTGTGTCGGTCAAAATACAAAAAGATTGAAGAGAAGGAAAAGTTGTGTCTTGATTAACACATTGTAGGGAAATATGAGAGAACTATTATTTAATTACTGCCTTCGGTGAATAGCTCGTCGCTTTTTAAAAAAGCTCTTAACTTCTATTATGTTGTGTCTGTCAAAATACAAAAAGATTGAAGAGAAGGAAAAGTTGTGTCTTGATTAACACATTGCAGGGAAATATGGGAGAACTATTATTTAATTACTGCCTTCGGTGTATAGCTCGTCGCTTTTTGAAAAAGCTCTTAACTTCTATTATGTTGTGTCTGTCAAAATACAAAAAGATTGAAGAGAAGGAAAAGTTGTGTCTTGATTAACACATTGTAGGGATGTATGGGAGAACTATTATTTAATTACTGCCTTCGGTGAATAGCTCGTCGCTTTTTAAAAAAGCTCTTAACTTCTATTATGTTGTGTCTGTCAAAATACAAAAAGATTGAAGAGAAGGAAAAGTTGGGTCTTGATTAACACATTGCAGGGAAATATGGGAGAACAGTTATTTAATTACTGCCTTCGGTGAATAGCTCGTCGCTTTTTGAAAAAGCTCTTAACTTCTATTATGTTGTGTCTGTCAAAATACAAAAAGATTGAAGAGAAGGAAAAGTTGTGTCTTGATTAACACATTGTAGGGATATATGGGAGAACTATTATTTAATTACTGCCTTCGGTGAATAGCTCGTCGCTTTTTAAAAAACTCTTAACTTCTATTATGTTGTGTCTGTCAAAATACAAAAAGATTGAAGAGAAGGAAAAGTCGTGTCTTGATTAACACATTGCAGGGAAATATGGGAGAACTATTATTTAATTACTGCCTTCGGTGAATAGCTCGTCGCTTTTTAAAAAAGCTCTTAACTTCTATTATGTTGTGTCTGTCAAAATACAAAAATATTGAAGAGAAGGAAAAGTTGTGTCTTGATTAACACATTGCAGGGAAATATGGAAGAACTATTATTTAATTACTGCCTTCGGTGAATAACTCGTCGCTTTTTGAAAAAGCTCTTAACTTCTATTATGTTGTGTCTGTCAAAATACAAGAGATTGAAGAGAAGGAAAAGTTGTGTCTTGATTAACACATTGTAGGGAAATATGGGAGAACTATTATTTAATTACTGCCTTCGGTGAATAGCTCGTCGCTTTTTGAAAAAGCTCTTAACTTCTATTATGTTGTGTCTGTCAAAATACAAAAGAATTGAAGATAAGGAAAAGTTGTGTCTTGATTAACACATTGTAGGGAAATATGGGAGAACTATTATTTAATTACTGCCTTCGGTGAATAGCTCGTCGCTTTTTAAAAATGCTCTTAACTTCTATTATGTTGTGTCGGTCAAAATACAAAAAGATTGAAGAGAAGGAAAAGTTGTGTCTTGATTAACACATTGTAGGGAAATATGAGAGAACTATTATTTAATTACTGCCTTCGGTGAATAGCTCGTCGCTTTTTAAAAAAGCTCTTAACTTCTATTATGTTGTGTCTGTCAAAATACAAAAAGATTGAAGAGAAGGAAAAGTTGTGTCTTGATTAACACATTGCAGGGAAATATGGGAGAACTATTATTTAATTACTGCCTTCGGTGTATAGCTCGTCGCTTTTTGAAAAAGCTCTTAACTTCTATTATGTTGTGTCTGTCAAAATACAAAAAGATTGAAGAGAAGGAAAAGTTGTGTCTTGATTAACACATTGTAGGGATGTATGGGAGAACTATTATTTAATTACTGCCTTCGGTGAATAGCTCGTCGCTTTTTAAAAAAGCTCTTAACTTCTATTATGTTGTGTCTGTCAAAATACAAAAAGATTGAAGAGAAGGAAAAGTTGGGTCTTGATTAACACATTGCAGGGAAATATGGGAGAACAGTTATTTAATTACTGCCTTCGGTGAATAGCTCGTCGCTTTTTGAAAAAGCTCTTAACTTCTATTATGTTGTGTCTGTCAAAATACAAAAAGATTGAAGAGAAGGAAAAGTTGTGTCTTGATTAACACATTGTAGGGATATATGGGAGAACTATTATTTAATTACTGCCTTCGGTGAATAGCTCGTCGCTTTTTAAAAAACTCTTAACTTCTATTATGTTGTGTCTGTCAAAATACAAAAAGATTGAAGAGAAGGAAAAGTCGTGTCTTGATTAACACATTGCAGGGAAATATGGGAGAACTATTATTTAATTACTGCCTTCGGTGAATAGCTCGTCGCTTTTTAAAAATGCTCTTAACTTCTATTATGTTGTGTCTGTCAAAATACAAAAATATTGAAGAGAAGGAAAAGTTGTGTCTTGATTAACACATTGCAGGGAAATATGGAAGAACTATTATTTAATTACTGCCTTCGGTGAATAACTCGTCGCTTTTTGAAAAAGCTCTTAACTTCTATTATGTTGTGTCTGTCAAAATACAAGAGATTGAAGAGAAGGAAAAGTTGTGTCTTGATTAACACATTGTAGGGAAATATGGGAGAACTATTATTTAATTACTGCCTTCGGTGAATAGCTCGTCGCTTTTTAAAAAAGCTCTTAACTTCTATTATGTTGTGTCTGTCAAAATACAAAAAGATTGAAGAGAAGGAAAAGTTGTGTCTTGATTAACACATTGTAGGGAAATATGGGAGAACTATTATTTAATTACTGCCTTCGGTGAATAGCTCGTCGCTTTTTGAAAAAGCTCTTAACTTCTATTATGTTGTGTCTGTCAAAATACAAAAAGATTGAAGAGAAGGAAAAGTTGTGTCTTGATTAACACATTGCATGGAAATATGGGAGAACTATTATTTAATTACTGCCTTCGGTGAATAGCTCGTCGCTTTTTAGAAAAGCTCTTAACTTCTATTATGTTGTGTCTGTCAAAATACAAAAAGATTGAAGAGAAGGAAAAGTTGTGTCTTGATTAACACATTGCAGGGAAATATGGGAGAACTATTATTTAATTACTGCCTTCGGTGAATAGCTGGTCGCTTTTTAAAAAAGCTCTTAACTTCTATTATGTTGTGTCTGTCAAAATACAAAAATATTGAAGAGAAGGAAAAGTTGTGTCTTGATTAACACATTGTAGGGAAATATGGGAGAACTATTATTTAATTACTGCCTTCGGTGAATAGCTCGTCGCTTTTTAAAAAAGCTCTTAACTTCTATTATGTTGTGTCTGTCAAAATACAAAAAGATTGAAGAGAAGGAAAAGTTGTGTCTTGATTAACACATTGCAGGGAAATATGGGAGATCTATTATTTAATTACTGCCTTCGGTGAATAGCTCGTCGCTTTTTGAAAAAGCTCTTAACTTCTATTATGTTGTGTCTGTCAAAATACAAAAAGATTGAAGAGAAGGAAAAGTTGTGTCTTGATTAACACATTGCAGGGAAATATGGGAGAACTATTATTTAATTACTGCCTTCGGTGAATAGGTCGTCGCTTTTTGAAAAAGCTCTTAACTTCTATTATGTTGTGTCTGTCAAAATACAAAAAGATTGAAGAGAAGGAAAAGTTGTGTCTTGATTAACACATTGTAGGGAAATATGGGAGAACTATTATTTAATTACTGCCTTCGGTGAATAGCTCGTCGCTTTTTAAAAAAGCTCTTAACTTCTATTATGTTGTGTCTGTCAAAATACAAAAAGATTGAAGAGAAGGAAAAGTTGTGTCTTGATTAACACATTGTAGGGAAATATGGGAGAACTATTATTTAATTACAGCCTTCGGTGAATAGCTCGTCGCTTTTTGAAAAAGCTCTTAACTTCTATTATGTTGTGTCTGTCAAAATACAAAAAGATTGAAGAGAAGGAAAAGTTGTGTCTTGATTAACGCATTGTAGGGAAATATGGGAGAACTATTATTTAATTACTGCCTTCGGTGAATAGCTCGTCGCTTTTTAAAAAACTCTTAACTTCTATTATGTTGTGTCTGTCAAAATACAAAAAGATTGAAGAGAAGGAAAAGTTGTGTCTTGATTAACACATTGCAGGGAAATATGGGAGAACTATTATTTAATTACTGCCTTCGGTGAATAGCTCGTCGCTTTTTGAAAAAGCTCTTAACTTCTATTATGTTGTGTCTGTCAAAATACAAAAAGATTGAAGAGAAGGAAAAGTTGTGTCTTGATTAACACATTGTAGGGATATATGGGAGAACTATTATTTAATTACTGCCTTCGGTGAATAGCTCGTCGCTTTTTAAAAAAGCTCTTAACTTCTATTATGTTGTGTCTGTCAAAATACAAAAAGATTGAAGAGAATGAAAAGTTGTGTCTTGATTAACACATTGCAGGGAAATATGGGAGAACTATTATTTAATTACTGCCTTCGGTGAATAGGTCGTCGCTTTTTGAAAAAGCTCTTAACTTCTATTATGTTGTGTCTGTCAAAATACAAAAAGATTGAAGAGAAGGAAAAGTTGTGTCTTGATTAACACATTGTAGGGAAATATGGGAGAACTATTATTTAATTACTGCCTTCGGTGAATAGCTCGTCGCTTTTTAAAAAAGCTCTTAACTTCTATTATGTTGTGTCTGTCAAAATACAAAAAGATTGAAGAGAAGGAAAAGTTGTGTCTTGATTAACACATTGTAGGGAAATATGGGAGAACTATTATTTAATTACAGCCTTCGGTGAATAGCTCGTCGCTTTTTGAAAAAGCTCTTAACTTCTATTATGTTGTGTCTGTCAAAATACAAAAAGATTGAAGAGAAGGAAAAGTTGTGTCTTGATTAACGCATTGTAGGGAAATATGGGAGAACTATTATTTAATTACTGCCTTCGGTGAATAGCTCGTCGCTTTTTAAAAAACTCTTAACTTCTATTATGTTGTGTCTGTCAAAATACAAAAAGATTGAAGAGAAGGAAAAGTTGTGTCTTGATTAACACATTGCAGGGAAATATGGGAGAACTATTATTTAATTACTGCCTTCGGTGAATAGCTGGTCGCTTTTTAAAAAAGCTCTTAACTTCTATTATGTTGTGTCTGTCAAAATACAAAAATATTGAAGAGAAGGAAAAGTTGTGTCTTGATTAACACATTGTAGGGAAATATGGGAGAACTATTATTTAATTACTGCCTTCGGTGAATAGCTCGTCGCTTTTTAAAAAAGCTCTTAACTTCTATTATGTTGTGTCTGTCAAAATACAAAAAGATTGAAGAGAAGGAAAAGTTGTGTCTTGATTAACACATTGCAGGGAAATATGGAAGAACTATTATTTAATTACTGCCTTCGGTGAATAGCTCGTCGCTTTTTGAAAAAGCTCTTAACTTCTATTATGTTGTGTCTGTCAAAATACAAAAGAATTGAAGAGAAGGAAAAGTTGTGTCTTGATTAACACATTGTAGGGAAATATGGGAGAACTATTATTTAATTACTGCCTTCGGTGAATAGCTCGTCGCTTTTTAAAAAAGCTCTTAACTTCTATTATGTTGTGTCTGTCAAAATACAAAAAGATTGAAGAGAATGAAAAGTTGTGTCTTGATTAACACATTGCAGGGAAATATGGGAGAACTATTATTTAATTACTGCCTTCGGTGAATAGGTCGTCGCTTTTTGAAAAAGCTCTTAACTTCTATTATGTTGTGTCTGTCAAAATACAAAAAGATTGAAGAGAAGGAAAAGTTGTGTCTTGATTAACACATTGTAGGGAAATATGGGAGAACTATTATTTAATTACTGCCTTCGGTGAATAGCTCGTCGCTTTTTAAAAAAGCTCTTAACTTCTATTATGTTGTGTCTGTCAAAATACAAAAAGATTGAAGAGAAGGAAAAGTTGTGTCTTGATTAACACATTGTAGGGAAATATGGGAGAACTATTATTTAATTACTGCCTTCGGTGAATAGCTCGTCGCTTTTTGAAAAAGCTCTTAACTTCTATTATGTTGTGTCTGTCAAAATACAAAAAGATTGAAGAGAAGGAAAAGTTGTGTCTTGATTAACACATTGCATGGAAATATGGGAGAACTATTATTTAATTACTGCCTTCGGTGAATAGCTCGTCGCTTTTTAGAAAAGCTCTTAACTTCTATTATGTTGTGTCTGTCAAAATACAAAAAGATTGAAGAGAAGGAAAAGTTGTGTCTTGATTAACACATTGCAGGGAAATATGGGAGAACTATTATTTAATTACTGCCTTCGGTGAATAGCTGGTCGCTTTTTAAAAAAGCTCTTAACTTCTATTATGTTGTGTCTGTCAAAATACAAAAATATTGAAGAGAAGGAAAAGTTGTGTCTTGATTAACACATTGTAGGGAAATATGGGAGAACTATTATTTAATTACTACCTTCGGTGAATAGCTCGTCGCTTTTTAAAAAAGCTCTTAACTTCTATTATGTTGTGTCTGTCAAAATACAAAAAGATTGAAGAGAAGGAAAAGTTGTGTCTTGATTAACACATTGCAGGGAAATATGGAAGAACTATTATTTAATTACTGCCTTCGGTGAATAGCTCGTCGTTTTTTGAAAAAGCTCTTAACTTCTATTATGTTGTGTCTGTCAAAATACAAAAGAATTGAAGAGAAGGAAAAGTTGTGTCTTGATTAACACATTGTAGGGAAATATGGGAGAACTATTATTTAATTACTGCCTTCGGTGAATAGCTCGTCGCTTTTTAAAAATGCTCTTAACTTCTATTATTTTGTGTCTGTCAAAATACAAAAAGATTGAAGAGAAGGAAAAGTTGTGTCTTGATTAACACATTGTAGGGAAATATGAGAGAACTATTATTTAATTACTGCCTTCGGTGAATAGCTCGTCGCTTTTTAAAAAAGCTCTTAACTTCTATTATGTTGTGTCTGTCAAAATACAAAAAGATTGAAGAGAAGGAAAAGTTGTGTCTTGATTAACACATTGCAGGGAAATATGGAAGAACTATTATTTAATTACTGCCTTCGGTGAATAGCTCGTCGCTTTTTAAAAAAGCTCTTAACTTCTATTATGTTGTGTCTGTCAAAATACAAAAAGATTGAAGAGAAGGAAAAGTTGTGTCTTGATTAACACATTGCAGGGAAATATGGAAGAACTATTATTTAATTACTGCCTTCGGTGAATAGCTCGTCGTTTTTTGAAAAAGCTCTTAACTTCTATTATGTTGTGTCTGTCAAAATACAAAAGAATTGAAGAGAAGGAAAAGTTGTGTCTTGATTAACACATTGTAGGGAAATATGGGAGAACTATTATTTAATTACTGCCTTCGGTGAATAGCTCGTCGCTTTTTAAAAATGCTCTTAACTTCTATTATGTTGTGTCTGGCAAAATACAAAAAGATTGAAGAGAAGGAAAAGTTGTGTCTTGATTAACACATTGTAGGGAAATAGGAGAGAACTATTATTTAATTACTGCCTTCGGTGAATAGCTCGTCGCTTTTTAAAAAAGCTCTTAACTTCTATTATGTTGTGTCTGTCAAAATACAAAAAGATTGAAGAGAAGGAAAAGTTGTGTCTTGATTAACACATTGCAGGGAAATATGGAAGAACTATTATTTAATTACTGCCTTCGGTGAATAGCTCGTCGCTTTTTGAAAAAGCTCTTAACTTCTATTATGTTGTGTCTGTCAAAATACAAAAAGATTGAAGAGAAGGAAAAGTTGTGTCTTGATTAACACATTGTAGGGAAATATGGGAGAACTATTATTTAATTACTGCCTTCGGTGAATAGCTCGTCGCTTTTTAAAAAAGCTCTTAACTTCTATTATGTTGTGTCTGTCAAAATACAAAAAGATTGAAGAGAAGGAAAAGTTGTGTCTTGATTAACACATTGCAGGGAAATATGGAAGAACTATTATTTAATTACTGCCTTCGGTGAATAGCTCGTCGCTTTTTGAAAAAGCTCTTAACTTCTATTATGTTGTGTCTGTCAAAATACAAAAAGATTGAAGAGAAGGAAAAGTTGTGTCTTGATTAACACATTGTAGGGAAATATGGGAGAACTATTATTTAATTACTGCCTTCGGTGAATAGCTCGTCGCTTTTTAAAAATGCTCTTAACTTCTATTATTTTGTGTCTGTCAAAATACAAAAAGATTGAAGAGAAGGAAAAGTTGTGTCTTGATTAACACATTGTAGGGAAATATGAGAGAACTATTATTTAATTACTGCCTTCGGTGAATAGCTCGTCGCTTTTTAAAAAAGCTCTTAACTTCTATTATGTTGTGTCTGTCAAAATACAAAAAGATTGAAGAGAAGGAAAAGTTGTGTCTTGATTAACACATTGCAGGGAAATATGGAAGAACTATTATTTAATTACTGCCTTCGGTGAATAGCTCGTCGCTTTTTGAAAAAGCTCTTAACTTCTATTATGTTGTGTCTGTCAAAATACAAAAAGATTGAAGAGAAGGAAAAGTTGTGTCTTGATTAACACATTGTAGGGAAATATGGGAGAACTATTATTTAATTACTGCCTTCGGTGAATAGCTCGTCGCTTTTTAAAAAAGCTCTTAACTTCTATTATGTTGTGTCTGTCAAAATACAAGAGATTGAAGAGAAGGAAAAGTTGTGTCTTGATTAACACATTGCAGGGAAATATGGGAGAACTATTATTTAAATACTGCCTTCGGTGAATAGCTCGTCGCTTTTTAAAAAAGCTCTTAACTTCTATTATGTTGTGTCTGTCAAAATACAAAAAGATTGAAGAGAAGGAAAAGTTGTGTCTTGATTAACACATTGTAGGGAAATATGGAAGAACTATTATTTAATTACTGCCTTCGGTGAATAGCTCGTCGCTTTTTGAAAAAGCTCTTAACTTCTATTATGTTGTGTCTGTCAAAATACAAAAAGATTGAAGAGAAGGAAAAGTTGTGTCTTGATTAACACATTGCATGGAAATATGGGAGAACTATTATTTAATTACTGCCTTCGGTGAATAGCTCGTCGCTTTTTAGAAAAGCTCTTAACTTCTATTATGTTGTGTCTGTCAAAATACAAAAAGATTGAAGAGAAGGAAAAGTTGTGTCTTGATTAACACATTGCAGGGAAATATGGGAGAACTATTATTTAATTACTGCCTTCGGTGAATAGCTGGTCGCTTTTTAAAAAAGCTCTTAACTTCTATTATGTTGTGTCTGTCAAAATATAAAAATATTGAAGAGAAGGAAAAGTTGTGTCTTGATTAACACATTGTAGGGAAATATGGGAGAACTATTATTGAATTACTGCCTTCGGTGAATAGCTCGTCGCTTTTTAAAAAAGCTCTTAACTTCTATTATGTTGTGTCTGTCAAAATACAAAAAGATTGAAGAGAAGGAAAAGTTGTGTCTTGATTAACACATTGCAGGGAAATATGGAAGAACTATTATTTAATTACTGCCTTCGGTGAATAGCTCGTCGTTTTTTGAAAAAGCTCTTAACTTCTATTATGTTGTGTCTGTCAAAATACAAAAGAATTGAAGAGAAGGAAAAGTTGTGTCTTGATTAACACATTGTAGGGAAATATGGGAGAACTATTATTTAATTACTGCCTTCGGTGAATAGCTCGTCGCTTTTTAAAAATGCTCTTAACTTCTATTATGTTGTGTCTGGCAAAATACAAAAAGATTGAAGAGAAGGAAAAGTTGTGTCTTGATTAACACATTGTAGGGAAATAGGAGAGAACTATTATTTAATTACTGCCTTCGGTGAATAGCTCGTCGCTTTTTAAAAAAGCTCTTAACTTCTATTATGTTGTGTCTGTCAAAATACAAAAAGATTGAAGAGAAGGAAAAGTTGTGTCTTGATTAACACATTGCAGGGAAATATGGAAGAACTATTATTTAATTACTGCCTTCGGTGAATAGCTCGTCGCTTTTTGAAAAAGCTCTTAACTTCTATTATGTTGTGTCTGTCAAAATACAAAAAGATTGAAGAGAAGGAAAAGTTGTGTCTTGATTAACACATTGTAGGGAAATATGGGAGAACTATTATTTAATTACTGCCTTCGGTGAATAGCTCGTCGCTTTTTAAAAAAGCTCTTAACTTCTATTATGTTGTGTCTGTCAAAATACAAAAAGATTGAAGAGAAGGAAAAGTTGTGTCTTGATTAACACATTGCAGGGAAATATGGGAGAACTATTATATAATTACTGCCTTCGGTGAATAGCTCGTCGCTTTTTGAAAAAGCTCTTAACTTCTATTATGTTGTGTCTGTCAAAATACAAAAAGATTGAAGAGAAGGAAAAGTTGTGTCTTGATTAACACATTGCAGGGAAATATGGGAGAACTATTATTTAATTACTGCCTTCGGTGAATAGCTCGTCGCTTTTTGAAAAAGCTCTTAACTTCTATTATGTTGTGTCTGTCAAAATACAAAAAGATTGAAGAGAAGGAAAAGTTGTGTCTTGATTAACACATTGCAGTGAAATATGGGAGAACTATTATTTAATTACTGCCTTCGGTGAATAGCTCGTCGCTTTTTGAAAAATCTCTTAACTTCTATTATGTTGTGTCTGTCAAAATACAAAAAGATTGAAGAGAAGGAAAAGTCTGTTCTTGATTAACACATTGTAGGGAAATATGGGAGAACTATTATTTAATTACTGCCTTCGGTGAATAGCTTGTCGCTTTTTGAAAAAGCTCTTAACTTCTATTATGTTGTGTCTGTCAAAATACAAAAAGAGTGAAGAGAAGGAAAAGTTGTGTCTTGATTAAAACATTGTAGGGAAATATGGGAGAACTATTATTTAATTACTGCCTTCGGTGAATAGCTCGTCGCTTTTTGAAAAAGCTCTTAACTTCTATTATGTTGTGTCTGTCAAAATACAAAAGAATTGAAGAGAAGGAAAAGTTGTGTCTTGATTAACACATTGTAGGGAAATATGGGAGAACTATTATTTAATTACTGCCTTCGGTGAATAGCTCGTCGCTTTTTAAAAATGCTCTTAACTTCTATTATTTTGTGTCTGTCAAAATACAAAAAGATTGAAGAGAAGGAAAAGTTGTGTCTTGATTAACACATTGTAGGGAAATATGAGAGAACTATTATTTAATTACTGCCTTCGGTGAATAGCTCGTCGCTTTTTAAAAAAGCTCTTAACTTCTATTATGTTGTGTCTGTCAAAATACAAAAAGATTGAAGAGAAGGAAAAGTTGTGTCTTGATTAACACATTGCAGGGAAATATGGAAGAACTATTATTTAATTACTGCCTTCGGTGAATAGCTCGTCGCTTTTTGAAAAAGCTCTTAACTTCTATTATGTTGTGTCTGTCAAAATACAAAAAGATTGAAGAGAAGGAAAAGTTGTGTCTTGATTAACACATTGTAGGGAAATATGGGAGAACTATTATTTAATTACTGCCTTCGGTGAATAGCTCGTCGCTTTTTAAAAAAGCTCTTAACTTCTATTATGTTGTGTCTGTCAAAATACAAGAGATTGAAGAGAAGGAAAAGTTGTGTCTTGATTAACACATTGCAGGGAAATATGGGAGAACTATTATTTAAATACTGCCTTCGGTGAATAGCTCGTCGCTTTTTAAAAAAGCTCTTAACTTCTATTATGTTGTGTCTGTCAAAATACAAAAAGATTGAAGAGAAGGAAAAGTTGTGTCTTGATTAACACATTGTAGGGAAATATGGAAGAACTATTATTTAATTACTGCCTTCGGTGAATAGCTCGTCGCTTTTTGAAAAAGCTCTTAACTTCTATTATGTTGTGTCTGTCAAAATACAAAAAGATTGAAGAGAAGGAAAAGTTGTGTCTTGATTAACACATTGCATGGAAATATGGGAGAACTATTATTTAATTACTGCCTTCGGTGAATAGCTCGTCGCTTTTTAGAAAAGCTCTTAACTTCTATTATGTTGTGTCTGTCAAAATACAAAAAGATTGAAGAGAAGGAAAAGTTGTGTCTTGATTAACACATTGCAGGGAAATATGGGAGAACTATTATTTAATTACTGCCTTCGGTGAATAGCTGGTCGCTTTTTAAAAAAGCTCTTAACTTCTATTATGTTGTGTCTGTCAAAATATAAAAATATTGAAGAGAAGGAAAAGTTGTGTCTTGATTAACACATTGTAGGGAAATATGGGAGAACTATTATTGAATTACTGCCTTCGGTGAATAGCTCGTCGCTTTTTAAAAAAGCTCTTAACTTCTATTATGTTGTGTCTGTCAAAATACAAAAAGATTGAAGAGAAGGAAAAGTTGTGTCTTGATTAACACATTGCAGGGAAATATGGAAGAACTATTATTTAATTACTGCCTTCGGTGAATAGCTCGTCGTTTTTTGAAAAAGCTCTTAACTTCTATTATGTTGTGTCTGTCAAAATACAAAAGAATTGAAGAGAAGGAAAAGTTGTGTCTTGATTAACACATTGTAGGGAAATATGGGAGAACTATTATTTAATTACTGCCTTCGGTGAATAGCTCGTCGCTTTTTAAAAATGCTCTTAACTTCTATTATGTTGTGTCTGGCAAAATACAAAAAGATTGAAGAGAAGGAAAAGTTGTGTCTTGATTAACACATTGTAGGGAAATAGGAGAGAACTATTATTTAATTACTGCCTTCGGTGAATAGCTCGTCGCTTTTTAAAAAAGCTCTTAACTTCTATTATGTTGTGTCTGTCAAAATACAAAAAGATTGAAGAGAAGGAAAAGTTGTGTCTTGATTAACACATTGCAGGGAAATATGGAAGAACTATTATTTAATTACTGCCTTCGGTGAATAGCTCGTCGCTTTTTGAAAAAGCTCTTAACTTCTATTATGTTGTGTCTGTCAAAATACAAAAAGATTGAAGAGAAGGAAAAGTTGTGTCTTGATTAACACATTGTAGGGAAATATGGGAGAACTATTATTTAATTACTGCCTTCGGTGAATAGCTCGTCGCTTTTTAAAAAAGCTCTTAACTTCTATTATGTTGTGTCTGTCAAAATACAAAAAGATTGAAGAGAAGGAAAAGTTGTGTCTTGATTAACACATTGCAGGGAAATATGGGAGAACTATTATATAATTACTGCCTTCGGTGAATAGCTCGTCGCTTTTTGAAAAAGCTCTTAACTTCTATTATGTTGTGTCTGTCAAAATACAAAAAGATTGAAGAGAAGGAAAAGTTGTGTCTTGATTAACACATTGCAGGGAAATATGGGAGAACTATTATTTAATTACTGCCTTCGGTGAATAGCTCGTCGCTTTTTGAAAAAGCTCTTAACTTCTATTATGTTGTGTCTGTCAAAATACAAAAAGATTGAAGAGAAGGAAAAGTTGTGTCTTGATTAACACATTGCAGTGAAATATGGGAGAACTATTATTTAATTACTGCCTTCGGTGAATAGCTCGTCGCTTTTTGAAAAATCTCTTAACTTCTATTATGTTGTGTCTGTCAAAATACAAAAAGATTGAAGAGAAGGAAAAGTCTGTTCTTGATTAACACATTGTAGGGAAATATGGGAGAACTATTATTTAATTACTGCCTTCGGTGAATAGCTTGTCGCTTTTTGAAAAAGCTCTTAACTTCTATTATGTTGTGTCTGTCAAAATACAAAAAGAGTGAAGAGAAGGAAAAGTTGTGTCTTGATTAAAACATTGTAGGGAAATATGGGAGAACTATTATTTAATTACTGCCTTCGGTGAATAGCTCGTCGCTTTTTGAAAAAGCTCTTAACTTCTATTATGTTGTGTCTGTCAAAATACAAAAAGATTGAAGAGAAGGAAAAGTTGTGTCATGATTAACACATTGCAGGGAAATATGGGAGAACTATTATTTAATTACTGCCTTCGGTGAATAGCTCGTCGCTTTTTGAAAAAGCTCTTAACTTCTATTATGTTGTGTCTGTCAAAATACAAAAAGATTGAAGAGAAGGAAAAGTTGTGTCTTGATTAACACATTGCAGGGAAATATGGGAGAACTATTATTTAATTACTGCCTTCGGTGAATAGCTCGTCGCTTTTTAAAAAAGCTCTTAACTTCTATTATGTTGCGTCTATCAAAATACAAAATACAAAAAGATTGAAGAGAAGGAAAAGTTGTGTCTTGATTAACACATTGCAGGGAAATATGGGAGAACTATTATTTAATTACTGCCTTCGGTGAATAGCTCGTCGCTTTTTGAAAAACTTCTATTATGTTGTGTCTGTCAAAATACAAAAAGATTGAAGAGAAGGAAAAGTCTGTTCTTGATTAACACATTGTAGGGAAATATGGGAGAACTATTATTTAATTACTGCCTTCGGTGAATAGCTCGTCGCTTTTTGAAAAAGCTCTTAACTTCTATTATGATGTGTCTGTCAAAATACAAAAAGATTGAAGAGAAGGAAAAGTTGTGTCTTGATTAACACATTGCAGGGAAATATGGGAGAACTATTATTTAATTACTGCCTTCGGTGAATAGCTCGTCGCTTTTTAAAAAAGCTCTTAACTTCTATTATGTTGTGTCTGTCAAAATACAAAAAGATTGAAGAGAAGGAAAAGTTGTGTCTTGATTAACACATTGCAGGGAAATATGGAAGAACTATTATTTAATTACTGCCTTCGGTGAATAGCTCGTCGCTTTTTGAAAAAGCTCTTAACTTCTATTATGTTGTGTCTGTCAAAATACAAAAAGATTGAAGAGAAGGAAAAGTTGTGTCTTGATTAACACATTGTAGGGAAATATGGGAGAACTATTATTTAATTACTGCCTTCGGTGAATAGCTCGTCGCTTTTTAAAAAAGCTCTTAACTTCTATTATGTTGTGTCTGTCAAAATACAAAAAGATTGAAGAGAAGGAAAAGTTGTGTCTTGATTAACACATTGCAGGGAAATATGGGAGAACTATTATATAATTACTGCCTTCGGTGAATAGCTCGTCGCTTTTTGAAAAAGCTCTTAACTTCTATTATGTTGTGTCTGTCAAAATACAAAAAGATTGAAGAGAAGGAAAAGTTGTGTCTTGATTAACACATTGCAGGGAAATATGGGAGAACTATTATTTAATTACTGCCTTCGGTGAATAGCTCGTCGCTTTTTGAAAAAGCTCTTAACTTCTATTATGTTGTGTCTGTCAAAATACAAAAAGATTGAAGAGAAGGAAAAGTTGTGTCTTGATTAACACATTGCAGTGAAATATGGGAGAACTATTATTTAATTACTGCCTTCGGTGAATAGCTCGTCGCTTTTTGAAAAATCTCTTAACTTCTATTATGTTGTGTCTGTCAAAATACAAAAAGATTGAAGAGAAGGAAAAGTCTGTTCTTGATTAACACATTGTAGGGAAATATGGGAGAACTATTATTTAATTACTGCCTTCGGTGAATAGCTTGTCGCTTTTTGAAAAAGCTCTTAACTTCTATTATGTTGTGTCTGTCAAAATACAAAAAGAGTGAAGAGAAGGAAAAGTTGTGTCTTGATTAAAACATTGTAGGGAAATATGGGAGAACTATTATTTAATTACTGCCTTCGGTGAATAGCTCGTCGCTTTTTGAAAAAGCTCTTAACTTCTATTATGTTGTGTCTGTCAAAATACAAAAAAGATTGAAGAGAAGGAAAAGTTGTGTCATGATTAACACATTGCAGGGAAATATGGGAGAACTATTATTTAATTACTGCCTTCGGTGAATAGCTCGTCGCTTTTTGAAAAAGCTCTTAACTTCTATTATGTTGTGTCTGTCAAAATACAAAAAGATTGAAGAGAAGGAAAAGTTGTGTCTTGATTAACACATTGCAGGGAAATATGGGAGAACTATTATTTAATTACTGCCTTCGGTGAATAGCTCGTCGCTTTTTGAAAAACTTCTATTATGTTGTGTCTGTCAAAATACAAAAAGATTGAAGAGAAGGAAAAGTCTGTTCTTGATTAACACATTGTAGGGAAATATGGGAGAACTATTATTTAATTACTGCCTTCGGTGAATAGCTCGTCGCTTTTTGAAAAACTTCTATTATGTTGTGTCTGTCAAAATACAAAAAGATTGAAGAGAAGGAAAAGTCTGTTCTTGATTAACACATTGTAGGGAAATATGGGAGAACTATTATTTAATTACTGCCTTCGGTGAATAGCTCGTCGCTTTTTGAAAAAGCTCTTAACTTCTATTATGATGTGTCTGTCAAAATACAAAAAGATTGAAGAGAAGGAAAAGTTGTGTCTTGATTAACACATTGCAGGGAAATATGGGAGAACTATTATTTAATTACTGCCTTCGGTGAATAGCTCGTTGCTTTTTAAAAAAGCTCTTAACTTCTATTATGTTGCGTCTGTCAAAATACAAAAAGATTGAAGAGAAGGAAAAGTTGTGTCTTGATTAACACATTGCAGGGAAATATGGGAGAACTATTATTTAATTACTGCCTTCGGTGAATAGCTCGTCGCTTTTTGAAAAAGCTCTTAACTTCTATTATGTTGTGTCTGTCAAAATACAAAAAGATTGAAGAGAAGGAAAAGTTGTGTCTTGATTAACACATTGCAGGGAAATATGGGAGAACTATTATTTAATTACTGCCTTCGGTGAATAGCTCGTCGCTTTTTGAAAAAGCTCTTAACTTCTATTATGTTGTGTCTGTCAAAATACAAAAAGATTGAAGAGAAGGAAAAGTTGTGTCATGATTAACACATTGCAGGGAAATATGGGAGAACTATTATTTAATTACTGCCTTCGGTGAATAGCTCGTCGCTTTTTGAAAAAGCTCTTAACTTCTATTATGTTGTGTCTGTCAAAATACAAAAAGATTGAAGAGAAGGAAATGTTGTGTCTTGATTAACACATTGCAGGGAAATATGGGAGAACTATTATTTAATTACTGCCTTCGGTGAATAGCTCGTCGCTTTTTAAAAAAGCTCTTAACTTCTATTATGTTGCGTCTATCAAAATACAAAAAGATTGAAGAGAAGGAAAAGTTGTGTCTTGATTAACACATTGCAGGGAAATATGGGAGAACTATTATTTAATTACTGCCTTCGGTGAATAGCTCGTCGCTTTTTGAAAAAGCTCTTAACTTCTATTATGTTGTGTCTGTCAAAATACAAAAAGAGTGAAGAGAAGGAAAAGTTGTGTCTTGATTAAAACATTGTAGGGAAATATGGGAGAACTATTATTTAATTACTGCCTTCGGTGAATAGCTCGTCGCTTTTTGAAAAACTTCTATTATGTTGTGTCTGTCAAAATACAAAAAGATTGAAGAGAAGGAAAAGTCTGTTCTTGATTAACACATTGTAGGGAAATATGGGAGAACTATTATTTAATTACTGCCTTCGGTGAATAGCTTGTCGCTTTTTGAAAAAGCTCTTAACTTCTATTATGTTGTGTCTGTCAAAATACAAAAAGAGTGAAGAGAAGGAAAAGTTGTGTCTTGATTAAAACATTGTAGGGAAATATGGGAGAACTATTATTTAATTACTGCCTTCGGTGAATAGCTCGTCGCTTTTTGAAAAAGCTCTTAACTTCTATTATGTTGTGTCTGTCAAAATACAAAAAAGATTGAAGAGAAGGAAAAGTTGTGTCATGATTAACACATTGCAGGGAAATATGGGAGAACTATTATTTAATTACTGCCTTCGGTGAATAGCTCGTCGCTTTTTGAAAAAGCTCTTAACTTCTATTATGTTGTGTCTGTCAAAATACAAAAAGATTGAAGAGAAGGAAAAGTTGTGTCTTGATTAACACATTGCAGGGAAATATGGGAGAACTATTATTTAATTACTGCCTTCGGTGAATAGCTCGTCGCTTTTTGAAAAACTTCTATTATGTTGTGTCTGTCAAAATACAAAAAGATTGAAGAGAAGGAAAAGTCTGTTCTTGATTAACACATTGTAGGGAAATATGGGAGAACTATTATTTAATTACTGCCTTCGGTGAATAGCTCGTCGCTTTTTGAAAAACTTCTATTATGTTGTGTCTGTCAAAATACAAAAAGATTGAAGAGAAGGAAAAGTCTGTTCTTGATTAACACATTGTAGGGAAATATGGGAGAACTATTATTTAATTACTGCCTTCGGTGAATAGCTCGTCGCTTTTTGAAAAAGCTCTTAACTTCTATTATGTTGTGTCTGTCAAAATACAAAAAGATTGAAGAGAAGGAAAAGTTGTGTCATGATTAACACATTGCAGGGAAATATGGGAGAACTATTATTTAATTACTGCCTTCGGTGAATAGCTCGTCGCTTTTTGAAAAAGCTCTTAACTTCTATTATGTTGTGTCTGTCAAAATACAAAAAGATTGAAGAGAAGGAAATGTTGTGTCTTGATTAACACATTGCAGGGAAATATGGGAGAACTATTATTTAATTACTGCCTTCGGTGAATAGCTCGTCGCTTTTTAAAAAAGCTCTTAACTTCTATTATGTTGCGTCTATCAAAATACAAAAAGATTGAAGAGAAGGAAAAGTTGTGTCTTGATTAACACATTGCAGGGAAATATGGGAGAACTATTATTTAATTACTGCCTTCGGTGAATAGCTCGTCGCTTTTTGAAAAAGCTCTTAACTTCTATTATGTTGTGTCTGTCAAAATACAAAAAGATTGAAGAGAAGGAAAAATCTGTTCTTGATTAACACATTGTAGGGAAATATGGGAGAACTATTATTTAATTACTGCCTTCGGTGAATAGCTCGTCGCTTTTTAAAAAAGCTCTTAACTTCTATTATGTTGCGTCTGTCAAAATACAAAAAGATTGAAGAGAAGGAAAAGTTGTGTCTTGATTAACACATTACAGGGACATATGGGAGAACTATTATTTAATTACTGCCTTCGGTGAATAGCTCGTCGCTTTTTAAAAAAGCTCTTAACTTCTATTATGTTGTGTCTGTCAAAATACAAAAAGATTGAAGAGAAGGAAAAGTTGTGTCATGATTAACACATTGCAGGGAAATATGGAAGAACTATTATTTAATTACTGCCTTCGGTGAATAGCTCGTCGCTTTTTGAAAAAGCTCTTAACTTCTATTATGTTGTGTCTGTCAAAATACAAAAAGATTGAAGAGAAGGAAATGTTGTGTCTTGATTAACAGATTGCAGGGAAATATGGGAGAACTATTATTTAATTACTGCCTTCGGTGAATAGCTCGTCGCTTTTTAAAAAAGCTCTTAACTTCTATTATGTTGCGTCTATCAAAATACAAAAAGATTGAAGAGAAGGAAAAGTTGTGTCTTGATTAACACATTGCAGGGAAATATGGGAGAACTATTATTTAATTACTGCCTTCGGTGAATAGCTCGTCGCTTTTTGAAAAAGCTCTTAACTTCTATTATGTTGTGTCTGTCAAAATACAAAAAGATTGAAGAGAAGGAAAAATCTGTTCTTGATTAACACATTGTAGGGAAATATGGGAGAACTATTATTTAATTACTGCCTTCGGTGAATAGCTCGTCGCTTTTTAAAAAAGCTCTTAACTTCTATTATGTTGCGTCTGTCAAAATACAAAAAGATTGAAGAGAAGGAAAAGTTGTGTCTTGATTAACACATTACAGGGACATATGGGAGAACTATTATTTAATTACTGCCTTCGGTGAATAGCTCGTCGCTTTTTAAAAAAGCTCTTAACTTCTATTATGTTGTGTCTGTCAAAATACAAAAATATTGAAGAGAAGGAAAAGTTGTGTCTTGATTAACACATTGCAGGGAAATATGGAAGAACTATTATTTAATTACTGCCTTCGGTGAATAACTCGTCGCTTTTTGAAAAAGCTCTTAACTTCTATTATGTTGTCTCTGTCAAAATACAAGAGATTGAAGAGAAGGAAAAGTTGTGTCTTGATTAACACATTGTAGGGAAATATGGGAGAACTATTATTTAATTACTGCCTTCGGTGAATAGCTCGTCGCTTTTTAAAAAAGCTCTTAACTTCTATTATGTTGTGTCTGTCAAAATACAAAAAGATTGAAGAGAAGGAAAAGTCTGTTCTTGATTAACACATTGTAGGGAAATATGGGAGAACTATTATTTAATTACTGCCTTCGGTGAATAGCTTGTCGCTTTTTGAAAAAGCTCTTAACTTCTATTATGTTGTGTCTGTCAAAATACAAAAAGAGTGAAGAGAAGGAAAAGTTGTGTCTTGATTAACACATTGCAGGGAAATATGGGAGAACTATTATTTAATTACTGCCTTCGGTGAATAGCTCGTCGCTTTTTAAAAAAGCTCTTAACTTCTATTATGTTGTGTCTGTCAAAATACAAAAAGATTGAAGAGAAGGAAAAGTTGTGTCTTGATTAACACATTGCAGGGAAATATGGAAGAACTATTATTTAATTACTGCCTTCGGTGAATAGCTCGTCGCTTTTTGAAAAAGCTCTTAACTTCTATTATGTTGTGTCTGTCAAAATACAAAAAGATTGAAGAGAAGGAAAAGTTGTGTCTTGATTAACACATTGTAGGGAAATATGGGAGAACTATTATTTAATTACTGCCTTCGGTGAATAGCTCGTCGCTTTTTAAAAAAGCTCTTAACTTCTATTATGTTGTGTCTGTCAAAATACAAAAAGATTGAAGAGAAGGAAAAGTTGTGTCTTGATTAACACATTGCAGGGAAATATGGGAGAACTATTATATAATTACTGCCTTCGGTGAATAGCTCGTCGCTTTTTGAAAAAGCTCTTAACTTCTATTATGTTGTGTCTGTCAAAATACAAAAAGATTGAAGAGAAGGAAAAGTTGTGTCTTGATTAACACATTGCAGGGAAATATGGGAGAACTATTATTGAATTACTGCCTTCGGTGAATAGCTCGTCGCTTTTTAAAAAAGCTCTTAACTTCTATTATGTTGTGTCTGTCAAAATACAAAAAGATTGAAGAGAAGGAAAAGTTGTGTCTTGATTAACACATTGCAGGGAAATATGGAAGAACTATTATTTAATTACTGCCTTCGGTGAATAGCTCGTCGTTTTTTGAAAAAGCTCTTAACTTCTATTATGTTGTGTCTGTCAAAATACAAAAGAATTGAAGAGAAGGAAAAGTTGTGTCTTGATTAACACATTGTAGGGAAATATGGGAGAACTATTATTTAATTACTGCCTTCGGTGAATAGCTCGTCGCTTTTTAAAAATGCTCTTAACTTCTATTATGTTGTGTCTGGCAAAATACAAAAAGATTGAAGAGAAGGAAAAGTTGTGTCTTGATTAACACATTGTAGGGAAATAGGAGAGAACTATTATTTAATTACTGCCTTCGGTGAATAGCTCGTCGCTTTTTCAAAAAGCTCTTAACTTCTATTATGTTGTGTCTGTCAAAATACAAAAAGATTGAAGAGAAGGAAAAGTTGTGTCTTGATTAACACATTGCAGGGAAATATGGGAGAACTATTATTTAATTACTGCCTTCGGTGAATAGCTCGTCGCTTTTTGAAAAAGCTCTTAACTTCTATTATGTTGTGTCTGTCAAAATACAAAAAGATTGAAGAGAAGGAAAAGTTGTGTCTTGATTAACACATTGCAGTGAAATATGGGAGAACTATTATTTAATTACTGCCTTCGGTGAATAGCTCGTCGCTTTTTGAAAAATCTCTTAACTTCTATTATGTTGTGTCTGTCAAATTACAAAAAGATTGAAGAGAAGGAAAAGTCTGTTCTTGATTAACACATTGTAGGGAAATATGGGAGAACTATTATTTAATTACTGCCTTCGGTGAATAGCTTGTCGCTTTTTGAAAAAGCTCTTAACTTCTATTATGTTGTGTCTGTCAAAATACAAAAAGAGTGAAGAGAAGGAAAAGTTGTGTCTTGATTAAAACATTGTAGGGAAATATGGGAGAACTATTATTTAATTACTGCCTTCGGTGAATAGCTCGTCGCTTTTTGAAAAAGCTCTTAACTTCTATTATGTTGTGTCTGTCAAAATACAAAAAGATTGAAGAGAAGGAAAAGTTGTGTCATGATTAACACATTGCAGGGAAATATGGGAGAACTATTATTTAATTACTGCCTTCGGTGAATAGCTCGTCGCTTTTTGAAAAAGCTCTTAACTTCTATTATGTTGTGTCTGTCAAAATACAAAAAGATTGAAGAGAAGGAAAAGTTGTGTCTTGATTAACACATTGCAGGGAAATATGGGAGAACTATTATTTAATTACTGCCTTCGGTGAAGAGCTCGTCGCTTTTTAAAAAAGCTCTTAACTTCTATTATGTTGCGTCTATCAAAATACAAAATACAAAAAGATTGAAGAGAAGGAAAAGTTGTGTCTTGATTAACACATTGCAGGGAAATATGGGAGAACTATTATTTAATTACTGCCTTCGGTGAATAGCTCGTCGCTTTTTGAAAAACTTCTATTATGTTGTGTCTGTCAAAATACAAAAAGATTGAAGAGAAGGAAAAGTCTGTTCTTGATTAACACATTGTAGGGAAATATGGGAGAACTATTATTTAATTACTGCCTTCGGTGAATAGCTCGTCGCTTTTTGAAAAAGCTCTTAACTTCTATTATGATGTGTCTGTCAAAATACAAAAAGATTGAAGAGAAGGAAAAGTTGTGTCTTGATTAACACATTGCAGGGAAATATGGGAGAACTATTATTTAATTACTGCCTTCGGTGAATAGCTCGTCGCTTTTTAAAAAAGCTCTTAACTTCTATTATGTTGTGTCTGTCAAAATACAAAAAGATTGAAGAGAAGGAAAAGTTGTGTCTTGATTAACACATTGCAGGGAAATATGGGAGAACTATTATATAATTACTGCCTTCGGTGAATAGCTCGTCGCTTTTTGAAAAAGCTCTTAACTTCTATTATGTTGTGTCTGTCAAAATACAAAAAGATTGAAGAGAAGGAAAAGTTGTGTCTTGATTAACACATTGCAGGGAAATATGGGAGAACTATTATTTAATTACTGCCTTCGGTGAATAGCTCGTCGCTTTTTGAAAAAGCTCTTAACTTCTATTATGTTGTGTCTGTCAAAATACAAAAAGATTGAAGAGAAGGAAAAGTTGTGTCTTGATTAACACATTGCAGTGAAATATGGGAGAACTATTATTTAATTACTGCCTTCGGTGAATAGCTCGTCGCTTTTTGAAAAATCTCTTAACTTCTATTATGTTGTGTCTGTCAAAATACAAAAAGATTGAAGAGAAGGAAAAGTCTGTTCTTGATTAACACATTGTAGGGAAATATGGGAGAACTATTATTTAATTACTGCCTTCGGTGAATAGCTTGTCGCTTTTTGAAAAAGCTCTTAACTTCTATTATGTTGTGTCTGTCAAAATACAAAAAGAGTGAAGAGAAGGAAAAGTTGTGTCTTGATTAAAACATTGTAGGGAAATATGGGAGAACTATTATTTAATTACTGCCTTCGGTGAATAGCTCGTCGCTTTTTGAAAAAGCTCTTAACTTCTATTATGTTGTGTCTGTCAAAATACAAAAAAGATTGAAGAGAAGGAAAAGTTGTGTCATGATTAACACATTGCAGGGAAATATGGGAGAACTATTATTTAATTACTGCCTTCGGTGAATAGCTCGTCGCTTTTTGAAAAAGCTCTTAACTTCTATTATGTTGTGTCTGTCAAAATACAAAAAGATTGAAGAGAAGGAAAAGTTGTGTCTTGATTAACACATTGCAGGGAAATATGGGAGAACTATTATTTAATTACTGCCTTCGGTGAATAGCTCGTCGCTTTTTGAAAAACTTCTATTATGTTGTGTCTGTCAAAATACAAAAAGATTGAAGAGAAGGAAAAGTCTGTTCTTGATTAACACATTGTAGGGAAATATGGGAGAACTATTATTTAATTACTGCCTTCGGTGAATAGCTCGTCGCTTTTTGAAAAAGCTCTTAACTTCTATTATGATGTGTCTGTCAAAATACAAAAAGATTGAAGAGAAGGAAAAGTTGTGTCTTGATTAACACATTGCAGGGAAATATGGGAGAACTATTATTTAATTACTGCCTTCGGTGAATAGCTCGTCGCTTTTTAAAAAAGCTCTTAACTTCTATTATGTTGCGTCTGTCAAAATACAAAAAGATTGAAGAGAAGGAAAAGTTGTGTCTTGATTAACACATTGCAGGGAAATATGGGAGAACTATTATTTAATTACTGCCTTCGGTGAATAGCTCGTCGCTTTTTGAAAAAGCTCTTAACTTCTATTATGTTGTGTCTGTCAAAATACAAAAAGATTGAAGAGAAGGAAAAGTTGTGTCTTGATTAACACATTGCAGGGAAATATGGGAGAACTATTATTTAATTACTGCCTTCGGTGAATAGCTCGTCGCTTTTTGAAAAAGCTCTTAACTTCTATTATGTTGTGTCTGTCAAAATACAAAAAGATTGAAGAGAAGGAAAAGTTGTGTCATGATTAACACATTGCAGGGAAATATGGGAGAACTATTATTTAATTACTGCCTTCGGTGAATAGCTCGTCGCTTTTTGAAAAAGCTCTTAACTTCTATTATGTTGTGTCTGTCAAAATACAAAAAGATTGAAGAGAAGGAAATGTTGTGTCTTGATTAACACATTGCAGGGAAATATGGGAGAACTATTATTTAATTACTGCCTTCGGTGAATAGCTCGTCGCTTTTTAAAAAAGCTCTTAACTTCTATTATGTTGCGTCTATCAAAATACAAAAAGATTGAAGAGAAGGAAAAGTTGTGTCTTGATTAACACATTGCAGGGAAATATGGGAGAACTATTATTTAATTACTGCCTTCGGTGAATAGCTCGTCGCTTTTTGAAAAAGCTCTTAACTTCTATTATGTTGTGTCTGTCAAAATACAAAAAGATTGAAGAGAAGGAAAAATCTGTTCTTGATTAACACATTGTAGGGAAATATGGGAGAACTATTATTTAATTACTGCCTTCGGTGAATAGCTCGTCGCTTTTTAAAAAAGCTCTTAACTTCTATTATGTTGCGTCTGTCAAAATACAAAAAGATTGAAGAGAAGGAAAAGTTGTGTCTTGATTAACACATTACAGGGACATATGGGAGAACTATTATTTAATTACTGCCTTCGGTGAATAGCTCGTCGCTTTTTAAAAAAGCTCTTAACTTCTATTATGTTGTGTCTGTCAAAATACAAAAATATTGAAGAGAAGGAAAAGTTGTGTCTTGATTAACACATTGCAGGGAAATATGGAAGAACTATTATTTAATTACTGCCTTCGGTGAATAACTCGTCGCTTTTTGAAAAAGCTCTTAACTTCTATTATGTTGTCTCTGTCAAAATACAAGAGATTGAAGAGAAGGAAAAGTTGTGTCTTGATTAACACATTGTAGGGAAATATGGGAGAACTATTATTTAATTACTGCCTTCGGTGAATAGCTCGTCGCTTTTTAAAAAAGCTCTTAACTTCTATTATGTTGTGTCTGTCAAAATACAAAAAGATTGAAGAGAAGGAAAAGTCTGTTCTTGATTAACACATTGTAGGGAAATATGGGAGAACTATTATTTAATTACTGCCTTCGGTGAATAGCTTGTCGCTTTTTGAAAAAGCTCTTAACTTCTATTATGTTGTGTCTGTCAAAATACAAAAAGAGTGAAGAGAAGGAAAAGTTGTGTCTTGATTAACACATTGCAGGGAAATATGGGAGAACTATTATTTAATTACTGCCTTCGGTGAATAGCTCGTCGCTTTTTAAAAAAGCTCTTAACTTCTATTATGTTGTGTCTGTCAAAATACAAAAAGATTGAAGAGAAGGAAAAGTTGTGTCTTGATTAACACATTGCAGGGAAATATGGAAGAACTATTATTTAATTACTGCCTTCGGTGAATAGCTCGTCGCTTTTTGAAAAAGCTCTTAACTTCTATTATGTTGTGTCTGTCAAAATACAAAAAGATTGAAGAGAAGGAAAAGTTGTGTCTTGATTAACACATTGTAGGGAAATATGGGAGAACTATTATTTAATTACTGCCTTCGGTGAATAGCTCGTCGCTTTTTAAAAAAGCTCTTAACTTCTATTATGTTGTGTCTGTCAAAATACAAAAAGATTGAAGAGAAGGAAAAGTTGTGTCTTGATTAACACATTGCAGGGAAATATGGGAGAACTATTATATAATTACTGCCTTCGGTGAATAGCTCGTCGCTTTTTGAAAAAGCTCTTAACTTCTATTATGTTGTGTCTGTCAAAATACAAAAAGATTGAAGAGAAGGAAAAGTTGTGTCTTGATTAACACATTGCAGGGAAATATGGGAGAACTATTATTTAATTACTGCCTTCGGTGAATAGCTCGTCGCTTTTTGAAAAAGCTCTTAACTTCTATTATGTTGTGTCTGTCAAAATACAAAAAGATTGAAGAGAAGGAAAAGTTGTGTCTTGATTAACACATTGCAGTGAAATATGGGAGAACTATTATTTAATTACTGCCTTCGGTGAATAGCTTGTCGCTTTTTGAAAAAGCTCTTAACTTCTATTATGTTGTGTCTGTCAAAATACAAAAAGATTGAAGAGAAGGAAAAGTCTGTTCTTGATTAACACATTGTAGGGAAATATGGGAGAACTATTATTTAATTACTGCCTTCGGTGAATAGCTTGTCGCTTTTTGAAAAAGCTCTTAACTTCTATTATGTTGTGTCTGTCAAAATACAAAAAGAGTGAAGAGAAGGAAAAGTTGTGTCTTGATTAAAACATTGTAGGGAAATATGGGAGAACTATTATTTAATTACTGCTTTCGGTGAAAAGCTCGTCGCTTTTTGAAAAAGCTCTTAACTTCTATTATGTTGTGTCTGTCAAAATACAAAAAGATTGAAGAGAAGGAAAAGTTGTGTCATGATTAACACATTGCAGGGAAATATGGGAGAACTATTATTTAATTACTGCCTTCGGTGAATAGCTCGTCGCTTTTTGAAAAAGCTCTTAACTTCTATTATGTTGTGTCTGTCAAAATACAAAAAGATTGAAGAGAAGGAAAAGTTGTGTCTTGATTAACACATTGCAGGGAAATATGGGAGAACTATTATTTAATTACTGCCTTCGGTGAGTAGCTCGTCGCTTTTTGAAAAACTTCTATTATGTTGTGTCTGTCAAAATACAAAAAGATTGAAGAGAAGGAAAAGTCTGTTCTTGATTAACACATTGTAGGGAAATATGGGAGAACTATTATTTAATTACTGCCTTCGGTGAATAGCTCGTCGCTTTTTGAAAAACTTCTATTATGTTGTGTCTGTCAAAATACAAAAAGATTGAAGAGAAGGAAAAGTCTGTTCTTGATTAACACATTGTAGGGAAATATGGGAGAACTATTATTTAATTACTGCCTTCGGTGAATAGCTCGTCGCTTTTTGAAAAAGCTCTTAACTTCTATTATGTTGTGTCTGTCAAAATACAAAAAGATTGAAGAGAAGGAAAAGTTGTGTCATGATTAACACATTGCAGGGAAATATGGGAGAACTATTATTTAATTACTGCCTTCGGTGAATAGCTCGTCGCTTTTTGAAAAAGCTCTTAACTTCTATTATGTTGTGTCTGTCAAAATACAAAAAGATTGAAGAGAAGGAAAAGTCTGTTCTTGATTAACACATTGTAGGGAAATATGGGAGAACTATTATTTAATTACTGCCTTCGGTGAATAGCTCGTCGCTTTTTGAAAAAGCTCTTAAGTTCTATTATGTTGTGTCTGTCAAAATACAAAAAGATTGAAGAGAAGGAAAAGTTGTGTCTTGATTAACACATTGCAGGGAAATATGGGAGAACTATTATTTAATTACTGCCTTCGGTGAATAGCTCGTCGCTTTTTAAAAAAGCTCTTAACTTCTATTATGTTGCGTCTGTCAAAATACAAAAAGATTGAAGAGAAGGAAAAGTTGTGTCTTGATTAACACATTACAGGGAAATATGGGAGAACTATTATTTAATTACTGCCTTCGGTGAATAGCTCGTCGCTTTTTAAAAAAGCTCTTAACTTCTATTATGTTGTGTCTGTCAAAATACAAAAATATTGAAGAGAAGGAAAAGTTGTGTCTTGATTAACACATTGCAGGGAAATATGGAAGAACTATTATTTAATTACTGCCTTCGGTGAATAACTCGTCGCTTTTTGAAAAAGCTCTTAACTTCTATTATGTTGTGTCTGTCAAAATACAAGAGATTGAAGAGAAGGAAAAGTTGTGTCTTGATTAACACATTGTAGGGAAATATGGGAGAACTATTATTTAATTACTGCCTTCGGTGAATAGCTCGTCGCTTTTTAAAAAAGCTCTTAACTTCTATTATGTTGTGTCTGTCAAAATACAAAAATATTGAAGAGAAGGAAAAGTTGTGTCTTGATTAACACATTGTAAAGAAATATGGGAGAACTATTATTTAATTACTGCCTTCGGTGAATAACTCGTCGCTTTTTGAAAAAGCTCTTAACTTCTATTATGTTGTGTCTGTCAAAATACAAAAAGATTGAAGAGAAGGAAAAGTTGTGTCTTGATTAACACATTGCATGGAAATATGGGAGAACTATTATTTAATTACTGCCTTCGGTGAATAGCTCGTCGCTTTTTAGAAAAGCTCTTAACTTCTATTATGTTGTGTCTGTCAAAATACAAAAAGATTGAAGAGAAGGAAAAGTTGTGTCTTGATTAACACATTGCAGGGAAATATGGGAGAACTATTATTTAATTACTGCCTTCGGTGAATAGCTGGTCGCTTTTTAAAAAGCTCTTAACTTCTATTATGTTGTGTCTGTCAAAATACAAAAATATTGAAGAGAAGGAAAAGTTGTGTCTTGATTAACACATTGTAGGGAAATATGGGAGAACTATTATTTAACTACTGCCTTCGGTGAATAGCTCGTCGCTTTTTAAAAAAGCTCTTAACTTCTATTATGTTGTGTCTGTCAAAATACAAAAAGATTGAAGAGAAGGAAAAGTTGTGTCTTGATTAACACATTGTAGGGAAATATGGGAGAACTATTATTTAATTACTGCCTTCGGTGAATAACTCGTCGCTTTTTAAAAATGCTCCTAACTTCTATTATGTTGTGTCTGTCAAAATACAAAAATATTGAAGAGAAGGAAAAGTTGTGTCTTGATTAACACATTGCAGGGAAATATGGAAGAACTATTATTTAATTACTGCCTTCGGTGAATAACTCGTCGCTTTTTGAAAAAGCTCTTAACTTCTATTATGTTGTGTCTGTCAAAATACAAAAAGATTGAAGAGAAGGAAAAGTTGTGTCTTGATTAACACATTGCAGGGAAATATGGGAGAACTATTATTTAATTACTGCCTTCGGTGAATAGCTCGTCGCTTTTTAAAAAAGCTCTTAACTTCTATTATGTTGCGTCTGTCAAAATACAAAAAGATTGAAGAGAAGGAAAAGTTGTGTCTTGATTAACACATTGTAGGGAAATATGGGAGAACTATTATTTAATTACTGCCTTCGGTGAATAGCTCGTCGCTTTTTGAAAAAGCTCTTAACTTCTATTATGTTGTGTCTGTCAAAATACAAAAAGATTGAAGAGAAGGAAAGTTGTGTCTTGATTAACACATTGCAGGGAAATATGGGAGAACTATTATTTAATTACTGCCTTCGGTGAATAGATCGTCGCTTTTTGAAAAAGCTCTTAACTTCTATTATGTTGTGTCTGTCAAAATACAAAAAGATTGAAGAGAAGGAAACGTCTGTTCTTGATTAACACATTGTAGGGAAATATGGGAGAACTATTATTTAATTACTGCCTTCGGTGAATAGCTCGTCGCTTTTTGAAAAAGCTCTTAACTTCTATTATGTTGTGTCTGTCAAAATACAAAAAGATTGAAGAAAAGGAAAAGTTGTGTCTTGATTAACACATTGTAGGGAAATATGGGAGAACTATTATTTAATTACTGCCTTCGGTGAATAGCTCGTCGCTTTTTGAAAAAGCTCTTAACTTCTATTATGTTGTGTCTGTCAAAATACAAAAAGATTGAAGAGAAGGAAAAGTTGTGTCTTGATTAACACATTGCAGGGAAATATGGGAGAACTATTATTTAATTACTGCCTTCGGTGAATAGCTCGTCGCTTTTTAAAAAAGCTCTTAACTTCTATTATGTTGCGTCTGTCAAAATACAAAAAGATTGAAGAGAAGGAAAAGTTGTGTCTTGATTAACACATTACAGGGAAATATGGGAGAACTATTATTTAATTACTGCCTTCGGTGAATAGCTCGTCGCTTTTTAAAAAAGCTCTTAACTTCTATTATGTTGTGTCTGTCAAAATACAAAAATATTGAAGAGAAGGAAAAGTTGTGTCTTGATTAACACATTGCAGGGAAATATGGAAGAACTATTATTTAATTACTGCCTTCGGTGAATAACTCGTCGCTTTTTAAAAATGCTCCTAACTTCTATTATGTTGTGTCTGTCAAAATACAAAAATATTGAAGAGAAGGAAAAGTTGTGTCTTGATTAACACATTGTAAAGAAATATGGGAGAACTATTATTTAATTACTGCCTTCGGTGAATAACTCGTCGCTTTTTGAAAAAGCTCTTAACTTCTATTATGTTGTGTCTGTCAAAATACAAAAAGATTGAAGAGAAGGAAAAGTTGTGTCTTGATTAACACATTGCATGGAAATATGGGAGAACTATTATTTAATTACTGCCTTCGGTGAATAGCTCGTCGCTTTTTAGAAAAGCTCTTAACTTCTATTATGTTGTGTCTGTCAAAATACAAAAAGATTGAAGAGAAGGAAAAGTTGTGTCTTGATTAACACATTGCAGGGAAATATGGGAGAACTATTATTTAATTACTGCCTTCGGTGAATAGCTGGTCGCTTTTTAAAAAGCTCTTAACTTCTATTATGTTGTGTCTGTCAAAATACAAAAATATTGAAGAGAAGGAAAAGTTGTGTCTTGATTAACACATTGTAGGGAAATATGGGAGAACTATTATTTAACTACTGCCTTCGGTGAATAGCTCGTCGCTTTTTAAAAAAGCTCTTAACTTCTATTATGTTGTGTCTGTCAAAATACAAAAAGATTGAAGAGAAGGAAAAGTTGTGTCTTGATTAACACATTGTAGGGAAATATGGGAGAACTATTATTTAATTACTGCCTTCGGTGAATAACTCGTCGCTTTTTAAAAATGCTCCTAACTTCTATTATGTTGTGTCTGTCAAAATACAAAAATATTGAAGAGAAGGAAAAGTTGTGTCTTGATTAACACATTGCAGGGAAATATGGAAGAACTATTATTTAATTACTGCCTTCGGTGAATAACTCGTCGCTTTTTGAAAAAGCTCTTAACTTCTATTATGTTGTGTCTGTCAAAATACAAAAAGATTGAAGAGAAGGAAAAGTTGTGTCTTGATTAACACATTGCAGGGAAATATGGGAGAACTATTATTTAATTACTGCCTTCGGTGAATAGCTCGTCGCTTTTTAAAAAAGCTCTTAACTTCTATTATGTTGCGTCTGTCAAAATACAAAAAGATTGAAGAGAAGGAAAAGTTGTGTCTTGATTAACACATTGTAGGGAAATATGGGAGAACTATTATTTAATTACTGCCTTCGGTGAATAGCTCGTCGCTTTTTGAAAAAGCTCTTAACTTCTATTATGTTGTGTCTGTCAAAATACAAAAAGATTGAAGAGAAGGAAAGTTGTGTCTTGATTAACACATTGCAGGGAAATATGGGAGAACTATTATTTAATTACTGCCTTCGGTGAATAGATCGTCGCTTTTTGAAAAAGCTCTTAACTTCTATTATGTTGTGTCTGTCAAAATACAAAAAGATTGAAGAGAAGGAAACGTCTGTTCTTGATTAACACATTGTAGGGAAATATGGGAGAACTATTATTTAATTACTGCCTTCGGTGAATAGCTCGTCGCTTTTTGAAAAAGCTCTTAACTTCTATTATGTTGTGTCTGTCAAAATACAAAAAGATTGAAGAAAAGGAAAAGTTGTGTCTTGATTAACACATTGTAGGGAAATATGGGAGAACTATTATTTAATTACTGCCTTCGGTGAATAGCTCGTCGCTTTTTGAAAAAGCTCTTAACTTCTATTATGTTGTGTCTGTCAAAATACAAAAAGATTGAAGAGAAGGAAAAGTTGTGTCTTGATTAACACATTGCAGGGAAATATGGGAGAACTATTATTTAATTACTGCCTTCGGTGAATAGCTCGTCGCTTTTTAAAAAAGCTCTTAACTTCTATTATGTTGCGTCTGTCAAAATACAAAAAGATTGAAGAGAAGGAAAAGTTGTGTCTTGATTAACACATTACAGGGAAATATGGGAGAACTATTATTTAATTACTGCCTTCGGTGAATAGCTCGTCGCTTTTTAAAAAAGCTCTTAACTTCTATTATGTTGTGTCTGTCAAAATACAAAAATATTGAAGAGAAGGAAAAGTTGTGTCTTGATTAACACATTGCAGGGAAATATGGAAGAACTATTATTTAATTACTGCCTTCGGTGAATAACTCGTCGCTTTTTGAAAAAGCTCTTAACTTCTATTATGTTGTGTCTGTCAAAATACAAGAGATTGAAGAGAAGGAAAAGTTGTGTCTTGATTAACACATTGTAGGGAAATATGGGAGAACTATTATTTAATTACTGCCTTCGGTGAATAGCTCGTCGCTTTTTAAAAAAGCTCTTAACTTCTATTATGTTGTGTCTGTCAAAATACAAAAATATTGAAGAGAAGGAAAAGTTGTGTCTTGATTAACACATTGTAGGGAAATATGGGAGAACTATTATTTAATTACTGCCTTCGGTGAATAGCTCGTCGCTTTTTAAAAAAGCTCTTAACTTCTATTATGTTGTGTCTGTCAAAATACAAAAAGATTGAAGAGAAGGAAAAGTTGTGTCTTGATTAACACATTGCAGGGAAATATGGAAGAACTATTATTTAATTACTGCCTTCGGTGAATAGCTCGTCGTTTTTTGAAAAAGCTCTTAACTTCTATTATGTTGTGTCTGTCAAAATACAAAAGAATTGAAGAGAAGGAAAAGTTGTGTCTTGATTAACACATTGTAGGGAAATATGGGAGAATTATTATTTAATTACTGCCTTCGGTGAATAGCTCGTCGCTTTTTAAAAATGCTCTTAACTTCTATTATGTTGTGTCTGTCAAAATACAAAAGAATTGAAGAGAAGGAAAAGTTGTGTCTTGATTAACACATTGTAGGGAAATATGGGAAAACTTTTATTTAATTACTGCCTTCGGTGAATAGCTCGTCGCTTTTTAAAAATGCTCTTAACTTCTATTATGTTGTGTCTGTCAAAATACAAAAAGATTGAAGAGAAGGAAAAGTTGTGTCTTGATTAACACATTGTAGGGAAATATGAGAGAACTATTATTTAATTACTGCCTTCGGTGATTAGCTCGTCGCTTTTTAAAAAAGCTCTTAACTTCTATTATGTTGTGTCTGTCAAAATACAAAAAGATTGAAGAGAAGGAAAAGTTGTGTCTTGATTAACACATTGCAGGGAAATATGGGAGAACTATTATTTAATTACTGCCTTTGGTGAATAGCTCGTCGCTTTTTAAAAAAGCTCTTAACTTCTATTATGTTGCGTCTGTCAAAATACAAAAAGATTGAAGAGAAGGAAAAGTTGTGTCTTGATTAACACATTGTAGGGAAATATGGGAGAACTATTATTTAATTACTGCCTTCGGTGAATAGCTCGTCGCTTTTTAAAAAAGCTCTTAACTTCTATTATGTTGTGTCTGTCAAAATACAAAAAGATTGAAGAGAAGGAAAAGTTGTGTCTTGATTAACACATTGCAGGGAAATATGGGAGAACTATTATTTAATTACTGCCTTCGGTGAATAGCTCGTCGCTTTTTAAAAAAGCTCTTAACTTCTATTATGTTGCGTCTGTCAAAATACAAAAAGATTGAAGAGAAGGAAAAGTTGTGTCTTGATTAACACATTGCAGGGAAATATGGGAGAACTATTTTTTAATTACTGCCTTCGGTGAATAGCTCGTCGCTTTTTGAAAAAGCTCTTAACTTCTATTATGTTGTGTCTGTCAAAATACAAAAAGATTGAAGAGAAGGAAAAGTCTGTTCTTGATTAACACATTGTAGGGAAATATGGGAGAACTATTATTTAATTACTGCCTTCGGTGAATAGCTCGTCGCTTTTTGAAAAAGCTCTTAACTTCTATTATGTTGTGTCTGTTAAAACACAAAAAGATTGAAGAGAAGGAAAAGTTGTGTCTTGATTAACACATTGCAGGGAAATATGGGAGAACTATTATTTAATTACTGCCTTTGGTGAATAGCTCGTCGCTTTTTAAAAAAGCTCTTAACTTCTATTATGTTGCGTCTGTCAAAATACAAAAAGATTGAAGAGAAGGAAAAGTTGTGTCTTGATTAACACATTGCAGGGAAATATGGGAGAACTATTATTTAATTACTGCCTTCGGTGAATAACTCGTCGCTTTTTGAAAAAGCTCTTAACTTCTATTATGTTGTGTCTGTCAAAATACAAAAATATTGAAGAGAAGGAAAAGTTGTGTCTTGATTAACACATTGTAGGGAAATATGGGAGAACTATTATTTAATTACTGCCTTCGGTGTATAGCTCGTCGCTTTTTAAAAAAGCTCTTAACTTCTATTATGTTGTGTCTGTCAAAATACAAAAAGATTGAAGAGAAGGAAAAGTTGTGTCTTGATTAACACATTGCAGGGAAATATGGAAGAACTATTATTTAATTACTGCCTTCGGTGAATAGCTCGTTGTTTTTTGAAAAAGCTCTTAACTTCTATTATGTTGTGTCTGTCAAAATACAAAAGAATTGAAGAGAAGGAAAAGTTGTGTCTTGATTAACACATTGTAGGGAAATATGGGAGAACTATTATTTAATTACTGCCTTCGGTGAATAGCTCGTCGCTTTTTAAAAATGCTCTTAACTTCTATTATGTTGTGTCTGTCAAAATACAAAAAGATTGAAGAGAAGGAAAAGTTGTGTCTTGATTAACACATTGTAGGGAAATATGAGAGAACTATTATTTAATTAATGCCTTCGGTGAATAGCTCGTCGCTTTTTAAAAAAGCTCTTAACTTCTATTATGTTGTGTCTGTCAAAATACAAAAAGATTGAAGAGAAGGAAAAGTTGTGTCTTGATTAACACATTGCAGGGAAATATGGGAGAACTATTATTTAATTACTGCCTTCGGTGAATAGCTCGTCGCTTTTTGAAAAAGCTCTTAACTTCTATTATGTTGTGTCTGTCAAAATACAAAAAGATTGAAGAGAAGGAAAAGTTGTGTCTTGATTAACACATTGCAGGGAAATATGGGAGAACTATTATTTAATTACTGCCTTCGGTGAATAGCTCGTCGCTTTTTGAAAAAGCTCTTAACTTCTATTATGTTGTGTCTGTCAAAATACAAAAAGATTGAAGAGAAGGAAAAGTTGTGTCTTGATTAACACATTGCAGGGAAATATGGGAGAACTATTATTTAATTACTGCCTTCGGTGAATAGCTCGTCGCTTTTTGAAAAAGCTCTTAACTTCTATTATGTTGTGTCTGTCAAAATACAAAAAGATTGAAGAGAAGGAAAAGTCTGTTCTTGATTAACACATTGTAGGGAAATATGGGAGAACTATTATTTAATTACTGCCTTCGGTGAATAGCTTGTCGCTTTTTGAAAAAGCTCTTAACTTCTATTATGTTGTGTCTGTCAAAATACGAAAAGAGTGAAGAGAAGGAAAAGTTGTGTCTTGATTAAAACATTGTAGGGAAATATGGGAGAACTATTATTTAATTACTGCCTTCGGTGAATAGCTCGTCGCTCTTTGAAAAAGCTCTTAACTTCTATTATGTTGTGTCTGTCAAAATACAAAAAGATTGAAGAGAAGGAAAAGTTGTGTCTTGATTAACACATTGCAGGGAAATATGGGAGAACTATTATTTAATTCCTGCCTTCGGTGAATAGCTCGTCGCTTTTTAAAAAAGCTCTTAACTTCTATTATGTTGCGTCTGTCAAAATACAAAAAGATTGAAGAGAAGGAAAAGTTGTGTCTTGATTAACACATTGCAGGGAAATATGGGAGAACTATTATTTAATTACTGCCTTCGGTGAATAGCTCGTCGCTTTTTGAAAAAGCTCTTAACTTCTATTATGTTGTGTCTGTCAAAATACAAAAAGATTGAAGAGAAGGAAAAGTCTGTTCTTGATTAACACATTGTAGGGAAATATGGGAGAACTATTATTTAATTACTGCCTTCGGTGAATAGCTCGTCGCTTTTTAAAAAAGCTCTTAACTTCTATTATGTTGCGTCTGTCAAAATACAAAAAGATTGAAGAGAAGGAAAAGTTGTGTCTTGATTAACACATTACAGGGAAATATGGGAGAACTATTATTTAATTACTGCCTTCGGTGAATAGCTCGTCGCTTTTTAAAAAAGCTCTTAACTTCTATTATGTTGTGTCTGTCAAAATACAAAAATATTGAAGAGAAGGAAAAGTTGTGTCTTGATTAACACATTGCAGGGAAATATGGAAGAACTATTATTTAATTACTGCCTTCGGTGAATAACTCGTCGCTTTTTGAAAAAGCTCTTAACTTCTATTATGTTGTGTCTGTCAAAATACAAGAGATTGAAGAGAAGGAAAAGTTGTGTCTTGATTAACACATTGTAGGGAAATATGGGAGAACTATTATTTAATTACTGCCTTCGGTGAATAGCTCGTCGCTTTTTAAAAAAGCTCTTAACTTCTATTATGTTGTGTCTGTCAAAATACAAAAATATTGAAGAGAAGGAAAAGTTGTGTCTTGATTAACACATTGTAGGGAAATATGGGAGAACTATTATTTAATTACTGCCTTCGGTGAATAGCTCGTCGCTTTTTAGAAAAGCTCTTAACTTCTATTATGTTGTGTCTGTCAAAATACAAAAAGATTGAAGAGAAGGAAAAGTTGTGTCTTGATTAACACATTGCAGGGAAATATGGGAGAACTATTATTTAATTACTGCCTTCGGTGAATAGCTGGTCGCTTTTTAAAAAAGCTCTTAACTTCTATTATGTTGTGTCTGTCAAAATACAAAAATATTGAAGAGAAGGAAAAGTTGTGTCTTGATTAACACATTGTAGGGAAATATGGGAGAACTATTATTTAATTACTGCCTTCGGTGAATAGCTCGTCGCTTTTTAAAAAAGCTCTTAACTTCTATTATGTTGTGTCTGTCAAAATACAAAAATATTGAAGAGAAGGAAAAGTTGTGTCTTGATTAACACATTGTAGGGAAATATGGGAGAACTATTATTTAATTACTGCCTTCGGTGAATAGCTCGTCGCTTTTTAAAAAAGCTCTTAACTTCTATTATGTTGTGTCTGTCAAAATACAAAAAGATTGAAGAGAAGGAAAAGTTGTGTCTTGATTAACACATTGCAGGGAAATATGGAAGAACTATTATTTAATTACTGCCTTCGGTGAATAGCTCGTCGTTTTTTGAAAAAGCTCTTAACTTCTATTATGTTGTGTCTGTCAAAATACAAAAGAATTGAAGAGAAGGAAAAGTTGTGTCTTGATTAACACATTGTAGGGAAATATGGGAGAATTATTATTTAATTACTGCCTTCGGTGAATAGCTCGTCGCTTTTTAAAAATGCTCTTAACTTCTATTATGTTGTGTCTGTCAAAATACAAAAGAATTGAAGAGAAGGAAAAGTTGTGTCTTGATTAACACATTGTAGGGAAATATGGGAAAACTTTTATTTAATTACTGCCTTCGGTGAATAGCTCGTCGCTTTTTAAAAATGCTCTTAACTTCTATTATGTTGTGTCTGTCAAAATACAAAAAGATTGAAGAGAAGGAAAAGTTGTGTCTTGATTAACACATTGTAGGGAAATATGAGAGAACTATTATTTAATTACTGCCTTCGGTGATTAGCTCGTCGCTTTTTAAAAAAGCTCTTAACTTCTATTATGTTGTGTCTGTCAAAATACAAAAAGATTGGAGAGAAGGAAAAGTTGTGTCTTGATTAACACATTGCAGGGAAATATGGGAGAACTATTATTTAATTACTGCCTTTGGTGAATAGCTCGTCGCTTTTTAAAAAAGCTCTTAACTTCTATTATGTTGCGTCTGTCAAAATACAAAAAGATTGAAGAGAAGGAAAAGTTGTGTCTTGATTAACACATTGTAGGGAAATATGGGAGAACTATTATTTAATTACTGCCTTCGGTGAATAGCTCGTCGCTTTTTAAAAAGCTCTTAACTTCTATTATGTTGTGTCTGTCAAAATACAAAAAGATTGAAGAGAAGGAAAAGTTGTGTCTTGATTAACACATTGCAGGGAAATATGGGAGAACTATTATTTAATTACTGCCTTCGGTGAATAGCTCGTCGCTTTTTAAAAAAGCTCTTAACTTCTATTATGTTGCGTCTGTCAAAATACAAAAAGATTGAAGAGAAGGAAAAGTTGTGTCTTGATTAACACATTGCAGGGAAATATGGGAGAACTATTTTTTAATTACTGCCTTCGGTGAATAGCTCGTCGCTTTTTGAAAAAGCTCTTAACTTCTATTATGTTGTGTCTGTCAAAATACAAAAAGATTGAAGAGAAGGAAAAGTCTGTTCTTGATTAACACATTGTAGGGAAATATGGGAGAACTATTATTTAATTACTGCCTTCGGTGAATAGCTCGTCGCTTTTTGAAAAAGCTCTTAACTTCTATTATGTTGTGTCTGTTAAAACACAAAAAGATTGAAGAGAAGGAAAAGTTGTGTCTTGATTAACACATTGCAGGGAAATATGGGAGAACTATTATTTAATTACTGCCTTTGGTGAATAGCTCGTCGCTTTTTAAAAAAGCTCTTAACTTCTATTATGTTGCGTCTGTCAAAATACAAAAAGATTGAAGAGAAGGAAAAGTTGTGTCTTGATTAACACATTGCAGGGAAATATGGGAGAACTATTATTTAATTACTGCCTTCGGTGAATAACTCGTCGCTTTTTGAAAAAGCTCTTAACTTCTATTATGTTGTGTCTGTCAAAATACAAAAATATTGAAGAGAAGGAAAAGTTGTGTCTTGATTAACACATTGTAGGGAAATATGGGAGAACTATTATTTAATTACTGCCTTCGGTGTATAGCTCGTCGCTTTTTAAAAAAGCTCTTAACTTCTATTATGTTGTGTCTGTCAAAATACAAAAAGATTGAAGAGAAGGAAAAGTTGTGTCTTGATTAACACATTGCAGGGAAATATGGAAGAACTATTATTTAATTACTGCCTTCGGTGAATAGCTCGTTGTTTTTTGAAAAAGCTCTTAACTTCTATTATGTTGTGTCTGTCAAAATACAAAAGAATTGAAGAGAAGGAAAAGTTGTGTCTTGATTAACACATTGTAGGGAAATATGGGAGAACTATTATTTAATTACTGCCTTCGGTGAATAGCTCGTCGCTTTTTAAAAATGCTCTTAACTTCTATTATGTTGTGTCTGTCAAAATACAAAAAGATTGAAGAGAAGGAAAAGTTGTGTCTTGATTAACACATTGTAGGGAAATATGAGAGAACTATTATTTAATTAATGCCTTCGGTGAATAGCTCGTCGCTTTTTAAAAAAGCTCTTAACTTCTATTATGTTGTGTCTGTCAAAATACAAAAAGATTGAAGAGAAGGAAAAGTTGTGTCTTGATTAACACATTGCAGGGAAATATGGGAGAACTATTATTTAATTACTGCCTTCGGTGAATAGCTCGTCGCTTTTTGAAAAAGCTCTTAACTTCTATTATGTTGTGTCTGTCAAAATACAAAAAGATTGAAGAGAAGGAAAAGTTGTGTCTTGATTAACACATTGCAGGGAAATATGGGAGAACTATTATTTAATTACTGCCTTCGGTGAATAGCTCGTCGCTTTTTGAAAAAGCTCTTAACTTCTATTATGTTGTGTCTGTCAAAATACAAAAAGATTGAAGAGAAGGAAAAGTTGTGTCTTGATTAACACATTGCAGGGAAATATGGTAGAACTATTATTTAATTACTGCCTTCGGTGAATAGCTCGTCGCTTTTTGAAAAAGCTCTTAACTTCTATTATGTTGTGTCTGTCAAAATACAAAAAGATTGAAGAGAAGGAAAAGTCTGTTCTTGATTAACACATTGTAGGGAAATATGGGAGAACTATTATTTAATTACTGCCTTCGGTGAATAGCTTGTCGCTTTTTGAAAAAGCTCTTAACTTCTATTATGTTGTGTCTGTCAAAATACAAAAAGAGTGAAGAGAAGGAAAAGTTGTGTCTTGATTAAAACATTGTAGGGAAATATGGGAGAACTATTATTTAATTACTGCCTTCGGTGAATAGCTCGTCGCTCTTTGAAAAAGCTCTTAACTTCTATTATGTTGTGTCTGTCAAAATACAAAAAGATTGAAGAGAAGGAAAAGTTGTGTCTTGATTAACACATTGCAGGGAAATATGGGAGAACTATTATTTAATTCCTGCCTTCGGTGAATAGCTCGTCGCTTTTTAAAAAAGCTCTTAACTTCTATTATGTTGCGTCTGTCAAAATACAAAAAGATTGAAGAGAAGGAAAAGTTGTGTCTTGATTAACACATTGCAGGGAAATATGGGAGAACTATTATTTAATTACTGCCTTCGGTGAATAGCTCGTCGCTTTTTGAAAAAGCTCTTAACTTCTATTATGTTGTGTCTGTCAAAATACAAAAAGATTGAAGAGAAGGAAAAGTCTGTTCTTGATTAACACATTGTAGGGAAATATGGGAGAACTATTATTTAATTACTGCCTTCGGTGAATAGCTCGTCGCTTTTTGAAAAAGCTCTTAACTTCTATTATGTTGTGTCTGTCAAAATACAAAAAGATTGAAGAGAAGGAAAAGTTGTGTCTTGATTAACACATTGTAGGGATATATATGAGAACTATTATTTAATTACTGCCTTCGGTGAATAGCTCGTCGCTTTTTAAAAAAGCTCTTAACTTCTATTATGTTGTGTCTGTCAAAATACAAAAAGATTGAAGAGAAGGAAATGTTGTGTCTTGATTAACACATTGCAGGGAAATATGGGAGAACTATTATTTAATTACTGCCTTCGGTGAATAGCTCGTCGCTTTTTGAAAAAGCTCTTAATTTTTATTATGTTGTGTCTGTCAAAATACAAAAAGATTGAAGAGAAGGAAAAGTTGTGTCTTGATTAACACATTGTAGGGAAATATGGGAGAACTATTATTTAATTACTGCCTTCGGTGAATAGCTCGTCGCTTTTTGAAAAAGCTCTTAATTTCTATTATGTTGTGTCTGTCAAAATACAAAAAGATTTAAGAGAAGGAAAAGTTGTGTCTTGATTAACACATTGCAGGGAAATATGGGAGAACTATTATTTAATTACTGCCTTCGGTGAATAGCTCGTCGCTTTTTAAAAAAGCTCTTAACTTCTATTATGTTGCGTCTGTCAAAATACAAAAAGATTGAAGAGAAGGAAAAGTTGTGTCTTGATTAACACATTGCAGGGAAATATGGGAGAACTATTATTTAATTACTGCCTTCGGTGAATAGCTCGTCGCTTTTTAAAAAAGCTCTTAACTTCTATTATGTTGTGTCTGTCAAAATACAAAAATATTGAAGAGAAGGAAAAGTTGTGTCTTGATTAACACATTGCAGGGAAATATGGAAGAACTATTATTTAATTACTGCCTTCGGTGAATAACTCGTCGCTTTTTGAAAAAGCTCTTAACTTCTATTATGTTGTGTCTGTCAAAATACAAGAGATTGAAGAGAAGGAAAAGTTGTGTCTTGATTAACACATTGTAGGGAAATATGGGAGAACTATTATTTAATTACTGCCTTCGGTGAATAGCTCGTCGCTTTTTGAAAAAGCTCTTAACTTCTATTATGTTGTGTCTGTCAAAATACAAAAAGATTGAAGAGAAGGAAAAGTTGTGTCTTGATTAACACATTGCAGGGAAATATGGGAGAACTATTATTTAATTACTGCCTTCGGTGAATAGCTCGTTGCTTTTTAAAAAAGCTCTTAACTTCCATTATGTTGCGTCTGTCAAAATACAAAAAGATTGAAGAGAAGGAAAAGTTGTGTCTTGATTAACACATTGCAGGGAAATATGGGAGAACTATTATTTAATTACTGCCTTCGGTGAATAGCTCGTCGCTTTTTGAAAAAGCTCTTAACTTCTATTATGTTGTGTCTGACAAAATACAAAAAGATTGAAGAGAAGGAAAAGTCTGTTCTTGATTAACACATTGTAGGGAAATATGGGAGAACTATTATTTAATTACTGCCTTCGGTGAATAGCTCGTCGCTTTTTGAAAAAGCTCTTAACTTCTATTATGTTGTGTCTGTCAAAATACAAAAAGATTGAAGAGAAGGAAAAGTTGTGTCTTGATTAACACATTGTAGGGAAATATGGGAGAACTATTATTAAATTACTGCCTTCGGTGAATAGCTCGTCGCTTTTTGAAAAAGCTCTTAACTTCTATTATGTTGTGTCTGTCAAAATACAAAAAGATTGAAGAGAAGGAAAAGTTGTGTCTTGATTAACACATTGTAGGGATATATGGGAGAACTATTATTTAATTACTGCCTTCGGTGAATAGCTCGTCGCTTTTTGAAAAAGCTCTTAACTTCTATTATGTTGTGTCTGTCAAAATACAAAAAGATTGAAGAGAAGGAAAAGTTGTGTCTTGATTAACACATTGTAGGGATATATATGAGAACTATTATTTAATTACTGCCTTCGGTGAATAGCTCGTCGCTTTTTAAAAAAGCTCTTAACTTCTATTATGTTGTGTCTGTCAAAATACAAAAAGATTGAAGAGAAGGAAATGTTGTGTCTTGATTAACACATTGCAGGGAAATATGGGAGAACTATTATTTAATTACTGCCTTCGGTGAATAGCTCGTCGCTTTTTGAAAAAGCTCTTAACTTCTATTATGTTGTGTCTGACAAAATACAAAAAGATTGAAGAGAAGGAAAAGTCTGTTCTTGATTAACACATTGTAGGGAAATATGGGAGAACTATTATTTAATTACTGCCTTCGGTGAATAGCTCGTCGCTTTTTGAAAAAGCTCTTAACTTCTATTATGTTGTGTCTGTCAAAATACAAAAAGATTGAAGAGAAGGAAAAGTTGTGTCTTGATTAACACATTGTAGGGAAATATGGGAGAACTATTATTAAATTACTGCCTTCGGTGAATAGCTCGTCGCTTTTTGAAAAAGCTCTTAACTTCTATTATGTTGTGTCTGTCAAAATACAAAAAGATTGAAGAGAAGGAAAAGTTGTGTCTTGATTAACACATTGTAGGGATATATGGGAGAACTATTATTTAATTACTGCCTTCGGTGAATAGCTCGTCGCTTTTTGAAAAAGCTCTTAACTTCTATTATGTTGTGTCTGTCAAAATACAAAAAGATTGAAGAGAAGGAAAAGTTGTGTCTTGATTAACACATTGTAGGGATATATATGAGAACTATTATTTAATTACTGCCTTCGGTGAATAGCTCGTCGCTTTTTAAAAAAGCTCTTAACTTCTATTATGTTGTGTCTGTCAAAATACAAAAAGATTGAAGAGAAGGAAATGTTGTGTCTTGATTAACACATTGCAGGGAAATATGGGAGAACTATTATTTAATTACTGCCTTCGGTGAATAGCTCGTCGCTTTTTGAAAAAGCTCTTAATTTTTATTATGTTGTGTCTGTCAAAATACAAAAAGATTGAAGAGAAGGAAAAGTTGTGTCTTGATTAACACATTGTAGGGAAATATGGGAGAACTATTATTTAATTACTGCCTTCGGTGAATAGCTCGTCGCTTTTTGAAAAAGCTCTTAATTTCTATTATGTTGTGTCTGTCAAAATACAAAAAGATTTAAGAGAAGGAAAAGTTGTGTCTTGATTAACACATTGCAGGGAAATATGGGAGAACTATTATTTAATTACTGCCTTCGGTGAATAGCTCTTCGCTTTTTAAAAAAGCTCTTAACTTCTATTATGTTGCGTCTGTCAAAATACAAAAGGATTGAAGAGAAGGAAAAGTTGTGTCTTGATTAACACATTGCAGGGAAATATGGGAGAACTATTATTTAATTACTGCCTTCGGTGAATAGCTCGTCGCTTTTTAAAAAAGCTCTTAACTTCTATTATGTTGTGTCTGTCAAAATACAAAAATATTGAAGAGAAGGAAAAGTTGTGTCTTGATTAACACATTGCAGGGAAATATGGAAGAACTATTATTTATTTACTGCCTTCGGTGAATAACTCGTCGCTTTTTGAAAAAGCTCTTAACTTCTATTATGTTGTGTCTGTCAAAATACAAGAGATTGAAGAGAAGGAAAAGTTGTGTCTTGATTAACACATTGTAGGGAAATATGGGAGAACTATTATTTAATTACTGCCTTCGGTGAATAGCTCGTCGCTTTTTAAAAAAGCTCTTAACTTCTATTATGTTGTGTCTGTCAAAATACAAAAAGTTGAAGAGAAGGAAAAGTTGTGTCTTGATTAACACATTGTAGGGATATATGGGAGAACTATTATTTAATTACTGCCTTCGGTGAATAGCTCGTCGCTTTTTAAAAAAGCTCTTAACTTCTATTATGTTGTGTCTGTCAAAATACAAAAAGATTGAAGAGAAGGAAATGTTGTGTCTTGATTAACACATTGCAGGGAAATATGGGAGAACTATTATTTAATTACTGCCTTCGGTGAATAGCTCGTCGCTTTTTGAAAAAGCTCTTAATTTTTACTATGTTGTGTCTGTCAAAATACAAAAAGATTGAAGAGAAGGAAAAGTTGTGTCTTGATTAACACATTGTAGGGAAATATGGGAGAATTATTATTTAATTACTGCCTTCGGTGAATAGCTCGTCGCTTTTTAAAAAAGCTCTTAACTTCTATTATGTTGCGTCTGTCAAAATACAAAAAGATTGAAGAGAAGGAAAAGTTGTGTCTTGATTAACACATTGCAGGGAAATATGGGAGAAATATTATTTAATTACTGCCTTCGGTGAATAGCTCGTCGCTTTTTGAAAAAGCTCTTAACTTCTATTATGTTGTGTCTGTCAAAATACAAAAAGATTGAAGAGAAGGAAAAGTCTGTTCTTGATTAACACATTGTAGGGAAATATGGGAGAACTATTATTTAATTACTGCCTTCGGTGAATAGCTTGTCGCTTTTTGAAAAAGCTCTTAACTTCTATTATGTTGTGTCTGTCAAAATACAAAAAGAGTGAAGAGAAGGAAAAGTTGTGTCTTGATTAAAACATTGTAGGGAAATATGGGAGAACTATTATTTAATTACTGCCTTCGGTGAATAGATCGTCGCTTTTTGAAAAAGCTCTTAACTTCTATTATGTTGTGTCTGTCAAAATACAAAAAGATTGAAGAGAAGGAAAAGTTGTGTCATGATTAACACATTGCAGGGAAATATGGGAGAACTATTATTTAATTACTGCCTTCGGTGAATAGCTCGTCGCTTTTTGAAAAAGCTCTTAACTTCTATTATGTTGTGTCTGTCAAAATACAAAAAGATTGAAGAGAAGGAAAAGTTGTGTCTTGATTAACACATTGCAGGGAAATATGGGAGAACTATTATTTAAATACTGCCTTCGGTGAATAGCTCGTCGCTTTTTAAAAAAGCTCTTAACTTCTATTATGTTGCGTCTGTCAAAATACAAAAAGATTGAAGAGAAGGAAAAGTTGTGTCTTGATTAACACATTGCAGGGAAATATGGGAGAACTATTATTTAATTACTGCCTTCGGTGAATAGCTCGTCGCTTTTTGAAAAAGCTCTTAACTTCTATTATGTTGTGTCTGTCAAAATACAAAAAGATTGAAGAGAAGGAAAAGTCTGTTCTTGATTAACACATTGTAGGGAAATATGGGAGAACTATTATTTAATTAATGCCTTCGGTGAATAGCTCGTCGCTTTTTGAAAAAGCTCTTAACTTCTATTATGTTGTGTCTGTCAAAATACAAAAAGATTGAAGAGAAGGAAAAGTTGTGTCTTGATTAACACATTGCAGGGAAATATGGGAGAACTATTATTTAATTACTGCCTTCGGTGAATAGCTCGTTGCTTTTTAAAAAAGCTCTTAACTTCCATTATGTTGCGTCTGTCAAAATACAAAAAGATTGAAGAGAAGGAAAAGTTGTGTCTTGATTAACACATTGCAGGGAAATATGGGAGAACTATTATTTAATTACTGCCTTCGGTGAATAGCTCGTCGCTTTTTGAAAAAGCTCTTAACTTCTATTATGTTGTGTCTGTCAAAATACAAAAAGATTGAAGAGAAGGAAAAGTCTGTTCTTGATTAACACATTGTAGGGAAATATGGGAGAACTATTATTAAATTACTGCCTTCGGTGAATAGCTCGTCGCTTTTTGAAAAAGCTCTTAACTTCTATTATGTTGTGTCTGTCAAAATACAAAAAGATTGAAGAGAAGGAAAAGTTGTGTCTTGATTAACACATTGCAGGGAAATATGGGAGAACTATTATTTAATTACTGCCTTCGGTGAATAGCTCGTCGCTTTTTAAAAAAGCTCTTAACTTCTATTATGTTGCGTCTGTCAAAATACAAAAAGATTGAAGAGAAGGAAAAGTTGTGTCTTGATTAACACATTGCAGGGAAATATGGGGGAACTATTATTTAATTACTGCCTTCGGGGAATAGCTCGTCGCTTTTTGAAAAAGCTCTTAACTTCTATTATGTTGTGTCTGTCAAAATACAAAAAGATTGAAGAGAAGGAAAAGTTGTGTCTTGATTAACACATTGCAGGGAAATATGGGAGAACTATTATTTAATTACTGCCTTCGGTGTATAGCTCGTCGCTTTTTGAAAAAGCTCTTAACTTCTATTATGTTGTGTCTGTCAAAATACAAAAAGATTGAAGAGAAGGAAAAGTTGTGTCTTGATTAACACATTGTAGGGAAATATGGGAGAACTATTTTTTAATTACTGCCTTCGGTGAATAGCTCGTCGCTTTTTCAAAAAGCTCTTAACTTCTATTATGTTGCGTCTGTCAAAATACAAAAAGATTGAAGAGAAGGAAAAGTTGTGTCTTGATTAACACATTGCAGGGAAATATGGGGGAACTATTATTTAATTACTGCCTTCGGTGAATAGCTCGTCGCTTTTTGAAAAAGCTCTTAACTTCTATTATGTTGTGTCTGTCAAAATACAAAAAGATTGAAGAGAAGGAAAAGTTGTGTCTTGCTTAACACATTGCAGGGAAATATGGGAGAACTATTATTTAATTACTGCCTTCGGTGAATAGCTCGTCGCTTTTTAAAAAAGCTCTTAACTTCTATTATGTTGTGTCTGTCAAAATACAAAAAGATTGAAGAGAAGGAAAAGTTGTGTCTTGATTAACACATTGTAGGGAAATATGGGAGAACTATTATTTAATTACTGCCTTCGGTGAATAGCTCGTTGCTTTTTAAAAAAGCTCTTAACTTCCATTATGTTGCGTCTGTCAAAATACAAAAAGATTGAAGAGAAGGAAAAGTTGTGTCTTGATTAACACATTGCAGGGAAATATGGGAGAACTATTATTTAATTACTGCCTTCGGTGAATAGCTCGTCGCTTTTTGAAAAAGCTCTTAACTTCTATTATGTTGTGTCTGTCAAAATACAAAAAGATTGAAGAGAAGGAAAAGTCTGTTCTTGATTAACACATTGTAGGGAAATATGGGAGAACTATTATTTAATTACTGCCTTCGGTGAATAGCTCGTCGCTTTTTGAAAAAGCTCTTAACTTCTATTATGTTGTGTCTGTCAAAATACAAAAAGATTGAAGAGAAGGAAAAGTTGTGTCTTGATTAACACATTGCAGGGAAATATGGGAGAACTATTATTTAATTACTGCCTTCGGTGTATAGCTCGTCGCTTTTTGAAAAAGCTCTTAACTTCTATTATGTTGTGTCTGTCAAAATACAAAAAGATTGAAGAGAAGGAAAAGTTGTGTCTTGATTAACACATTGTAGGGAAATATGGGAGAACTATTTTTTAATTACTGCCTTCGGTGAATAGCTCGTCGCTTTTTCAAAAAGCTCTTAACTTCTATTATGTTGCGTCTGTCAAAATACAAAAAGATTGAAGAGAAGGAAAAGTTGTGTCTTGATTAACACATTGCAGGGAAATATGGGGGAACTATTATTTAATTACTGCCTTCGGTGAATAGCTCGTCGCTTTTTGAAAAAGCTCTTAACTTCTATTATGTTGTGTCTGTCAAAATACAAAAAGATTGAAGAGAAGGAAAAGTTGTGTCTTGCTTAACACATTGCAGGGAAATATGGGAGAACTATTATTTAATTACTGCCTTCGGTGAATAGCTCGTCGCATTTTAAAAAAGCTCTTAACTTCTATTATGTTGTGTCTGTCAAAATACAAAAAGATTGAAGAGAAGGAAAAGTTGTGTCTTGATTAACACATTGTAGGGAAATATGGGAGAACTATTATTTAATTACTGCCTTCGGTGAATAGCTCGTCGCTTTTTAAAAAAGCTCTTAACTTCTATTATGTTGTGTCTGTCAAAATACAAAAAGATTGAAGAGAAGGAAAAGTTGTGTCTTGATTAACACATTGCAGGGAAATATGGGAGAACTATTATTTAATTACTGCCTTCGGTGAATAGCTCGTTGCTTTTTAAAAAAGCTCTTAACTTCCATTATGTTGCGTCTGTCAAAATACAAAAAGATTGAAGAGAAGGAAAAGTTGTGTCTTGATTAACACATTGCAGGGAAATATGGGAGAACTATTATTTAATTACTGCCTTCGGTGAATAGCTCGTCGCTTTTTGAAAAAGCTCTTAACTTCTATTATGTTGTGTCTGTCAAAATACAAAAAGATTGAAGAGAAGGAAAAGTCTGTTCTTGATTAACACATTGTAGGGAAATATGGGAGAACTATTATTTAATTACTGCCTTCGGTGAATAGCTCGTCGCTTTTTGAAAAAGCTCTTAACTTCTATTATGTTGTGTCTGTCAAAATACAAAAAGATTGAAGAGAAGGAAAAGTTGTGTCTTGATTAACACATTGTAGGGAAATATGGGAGAACTATTATTAAATTACTGCCTTCGGTGAATAGCTCGTCGCTTTTTGAAAAAGCTCTTAACTTCTATTATGTTGTGTCTGTCAAAATACAAAAAGATTGAAGAGAAGGAAAAGTTGTGTCTTGATTAACACATTGCAGGGAAATATGGGAGAACTATTATTTAATTACTGCCTTCGGTGAATAGCTCGTCGCTTTTTAAAAAAGCTCTTAACTTCTATTATGTTGCGTCTGTCAAAATACAAAAAGATTGAAGAGAAGGAAAAGTTGTGTCTTGATTAACACATTGCAGGGAAATATGGGGGAACTATTATTTAATTACTGCCTTCGGTGAATAGCTCGTCGCTTTTTGAAAAAGCTCTTAACTTCTATTATGTTGTGTCTGTCAAAATACAAAAAGATTGAAGAGAAGGAAAAGTTGTGTCTTGATTAACACATTGCAGGGAAATATGGGAGAACTATTATTTAATTACTGCCTTCGGTGAATAGCTCGTCGCTTTTTAAAAAAGCTCTTAACTTCTATTATGTTGTGTCTGTCAAAATACAAAAAGATTGAAGAGAAGGAAAAGTTGTGTCTTGATTAACACATTGTAGGGAAATATGGGAGAACTATTATTTAATTACTGCCTTCGGTGAATAGCTCGTCGCTTTTTCAAAAAGCTCTTAACTTCTATTATGTTGTGTCTGTCAAAATACAAAAAGATTGAAGAGAAGGAAAAGTTGTGTCTTGATTAACACATTGCAGGGATATATGGAAGAACTATTATTTAATTACTGCCTTCGGTGAATAGCTCGTCGCTTTTTGAAAAAGCTCTCAACTTCTATTATGTTGTGTCTGTCAAAATACAAAAAGATTGAAGAGAAGGAAAAGTTGTGTCTTGATTAACACATTGTAGGGAAATATGGGAGAACTATTATTTAATTACTGCCTTCGGTGAATAGCTCGTCGCTTTTTAAAAAAGCTCTTAACTTCTATAATGTTGTGTCTGTCAAAATACAAAAAGATTGAAGAGAAGGAAAAGTTGTGTCTTGATTAACACATTGCAGGGAAATATGGGAGAACTATTATTTAATTACTGCCTTCGGTGAATAGCTCGTCGCTTTTTGAAAAAGCTCTTAACTTCTATTATGTTGTGTCTGTCAAAATACAAAAAGATTGAAGAGAAGGAAAAGTCTGTTCTTGATTAACACATTGTAGGGAAATATGGGAGAACTATTATTTAATTAATGCCTTCGGTGAATAGCTCGTCGCTTTTTCAAAAAGCTCTTAACTTCTATTATGTTGTGTCTGTCAAAATACAAAAAGATTGAAGAGAAGGAAAAGTTGTGTCTTGATTAACACATTGCAGGGAAATATGGGAGAACTATTATTTAATTACTGCCTTCGGTGAATAGCTCGTTGCTTTTTAAAAAAGCTCTTAACTTCCATTATGTTGCGTCTGTCAAAATACAAAAAGATTGAAGAGAAGGAAAAGTTGTGTCTTGATTAACACATTGCAGGGAAATATGGGAGAACTATTATTTAATTACTGCCTTCGGTGAATAGCTCGTCGCTTTTTGAAAAAGCTCTTAACTTCTATTATGTTGTGTCTGTCAAAATACAAAAAGATTGAAGAGAAGGAAAAGTCTGTTCTTGATTAACACATTGTAGGGAAATATGGGAGAACTATTATTTAATTACTGCCTTCGGTGAATAGCTCGTCGCTTTTTGAAAAAGCTCTTAACTTCTATTATGTTGTGTCTGTCAAAATACAAAAAGATTGAAGAGAAGGAAAAGTTGTGTCTTGATTAACACATTGTAGGGAAATATGGGAGAACTATTATTAAATTACTGCCTTCGGTGAATAGCTCGTCGCTTTTTGAAAAAGCTCTTAACTTCTATTATGTTGTGTCTGTCAAAATACAAAAAGATTGAAGAGAAGGAAAAGTTGTGTCTTGATTAACACATTGCAGGGAAATATGGGAGAACTATTATTTAATTACTGCCTTCGGTGAATAGCTCGTCGCTTTTTAAAAAAGCTCTTAACTTCTATTATGTTGCGTCTGTCAAAATACAAAAAGATTGAAGAGAAGGAAAAGTTGTGTCTTGATTAACACATTGCAGGGAAATATGGGGGAACTATTATTTAATTACTGCCTTCGGTGAATAGCTCGTCGCTTTTTGAAAAAGCTCTTAACTTCTTTTATGTTGTGTCTGTCAAAATACAAAAAGATTGAAGAGAAGGAAAAGTTGTGTCTTGATTAACACATTGCAGGGAAATATGGGAGAACTATTATTTAATTACTGCCTTCGGTGTATAGCTCGTCGCTTTTTGAAAAAGCTCTTAACTTCTATTATGTTGTGTCTGTCAAAATACAAAAAGATTGAAGAGAAGGAAAAGTTGTGTCTTGATTAACACATTGTAGGGAAATATGGGAGAACTATTTTTTAATTACTGCCTTCGGTGAATAGCTCGTCGCTTTTTCAAAAAGCTCTTAACTTCTATTATGTTGCGTCTGTCAAAATACAAAAAGATTGAAGAGAAGGAAAAGTTGTGTCTTGCTTAACACATTGCAGGGAAATATGGGAGAACTATTATTTAATTACTGCCTTCGGTGAATAGCTCGTCGCTTTTTAAAAAAGCTCTTAACTTCTATAATGTTGTGTCTGTCAAAATACAAAAAGATTGAAGAGAAGGAAAAGTTGTGTCTTGCTTAACACATTGCAGGGAAATATGGGAGAACTATTATTTAATTACTGCCTTCGGTGAATAGCTCGTCGCTTTTTAAAAAAGCTCTTAACTTCTATTATGTTGTGTCTGTCAAAATACAAAAAGATTGAAGAGAAGGAAAAGTTGTGTCTTGATTAACACATTGTAGGGAAATATGGGAGAACTATTATTTAATTACTGCCTTCGGTGAATAGCTCGTCGCTTTTTAAAAAAGCTCTTAACTTCTATTATGTTGTGTCTGTCAAAATACAAAAAGATTGAAGAGAAGGAAAAGTTGTGTCTTGATTAACACATTGTAGGGAAATATGGGAGAACTATTATTTAATTACTGCCTTCGGTGAATAGCTCGTCGCTTTTTGAAAAAGCTCTTAACTTCTATTATGTTGTGTCTGTCAAAATACAAAAAGATTGAAGAGAAGGAAAAGTTGTGTCTTGATTAACACATTGTAGGGAAATATGGGAGAACTATTATTTAATTACTGCCTTCGGTGAATAGCTCGTCGCTTTTTAAAAAAGCTCTTAACTTCTATAATGTTGTGTCTGTCAAAATACAAAAAGATTGAAGAGAAGGAAAAGTTGTGTCTTGATTAACACATTGCAGGGAAATATGGGAGAACTATTATTTAATTACTGCCTTCGGTGAATAGCTCGTCGCTTTTTGAAAAAGCTCTTAACTTCTATTATGTTGTGTCTGTCAAAATACAAAAAGATTGAAGAGAAGGAAAAGTCTGTTCTTGATTAACACATTGTAGGGAAATATGGGAGAACTATTATTTAATTAATGCCTTCGGTGAATAGCTCGTCGCTTTTTGAAAAAGCTCTTAACTTCTATTATGTTGTGTCTGTCAAAATACAAAAAGATTGAAGAGAAGGAAAAGTTGTGTCTTGATTAACACATTGCAGGGAAATATGGGAGAACTATTATTTAATTACTGCCTTCGGTGAATAGCTCGTTGCTTTTTAAAAAAGCTCTTAACTTCCATTATGTTGCGTCTGTCAAAATACAAAAAGATTGAAGAGAAGGAAAAGTTGTGTCTTGATTAACACATTGCAGGGAAATATGGGAGAACTATTATTTAATTACTGCCTTCGGTGAATAGCTCGTCGCTTTTTGAAAAAGCTCTTAACTTCTATTATGTTGTGTCTGTCAAAATACAAAAAGATTGAAGAGAAGGAAAAGTCTGTTCTTGATTAACACATTGTAGGGAAATATGGGAGAACTATTATTTAATTACTGCCTTCGGTGAATAGCTCGTCGCTTTTTGAAAAAGCTCTTAACTTCTATTATGTTGTGTCTGTCAAAATACAAAAAGATTGAAGAGAAGGAAAAGTTGTGTCTTGATTAACACATTGTAGGGAAATATGGGAGAACTATTATTAAATTACTGCCTTCGGTGAATAGCTCGTCGCTTTTTGAAAAAGCTCTTAACTTCTATTATGTTGTGTCTGTCAAAATACAAAAAGATTGAAGAGAAGGAAAAGTTGTGTCTTGATTAACACATTGCAGGGAAATATGGGAGAACTATTATTTAATTACTGCCTTCGGTGAATAGCTCGTCGCTTTTTAAAAAAGCTCTTAACTTCTATTATGTTGCGTCTGTCAAAATACAAAAAGATTGAAGAGAAGGAAAAGTTGTGTCTTGATTAACACATTGCAGGGAAATATGGGGGAACTATTATTTAATTACTGCCTTCGGTGAATAGCTCGTCGCTTTTTGAAAAAGCTCTTAACTTCTATTATGTTGTGTCTGTCAAAATACAAAAAGATTGAAGAGAAGGAAAAGTTGTGTCTTGATTAACACATTGCAGGGAAATATGGGAGAACTATTATTTAATTACTGCCTTCGGTGTATAGCTCGTCGCTTTTTGAAAAAGCTCTTAACTTCTATTATGTTGTGTCTGTCAAAATACAAAAAGATTGAAGAGAAGGAAAAGTTGTGTCTTGATTAACACATTGTAGGGAAATATGGGAGAACTATTTTTTAATTACTGCCTTCGGTGAATAGCTCGTCGCTTTTTCAAAAAGCTCTTAACTTCTATTATGTTGCGTCTGTCAAAATACAAAAAGATTGAAGAGAAGGAAAAGTTGTGTCTTGATTAACACATTGCAGGGATATATGGAAGAACTATTATTTAATTACTGCCTTCGGTGAATAGCTCGTCGCTTTTTGAAAAAGCTCTCAACTTCTATTATGTTGTGTCTGTCAAAATACAAAAAGATTGAAGAGAAGGAAAAGTTGTGTCTTGATTAACACATTGGAGGGAAATATGGGAGAACTATTATTTAATTACTGCCTTCGGTGAATAGCTCGTCGCTTTTTAAAAAAGCTCTTAACTTCTATAATGTTGTGTCTGTCAAAATACAAAAAGATTGAAGAGAAGGAAAAGTTGTGTCTTGATTAACACATTGTAGGGATATATGGGAGAACTATTATTTAATTACTGCCTTCGGTGAATAGCTCGTCGCTTTTTAAAAAAGCTCTTAACTTCTATTATGTTGTGTCTGTCAAAATACAAAAAGATTGAAGAGAATGAAAAGTTGTGTCTTGATTAACACATTGCAGGGAAATATGGGAGAACTATTATTTAATTACTGCCTTCGGTGAATAGGTCGTCGCTTTTTGAAAAAGCTCTTAACTTCTATTATGTTGTGTCTGTCAAAATACAAAAAGATTGAAGAGAAGGAAAAGTTGTGTCTTGATTAACACATTGTAGGGAAATATGGGAGAACTATTATTTAATTACTGCCTTCGGTGAATAGCTCGTCGCTTTTTAAAAAAGCTCTTAACTTCTATTATGTTGCGTCTGTCAAAATACAAAAAGATTGAAGAGAAGGAAAAGTTGTGTCATGATTAACACATTGCAGGGAAATATGGGAGAACTATTATTTAATTACTGTCTTCGGTGAATAGCTCGTCGCTTTTTAAAAAAGCTCTTAACTTCTATTATGTTGTGTCTGTCAAAATACAAAAAGATTGAAGAGAAGGAAAAGTTGTGTCTTGATTAACACATTGCAGGGAAATATGGAAGAACTATTATTTAATTACTGCCTTCGGTGAATAGCTCGTCGCTTTTTGAAAAAGCTCTTAACTTCTATTATGTTGTGTCTGTCAAAATACAAAAAGATTGATGAGAAGGAAAAGTTGTGTCTTGATTAACACATTGTAGGGATATATGGGAGAACTATTATTTAATTACTGCCTTCGGTGAATAGCTCGTCGCTTTTTGAAAAAGCTCTTAACTTCTATTATGTTGTGTCTGTCAAAATACAAAAAGATTGAAGAGAAGGAAAAGTTGTGTCTTGATTAACACATTGTAGGGATATATATGAGAACTATTATTTAATTACTGCCTTCGGTGAATAGCTCGTCGCTTTTTAAAAAAGCTCTTAACTTCTATTATGTTGTGTCTGTCAAAATACAAAAAGATTGAAGAGAAGGAAATGTTGTGTCTTGATTAACACATTGCAGGGAAATATGGGAGAACTATTATTTAATTACTGCCTTCGGTGAATAGCTCGTCGCTTTTTGAAAAAGCTCTTAATTTCTATTATGTTGTGTCTGTCAAAATACAAAAAGATTTAAGAGAAGGAAAAGTTGTGTCTTGATTAACACATTGCAGGGAAATATGGGAGAACTATTATTTAATTACTGCCTTCGGTGAATAGCTCGTCGCTTTTTAAAAAAGCTCTTAACTTCTATTATGTTGCGTCTGTCAAAATACAAAAAGATTGAAGAGAAGGAAAAGTTGTGTCTTGATTAACACATTGCAGGGAAATATGGGAGAACTATTATTTAATTACTGCCTTCGGTGAATAGCTCGTCGCTTTTTAAAAAAGCTCTTAACTTCTATTATGTTGTGTCTGTCAAAATACAAAAATATTGAAGAGAAGGAAAAGTTGTGTCTTGATTAACACATTGCAGGGAAATATGGAAGAACTATTATTTAATTACTGCCTTCGGTGAATAACTCGTCGCTTTTTGAAAAAGCTCTTAACTTCTATTATGTTGTGTCTGTCAAAATACAAGAGATTGAAGAGAAGGAAAAGTTGTGTCTTGATTAACACATTGTAGGGAAATATGGGAGAACTATTATTTAATTACTGCCTTCGGTGAATAGCTCGTCGCTTTTTAAAAAAGCTCTTAACTTCTATTATGTTGTGTCTGTCAAAATACAAAAATATTGAAGAGAAGGAAAAGTTGTGTCTTGATTAACACATTGTAGGGAAATATGGGAGAACTATTATTTAATTACTGCCTTCGGTGAATAGCTGGTCGCTTTTTAAAAAAGCTCTTAACTTCTATTATGTTGTGTCTGTCAAAATACAAAAATATTGAAGAGAAGGAAAAGTTGTGTCTTGATTAACACATTGTAGGGAAATATGGGAGAACTATTATTTAATTACTGCCTTCGGTGAATAGCTGGTCGCTTTTTAAAAAAGCTCTTAACTTCTATTATGTTGCGTCTGTCAAAATACAAAAAGATTGAAGAGAAGGAAAAGTTGTGTCTTGATTAACACATTGCAGGGAAATATGGGAGAACTATTATTTAATTACTGCCTTCGGTGAATAGCTCGTCGCTTTTTAAAAAAGCTCTTAACTTCTATTATGTTGTGTCTGTCAAAATACAAAAATATTGAAGAGAAGGAAAAGTTGTGTCTTGATTAACACATTGCAGGGAAATATGGAAGAACTATTATTTAATTACTGCCTTCGGTGAATAACTCGTCGCTTTTTGAAAAAGCTCTTAACTTCTATTATGTTGTGTCTGTCAAAATACAAGAGATTGAAGAGAAGGAAAAGTTGTGTCTTGATTAACACATTGTAGGGAAATATGGGAGAACTATTATTTAATTACTGCCTTCGGTGAATAGCTCGTCGCTTTTTAAAAAAGCTCTTAACTTCTATTATGTTGTGTCTGTCAAAATACAAAAATATTGAAGAGAAGGAAAAGTTGTGTCTTGATTAACACATTGTAGGGAAATATGGGAGAACTATTATTTAATTACTGCCTTCGGTGAATAGCTGGTCGCTTTTTAAAAAAGCTCTTAACTTCTATTATGTTGTGTCTGTCAAAATACAAAAATATTGAAGAGAAGGAAAAGTTGTGTCTTGATTAACACATTGTAGGGAAATATGGGAGAACTATTATTTAATTACTGCCTTCGGTGAATAGCTCGTCGCTTTTTAAAAAAGCTCTTAACTTCTATTATGTTGTGTCTGTCAAAATACAAAAAGATTGAAGAGAAGGAAAAGTTGTGTCTTGATTAACACATTGCAGGGAAATATGGAAGAACTATTATTTAATTACTGCCTTCGGTGAATAGCTCGTCGTTTTTTGAAAAAGCTCTTAACTTCTATTATGTTGTGTCTGTCAAAATACAAAAGAATTGAAGAGAAGGAAAAGTTGTGTCTTGATTAACACATTGTAGGGAAATATGGGAGAATTATTATTTAATTACTGCCTTCGGTGAATAGCTCGTCGCTTTTTAAAAATGCTCTTAACTTCTATTATGTTGTGTCTGTCAAAATACAAAAGAATTGAAGAGAAGGAAAAGTTGTGTCTTGATTAACACATTGTAGGGAAATATGGGAGAACTTTTATTTAATTACTGCCTTCGGTGAATAGCTCGTCGCTTTTTAAAAATGCTCTTAACTTCTATTATGTTGTGTCTGTCAAAATACAAAAAGATTGAAGAGAAGGAAAAGTTGTGTCTTGATTAACACATTGTAGGGAAATATGAGAGAACTATTATTTAATTACTGCCTTCGGTGATTAGCTCGTCGCTTTTTAAAAAAGCTCTTAACTTCTATTATGTTGTGTCTGTCAAAATACAAAAAGATTGAAGAGAAGGAAAAGTTGTGTCTTGATTAACACATTGCAGGGAAATATGGGAGAACTATTATTTAATTACTGCCTTCGGTGAATAGCTCGTCGCTTTTTGAAAAAGCTCTTAACTTCTATTATGTTGTGTCTGTCAAAATACAAAAAGATTGAAGAGAAGGAAAAGTTGTGTCTTGATTAACACATTGCAGGGAAATATGGGAGAACTATTATTTAATTACTGCCTTCGGTGAATAGCTCGTCGCTTATTGAAAAAGCTCTTAACTTCTATTATGTTGTGTCTGTCAAAATACAAAAAGATTGAAGAGAAGGAAAAGTTGTGTCTTGATTAACACATTGCAGGGAAATATGGGAGATCTATTATTTAATTACTGCCTTCGGTGAATAGCTCGTCGCTTTTTGAAAAAGCGCTTAACTTCTATTATGTTTTGTCTGTCAAAATACAAAAAGATTGAAGAGAAGGAAAAGTTGTGTCTTGATTAACAAATTGCAGGGAAATATGGGAGAACTATTATTTAATTACTGCCTTCGGTGAATAGCTCGTCGCTTTTTGAAAAAGCTCTTAACTTCTATTATGTTGTGTCTGTCAAAATACAAAAAGATTGAAGAGAAGGAAAAGTTGTGTCTTGATTAACACATTGCAGGGAAATATGGGAGAACTATTATTTAATTACTGCCTTCGGTGAATAGCTCGTCGCTTATTGAAAAAGCTCTTAACTTCTATTATGTTGTGTCTGTCAAAATACAAAAAGATTGAAGAGAAGGAAAAGTTGTGTCTTGATTAACACATTGCAGGGAAATATGGGAGAACTATTATTTAATTACTGCCTTCGGTGAATAGCTCGTCGCTTTTTGAAAAAGCTCTTAACTTCTATTATGTTGTGTCTGTCAAAATACAAAAAGATTGAAGAGAAGGAAAAGTTGTGTCTTGATTAACACATTGCAGGGAAATATGGGAGAACTATTATTTAATTCCTGCCTTCGGTGAATAGCTCGTCGCTTTTTAAAAAAGCTCTTAACTTCTATTATGTTGTGTCTGTCAAAATACAAAAAGATTGAAGAGAAGGAAAAGTTGTGTCTTGATTAACACATTGTAGGGATATATGGGAGAACTATTATTTAATTACTGCCTTCGGTGAATAGCTCGTCGCTTTTTAAAAAAGCTCTTAACTTCTATTATGTTGTGTCTGTCAAAATACAAAAAGATTGAAGAGAAGGAAATGTTGTGTCTTGATTAACACATTGCAGGGAAATATGGGAGAACTATTATTTAATTACTGCCTTCGGTGAATAGCTCGTCGCTTTTTGAAAAAGCTCTTAATTTTTATTATGTTGTGTCTGTCAAAATACAAAAAGATTGAAGAGAAGGAAAAGTTGTGTCTTGATTAACACATTGTAGGGAAATATGGGAGAACTATTATTTAATTACTGCCTTCGGTGAATAGCTCGTCGCTTTTTAAAAAAGCTCTTAACTTCTATTATGTTGCGTCTGTCAAAATACAAAAAGATTGAAGAGAAGGAAAAGTTGTGTCTTGATTAACACATTGTAGGGAAATATGGGAGAACTATTATTTAATTACTGCCTTCGGTGAATAGCTCGTCGCTTTTTGAAAAAGCTCTTAACTTCTATTATGTTGTGTCTGTCAAAATACAAAAAGATTGAAGAGAAGGAAAAGTTGTGTCTTGATTAACACATTGCAGGGAAATATGGGAGAACTATTATTTAATTACTGCCTTCGGTGAATAGCTCGTTGCTTTTTAAAAAAGCTCTTAACTTCCATTATGTTGCGTCTGTCAAAATACAAAAAGATTGAAGAGAAGGAAAAGTTGTGTCTTGATTAACACATTGCAGGGAAATATGGGAGAACTATTATTTAATTACTGCCTTCGGTGAATAGCTCGTCGCTTTTTGAAAAAGCTCTTAACTTCTATTATGTTGTGTCTGTTAAAATACAAAAAGATTGAAGAGAAGGAAAAGTTGTGTCTTGATTAACACATTGTAGGGAAATATGGGAGAACTATTATTAAATTACTGCCTTCGGTGAATAGCTCGTCGCTTTTTGAAAAAGCTCTTAACTTCTATTATGTTGTGTCTGTCAAAATACAAAAAGATTGAAGAGAAGGAAAAGTTGTGTCTTGATTAACACATTGCAGGGAAATATGGGAGAACTATTATTTAATTACTGCCTTCGGTGAATAGCTCGTCGCTTTTTAAAAAAGCTCTTAACTTCTATTATGTTGCGTCTGTCAAAATACAAAAAGATTGAAGAGAAGGAAAAGTTGTGTCTTGATTAACACATTGCAGGGAAATATGGGAGAACTATTATTTAATTACTGCCTTCGGTGTATAGCTCGTCGCTTTTTGAAAAAGCTCTTAACTTCTATTATGTTGTGTCTGTCAAAATACAAAAAGATTGAAGAGAAGGAAAAGTTGTGTCTTGATTAACACATTGTAGGGAAATATGGGAGAACTATTTTTTAATTACTGCCTTCGGTGAATAGCTCGTCGCTTTTTCAAAAAGCTCTTAACTTCTATTATGTTGCGTCTGTCAAAATACAAAAAGATTGAAGAGAAGGAAAAGTTGTGTCTTGATTAACACATTGCAGGGAAATATGGGGGAACTATTATTTAATTACTGCCTTCGGTGAATAGCTCGTCGCTTTTTGAAAAAGCTCTTAACTTCTATTATGTTGTGTCTGTCAAAATACAAAAAGATTGAAGAGAAGGAAAAGTTGTGTCTTGCTTAACACATTGCAGGGAAATATGGGAGAACTATTATTTAATTACTGCCTTCGGTGAATAGCTCGTCGCTTTTTAAAAAAGCTCTTAACTTCTATTATGTTGTGTCTGTCAAAATACAAAAAGATTGAAGAGAAGGAAAAGTTGTGTCTTGATTAACACATTGTAGGGAAATATGGGAGAACTATTATTTAATTACTGCCTTCGGTGAATAGCTCGTCGCTTTTTAAAAAAGCTCTTAACTTCTATTATGTTGTGTCTGTCAAAATACAAAAAGTTGAAAAGAAGGAAAACTTGTGTCTTGATTAACACATTGCAGGGAAATATGGAAGAACTATTATTTAATTACTGCCTTCGGTGAATAGCTCGTCGCTTTTTGAAAAAGCTCTTAACTTCTATTATGTTGTGTCTGTCAAAATACAAAAAGATTGAAGAGAAGGAAAAGTTGTGTCTTGATTAACACATTGCAGGGAAATATGGGAGATCTATTATTTAATTACTGCCTTCGGTGAATAGCTCGTCGCTTTTTGAAAAAGCTCTTAACTTCTATTATGTTGTGTCTGTCAAAATACAAAAAGATTGAAGAGAAGGAAAAGTTGTGTCTTGATTAACACATTGCAGGGAAATATGGGAGAACTATTATTTAATTACTGCCTTCGGTGAATAGCTCGTCGCTTTTTAAAAAAGCTCTTAACTTCTATTATGTTGTGTCTGTCAAAATACAAAAAGATTGAAGAGAAGGAAAAGTTGTGTCTTGATTAACACATTGTAGGGAAATATGGGAGAACTATTATTTAATTACTGCCTTCGGTGAATAGCTCGTCGCTTTTTAAAAAAGCTCTTAACTTCTATTATGTTGTGTCTGTCAAAATACAAAAAGATTGAAGAGAAGGAAAAGTTGTGTCTTGATTAACACATTGCAGGGATATATGGAAGAACTATTATTTAATTACTGCCTTCGGTGAATAGCTCGTCGCTTTTTGAAAAAGCTCTCAACTTCTATTATGTTGTGTCTGTCAAAATACAAAAAGATTGAAGAGAAGGAAAAGTTGTGTCTTGATTAACACATTGTAGGGAAATATGGGAGAACTATTATTTAATTACTGCCTTCGGTGAATAGCTCGTCGCTTTTTAAAAAAGCTCTTAACTTCTATAATGTTGTGTCTGTCAAAATACAAAAAGATTGAAGAGAAGGAAAAGTTGTGTCTTGATTAACACATTGCAGGGAAATATGGGAGAACTATTATTTAATTACTGCCTTCGGTGAATAGCTCGTCGCTTTTTGAAAAAGCTCTTAACTTCTATTATGTTGTGTCTGTCAAAATACAAAAAGATTGAAGAGAAGGAAAAGTCTGTTCTTGATTAACACATTGTAGGGAAATATGGGAGAACTATTATTTAATTAATGCCTTCGGTGAATAGCTCGTCGCTTTTTGAAAAAGCTCTTAACTTCTATTATGTTGTGTCTGTCAAAATACAAAAAGATTGAAGAGAAGGAAAAGTTGTGTCTTGATTAACACATTGCAGGGAAATATGGGAGAACTATTATTTAATTACTGCCTTCGGTGAATAACTCGTTGCTTTTTGAAAAAGCTCTTAACTTCTATTATGTTGTGTCTGTCAAAATACAAAAAGATTGAAGAGAAGGAAAAGTCTGTTCTTGATTAACACATTGTAGGGAAATATGGGAGAACTATTATTTAATTACTGCCTTCGGTGAATAGCTCGTCGCTTTTTGAAAAAGCTCTTAACTTCTATTATGTTGTGTCTGTCAAAATACAAAAAGATTGAAGAGAAGGAAAAGTTGTGTCTTGATTAACACATTGTAGGGAAATATGGGAGAACTATTATTAAATTACTGCCTTCGGTGAATAGCTCGTCGCTTTTTGAAAAAGCTCTTAACTTCTATTATGTTGTGTCTGTCAAAATACAAAAAGATTGAAGAGAAGGAAAAGTTGTGTCTTGATTAACACATTGCAGGGAAATATGGGAGAACTATTATTTAATTACTGCCTTCGGTGAATAGCTCGTCGCTTTTTAAAAAAGCTCTTAACTTCTATTATGTTGCGTCTGTCAAAATACAAAAAGATTGAAGAGAAGGAAAAGTTGTGTATTGATTAACACATTGCAGGGAAATATGGGGGAACTATTATTTAATTACTGCCTTCGGTGAATAGCTCGTCGCTTTTTGAAAAAGCTCTTAACTTCTTTTATGTTGTGTCTGTCAAAATACAAAAAGATTGAAGAGAAGGAAAAGTTGTGTCTTGATTAACACATTGCAGGGAAATATGGGAGAACTATTATTTAATTACTGCCTTCGGTGTATAGCTCGTCGCTTTTTGAAAAAGCTCTTAACTTCTATTATGTTGTGTCTGTCAAAATACAAAAAGATTGAAGAGAAGGAAAAGTTGTGTCTTGATTAACACATTGTAGGGAAATATGGGAGAACTATTTTTTAATTACTGCCTTCGGTGAATAGCTCGTCGCTTTTTCAAAAAGCTCTTAACTTCTATTATGTTGCGTCTGTCAAAATACAAAAAGATTGAAGAGAAGGAAAAGTTGTGTCTTGCTTAACACATTGCAGGGAAATATGGGAGAACTATTATTTAATTACTGCCTTCGGTGAATAGCTCGTCGCTTTTTAAAAAAGCTCTTAACTTCTATAATGTTGTGTCTGTCAAAATACAAAAAGATTGAAGAGAAGGAAAAGTTGTGTCTTGATTAACACATTGTAGGGATATATGGGAGAACTATTATTTAATTACTGCCTTCGGTGAATAGCTCGTCGCTTTTTAAAAAAGCTCTTAACTTCTATTATGTTGTGTCTGTCAAAATACAAAAAGATTGAAGAGAATGAAAAGTTGTGTCTTGATTAACACATTGCAGGGAAATATGGGAGAACTATTATTTAATTACTGCCTTCGGTGAATAGGTCGTCGCTTTTTGAAAAAGCTCTTAACTTCTATTATGTTGTGTCTGTCAAAATACAAAAAGATTGAAGAGAAGGAAAAGTCTGTTCTTGATTAACACATTGTAGGGAAATATGGGAGAACTATTATTTAATTACTGCCTTCGGTGAATAGCTCGTCGCTTTTTGAAAAAGCTCTTAACTTCTATTATGTTGTGTCTGTCAAAATACAAAAAGATTGAAGAGAAGGAAAAGTTGTGTCTTGATTAACACATTGTAGGGAAATATGGGAGAACTATTATTAAATTACTGCCTTCGGTGAATAGCTCGTCGCTTTTTGAAAAAGCTCTTAACTTCTATTATGTTGTGTCTGTCAAAATACAAAAAGATTGAAGAGAAGGAAAAGTTGTGTCTTGATTAACACATTGCAGGGAAATATGGGAGAACTATTATTTAATTACTGCCTTCGGTGAATAGCTCGTCGCTTTTTAAAAAAGCTCTTAACTTCTATTATGTTGCGTCTGTCAAAATACAAAAAGATTGAAGAGAAGGAAAAGTTGTGTCTTGATTAACACATTGCAGGGAAATATGGGGGAACTATTATTTAATTACTGCCTTCGGTGAATAGCTCGTCGCTTTTTGAAAAAGCTCTTAACTTCTATTATGTTGTGTCTGTCAAAATACAAAAAGATTGAAGAGAAGGAAAAGTTGTGTCTTGATTAACACATTGCAGGGAAATATGGGAGAACTATTATTTAATTACTGCCTTCGGTGTATAGCTCGTCGCTTTTTGAAAAAGCTCTTAACTTCTATTATGTTGTGTCTGTCAAAATACAAAAAGATTGAAGAGAAGGAAAAGTTGTGTCTTGATTAACACATTGTAGGGAAATATGGGAGAACTATTTTTTAATTACTGCCTTCGGTGAATAGCTCGTCGCTTTTTCAAAAAGCTCTTAACTTCTATTATGTTGCGTCTGTCAAAATACAAAAAGATTGAAGAGAAGGAAAAGTTGTGTCTTGCTTAACACATTGCAGGGAAATATGGGAGAACTATTATTTAATTACTGCCTTCGGTGAATAGCTCGTCGCTTTTTAAAAAAGCTCTTAACTTCTATTATGTTGTGTCTGTCAAAATACAAAAAGATTGAAGAGAAGGAAAAGTTGTGTCTTGATTAACACATTGTAGGGAAATATGGGAGAACTATTATTTAATTACTGCCTTCGGTGAATAGCTCGTCGCTTTTTAAAAAAGCTCTTAACTTCTATTATGTTGTGTCTGTCAAAATACAAAAAGATTGAAGAGAAGGAAAAGTTGTGTCTTGATTAACACATTGCAGGGAAATATGGGAGAACTATTATTTAATTACTGCCTTCGGTGAATAGCTCGTTGCTTTTTAAAAAAGCTCTTAACTTCCATTATGTTGCGTCTGTCAAAATACAAAAAGATTGAAGAGAAGGAAAAGTTGTGTCTTGATTAACACATTGCAGGGAAATATGGGAGAACTATTATTTAATTACTGCCTTCGGTGAATAGCTCGTCGCTTTTTGAAAAAGCTCTTAACTTCTATTATGTTGTGTCTGTCAAAATACAAAAAGATTGAAGAGAAGGAAAAGTCTGTTCTTGATTAACACATTGTAGGGAAATATGGGAGAACTATTATTTAATTACTGCCTTCGGTGAATAGCTCCTCGCTTTTTGAAAAAGCTCTTAACTTCTATTATGTTGTGTCTGTCAAAATACAAAAAGATTGAAGAGAAGGAAAAGTTGTGTCTTGATTAACACATTGTAGGGAAATATGGGAGAACTATTATTAAATTACTGCCTTCGGTGAATAGCTCGTCGCTTTTTGAAAAAGCTCTTAACTTCTATTATGTTGTGTCTGTCAAAATACAAAAAGATTGAAGAGAAGGAAAAGTTGTGTCTTGATTAACACATTGCAGGGAAATATGGGAGAACTATTATTTAATTACTGCCTTTGGTGAATAGCTCGTCGCTTTTTAAAAAAGCTCTTAACTTCTATTATGTTGCGTCTGTCAAAATACAAAAAGATTGAAGAGAAGGAAAAGTTGTGTCTTGATTAACACATTGCAGGGAAATATGGGGGAACTATTATTTAATTACTGCCTTCGGTGAATAGCTCGTCGCTTTTTGAAAAAGCTCTTAACTTCTATTATGTTGTGTCTGTCAAAATACAAAAAGATTGAAGAGAAGGAAAAGTTGTGTCTTGATTAACACATTGCAGGGAAATATGGGAGAACTATTATTTAATTACTGCCTTCGGTGTATAGCTCGTCGCTTTTTGAAAAAGCTCTTAACTTCTATTATGTTGTGTCTGTCAAAATACAAAAAGATTGAAGAGAAGGAAAAGTTGTGTCTTGATTAACACATTGTAGGGAAATATGGGAGAACTATTTTTTAATTACTGCCTTCGGTGAATAGCTCGTCGCTTTTTCAAAAAGCTCTTAACTTCTATTATGTTGCGTCTGTCAAAATACAAAAAGATTGAAGAGAAGGAAAAGTTGTGTCTTGATTAACACATTGCAGGGAAATATGGGGGAACTATTATTTAATTACTGCCTTCGGTGAATAGCTCGTCGCTTTTTGAAAAAGCTCTTAACTTCTATTATGTTGTGTCTGTCAAAATACAAAAAGATTGAAGAGAAGGAAAAGTTGTGTCTTGCTTAACACATTGCAGGGAAATATGGGAGAACTATTATTTAATTACTGCCTTCGGTGAATAGCTCGTCGCTTTTTAAAAAAGCTCTTAACTTCTATTATGTTGTGTCTGTCAAAATACAAAAAGATTGAAGAGAAGGAAAAGTTGTGTCTTGATTAACACATTGTAGGGAAATATGGGAGAACTATTATTTAATTACTGCCTTCGGTGAATAGCTCGTCGCTTTTTAAAAAAGCTCTTAACTTCTATTATGTTGTGTCTGTCAAAATACAAAAAGTTGAAAAGAAGGAAAAGTTGTGTCTTGATTAACACATTGCAGGGAAATATGGAAGAACTATTATTTAATTACTGCCTTCGGTGAATAGGTCGTCGCTTTTTGAAAAAGCTCTTAACTTCTATTATGTTGTGTCTGTCAAAATACAAAAAGATTGAAGAGAAGGAAAAGTTGTGTCTTGATTAACACATTGTAGGGAAATATGGGAGAACTATTATTTAATTACTTCCTTCGGTGAATAGCTCGTCGCTTTTTAAAAAAGCTCTTAACTTCTATTATGTTGCGTCTGTCAAAATACAAAAAGAATGAAGAGAAGGAAAAGTTGTGTCATGATTAACACATTGCAGGGAAATATGGGAGAACTATTATTTAATTACTGTCTTCGGTGAATAGCTCGTCGCTTTTTAAAAAAGCTCTTAACTTCTATTATGTTGTGTCTGTCAAAATACAAAAAGATTGAAGAGAAGGAAAAGTTGTGTCTTGATTAACACATTGCAGGGAAATATGGAAGAACTATTATTTAATTACTGCCTTCGGTGAATAGCTCGTCGCTTTTTGAAAAAGCTCTTAACTTCTATTATGTTGTGTCTGTCAAAATACAAAAAGATTGATGAGAAGGAAAAGTTGTGTCTTGATTAACACATTGTAGGGATATATGGGAGAACTATTATTTAATTACTGCCTTCGGTGAATAGCTCGTCGCTTTTTGAAAAAGCTCTTAACTTCTATTATGTTGTGTCTGTCAAAATACAAAAAGATTGAAGAGAAGGAAAAGTTGTGTCTTGATTAACACATTGTAGGGAAATATGGGAGAACTATTATTTAATTACTGCCTTCGGTGAATAGCGCGTCGCTTTTTAAAAAAGCTCTTAACTTCTATTATGTTGTGTCTGTCAAAATACAAAAAGATTGAAGAGAAGGAAAAGTTGTGTCTTGATTAACACATTGCAGGGAAATATGGGAGAACTATTATTTAATTACTGCCTTCGGTGAATAGCTCGTTGCTTTTTAAAAAAGCTCTTAACTTCCATTATGTTGCGCCTGTCAAAATACAAAAAGATTGAAGAGAAGGAAAAGTTGTGTCTTGATTAACACATTGCAGGGAAATATGGGAGAACTATTATTTAATTACTGCCTTCGGTGAATAGCTCGTCGCTTTTTGAAAAAGCTCTTAACTTCTATTATGTTGTGTCTGTCAAAATACAAAAAGATTGAAGAGAAGGAAAAGTCTGTTCTTGATTAACACATTGTAGGGAAATATGGGAGAACTATTATTTAATTACTGCCTTCGGTGAATAGCTCGTCGCTTTTTGAAAAAGCTCTTAACTTCTATTATGTTGTGTCTGTCAAAATACAAAAAGATTGAAGAGAAGGAAAAGTTGTGTCTTGATTAACACATTGTAGGGAAATATGGGAGAACTATTATTAAATTACTGCCTTCGGTGAATAGCTCGTCGCTTTTTGAAAAAGCTCTTAACTTCTATTATGTTGTGTCTGTCAAAATACAAAAAGATTGAAGAGAAGGAAAAGTTGTGTCTTGATTAACACATTGTAGGGAAATATGGGAGAACTATTTTTTAATTACTGCCTTCGGTGAATAGCTCGTCGCTTTTTCAAAAAGCTCTTAACTTCTATTATGTTGCGTCTGTCAAAATACAAAAAGATTGAATAGAAGGAAAAGTTGTGTCTTGATTAACACATTGCAGGGAAATATGGGGGAACTATTATTTAATTACTGCCTTCGGTGAATAGCTCGTCGCTTTTTGAAAAAGCTCTTAACTTCTATTATGTTGTGTCTGTCAAAATACAAAAAGATTGAAGAGAAGGAAAAGTTGTGTCTTGCTTAACACATTGCAGGGAAATATGGGAGAACTATTATTTAATTACTGCCTTCGGTGAATAGCTCGTCGCTTTTTAAAAAAGCTCTTAACTTCTATTATGTTGTGTCTGTCAAAATACAAAAAGATTGAAGAGAAGGAAAAGTTGTGTCTTGATTAACACATTGTAGGGAAATATGGGAGAACTATTATTTAATTACTGCCTTCGGTGAATAGCTCGTCGCTTTTTAAAAAAGCTCTTAACTTCTATTATGTTGTGTCTGTCAAAATACAAAAAGTTGAAAAGAAGGAAAAGTTGTGTCTTGATTAACACATTGCAGGGAAATATGGAAGAACTATTATTTAATTACTGCCTTCGGTGAATAGCTCGTCGCTTTTTGAAAAAGCTCTTAACTTCTATTATGTTGTGTCTGTCAAAATACAAAAAGATTGAAGAGAAGGAAAAGTTGTGTCTTGATTAACACATTGTAGGGAAATATGGGAGAACTATTATTTAATTACTGCCTTCGGTGAATAGCTCGTCGCTTTTTAAAAAAGCTCTTAACTTCTATTATGTTGTGTCTGTCAAAATACAAAAAGATTGAAGAGAAGGAAAAGTTGTGTCTTGATTAACACATTGCAGGGATATATGGAAGAACTATTATTTAATTACTGCCTTCGGTGAATAACTCGTCGCTTTTTGAAAAAGCTCTTAACTTCTATTATGTTGTGTCTGTCAAAATACAAGAGATTGAAGAGAAGGAAAAGTTGTGTCTTGATTAACACATTGTAGGGAAATATGGGAGAACTATTATTTAATTACTGCCTTCGGTGAATAGCTCGTCGCTTTTTAAAAATCTCTTAACTTCTATTATGTTGTGTCTGTCAAAATACAAAAAGATTGAAGAGAAGGAAAAGTTGTGTCTTGATTAACACATTGTAGGGAAATATGGGAGAACTATTATTTAATTACAGCCTTCGGTGAATAGCTCGTCGCTTTTTGAAAAAGCTCTTAACTTCTATTATGTTGTGTCTGTCAAAATACAAAAAGATTGAAGAGAAGGAAAAGTTGTGTCTTGATTAACACATTGTAGGGAAATATGGGAGAACTATTATTTAATTACTGCCTTCGGTGAATAGCTCGTCGCTTTTTAAAAAAGCTCTTAACTTCTATTATGTTGTGTCTGTCAAAATACAAAAAGATTGAAGAGAAGGAAAAGTTGTGTCTTGATTAACACATTGCAGGGAAATATGGGAGATCTATTATTTAATTACTGCCTTCGGTGAATAGCTCGTCGCTTTTTGAAAAAGCTCTTAACTTCTATTATGTTGTGTCTGTCAAAATACAAAAAGATTGAAGAGAAGGAAAAGTTGTGTCATGATTAACACATTGCAGGGAAATATGGGAGAACTATTATTTAATTACTGCCTTCGGTGAATAGCTCGTCGCTTTTTGAAAAAGCTCTTAACTTCTATTATGTTGTGTCTGTCAAAATACAAAAAGATTGAAGAGAAGGAAAAGTTGTGTCTTGATTAACACATTGCAGGGAAATATGGGAGAACTATTATTTAATTACTGCCTTCGGTGAATAGCTCGTCGCTTTTTGAAAAAGCTCTTAACTTCTATTATGTTGTGTCTGTCAAAATACAAAAAGATTGAAGAGAAGGAAAAGTCTGTTCTTGATTAACACATTGTAGGGAAATATGGGAGAACTATTATTTAATTACTGCCTTCGGTGAATAGCTCGTCGCTTTTTGAAAAAGCTCTTAACTTCTATTATGTTGTGTCTGTCAAAATACAAAAAGATTGAAGAGAAGGAAAAGTTGTGTCTTGATTAACACATTGTAGGGAAATATGGGAGAACTATTATTAAATTACTGCCTTCGGTGAATAGCTCGTCGCTTTTTGAAAAAGCTCTTAACTTCTATTATGTTGTGTCTGTCAAAATACAAAAAGATTGAAGAGAAGGAAAAGTTGTGTCTTGATTAACACATTGCAGGGAAATATGGGAGAACTATTATTTAATTACTGCCTTCGGTGAATAGCTCGTCGCTTTTTAAAAAAGCTCTTAACTTCTATTATGTTGCGTCTGTCAAAATACAAAAAGATTGAAGAGAAGGAAAAGTTGTGTCTTGATTAACACATTGCAGGGAAATATGGGGGAACTATTATTTAATTACTGCCTTCGGTGAATAGCTCGTCGCTTTTTGAAAAAGCTCTTAACTTCTATTATGTTGTGTCTGTCAAAATACAAAAAGATTGAAGAGAAGGAAAAGTTGTGTCTTGATTAACACATTGCAGGGATATATGGAAGAACTATTATTTAATTACTGCCTTCGGTGAATAGCTCGTCGCTTTTTAAAAAAGCTCTTAACTTCTATTATGTTGTGTCTGTCAAAATACAAAAAGATTGAAGAGAAGGAAAAGTTGTGTCTTGATTAACACATTGCAGGGATATATGGAAGAACTATTATTTAATTACTGCCTTCGGTGAATAGCTCGTCGCTTTTTGAAAAAGCTCTCAACTTCTATTATGTTGTGTCTGTCAAAATACAAAAAGATTGAAGAGAAGGAAAAGTTGTGTCTTGATTAACACATTGTAGGGAAATATGGGAGAACTATTATTTAATTACTGCCTTCGGTGAATAGCTCGTCGCTTTTTAAAAAAGCTCTTAACTTCTATAATGTTGTGTCTGTCAAAATACAAAAAGATTGAAGAGAAGGAAAAGTTGTGTCTTGATTAACACATTGTAGGGATATATGGGAGAACTATTATTTAATTACTGCCTTCGGTGAATAGCTCGTCGCTTTTTAAAAAAGCTCTTAACTTCTATTATGTTGTGTCTGTCAAAATACAAAAAGATTGAAGAGAATGAAAAGTTGTGTCTTGATTAACACATTGTAGGGAAATATGGGAGAACTATTATTTAATTACTGCCTTCGGTGAATAGGTCGTCGCTTTTTGAAAAAGCTCTTAACTTCTATTATGTTGTGTCTGTCAAAATACAAAAAGATTGAAGAGAAGGAAAAGTTGTGTCTTGATTAACACATTGCAGGGAAATATGGGAGAACTATTATTTAATTACTGCCTTCGGTGAATAGCTCGTCGCTTATTGAAAAAGCTCTTAACTTCTATTATGTTGTGTCTGTCAAAATACAAAAAGATTGAAGAGAAGGAAAAGTTGTGTCTTGATTAACACATTGCAGGGAAATATGGGAGAACTATTATTTAATTACTGCCTTCGGTGAATAGCTCGTCGCTTTTTGAAAAAGCTCTTAACTTCTATTATGTTGTGTCTGTCAAAATACAAAAAGATTGAAGAGAAGGAAAAGTTGTGTCTTGATTAACACATTGCAGGGAAATATGGGAGAACTATTATTTAATTCCTGCCTTCGGTGAATAGCTCGTCGCTTTTTAAAAAAGCTCTTAACTTCTATTATGTTGTGTCTGTCAAAATACAAAAAGATTGAAGAGAAGGAAAAGTTGTGTCTTGATTAACACATTGTAGGGATATATGGGAGAACTATTATTTAATTACTGCCTTCGGTGAATAGCTCGTCGCTTTTTAAAAAAGCTCTTAACTTCTATTATGTTGTGTCTGTCAAAATACAAAAAGATTGAAGAGAAGGAAATGTTGTGTCTTGATTAACACATTGCAGGGAAATATGGGAGAACTATTATTTAATTACTGCCTTCGGTGAATAGCTCGTCGCTTTTTGAAAAAGCTCTTAATTTTTATTATGTTGTGTCTGTCAAAATACAAAAAGATTGAAGAGAAGGAAAAGTTGTGTCTTGATTAACACATTGTAGGGAAATATGGGAGAACTATTATTTAATTACTGCCTTCGGTGAATAGCTCGTCGCTTTTTAAAAAAGCTCTTAACTTCTATTATGTTGCGTCTGTCAAAATACAAAAAGATTGAAGAGAAGGAAAAGTTGTGTCTTGATTAACACATTGTAGGGAAATATGGGAGAACTATTATTTAATTACTGCCTTCGGTGAATAGCTCGTCGCTTTTTGAAAAAGCTCTTAACTTCTATTATGTTGTGTCTGTCAAAATACAAAAAGATTGAAGAGAAGGAAAAGTTGTGTCTTGATTAACACATTGCAGGGAAATATGGGAGAACTATTATTTAATTACTGCCTTCGGTGAATAGCTCGTTGCTTTTTAAAAAAGCTCTTAACTTCCATTATGTTGCGTCTGTCAAAATACAAAAAGATTGAAGAGAAGGAAAAGTTGTGTCTTGATTAACACATTGCAGGGAAATATGGGAGAACTATTATTTAATTACTGCCTTCGGTGAATAGCTCGTCGCTTTTTGAAAAAGCTCTTAACTTCTATTATGTTGTGTCTGTTAAAATACAAAAAGATTGAAGAGAAGGAAAAGTTGTGTCTTGATTAACACATTGTAGGGAAATATGGGAGAACTATTATTAAATTACTGCCTTCGGTGAATAGCTCGTCGCTTTTTGAAAAAGCTCTTAACTTCTATTATGTTGTGTCTGTCAAAATACAAAAAGATTGAAGAGAAGGAAAAGTTGTGTCTTGATTAACACATTGCAGGGAAATATGGGAGAACTATTATTTAATTACTGCCTTCGGTGAATAGCTCGTCGCTTTTTAAAAAAGCTCTTAACTTCTATTATGTTGCGTCTGTCAAAATACAAAAAGATTGAAGAGAAGGAAAAGTTGTGTCTTGATTAACACATTGCAGGGAAATATGGGAGAACTATTATTTAATTACTGCCTTCGGTGTATAGCTCGTCGCTTTTTGAAAAAGCTCTTAACTTCTATTATGTTGTGTCTGTCAAAATACAAAAAGATTGAAGAGAAGGAAAAGTTGTGTCTTGATTAACACATTGTAGGGAAATATGGGAGAACTATTTTTTAATTACTGCCTTCGGTGAATAGCTCGTCGCTTTTTCAAAAAGCTCTTAACTTCTATTATGTTGCGTCTGTCAAAATACAAAAAGATTGAAGAGAAGGAAAAGTTGTGTCTTGATTAACACATTGCAGGGAAATATGGGGGAACTATTATTTAATTACTGCCTTCGGTGAATAGCTCGTCGCTTTTTGAAAAAGCTCTTAACTTCTATTATGTTGTGTCTGTCAAAATACAAAAAGATTGAAGAGAAGGAAAAGTTGTGTCTTGCTTAACACATTGCAGGGAAATATGGGAGAACTATTATTTAATTACTGCCTTCGGTGAATAGCTCGTCGCTTTTTAAAAAAGCTCTTAACTTCTATTATGTTGTGTCTGTCAAAATACAAAAAGATTGAAGAGAAGGAAAAGTTGTGTCTTGATTAACACATTGTAGGGAAATATGGGAGAACTATTATTTAATTACTGCCTTCGGTGAATAGCTCGTCGCTTTTTAAAAAAGCTCTTAACTTCTATTATGTTGTGTCTGTCAAAATACAAAAAGTTGAAAAGAAGGAAAACTTGTGTCTTGATTAACACATTGCAGGGAAATATGGAAGAACTATTATTTAATTACTGCCTTCGGTGAATAGCTCGTCGCTTTTTGAAAAAGCTCTTAACTTCTATTATGTTGTGTCTGTCAAAATACAAAAAGATTGAAGAGAAGGAAAAGTTGTGTCTTGATTAACACATTGCAGGGAAATATGGGAGATCTATTATTTAATTACTGCCTTCGGTGAATAGCTCGTCGCTTTTTGAAAAAGCTCTTAACTTCTATTATGTTGTGTCTGTCAAAATACAAAAAGATTGAAGAGAAGGAAAAGTTGTGTCTTGATTAACACATTGCAGGGAAATATGGGAGAACTATTATTTAATTACTGCCTTCGGTGAATAGCTCGTCGCTTTTTAAAAAAGCTCTTAACTTCTATTATGTTGTGTCTGTCAAAATACAAAAAGATTGAAGAGAAGGAAAAGTTGTGTCTTGATTAACACATTGTAGGGAAATATGGGAGAACTATTATTTAATTACTGCCTTCGGTGAATAGCTCGTCGCTTTTTAAAAAAGCTCTTAACTTCTATTATGTTGTGTCTGTCAAAATACAAAAAGATTGAAGAGAAGGAAAAGTTGTGTCTTGATTAACACATTGCAGGGATATATGGAAGAACTATTATTTAATTACTGCCTTCGGTGAATAGCTCGTCGCTTTTTGAAAAAGCTCTCAACTTCTATTATGTTGTGTCTGTCAAAATACAAAAAGATTGAAGAGAAGGAAAAGTTGTGTCTTGATTAACACATTGTAGGGAAATATGGGAGAACTATTATTTAATTACTGCCTTCGGTGAATAGCTCGTCGCTTTTTAAAAAAGCTCTTAACTTCTATAATGTTGTGTCTGTCAAAATACAAAAAGATTGAAGAGAAGGAAAAGTTGTGTCTTGATTAACACATTGCAGGGAAATATGGGAGAACTATTATTTAATTACTGCCTTCGGTGAATAGCTCGTCGCTTTTTGAAAAAGCTCTTAACTTCTATTATGTTGTGTCTGTCAAAATACAAAAAGATTGAAGAGAAGGAAAAGTCTGTTCTTGATTAACACATTGTAGGGAAATATGGGAGAACTATTATTTAATTAATGCCTTCGGTGAATAGCTCGTCGCTTTTTGAAAAAGCTCTTAACTTCTATTATGTTGTGTCTGTCAAAATACAAAAAGATTGAAGAGAAGGAAAAGTTGTGTCTTGATTAACACATTGCAGGGAAATATGGGAGAACTATTATTTAATTACTGCCTTCGGTGAATAGCTCGTTGCTTTTTGAAAAAGCTCTTAACTTCTATTATGTTGTGTCTGTCAAAATACAAAAAGATTGAAGAGAAGGAAAAGTCTGTTCTTGATTAACACATTGTAGGGAAATATGGGAGAACTATTATTTAATTACTGCCTTCGGTGAATAGCTCGTCGCTTTTTGAAAAAGCTCTTAACTTCTATTATGTTGTGTCTGTCAAAATACAAAAAGATTGAAGAGAAGGAAAAGTTGTGTCTTGATTAACACATTGTAGGGAAATATGGGAGAACTATTATTAAATTACTGCCTTCGGTGAATAGCTCGTCGCTTTTTGAAAAAGCTCTTAACTTCTATTATGTTGTGTCTGTCAAAATACAAAAAGATTGAAGAGAAGGAAAAGTTGTGTCTTGATTAACACATTGCAGGGAAATATGGGAGAACTATTATTTAATTACTGCCTTCGGTGAATAGCTCGTCGCTTTTTAAAAAAGCTCTTAACTTCTATTATGTTGCGTCTGTCAAAATACAAAAAGATTGAAGAGAAGGAAAAGTTGTGTATTGATTAACACATTGCAGGGAAATATGGGGGAACTATTATTTAATTACTGCCTTCGGTGAATAGCTCGTCGCTTTTTGAAAAAGCTCTTAACTTCTTTTATGTTGTGTCTGTCAAAATACAAAAAGATTGAAGAGAAGGAAAAGTTGTGTCTTGATTAACACATTGCAGGGAAATATGGGAGAACTATTATTTAATTACTGCCTTCGGTGTATAGCTCGTCGCTTTTTGAAAAAGCTCTTAACTTCTATTATGTTGTGTCTGTCAAAATACAAAAAGATTGAAGAGAAGGAAAAGTTGTGTCTTGATTAACACATTGTAGGGAAATATGGGAGAACTATTTTTTAATTACTGCCTTCGGTGAATAGCTCGTCGCTTTTTCAAAAAGCTCTTAACTTCTATTATGTTGCGTCTGTCAAAATACAAAAAGATTGAAGAGAAGGAAAAGTTGTGTCTTGCTTAACACATTGCAGGGAAATATGGGAGAACTATTATTTAATTACTGCCTTCGGTGAATAGCTCGTCGCTTTTTAAAAAAGCTCTTAACTTCTATAATGTTGTGTCTGTCAAAATACAAAAAGATTGAAGAGAAGGAAAAGTTGTGTCTTGATTAACACATTGTAGGGATATATGGGAGAACTATTATTTAATTACTGCCTTCGGTGAATAGCTCGTCGCTTTTTAAAAAAGCTCTTAACTTCTATTATGTTGTGTCTGTCAAAATACAAAAAGATTGAAGAGAATGAAAAGTTGTGTCTTGATTAACACATTGCAGGGAAATATGGGAGAACTATTATTTAATTACTGCCTTCGGTGAATAGGTCGTCGCTTTTTGAAAAAGCTCTTAACTTCTATTATGTTGTGTCTGTCAAAATACAAAAAGATTGAAGAGAAGGAAAAGTCTGTTCTTGATTAACACATTGTAGGGAAATATGGGAGAACTATTATTTAATTACTGCCTTCGGTGAATAGCTCGTCGCTTTTTGAAAAAGCTCTTAACTTCTATTATGTTGTGTCTGTCAAAATACAAAAAGATTGAAGAGAAGGAAAAGTTGTGTCTTGATTAACACATTGTAGGGAAATATGGGAGAACTATTATTAAATTACTGCCTTCGGTGAATAGCTCGTCGCTTTTTGAAAAAGCTCTTAACTTCTATTATGTTGTGTCTGTCAAAATACAAAAAGATTGAAGAGAAGGAAAAGTTGTGTCTTGATTAACACATTGCAGGGAAATATGGGAGAACTATTATTTAATTACTGCCTTCGGTGAATAGCTCGTCGCTTTTTAAAAAAGCTCTTAACTTCTATTATGTTGCGTCTGTCAAAATACAAAAAGATTGAAGAGAAGGAAAAGTTGTGTCTTGATTAACACATTGCAGGGAAATATGGGGGAACTATTATTTAATTACTGCCTTCGGTGAATAGCTCGTCGCTTTTTGAAAAAGCTCTTAACTTCTATTATGTTGTGTCTGTCAAAATACAAAAAGATTGAAGAGAAGGAAAAGTTGTGTCTTGATTAACACATTGCAGGGAAATATGGGAGAACTATTATTTAATTACTGCCTTCGGTGTATAGCTCGTCGCTTTTTGAAAAAGCTCTTAACTTCTATTATGTTGTGTCTGTCAAAATACAAAAAGATTGAAGAGAAGGAAAAGTTGTGTCTTGATTAACACATTGTAGGGAAATATGGGAGAACTATTTTTTAATTACTGCCTTCGGTGAATAGCTCGTCGCTTTTTCAAAAAGCTCTTAACTTCTATTATGTTGCGTCTGTCAAAATACAAAAAGATTGAAGAGAAGGAAAAGTTGTGTCTTGCTTAACACATTGCAGGGAAATATGGGAGAACTATTATTTAATTACTGCCTTCGGTGAATAGCTCGTCGCTTTTTAAAAAAGCTCTTAACTTCTATTATGTTGTGTCTGTCAAAATACAAAAAGATTGAAGAGAAGGAAAAGTTGTGTCTTGATTAACACATTGTAGGGAAATATGGGAGAACTATTATTTAATTACTGCCTTCGGTGAATAGCTCGTCGCTTTTTAAAAAAGCTCTTAACTTCTATTATGTTGTGTCTGTCAAAATACAAAAAGATTGAAGAGAAGGAAAAGTTGTGTCTTGATTAACACATTGCAGGGAAATATGGGAGAACTATTATTTAATTACTGCCTTCGGTGAATAGCTCGTTGCTTTTTAAAAAAGCTCTTAACTTCCATTATGTTGCGTCTGTCAAAATACAAAAAGATTGAAGAGAAGGAAAAGTTGTGTCTTGATTAACACATTGCAGGGAAATATGGGAGAACTATTATTTAATTACTGCCTTCGGTGAATAGCTCGTCGCTTTTTGAAAAAGCTCTTAACTTCTATTATGTTGTGTCTGTCAAAATACAAAAAGATTGAAGAGAAGGAAAAGTCTGTTCTTGATTAACACATTGTAGGGAAATATGGGAGAACTATTATTTAATTACTGCCTTCGGTGAATAGCTCCTCGCTTTTTGAAAAAGCTCTTAACTTCTATTATGTTGTGTCTGTCAAAATACAAAAAGATTGAAGAGAAGGAAAAGTTGTGTCTTGATTAACACATTGTAGGGAAATATGGGAGAACTATTATTAAATTACTGCCTTCGGTGAATAGCTCGTCGCTTTTTGAAAAAGCTCTTAACTTCTATTATGTTGTGTCTGTCAAAATACAAAAAGATTGAAGAGAAGGAAAAGTTGTGTCTTGATTAACACATTGCAGGGAAATATGGGAGAACTATTATTTAATTACTGCCTTTGGTGAATAGCTCGTCGCTTTTTAAAAAAGCTCTTAACTTCTATTATGTTGCGTCTGTCAAAATACAAAAAGATTGAAGAGAAGGAAAAGTTGTGTCTTGATTAACACATTGCAGGGAAATATGGGGGAACTATTATTTAATTACTGCCTTCGGTGAATAGCTCGTCGCTTTTTGAAAAAGCTCTTAACTTCTATTATGTTGTGTCTGTCAAAATACAAAAAGATTGAAGAGAAGGAAAAGTTGTGTCTTGATTAACACATTGCAGGGAAATATGGGAGAACTATTATTTAATTACTGCCTTCGGTGTATAGCTCGTCGCTTTTTGAAAAAGCTCTTAACTTCTATTATGTTGTGTCTGTCAAAATACAAAAAGATTGAAGAGAAGGAAAAGTTGTGTCTTGATTAACACATTGTAGGGAAATATGGGAGAACTATTTTTTAATTACTGCCTTCGGTGAATAGCTCGTCGCTTTTTCAAAAAGCTCTTAACTTCTATTATGTTGCGTCTGTCAAAATACAAAAAGATTGAAGAGAAGGAAAAGTTGTGTCTTGATTAACACATTGCAGGGAAATATGGGGGAACTATTATTTAATTACTGCCTTCGGTGAATAGCTCGTCGCTTTTTGAAAAAGCTCTTAACTTCTATTATGTTGTGTCTGTCAAAATACAAAAAGATTGAAGAGAAGGAAAAGTTGTGTCTTGCTTAACACATTGCAGGGAAATATGGGAGAACTATTATTTAATTACTGCCTTCGGTGAATAGCTCGTCGCTTTTTAAAAAAGCTCTTAACTTCTATTATGTTGTGTCTGTCAAAATACAAAAAGATTGAAGAGAAGGAAAAGTTGTGTCTTGATTAACACATTGTAGGGAAATATGGGAGAACTATTATTTAATTACTGCCTTCGGTGAATAGCTCGTCGCTTTTTAAAAAAGCTCTTAACTTCTATTATGTTGTGTCTGTCAAAATACAAAAAGTTGAAAAGAAGGAAAAGTTGTGTCTTGATTAACACATTGCAGGGAAATATGGAAGAACTATTATTTAATTACTGCCTTCGGTGAATAGGTCGTCGCTTTTTGAAAAAGCTCTTAACTTCTATTATGTTGTGTCTGTCAAAATACAAAAAGATTGAAGAGAAGGAAAAGTTGTGTCTTGATTAACACATTGTAGGGAAATATGGGAGAACTATTATTTAATTACTTCCTTCGGTGAATAGCTCGTCGCTTTTTAAAAAAGCTCTTAACTTCTATTATGTTGCGTCTGTCAAAATACAAAAAGAATGAAGAGAAGGAAAAGTTGTGTCATGATTAACACATTGCAGGGAAATATGGGAGAACTATTATTTAATTACTGTCTTCGGTGAATAGCTCGTCGCTTTTTAAAAAAGCTCTTAACTTCTATTATGTTGTGTCTGTCAAAATACAAAAAGATTGAAGAGAAGGAAAAGTTGTGTCTTGATTAACACATTGCAGGGAAATATGGAAGAACTATTATTTAATTACTGCCTTCGGTGAATAGCTCGTCGCTTTTTGAAAAAGCTCTTAACTTCTATTATGTTGTGTCTGTCAAAATACAAAAAGATTGATGAGAAGGAAAAGTTGTGTCTTGATTAACACATTGTAGGGATATATGGGAGAACTATTATTTAATTACTGCCTTCGGTGAATAGCTCGTCGCTTTTTGAAAAAGCTCTTAACTTCTATTATGTTGTGTCTGTCAAAATACAAAAAGATTGAAGAGAAGGAAAAGTTGTGTCTTGATTAACACATTGTAGGGAAATATGGGAGAACTATTATTTAATTACTGCCTTCGGTGAATAGCGCGTCGCTTTTTAAAAAAGCTCTTAACTTCTATTATGTTGTGTCTGTCAAAATACAAAAAGATTGAAGAGAAGGAAAAGTTGTGTCTTGATTAACACATTGCAGGGAAATATGGGAGAACTATTATTTAATTACTGCCTTCGGTGAATAGCTCGTTGCTTTTTAAAAAAGCTCTTAACTTCCATTATGTTGCGCCTGTCAAAATACAAAAAGATTGAAGAGAAGGAAAAGTTGTGTCTTGATTAACACATTGCAGGGAAATATGGGAGAACTATTATTTAATTACTGCCTTCGGTGAATAGCTCGTCGCTTTTTGAAAAAGCTCTTAACTTCTATTATGTTGTGTCTGTCAAAATACAAAAAGATTGAAGAGAAGGAAAAGTCTGTTCTTGATTAACACATTGTAGGGAAATATGGGAGAACTATTATTTAATTACTGCCTTCGGTGAATAGCTCGTCGCTTTTTGAAAAAGCTCTTAACTTCTATTATGTTGTGTCTGTCAAAATACAAAAAGATTGAAGAGAAGGAAAAGTTGTGTCTTGATTAACACATTGTAGGGAAATATGGGAGAACTATTATTAAATTACTGCCTTCGGTGAATAGCTCGTCGCTTTTTGAAAAAGCTCTTAACTTCTATTATGTTGTGTCTGTCAAAATACAAAAAGATTGAAGAGAAGGAAAAGTTGTGTCTTGATTAACACATTGTAGGGAAATATGGGAGAACTATTTTTTAATTACTGCCTTCGGTGAATAGCTCGTCGCTTTTTCAAAAAGCTCTTAACTTCTATTATGTTGCGTCTGTCAAAATACAAAAAGATTGAATAGAAGGAAAAGTTGTGTCTTGATTAACACATTGCAGGGAAATATGGGGGAACTATTATTTAATTACTGCCTTCGGTGAATAGCTCGTCGCTTTTTGAAAAAGCTCTTAACTTCTATTATGTTGTGTCTGTCAAAATACAAAAAGATTGAAGAGAAGGAAAAGTTGTGTCTTGCTTAACACATTGCAGGGAAATATGGGAGAACTATTATTTAATTACTGCCTTCGGTGAATAGCTCGTCGCTTTTTAAAAAAGCTCTTAACTTCTATTATGTTGTGTCTGTCAAAATACAAAAAGATTGAAGAGAAGGAAAAGTTGTGTCTTGATTAACACATTGTAGGGAAATATGGGAGAACTATTATTTAATTACTGCCTTCGGTGAATAGCTCGTCGCTTTTTAAAAAAGCTCTTAACTTCTATTATGTTGTGTCTGTCAAAATACAAAAAGTTGAAAAGAAGGAAAAGTTGTGTCTTGATTAACACATTGCAGGGAAATATGGAAGAACTATTATTTAATTACTGCCTTCGGTGAATAGCTCGTCGCTTTTTGAAAAAGCTCTTAACTTCTATTATGTTGTGTCTGTCAAAATACAAAAAGATTGAAGAGAAGGAAAAGTTGTGTCTTGATTAACACATTGTAGGGAAATATGGGAGAACTATTATTTAATTACTGCCTTCGGTGAATAGCTCGTCGCTTTTTAAAAAAGCTCTTAACTTCTATTATGTTGTGTCTGTCAAAATACAAAAAGATTGAAGAGAAGGAAAAGTTGTGTCTTGATTAACACATTGCAGGGATATATGGAAGAACTATTATTTAATTACTGCCTTCGGTGAATAACTCGTCGCTTTTTGAAAAAGCTCTTAACTTCTATTATGTTGTGTCTGTCAAAATACAAGAGATTGAAGAGAAGGAAAAGTTGTGTCTTGATTAACACATTGTAGGGAAATATGGGAGAACTATTATTTAATTACTGCCTTCGGTGAATAGCTCGTCGCTTTTTAAAAATCTCTTAACTTCTATTATGTTGTGTCTGTCAAAATACAAAAAGATTGAAGAGAAGGAAAAGTTGTGTCTTGATTAACACATTGTAGGGAAATATGGGAGAACTATTATTTAATTACAGCCTTCGGTGAATAGCTCGTCGCTTTTTGAAAAAGCTCTTAACTTCTATTATGTTGTGTCTGTCAAAATACAAAAAGATTGAAGAGAAGGAAAAGTTGTGTCTTGATTAACACATTGTAGGGAAATATGGGAGAACTATTATTTAATTACTGCCTTCGGTGAATAGCTCGTCGCTTTTTAAAAAAGCTCTTAACTTCTATTATGTTGTGTCTGTCAAAATACAAAAAGATTGAAGAGAAGGAAAAGTTGTGTCTTGATTAACACATTGCAGGGAAATATGGGAGATCTATTATTTAATTACTGCCTTCGGTGAATAGCTCGTCGCTTTTTGAAAAAGCTCTTAACTTCTATTATGTTGTGTCTGTCAAAATACAAAAAGATTGAAGAGAAGGAAAAGTTGTGTCATGATTAACACATTGCAGGGAAATATGGGAGAACTATTATTTAATTACTGCCTTCGGTGAATAGCTCGTCGCTTTTTGAAAAAGCTCTTAACTTCTATTATGTTGTGTCTGTCAAAATACAAAAAGATTGAAGAGAAGGAAAAGTTGTGTCTTGATTAACACATTGCAGGGAAATATGGGAGAACTATTATTTAATTACTGCCTTCGGTGAATAGCTCGTCGCTTTTTGAAAAAGCTCTTAACTTCTATTATGTTGTGTCTGTCAAAATACAAAAAGATTGAAGAGAAGGAAAAGTCTGTTCTTGATTAACACATTGTAGGGAAATATGGGAGAACTATTATTTAATTACTGCCTTCGGTGAATAGCTCGTCGCTTTTTGAAAAAGCTCTTAACTTCTATTATGTTGTGTCTGTCAAAATACAAAAAGATTGAAGAGAAGGAAAAGTTGTGTCTTGATTAACACATTGTAGGGAAATATGGGAGAACTATTATTAAATTACTGCCTTCGGTGAATAGCTCGTCGCTTTTTGAAAAAGCTCTTAACTTCTATTATGTTGTGTCTGTCAAAATACAAAAAGATTGAAGAGAAGGAAAAGTTGTGTCTTGATTAACACATTGCAGGGAAATATGGGAGAACTATTATTTAATTACTGCCTTCGGTGAATAGCTCGTCGCTTTTTAAAAAAGCTCTTAACTTCTATTATGTTGCGTCTGTCAAAATACAAAAAGATTGAAGAGAAGGAAAAGTTGTGTCTTGATTAACACATTGCAGGGAAATATGGGGGAACTATTATTTAATTACTGCCTTCGGTGAATAGCTCGTCGCTTTTTGAAAAAGCTCTTAACTTCTATTATGTTGTGTCTGTCAAAATACAAAAAGATTGAAGAGAAGGAAAAGTTGTGTCTTGATTAACACATTGCAGGGATATATGGAAGAACTATTATTTAATTACTGCCTTCGGTGAATAGCTCGTCGCTTTTTAAAAAAGCTCTTAACTTCTATTATGTTGTGTCTGTCAAAATACAAAAAGATTGAAGAGAAGGAAAAGTTGTGTCTTGATTAACACATTGCAGGGATATATGGAAGAACTATTATTTAATTACTGCCTTCGGTGAATAGCTCGTCGCTTTTTGAAAAAGCTCTCAACTTCTATTATGTTGTGTCTGTCAAAATACAAAAAGATTGAAGAGAAGGAAAAGTTGTGTCTTGATTAACACATTGTAGGGAAATATGGGAGAACTATTATTTAATTACTGCCTTCGGTGAATAGCTCGTCGCTTTTTAAAAAAGCTCTTAACTTCTATAATGTTGTGTCTGTCAAAATACAAAAAGATTGAAGAGAAGGAAAAGTTGTGTCTTGATTAACACATTGTAGGGATATATGGGAGAACTATTATTTAATTACTGCCTTCGGTGAATAGCTCGTCGCTTTTTAAAAAAGCTCTTAACTTCTATTATGTTGTGTCTGTCAAAATACAAAAAGATTGAAGAGAATGAAAAGTTGTGTCTTGATTAACACATTGTAGGGAAATATGGGAGAACTATTATTTAATTACTGCCTTCGGTGAATAGGTCGTCGCTTTTTGAAAAAGCTCTTAACTTCTATAATGTTGTGTCTGTCAAAATACAAAAAGATTGAAGAGAAGGAAAAGTTGTGTCTTGATTAACACATTGTAGGGATATATGGGAGAACTATTATTTAATTACTGCCTTCGGTGAATAGCTCGTCGCTTTTTAAAAAAGCTCTTAACTTCTATTATGTTGTGTCTGTCAAAATACAAAAAGATTGAAGAGAATGAAAAGTTGTGTCTTGATTAACACATTGCAGGGAAATATGGGAGAACTATTATTTAATTACTGCCTTCGGTGAATAGGTCGTCGCTTTTTGAAAAAGCTCTTAACTTCTATTATGTTGTGTCTGTCAAAATACAAAAAGATTGAAGAGAAGGAAAAGTTGTGTCTTGATTAACACATTGTAGGGAAATATGGGAGAACTATTATTTAATTACTGCCTTCGGTGAATAGCTCGTCGCTTTTTAAAAAAGCTCTTAACTTCTATTATGTTGCGTCTGTCAAAATACAAAAAGATTGAAGAGAAGGAAAAGTTGTGTCATGATTAACACATTGCAGGGAAATATGGGAGAACTATTATTTAATTACTGTCTTCGGTGAATAGCTCGTCGCTTTTTAAAAAAGCTCTTAACTTCTATTATGTTGTGTCTGTCAAAATACAAAAAGATTGAAGAGAAGGAAAAGTTGTGTCTTGATTAACACATTGCAGGGAAATATGGAAGAACTATTATTTAATTACTGCCTTCGGTGAATAGCTCGTCGCTTTTTGAAAAAGCTCTTAACTTCTATTATGTTGTGTCTGTCAAAATACAAAAAGATTGATGAGAAGGAAAAGTTGTGTCTTGATTAACACATTGTAGGGATATATGGGAGAACTATTATTTAATTACTGCCTTCGGTGAATAGCTCGTCGCTTTTTGAAAAAGCTCTTAACTTCTATTATGTTGTGTCTGTCAAAATACAAAAAGATTGAAGAGAAGGAAAAGTTGTGTCTTGATTAACACATTGTAGGGATATATATGAGAACTATTATTTAATTACTGCCTTCGGTGAATAGCTCGTCGCTTTTTAAAAAAGCTCTTAACTTCTATTATGTTGTGTCTGTCAAAATACAAAAAGATTGAAGAGAAGGAAATGTTGTGTCTTGATTAACACATTGCAGGGAAATATGGGAGAACTATTATTTAATTACTGCCTTCGGTGAATAGCTCGTCGCTTTTTGAAAAAGCTCTTAATTTCTATTATGTTGTGTCTGTCAAAATACAAAAAGATTTAAGAGAAGGAAAAGTTGTGTCTTGATTAACACATTGCAGGGAAATATGGGAGAACTATTATTTAATTACTGCCTTCGGTGAATAGCTCGTCGCTTTTTAAAAAAGCTCTTAACTTCTATTATGTTGTGTCTGTCAAAATACAAAAAGATTGAAGAGAAGGAAAAGTTGTGTCTTGATTAACACATTGCAGGGAAATATGGAAGAACTATTATTTAATTACTGCCTTCGGTGAATAACTCGTCGCTTTTTGAAAAAGCTCTTAACTTCTATTATGTTGTGTCTGTCAAAATACAAGAGATTGAAGAGAAGGAAAAGTTGTGTCTTGATTAACACATTGTAGGGAAATATGGGAGAACTATTATTTAATTACTGCCTTCGGTGAATAGCTCGTCGCTTTTTAAAAAAGCTCTTAACTTCTATTATGTTGTGTCTGTCAAAATACAAAAATATTGAAGAGAAGGAAAAGTTGTGTCTTGATTAACACATTGTAGGGAAATATGGGAGAACTATTATTTAATTACTGCCTTCGGTGAATAGCTGGTCGCTTTTTAAAAAAGCTCTTAACTTCTATTATGTTGTGTCTGTCAAAATACAAAAATATTGAAGAGAAGGAAAAGTTGTGTCTTGATTAACACATTGTAGGGAAATATGGGAGAACTATTATTTAATTACTGCCTTCGGTGAATAGCTCGTCGCTTTTTAAAAAAGCTCTTAACTTCTATTATGTTGTGTCTGTCAAAATACAAAAAGATTGAAGAGAAGGAAAAGTTGTGTCTTGATTAACACATTGCAGGGAAATATGGAAGAACTATTATTTAATTACTGCCTTCGGTGAATAGCTCGTCGTTTTTTGAAAAAGCTCTTAACTTCTATTATGTTGTGTCTGTCAAAATACAAAAGAATTGAAGAGAAGGAAAAGTTGTGTCTTGATTAACACATTGTAGGGAAATATGGGAGAATTATTATTTAATTACTGCCTTCGGTGAATAGCTCGTCGCTTTTTAAAAATGCTCTTAACTTCTATTATGTTGTGTCTGTCAAAATACAAAAGAATTGAAGAGAAGGAAAAGTTGTGTCTTGATTAACACATTGTAGGGAAATATGGGAGAACTTTTATTTAATTACTGCCTTCGGTGAATAGCTCGTCGCTTTTTAAAAATGCTCTTAACTTCTATTATGTTGTGTCTGTCAAAATACAAAAAGATTGAAGAGAAGGAAAAGTTGTGTCTTGATTAACACATTGTAGGGAAATATGAGAGAACTATTATTTAATTACTGCCTTCGGTGATTAGCTCGTCGCTTTTTAAAAAAGCTCTTAACTTCTATTATGTTGTGTCTGTCAAAATACAAAAAGATTGAAGAGAAGGAAAAGTTGTGTCTTGATTAACACATTGCAGGGAAATATGGGAGAACTATTATTTAATTACTGCCTTCGGTGAATAGCTCGTCGCTTTTTGAAAAATCTCTTAACTTCTATTATGTTGTGTCTGTCAAAATACAAAAAGATTGAAGAGAAGGAAAAGTTGTGTCTTGATTAACACATTGCAGGGAAATATGGGAGAACTATTATTTAATTACTGCCTTCGGTGAATAGCTCGTCGCTTTTTGAAAAAGCTCTTAACTTCTATTATGTTGTGTCTGTCAAAATACAAAAAGATTGAAGAGAAGGAAAAGTTGTGTCTTGATTAACACATTGCAGGGAAATATGGGAGAACTATTATTTAATTACTGCCTTCGGTGAATAGCTCGTCGCTTTTTAAAAAAGCTCTTAACTTCTATTATGTTGTGTCTGTCAAAATACAAAAATATTGAAGAGAAGGAAAAGTTGTGTCTTGATTAACACATTGTAGGGAAATATGGGAGAACTATTATTTAATTACTGCCTTCGGTGAATAGCTGGTCGCTTTTTAAAAAAGCTCTTAACTTCTATTATGTTGTGTCTGTCAAAATACAAAAATATTGAAGAGAAGGAAAAGTTGTGTCTTGATTAACACATTGTAGGGAAATATGGGAGAACTATTATTTAATTACTGCCTTCGGTGAATAGCTCGTCGCTTTTTAAAAAAGCTCTTAACTTCTATTATGTTGTGTCTGTCAAAATACAAAATGATTGAAGAGAAGGAAAAGTTGTGTCTTGATTAACACATTGCAGGGAAATATGGAAGAACTATTATTTAATTACTGCCTTCGGTGAATAGCTCGTCGTTTTTTGAAAAAGCTCTTAACTTCTATTATGTTGTGTCTGTCAAAATACAAAAGAATTGAAGAGAAGGAAAAGTTGTGTCTTGATTAACACATTGTAGGGAAATATGGGAGAATTATTATTTAATTACTGCCTTCGGTGAATAGCTCGTCGCTTTTTGAAAAAGCTCTTAACTTCTATTATGTTGTGTCTGACAAATTACAAAAAGATTGAAGAGAAGGAAAAGTCTGTTCTTGATTAACACATTGTAGGGAAATATGGGAGAACTATTATTTAATTACTGCCTTCGGTGAATAGCTCGTCGCTTTTTGAAAAAGCTCTTAACTTCTATTATGTTGTGTCTGTTAAAATACAAAAAGATTGAAGAGAAGGAAAAGTTGTGTCTTGATTAACACATTGTAGGGAAATATGGGAGAACTATTATTAAATTACTGCCTTCGGTGAATAGCTCGTCGCTTTTTGAAAAAGCTCTTAACTTCTATTATGTTGTGTCTGTCAAAATACAAAAAGATTGAAGAGAAGGAAAAGTTGTGTCTTGATTAACACATTGCAGGGAAATATGGGAGAACTATTATTTAATTACTGCCTTCGGTGAATAGCTCGTCGCTTTTTAAAAAAGCTCTTAACTTCTATTATGTTGCGTCTGTCAAAATACAAAAAGATTGAAGAGAAGGAAAAGTTGTGTCTTGATTAACACATTGCAGGGAAATATGGGAGAACTATTATTTAATTACTGCCTTCGGTGAATAGCTCGTCGCTTTTTGAAAAAGCTCTTAACTTCTATTAAGTTGTGTCTGTCAAAATACAAAAAGATTGAAGAGAAGGAAAAGTTGTGTCTTGATTAACACATTGTAGGGAAATATGGGAGAACTATTATTAAATTACTGCCTTCGGTGAATAGCTCGTCGCTTTTTGAAAAAGCTCTTAACTTCTATTATGTTGTGTCTGTCAAAATACAAAAAGATTGAAGAGAAGGAAAAGTTGTGTCTTGATTAACACATTGCAGGGAAATATGGGAGAACTATTATTTAATTACTGCCTTCGGTGAATAGCTCGTCGCTTTTTAAAAAAGCTCTTAACTTCTATTATGTTGCGTCTGTCAAAATACAAAAAGATTGAAGAGAAGGAAAAGTTGTGTCTTGATTAACACATTGCAGGGAAATATGGGGGAACTATTATTTAATTACTGCCTTCGGTGAATAGCTCGTCGCTTTTTGAAAAAGCTCTTAACTTCTATTATGTTGTGTCTGTCAAAATACAAAAAGATTGAAGAGAAGGAAAAGTTGTGTCTTGATTAACACATTGCAGGGAAATATGGGAGAACTATTATTTAATTACTGCCTTCGGTGTATAGCTCGTCGCTTTTTGAAAAAGCTCTTAACTTCTATTATGTTGTGTCTGTCAAAATACAAAAAGATTGAAGAGAAGGAAAAGTTGTGTCTTGATTAACACATTGTAGGGAAATATGGGAGAACTATTTTTTAATTACTGCCTTCGGTGAATAGCTCGTCGCTTTTTCAAAAAGCTCTTAACTTCTATTATGTTGCGTCTGTCAAAATACAAAAAGATTGAAGAGAAGGAAAAGTTGTGTCTTTATTAACACATTGCAGGGAAATATGGGGGAACTATTATTTAATTACTGCCTTCGGTGAATAGCTCGTCGCTTTTTGAAAAATCTCTTAACTTCTATTATGTTGTGTCTGTCAAAATACAAAAAGATTGAAGAGAAGGAAAAGTTGTGTCTTGCTTAACACATTGCAGGGAAATATGGGAGAACTATTATTTAATTACTGCCTTCGGTGAATAGCTCGTCGCTTTTTAAAAAAGCTCTTAACTTCTATTATGTTGTGTCTGTCAAAATACAAAAAGATTGAAGAGAAGGAAAAGTTGTGTCTTGATTAACACATTGTAGGGAAATATGGGAGAACTATTATTTAATTACTGCCTTCGGTGAATAGCTCGTCGCTTTTTAAAAAAGCTCTTAACTTCTATTATGTTGTGTCTGTCAAAATACAAAAAGTTGAAAAGAAGGAAAACTTGTGTCTTGATTAACACATTGCAGGGAAATATGGAAGAACTATTATTTAATTACTGCCTTCGGTGAATAGCTCGTCGCTTTTTGAAAAAGCTCTTAACTTCTATTATGTTGTGTCTGTCAAAATACAAAAAGATTGAAGAGAAGGAAAAGTTGTGTCTTGATTAACACATTGTAGGGAAATATGGGAGAACTATTATTTAATTACTGCCTTCGGTGAATAGCTCGTCGCTTTTTAAAAAAGCTCTTAACTTCTATTATGTTGTGTCTGTCAAAATACAAAAAGATTGAAGAGAAGGAAAAGTTGTGTCTTGATTAACACATTGTAGGGAAATATGGGAGAACTATTATTTAATTACAGCCTTCGGTGAATAGCTAGTCGCTTTTTGAAAAAGCTCTTAACTTCTATTATGTTGTGTCTGTCAAAATACAAAAAGATTGAAGAGAAGGAAAAGTTGTGTCTTGATTAACACATTGTAGGGAAATATGGGAGAACTATTATTTAATTACTGCCTTCGGTGAATAGCTCGTCGCTTTTTGAAAAAGCTCTCAACTTCTATTATGTTGTGTCTGTCAAAATACAAAAAGATTGAAGAGAAGGAAAAGTTGTGTCTTGATTAACACATTGTAGGGAAATATGGGAGAACTATTATTTAATTACTGCCTTCGGTGAATAGCTCGTCGCTTTTTAAAAAAGCTCTTAACTTCTATAATGTTGTGTCTGTCAAAATACAAAAAGATTGAAGAGAAGGAAAAGTTGTGTCTTGATTAACACATTGTAGGGATATATGGGAGAACTATTATTTAATTACTGCCTTCGGTGAATAGCTCGTCGCTTTTTAAAAAAGCTCTTAACTTCTATTATGTTGTGTCTGTCAAAATACAAAAAGATTGAAGAGAATGAAAAGTTGTGTCTTGATTAACACATTGTAGGGAAATATGGGAGAACTATTATTTAATTACTGCCTTCGGTGAATAGGTCGTCGCTTTTTGAAAAAGCTCTTAACTTCTATAATGTTGTGTCTGTCAAAATACAAAAAGATTGAAGAGAAGGAAAAGTTGTGTCTTGATTAAAACATTGTAGGGAAATATGGGAGAACTATTATTTAATTACTGCCTTCGGTGAATAGCTCGTCGCTTTTTGAAAAAGCTCTTAACTTCTATTATGTTGTGTCTGTCAAAATACAAAAAGATTGAAGAGAAGGAAAAGTTGTGTCTTGATTAACACATTGCAGGGAAATATGGGAGAACTATTATTTAATTCCTGCCTTCGGTGAATAGCTCGTCGCTTTTTAAAAAAGCTCTTAACTTCTATTATGTTGTGTCTGTCAAAATACAAAAAGATTGAAGAGAAGGAAAAGTTGTGTCTTGATTAACACATTGTAGGGATATATGGGAGAACTATTATTTAATTACTGCCTTCGGTGAATAGCTCGTCGCTTTTTAAAAAAGCTCTTAACTTCTATTATGTTGTGTCTGTCAAAATACAAAAAGATTGAAGAGAAGGAAATGTTGTGTCTTGATTAACACATTGCAGGGAAATATGGGAGAACTATTATTTAATTACTGCCTTCGGTGAATAGCTCGTCGCTTTTTGAAAAAGCTCTTAATTTTTATTATGTTGTGTCTGTCAAAATACAAAAAGATTGAAGAGAAGGAAAAGTTGTGTCTTGATTAACACATTGTAGGGAAATATGGGAGAACTATTATTTAATTACTGCCTTCGGTGAATAGCTCGTCGCTTTTTAAAAAGCTCTTAACTTCTATTATGTTGCGTCTGTCAAAATACAAAAAGATTGAAGAGAAGGAAAAGTTGTGTCTTGATTAACACATTGTAGGGAAATATGGGAGAACTATTATTTAATTACTGCCTTCGGTGAATAGCTCGTCGCTTTTTGAAAAAGCTCTTAACTTCTATTATGTTGTGTCTGTCAAAATACAAAAAGATTGAAGAGAAGGAAAAGTTGTGTCTTGATTAACACATTGCAGGGAAATATGGGAGAACTATTATTTAATTACTGCCTTCGGTGAATAGCTCGTTGCTTTTTAAAAAAGCTCTTAACTTCCATTATGTTGCGTCTGTCAAAATACAAAAAGATTGAAGAGAAGGAAAAGTTGTGTCTTGATTAACACATTGCAGGGAAATATGGGAGAACTATTATTTAATTACTGCCTTCGGTGAATAGCTCGTCGCTTTTTGAAAAAGCTCTTAACTTCTATTATGTTGTGTCTGACAAAATACAAAAAGATTGAAGAGAAGGAAAAGTCTGTTCTTGATTAACACATTGTAGGGAAATATGGGAGAACTATTATTTAATTACTGCCTTCGGTGAATAGCTCGTCGCTTTTTGAAAAAGCTCTTAACTTCTATTATGTTGTGTCTGTTAAAATACAAAAAGATTGAAGAGAAGGAAAAGTTGTGTCTTGATTAACACATTGTAGGGAAATATGGGAGAACTATTATTAAATTACTGCCTTCGGTGAATAGCTCGTCGCTTTTTGAAAAAGCTCTTAACTTCTATTATGTTGTGTCTGTCAAAATACAAAAAGATTGAAGAGAAGGAAAAGTTGTGTCTTGATTAACACATTGCAGGGAAATATGGGAGAACTATTATTTAATTACTGCCTTCGGTGAATAGCTCGTCGCTTTTTAAAAAAGCTCTTAACTTCTATTATGTTGCGTCTGTCAAAATACAAAAAGATTGAAGAGAAGGAAAAGTTGTGTCTTGATTAACACATTGCAGGGAAATATGGGAGAACTATTATTTAATTACTGCCTTCGGTGAATAGCTCGTCGCTTTTTGAAAAAGCTCTTAACTTCTATTAAGTTGTGTCTGTCAAAATACAAAAAGATTGAAGAGAAGGAAAAGTTGTGTCTTGATTAACACATTGTAGGGAAATATGGGAGAACTATTATTAAATTACTGCCTTCGGTGAATAGCTCGTCGCTTTTTGAAAAAGCTCTTAACTTCTATTATGTTGTGTCTGTCAAAATACAAAAAGATTGAAGAGAAGGAAAAGTTGTGTCTTGATTAACACATTGCAGGGAAATATGGGAGAACTATTATTTAATTACTGCCTTCGGTGAATAGCTCGTCGCTTTTTAAAAAAGCTCTTAACTTCTATTATGTTGCGTCTGTCAAAATACAAAAAGATTGAAGAGAAGGAAAAGTTGTGTCTTGATTAACACATTGCAGGGAAATATGGGGGAACTATTATTTAATTACTGCCTTCGGTGAATAGCTCGTCGCTTTTTGAAAAAGCTCTTAACTTCTATTATGTTGTGTCTGTCAAAATACAAAAAGATTGAAGAGAAGGAAAAGTTGTGTCTTGATTAACACATTGCAGGGAAATATGGGAGAACTATTATTTAATTACTGCCTTCGGTGTATAGCTCGTCGCTTTTTGAAAAAGCTCTTAACTTCTATTATGTTGTGTCTGTCAAAATACAAAAAGATTGAAGAGAAGGAAAAGTTGTGTCTTGATTAACACATTGTAGGGAAATATGGGAGAACTATTTTTTAATTACTGCCTTCGGTGAATAGCTCGTCGCTTTTTCAAAAAGCTCTTAACTTCTATTATGTTGCGTCTGTCAAAATACAAAAAGATTGAAGAGAAGGAAAAGTTGTGTCTTGATTAACACATTGCAGGGAAATATGGGGGAACTATTATTTAATTACTGCCTTCGGTGAATAGCTCGTCGCTTTTTGAAAAATCTCTTAACTTCTATTATGTTGTGTCTGTCAAAATACAAAAAGATTGAAGAGAAGGAAAAGTTGTGTCTTGCTTAACACATTGCAGGGAAATATGGGAGAACTATTATTTAATTACTGCCTTCGGTGAATAGCTCGTCGCTTTTTAAAAAAGCTCTTAACTTCTATTATGTTGTGTCTGTCAAAATACAAAAAGATTGAAGAGAAGGAAAAGTTGTGTCTTGATTAACACATTGTAGGGAAATATGGGAGAACTATTATTTAATTACTGCCTTCGGTGAATAGCTCGTCGCTTTTTAAAAAAGCTCTTAACTTCTATTATGTTGTGTCTGTCAAAATACAAAAAGTTGAAAAGAAGGAAAACTTGTGTCTTGATTAACACATTGCAGGGAAATATGGAAGAACTATTATTTAATTACTGCCTTCGGTGAATAGCTCGTCGCTTTTTGAAAAAGCTCTTAACTTCTATTATGTTGTGTCTGTCAAAATACAAAAAGATTGAAGAGAAGGAAAAGTTGTGTCTTGATTAACACATTGTAGGGAAATATGGGAGAACTATTATTTAATTACTGCCTTCGGTGAATAGCTCGTCGCTTTTTAAAAAAGCTCTTAACTTCTATTATGTTGTGTCTGTCAAAATACAAAAAGATTGAAGAGAAGGAAAAGTTGTGTCTTGATTAACACATTGTAGGGAAATATGGGAGAACTATTATTTAATTACAGCCTTCGGTGAATAGCTAGTCGCTTTTTGAAAAAGCTCTTAACTTCTATTATGTTGTGTCTGTCAAAATACAAAAAGATTGAAGAGAAGGAAAAGTTGTGTCTTGATTAACACATTGTAGGGAAATATGGGAGAACTATTATTTAATTACTGCCTTCGGTGAATAGCTCGTCGCTTTTTGAAAAAGCTCTCAACTTCTATTATGTTGTGTCTGTCAAAATACAAAAAGATTGAAGAGAAGGAAAAGTTGTGTCTTGATTAACACATTGTAGGGAAATATGGGAGAACTATTATTTAATTACTGCCTTCGGTGAATAGCTCGTCGCTTTTTAAAAAAGCTCTTAACTTCTATAATGTTGTGTCTGTCAAAATACAAAAAGATTGAAGAGAAGGAAAAGTTGTGTCTTGATTAACACATTGTAGGGATATATGGGAGAACTATTATTTAATTACTGCCTTCGGTGAATAGCTCGTCGCTTTTTAAAAAAGCTCTTAACTTCTATTATGTTGTGTCTGTCAAAATACAAAAAGATTGAAGAGAATGAAAAGTTGTGTCTTGATTAACACATTGTAGGGAAATATGGGAGAACTATTATTTAATTACTGCCTTCGGTGAATAGGTCGTCGCTTTTTGAAAAAGCTCTTAACTTCTATAATGTTGTGTCTGTCAAAATACAAAAAGATTGAAGAGAAGGAAAAGTTGTGTCTTGATTAACACATTGTAGGGATATATGGGAGAACTATTATTTAATTACTGCCTTCGGTGAATAGCTCGTCGCTTTTTAAAAAAGCTCTTAACTTCTATTATGTTGTGTCTGTCAAAATACAAAAAGATTGAAGAGAATGAAAAGTTGTGTCTTGATTAACACATTGCAGGGAAATATGGGAGAACTATTATTTAATTACTGCCTTCGGTGAATAGGTCGTCGCTTTTTGAAAAAGCTCTTAACTTCTATTATGTTGTGTCTGTCAAAATACAAAAAGATTGAAGAGAAGGAAAAGTTGTGTCTTGATTAACACATTGTAGGGAAATATGGGAGAACTATTATTTAATTACTGCCTTCGGTGAATAGCTCGTCGCTTTTTAAAAAAGCTCTTAACTTCTATTATGTTGCGTCTGTCAAAATACAAAAAGATTGAAGAGAAGGAAAAGTTGTGTCATGATTAACACATTGCAGGGAAATATGGGAGAACTATTATTTAATTACTGTCTTCGGTGAATAGCTCGTCGCTTTTTAAAAAAGCTCTTAACTTCTATTATGTTGTGTCTGTCAAAATACAAAAAGATTGAAGAGAAGGAAAAGTTGTGTCTTGATTAACACATTGCAGGGAAATATGGAAGAACTATTATTTAATTACTGCCTTCGGTGAATAGCTCGTCGCTTTTTGAAAAAGCTCTTAACTTCTATTATGTTGTGTCTGTCAAAATACAAAAAGATTGATGAGAAGGAAAAGTTGTGTCTTGATTAACACATTGTAGGGATATATGGGAGAACTATTATTTAATTACTGCCTTCGGTGAATAGCTCGTCGCTTTTTGAAAAAGCTCTTAACTTCTATTATGTTGTGTCTGTCAAAATACAAAAAGATTGAAGAGAAGGAAAAGTTGTGTCTTGATTAACACATTGTAGGGATATATATGAGAACTATTATTTAATTACTGCCTTCGGTGAATAGCTCGTCGCTTTTTAAAAAAGCTCTTAACTTCTATTATGTTGTGTCTGTCAAAATACAAAAAGATTGAAGAGAAGGAAATGTTGTGTCTTGATTACCACATTGCAGGGAAATATGGGAGAACTATTATTTAATTACTGCCTTCGGTGAATAGCTCGTCGCTTTTTGAAAAAGCTCTTAATTTCTATTATGTTGTGTCTGTCAAAATACAAAAAGATTTAAGAGAAGGAAAAGTTGTGTCTTGATTAACACATTGCAGGGAAATATGGGAGAACTATTATTTAATTACTGCCTTCGGTGAATAGCTCGTCGCTTTTTAAAAAAGCTCTTAACTTCTATTATGTTGCGTCTGTCAAAATACAAAAAGATTGAAGAGAAGGAAAAGTTGTGTCTTGATTAACACATTGCAGGGAAATATGGGAGAACTATTATTTAATTACTGCCTTCGGTGAATAGCTCGTCGCTTTTTAAAAAAGCTCTTAACTTCTATTATGTTGTGTCTGTCAAAATACAAAAATATTGAAGAGAAGGAAAAGTTGTGTCTTGATTAACACATTGCAGGGAAATATGGAAGAACTATTATTTAATTACTGCCTTCGGTGAATAACTCGTCGCTTTTTGAAAAAGCTCTTAACTTCTATTATGTTGTGTCTGTCAAAATACAAGAGATTGAAGAGAAGGAAAAGTTGTGTCTTGATTAACACATTGTAGGGAAATATGGGAGAACTATTATTTAATTACTGCCTTCGGTGAATAGCTCGTCGCTTTTTAAAAAAGCTCTTAACTTCTATTATGTTGTGTCTGTCAAAATACAAAAAGATTGATGAGAAGGAAAAGTTGTGTCTTGATTAACACATTGTAGGGATATATGGGAGAACTATTATTTAATTACTGCCTTCGGTGAATAGCTCGTCGCTTTTTGAAAAAGCTCTTAACTTCTATTATGTTGTGTCTGTCAAAATACAAAAAGATTGAAGAGAAGGAAAAGTTGTGTCTTGATTAACACATTGTAGGGATATATATGAGAACTATTATTTAATTACTGCCTTCGGTGAATAGCTCGTCGCTTTTTAAAAAAGCTCTTAACTTCTATTATGTTGTGTCTGTCAAAATACAAAAAGATTGAAGAGAAGGAAATGTTGTGTCTTGATTAACACATTGCAGGGAAATATGGGAGAACTATTATTTAATTACTGCCTTCGGTGAATAGCTCGTCGCTTTTTGAAAAAGCTCTTAATTTCTATTATGTTGTGTCTGTCAAAATACAAAAAGATTTAAGAGAAGGAAAAGTTGTGTCTTGATTAACACATTGCAGGGAAATATGGGAGAACTATTATTTAATTACTGCCTTCGGTGAATAGCTCGTCGCTTTTTAAAAAAGCTCTTAACTTCTATTATGTTGCGTCTGTCAAAATACAAAAAGATTGAAGAGAAGGAAAAGTTGTGTCTTGATTAACACATTGCAGGGAAATATGGGAGAACTATTATTTAATTACTGCCTTCGGTGAATAGCTCGTCGCTTTTTAAAAAAGCTCTTAACTTCTATTATGTTGTGTCTGTCAAAATACAAAAATATTGAAGAGAAGGAAAAGTTGTGTCTTGATTAACACATTGCAGGGAAATATGGAAGAACTATTATTTAATTACTGCCTTCGGTGAATAACTCGTCGCTTTTTGAAAAAGCTCTTAACTTCTATTATGTTGTGTCTGTCAAAATACAAGAGATTGAAGAGAAGGAAAAGTTGTGTCTTGATTAACACATTGTAGGGAAATATGGGAGAACTATTATTTAATTACTGCCTTCGGTGAATAGCTCGTCGCTTTTTAAAAAAGCTCTTAACTTCTATTATGTTGTGTCTGTCAAAATACAAAAATATTGAAGAGAAGGAAAAGTTGTGTCTTGATTAACACATTGTAGGGAAATATGGGAGAACTATTATTTAATTACTGCCTTCGGTGAATAGCTGGTCGCTTTTTAAAAAAGCTCTTAACTTCTATTATGTTGTGTCTGTCAAAATACAAAAATATTGAAGAGAAGGAAAAGTTGTGTCTTGATTAACACATTGTAGGGAAATATGGGAGAACTATTATTTAATTACTGCCTTCGGTGAATAGCTCGTCGCTTTTTAAAAAAGCTCTTAACTTCTATTATGTTGTGTCTGTCAAAATACAAAAAGATTGAAGAGAAGGAAAAGTTGTGTCTTGATTAACACATTGCAGGGAAATATGGAAGAACTATTATTTAATTACTGCCTTCGGTGAATAGCTCGTCGTTTTTTGAAAAAGCTCTTAACTTCTATTATGTTGTGTCTGTCAAAATACAAAAGAATTGAAGAGAAGGAAAAGTTGTGTCTTGATTAACACATTGTAGGGAAATATGGGAGAATTATTATTTAATTACTGCCTTCGGTGAATAGCTCGTCGCTTTTTAAAAATGCTCTTAACTTCTATTATGTTGTGTCTGTCAAAATACAAAAGAATTGAAGAGAAGGAAAAGTTGTGTCTTGATTAACACATTGTAGGGAAATATGGGAGAACTTTTATTTAATTACTGCCTTCGGTGAATAGCTCGTCGCTTTTTAAAAATGCTCTTAACTTCTATTATGTTGTGTCTGTCAAAATACAAAAAGATTGAAGAGAAGGAAAAGTTGTGTCTTGATTAACACATTGTAGGGAAATATGAGAGAACTATTATTTAATTACTGCCTTCGGTGATTAGCTCGTCGCTTTTTAAAAAAGCTCTTAACTTCTATTATGTTGTGTCTGTCAAAATACAAAAAGATTGAAGAGAAGGAAAAGTTGTGTCTTGATTAACACATTGCAGGGAAATATGGGAGAACTATTATTTAATTACTGCCTTCGGTGAATAGCTCGTCGCTTTTTGAAAAAGCTCTTAACTTCTATTATGTTGTGTCTGTCAAAATACAAAAAGATTGAAGAGAAGGAAAAGTTGTGTCTTGATTAACACATTGCAGGGAAATATGGGAGAACTATTATTTAATTACTGCCTTCGGTGAATAGCTCGTCGCTTTTTGAAAAAGCTCTTAACTTCTATTATGTTGTGTCTGTCAAAATACAAAAAGATTGAAGAGAAGGAAAAGTTGTGTCTTGATTAACACATTGCAGGGAAATATGGGAGAACTATTATTTAATTACTGCCTTCGGTGAATAGCTCGTCGCTTTTTGAAAAAGCGCTTAACTTCTATTATGTTGTGTCTGTCAAAATACAAAAAGATTGAAGAGAAGGAAAAGTCTGTTCTTGATTAACACATTGTAGGGAAATATGGGAGAACTATTATTTAATTACTGCCTTCGGTGAATAGCTTGTCGCTTTTTGAAAAAGCTCTTAACTTCTATTATGTTGTGTCTGTCAAAATACAAAAAGAGTGAAGAGAAGGAAAAGTTGTGTCTTGATTAAAACATTGTAGGGAAATATGGGAGAACTATTATTTAATTACTGCCTTCGGTGAATAGCTCGTCGCTTTTTGAAAAAGCTCTTAACTTCTATTATGTTGTGTCTGTCAAAATACAAAAAGATTGAAGAGAAGGAAAAGTTGTGTCTTGATTAACACATTGCAGGGAAATATGGGAGAACTATTATTTAATTCCTGCCTTCGGTGAATAGCTCGTCGCTTTTTAAAAAAGCTCTTAACTTCTATTATGTTGTGTCTGTCAAAATACAAAAAGATTGAAGAGAAGGAAAAGTTGTGTCTTGATTAACACATTGTAGGGATATATGGGAGAACTATTATTTAATTACTGCCTTCGGTGAATAGCTCGTCGCTTTTTAAAAAAGCTCTTAACTTCTATTATGTTGTGTCTGTCAAAATACAAAAAGATTGAAGAGAAGGAAATGTTGTGTCTTGATTAACACATTGCAGGGAAATATGGGAGAACTATTATTTAATTACTGCCTTCGGTGAATAGCTCGTCGCTTTTTGAAAAAGCTCTTAATTTTTATTATGTTGTGTCTGTCAAAATACAAAAAGATTGAAGAGAAGGAAAAGTTGTGTCTTGATTAACACATTGTAGGGAAATATGGGAGAACTATTATTTAATTACTGCCTTCGGTGAATAGCTCGTCGCTTTTTAAAAAAGCTCTTAACTTCTATTATGTTGCGTCTGTCAAAATACAAAAAGATTGAAGAGAAGGAAAAGTTGTGTCTTGATTAACACATTGTAGGGAAATATGGGAGAACTATTATTTAATTACTGCCTTCGGTGAATAGCTCGTCGCTTTTTGAAAAAGCTCTTAACTTCTATTATGTTGTGTCTGTCAAAATACAAAAAGATTGAAGAGAAGGAAAAGTTGTGTCTTGATTAACACATTGCAGGGAAATATGGGAGAACTATTATTTAATTACTGCCTTCGGTGAATAGCTCGTTGCTTTTTAAAAAAGCTCTTAACTTCCATTATGTTGCGTCTGTCAAAATACAAAAAGATTGAAGAGAAGGAAAAGTTGTGTCTTGATTAACACATTGCAGGGAAATATGGGAGAACTATTATTTAATTACTGCCTTCGGTGAATAGCTCGTCGCTTTTTGAAAAAGCTCTTAACTTCTATTATGTTGTGTCTGACAAAATACAAAAAGATTGAAGAGAAGGAAAAGTCTGTTCTTGATTAACACATTGTAGGGAAATATGGGAGAACTATTATTTAATTACTGCCTTCGGTGAATAGCTCGTCGCTTTTTGAAAAAGCTCTTAACTTCTATTATGTTGTGTCTGTTAAAATACAAAAAGATTGAAGAGAAGGAAAAGTTGTGTCTTGATTAACACATTGTAGGGAAATATGGGAGAACTATTATTAAATTACTGCCTTCGGTGAATAGCTCGTCGCTTTTTGAAAAAGCTCTTAACTTCTATTATGTTGTGTCTGTCAAAATACAAAAAGATTGAAGAGAAGGAAAAGTTGTGTCTTGATTAACACATTGCAGGGAAATATGGGAGAACTATTATTTAATTACTGCCTTCGGTGAATAGCTCGTCGCTTTTTAAAAAAGCTCTTAACTTCTATTATGTTGCGTCTGTCAAAATACAAAAAGATTGAAGAGAAGGAAAAGTTGTGTCTTGATTAACACATTGCAGGGAAATATGGGAGAACTATTATTTAATTACTGCCTTCGGTGAATAGCTCGTCGCTTTTTGAAAAAGCTCTTAACTTCTATTAAGTTGTGTCTGTCAAAATACAAAAAGATTGAAGAGAAGGAAAAGTTGTGTCTTGATTAACACATTGTAGGGAAATATGGGAGAACTATTATTAAATTACTGCCTTCGGTGAATAGCTCGTCGCTTTTTGAAAAAGCTCTTAACTTCTATTATGTTGTGTCTGTCAAAATACAAAAAGATTGAAGAGAAGGAAAAGTTGTGTCTTGATTAACACATTGCAGGGAAATATGGGAGAACTATTATTTAATTACTGCCTTCGGTGAATAGCTCGTCGCTTTTTAAAAAAGCTCTTAACTTCTATTATGTTGCGTCTGTCAAAATACAAAAAGATTGAAGAGAAGGAAAAGTTGTGTCTTGATTAACACATTGCAGGGAAATATGGGGGAACTATTATTTAATTACTGCCTTCGGTGAATAGCTCGTCGCTTTTTGAAAAAGCTCTTAACTTCTATTATGTTGTGTCTGTCAAAATACAAAAAGATTGAAGAGAAGGAAAAGTTGTGTCTTGATTAACACATTGTAGGGAAATATGGGAGAACTATTTTTTAATTACTGCCTTCGGTGAATAGCTCGTCGCTTTTTCAAAAAGCTCTTAACTTCTATTATGTTGCGTCTGTCAAAATACAAAAAGATTGAAGAGAAGGAAAAGTTGTGTCTTGATTAACACATTGCAGGGAAATATGGGGGAACTATTATTTAATTACTGCCTTCGGTGAATAGCTCGTCGCTTTTTGAAAAAGCTCTTAACTTCTATTATGTTGTGTCTGTCAAAATACAAAAAGATTGAAGAGAAGGAAAAGTTGTGTCTTGCTTAACACATTGCAGGGAAATATGGGAGAACTATTATTTAATTACTGCCTTCGGTGAATAGCTCGTCGCTTTTTAAAAAAGCTCTTAACTTCTATTATGTTGTGTCTGTCAAAATACAAAAAGATTGAAGAGAAGGAAAAGTTGTGTCTTGATTAACACATTGTAGGGAAATATGGGAGAACTATTATTTAATTACTGCCTTCGGTGAATAGCTCGTCGCTTTTTAAAAAAGCTCTTAACTTCTATTATGTTGTGTCTGTCAAAATACAAAAAGTTGAAAAGAAGGAAAACTTGTGTCTTGATTAACACATTGCAGGGAAATATGGAAGAACTATTATTTAATTACTGCCTTCGGTGAATAGCTCGTCGCTTTTTGAAAAAGCTCTTAACTTCTATTATGTTGTGTCTGTCAAAATACAAAAAGATTGAAGAGAAGGAAAAGTTGTGTCTTGATTAACACATTGTAGGGAAATATGGGAGAACTATTATTTAATTACTGCCTTCGGTGAATAGCTCGTCGCTTTTTAAAAAAGCTCTTAACTTCTATTATGTTGTGTCTGTCAAAATACAAAAAGATTGAAGAGAAGGAAAAGTTGTGTCTTGATTAACACATTGTAGGGAAATATGGGAGAACTATTATTTAATTACAGCCTTCGGTGAATAGCTAGTCGCTTTTTGAAAAAGCTCTTAACTTCTATTATGTTGTGTCTGTCAAAATACAAAAAGATTGAAGAGAAGGAAAAGTTGTGTCTTGATTAACACATTGTAGGGAAATATGGGAGAACTATTATTTAATTACTGCCTTCGGTGAATAGCTCGTCGCTTTTTAAAAAAGCTCTTAACTTCTATTATGTTGTGTCTGTCAAAATACAAAAAGATTGAAGAGAAGGAAAAGTTGTGTCTTGATTAACACATTGCAGGGAAATATGGGAGATCTATTATTTAATTACTGCCTTCGGTGAATAGCTCGTCGCTTTTTGAAAAAGCTCTTAACTTCTATTATGTTGTGTCTGTCAAAATACAAAAAGATTGAAGAGAAGGAAAAGTTGTGTCTTGATTAACACATTGCAGGGAAATATGGGAGAACTATTATTTAATTACTGCCTTCGGTGAATAGCTCGTCGCTTTTTAAAAAAGCTCTTAACTTCTATTATGTTGTGTCTGTCAAAATACAAAAAGATTGAAGAGAAGGAAAAGTTGTGTCTTGATTAACACATTGTAGGGAAATATGGGAGAACTATTATTTAATTACTGCCTTCGGTGAATAGCTCGTCGCTTTTTAAAAAAGCTCTTAACTTCTATTATGTTGTGTCTGTCAAAATACAAAAAGATTGAAGAGAAGGAAAAGTTGTGTCTTGATTAACACATTGCAGGGATATATGGAAGAACTATTATTTAATTACTGCCTTCGGTGAATAGCTCGTCGCTTTTTGAAAAAGCTCTCAACTTCTATTATGTTGTGTCTGTCAAAATACAAAAAGATTGAAGAGAAGGAAAAGTTGTGTCTTGATTAACACATTGTAGGGAAATATGGGAGAACTATTATTTAATTACTGCCTTCGGTGAATAGCTCGTCGCTTTTTAAAAAAGCTCTTAACTTCTATAATGTTGTGTCTGTCAAAATACAAAAAGATTGAAGAGAAGGAAAAGTTGTGTCTTGATTAACACATTGCAGGGAAATATGGGAGAACTATTATTTAATTACTGCCTTCGGTGAATAGCTCGTCGCTTTTTGAAAAAGCTCTTAACTTCTATTATGTTGTGTCTGTCAAAATACAAAAAGATTGAAGAGAAGGAAAAGTCTGTTCTTGATTAACACATTGTAGGGAAATATGGGAGAACTATTATTTAATTACTGCCTTCGGTGAATAGCTTGTCGCTTTTTGAAAAAGCTCTTAACTTCTATTATGTTGTGTCTGTCAAAATACAAAAAGAGTGAAGAGAAGGAAAAGTTGTGTCTTGATTAAAACATTGTAGGGAAATATGGGAGAACTATTATTTAATTACTGCCTTCGGTGAATAGCTTGTCGCTTTTTGAAAAAGCTCTTAACTTCTATTATGTTGTGTCTGTCAAAATACAAAAAGATTGAAGAGAAGGAAAAGTTGTGTCATGATTAACACATTGCAGGGAAATATGGGAGAACTATTATTTAATTACTGCCTTCGGTGAATAGCTCGTCGCTTTTTGAAAAAGCTCTTAACTTCTATTATGTTGTGTCTGTCAAAATACAAAAAGATTGAAGAGAAGGAAAAGTTGTGTCTTGATTAACACATTGCAGGGAAATATGGGAGAACTATTATTTAATTACTGCCTTCGGTGAATAGCTCGTCGCTTTTTGAAAAAGCTCTTAACTTCTATTATGTTGTGTCTGTCAAAATACAAAAAGATTGAAGAGAAGGAAAAGTCTGTTCTTGATTAACACATTGTAGGGAAATATGGGAGAACTATTATTTAATTACTGCCTTCGGTGAATAGCTCGTCGCTTTTTGAAAAAGCTCTTAACTTCTATTATGTTGTGTCTGTCAAAATACAAAAAGATTGAAGAGAAGGAAAAGTTGTGTCTTGATTAACACATTGTAGGGAAATATGGGAGAACTATTATTAAATTACTGCCTTCGGTGAATAGCTCGTCGCTTTTTGAAAAAGCTCTTAACTTCTATTATGTTGTGTCTGTCAAAATACAAAAAGATTGAAGAGAAGGAAAAGTTGTGTCTTGATTAACACATTGCAGGGAAATATGGGAGAACTATTATTTAATTACTGCCTTCGGTGAATAGCTCGTCGCTTTTTAAAAAAGCTCTTAACTTCTATTATGTTGCGTCTGTCAAAATACAAAAAGATTGAAGAGAAGGAAAAGTTGTGTCTTGATTAACACATTGCAGGGAAATATGGGGGAACTATTATTTAATTACTGCCTTCGGTGAATAGCTCGTCGCTTTTTGAAAAAGCTCTTAACTTCTATTATGTTGTGTCTGTCAAAATACAAAAAGATTGAAGAGAAGGAAAAGTTGTGTCTTGCTTAACACATTGCAGGGAAATATGGGAGAACTATTATTTAATTACTGCCTTCGGTGAATAGCTCGTCGCTTTTTAAAAAAGCTCTTAACTTCTATTATGTTGTGTCTGTCAAAATACAAAAAGATTGAAGAGAAGGAAAAGTTGTGTCTTGATTAACACATTGTAGGGAAATATGGGAGAACTATTATTTAATTACTGCCTTCGGTGAATAGCTCGTCGCTTTTTAAAAAAGCTCTTAACTTCTATTATGTTGTGTCTGTCAAAATACAAAAAGATTGAAGAGAAGGAAAAGTTGTGTCTTGATTAACACATTGCAGGGATATATGGAAGAACTATTATTTAATTACTGCCTTCGGTGAATAGCTCGTCGCTTTTTGAAAAAGCTCTCAACTTCTATTATGTTGTGTCTGTCAAAATACAAAAAGATTGAAGAGAAGGAAAAGTTGTGTCTTGATTAACACATTGTAGGGAAATATGGGAGAACTATTATTTAATTACTGCCTTCGGTGAATAGCTCGTCGCTTTTTAAAAAAGCTCTTAACTTCTATAATGTTGTGTCTGTCAAAATACAAAAAGATTGAAGAGAAGGAAAAGTTGTGTCTTGATTAACACATTGCAGGGAAATATGGGAGAACTATTATTTAATTACTGCCTTCGGTGAATAGCTCGTCGCTTTTTGAAAAAGCTCTTAACTTCTATTATGTTGTGTCTGTCAAAATACAAAAAGATTGAAGAGAAGGAAAAGTTGTGTCTTGATTAACACATTGTAGGGATATATGGGAGAACTATTATTTAATTACTGCCTTCGGTGAATAGCTCGTCGCTTTTTAAAAAAGCTCTTAACTTCTATTATGTTGTGTCTGTCAAAATACAAAAAGATTGAAGAGAATGAAAAGTTGTGTCTTGATTAACACATTGTAGGGAAATATGGGAGAACTATTATTTAATTACTGCCTTCGGTGAATAGCTCGTCGCTTTTTAAAAAAGCTCTTAACTTCTATTATGTTGTGTCTGTCAAAATACAAAAATATTGAAGAGAAGGAAAAGTTGTGTCTTGATTAACACATTGCAGGGAAATATGGAAGAACTATTATTTAATTACTGCCTTCGGTGAATAACTCGTCGCTTTTTGAAAAAGCTCTTAACTTCTATTATGTTGTGTCTGTCAAAATACAAGAGATTGAAGAGAAGGAAAAGTTGTGTCTTGATTAACACATTGTAGGGAAATATGGGAGAACTATTATTTAATTACTGCCTTCGGTGAATAGCTCGTCGCTTTTTAAAAAAGCTCTTAACTTCTATTATGTTGTGTCTGTCAAAATACAAAAAGATTGAAGAGAAGGAAAAGTTGTGACTTGATTAACACATTGTAGGGAAATATGGGAGAACTATTATTTAATTACAGCCTTCGGTGAATAGCTCGTCGCTTTTTGAAAAAGCTCTTAACATCTATTATGTTGTGTCTGTCAAAATACAAAAAGATTGAAGAGAAGGAAAAGTTGTGTCTTGATTAACACATTGTAGGGAAATATGGGAGAACTATTATTTAATTACTGCCTTCGGTGAATAGCTCGTCGCTTTTTAAAAAAGCTCTTAACTTCTATTATGTTGTGTCTGTCAAAATACAAAAAGATTGAAGAGAAGGAAAAGTTGTGTCTTGATTAACACATTGCAGGGAAATATGGGAGATCTATTATTTAATTACTGCCTTCGGTGAATAGCTCGTCGCTTTTTGAAAAAGCTCTTAACTTCTATTATGTTGTGTCTGTCAAAATACAAAAAGATTGAAGACAAGGAAAAGTTGTGTCTTGATTAACACATTGTAGGGATATATGGGAGAACTATTATTTAATTACTGCCTTCGGTGAATAGCTCGTCGCTTTTTAAAAAAGCTCTTAACTTCTATTATGTTGTGTCTGTCAAAATACAAAAAGATTGAAGAGAATGAAAAGTTGTGTCTTGATTAACACATTGTAGGGAAATATGGGAGAACTATTATTTAATTACTGCCTTCGGTGAATAGCTCGTCGCTTTTTAAAAAAGCTCTTAACTTCTATTATGTTGTGTCTGTCAAAATACAAAAATATTGAAGAGAAGGAAAAGTTGTGTCTTGATTAACACATTGCAGGGAAATATGGAAGAACTATTATTTAATTACTGCCTTCGGTGAATAGCTCGTCGCTTTTTAAAAAAGCTCTTAACTTCTATTATGTTGTGTCTGTCAAAATACAAGAGATTGAAGAGAAGGAAAAGTTGTGTCTTGATTAACACATTGTAGGGAAATATGGGAGAACTATTATTTAATTACTGCCTTCGGTGAATAGCTCGTCGCTTTTTAAAAAAGCTCTTAACTTCTATTATGTAGTGTCTGTCAAAATACAAAAAGATTGAAGAGAAGGAAAAGTTGTGTCTTGATTAACACATTGTAGGGATATATGGGAGAACTATTATTTAATTACTGCCTTCGGTGAATAGCTCGTCGCTTTTTAAAAAAGCTCTTAACTTCTATTATGTTGTGTCTGTCAAAATACAAAAATATTGAAGAGAAGGAAAAGTTGTGTCTTGATTAACACATTGCAGGGAAATATGGAAGAACTATTATTTAATTACTGCCTTCGGTGAATAACTCGTCGCTTTTTGAAAAAGCTCTTAACTTCTATTATGTTGTGGCTGTCAAAATACAAGAGATTGAAGAGAAGGAAAAGTTGTGTCTTGATTAACACATTGTAGGGAAATATGGGAGAACTATTATTTAATTACTGCCTTCGGTGAATAGCTCGTCGCTTTTTAAAAAAGCTCTTAACTTCTATTATGTAGTGTCTGTCAAAATACAAAAAGATTGAAGAGAAGGAAAAGTTGTGTCTTGATTAACACATTGTAGGGAAATATGGGAGAACTATTATTTAATTACAGCCTTCGGTGAATAGCTCGTCGCTTTTTGAAAAAGCTCTTAACTTCTATTATGTTGTGTCTGTCAAAATACAAAGAGATTGAAGAGAATGAAAAGTTGTGTCTTGATTAACACATTGCAGGGAAATATGGGAGAACTATTATTTAATTACTGCCTTCGGTGAATAGGTCGTCGCTTTTTGAAAAAGCTCTTAACTTCTATTATGTTGTGTCTGTCAAAATACAAAAAGATTGAAGAGAAGGAAAAGTTGTGTCTTGATTAACACATTGTAGGGAAATATGGGAGAACTATTATTTAATTACTGCCTTCGGTGAATAGCTCGTCGCTTTTTAAAAAAGCTCTTAACTTCTATTATGTTGTGTCTGTCAAAATACAAAAATATTGAAGAGAAGGAAAAGTTGTGTCTTGATTAACACATTGCAGGGAAATATAGAAGAACTATTATTTAATTACTGCCTTCGGTGAATAACTCGTCGCTTTTTGAAAAAGCTCTTAACTTCTATTATGTTGTGTCTGTCAAAATACAAGAGATTGAAGAGAAGGAAAAGTTGTGTCTTGATTAACACATTGTAGGGAAATATGGGAGAACTATTATTTAATTACTGCCTTCGGTGAATAGCTCGTCGCTTTTTAAAAAAGCTCTTAACTTCTATTATGTTGTGTCTGTCAAAATACAAAAAGATTGAAGAGAAGGAAAAGTTGTGTCTTGATTAACACATTGCAGGGAAATATGGGAGATCTATTATTTAATTACTGCCTTCGGTGAATAGCTCGTCGCTTTTTGAAAAAGCTCTTAACTTCTATTATGTTGTGTCTGTCAAAATACAAAAAGATTGAAGAGAAGGAAAAGTTGTGTCCTGATTAACACATTGTAGGGATATATGGGAGAACTATTATTTAATTACTGCCTTCGGTGAATAGCTCGTCGCTTTTTAAAAAAGCTCTTAACTTCTATTATGTTGTGTCTGTCAAAATACAAAAAGATTGAAGAGAATGAAAAGTTGTGTCTTGATTAACACATTGCAGGGAAATATGGGAGAACTATTATTTAATTACTGCCTTCGGTGAATAGGTCGTCGCTTTTTGAAAAAGCTCTTAACTTCTATTATGTTGTGTCTGTCAAAATACAAAAAGATTGAAGAGAAGGAAAAGTTGTGTCTTGATTAACACATTGTAGGGATATATGGGAGAACTATTATTTAATTACTGCCTTCGGTGAATAGCTCGTCGCTTTTTAAAAAAGCTCTTAACTTCTATTATGTTGTGTCTGTCAAAATACAAAAAGATTGAAGAGAATGAAAAGTTGTGTCTTGATTAACACATTGTAGGGAAATATGGGAGAACTATTATTTAATTACTGCCTTCGGTGAATAGCTCGTCGCTTTTTAAAAAAGCTCTTAACTTCTATTATGTTGTGTCTGTCAAAATACAAAAATATTGAAGAGAAGGAAAAGTTGTGTCTTGATTAACACATTGCAGGGAAATATGGAAGAACTATTATTTAATTACTGCCTTCGGTGAATAGCTCGTCGCTTTTTAAAAAAGCTCTTAACTTCTATTATGTTGTGTCTGTCAAAATACAAGAGATTGAAGAGAAGGAAAAGTTGTGTCTTGATTAACACATTGTAGGGAAATATGGGAGAACTATTATTTAATTACTGCCTTCGGTGAATAGCTCGTCGCTTTTTAAAAAAGCTCTTAACTTCTATTATGTAGTGTCTGTCAAAATACAAAAAGATTGAAGAGAAGGAAAAGTTGTGTCTTGATTAACACATTGTAGGGATATATGGGAGAACTATTATTTAATTACTGCCTTCGGTGAATAGCTCGTCGCTTTTTAAAAAAGCTCTTAACTTCTATTATGTTGTGTCTGTCAAAATACAAAAATATTGAAGAGAAGGAAAAGTTGTGTCTTGATTAACACATTGCAGGGAAATATGGAAGAACTATTATTTAATTACTGCCTTCGGTGAATAACTCGTCGCTTTTTGAAAAAGCTCTTAACTTCTATTATGTTGTGGCTGTCAAAATACAAGAGATTGAAGAGAAGGAAAAGTTGTGTCTTGATTAACACATTGTAGGGAAATATGGGAGAACTATTATTTAATTACTGCCTTCGGTGAATAGCTCGTCGCTTTTTAAAAAAGCTCTTAACTTCTATTATGTAGTGTCTGTCAAAATACAAAAAGATTGAAGAGAAGGAAAAGTTGTGTCTTGATTAACACATTGTAGGGAAATATGGGAGAACTATTATTTAATTACAGCCTTCGGTGAATAGCTCGTCGCTTTTTGAAAAAGCTCTTAACTTCTATTATGTTGTGTCTGTCAAAATACAAAGAGATTGAAGAGAATGAAAAGTTGTGTCTTGATTAACACATTGCAGGGAAATATGGGAGAACTATTATTTAATTACTGCCTTCGGTGAATAGGTCGTCGCTTTTTGAAAAAGCTCTTAACTTCTATTATGTTGTGTCTGTCAAAATACAAAAAGATTGAAGAGAAGGAAAAGTTGTGTCTTGATTAACACATTGTAGGGAAATATGGGAGAACTATTATTTAATTACTGCCTTCGGTGAATAGCTCGTCGCTTTTTAAAAAAGCTCTTAACTTCTATTATGTTGTGTCTGTCAAAATACAAAAATATTGAAGAGAAGGAAAAGTTGTGTCTTGATTAACACATTGCAGGGAAATATAGAAGAACTATTATTTAATTACTGCCTTCGGTGAATAACTCGTCGCTTTTTGAAAAAGCTCTTAACTTCTATTATGTTGTGTCTGTCAAAATACAAGAGATTGAAGAGAAGGAAAAGTTGTGTCTTGATTAACACATTGTAGGGAAATATGGGAGAACTATTATTTAATTACTGCCTTCGGTGAATAGCTCGTCGCTTTTTAAAAAAGCTCTTAACTTCTATTATGTTGTGTCTGTCAAAATACAAAAAGATTGAAGAGAAGGAAAAGTTGTGTCTTGATTAACACATTGCAGGGAAATATGGGAGATCTATTATTTAATTACTGCCTTCGGTGAATAGCTCGTCGCTTTTTGAAAAAGCTCTTAACTTCTATTATGTTGTGTCTGTCAAAATACAAAAAGATTGAAGAGAAGGAAAAGTTGTGTCCTGATTAACACATTGTAGGGATATATGGGAGAACTATTATTTAATTACTGCCTTCGGTGAATAGCTCGTCGCTTTTTAAAAAAGCTCTTAACTTCTATTATGTTGTGTCTGTCAAAATACAAAAAGATTGAAGAGAATGAAAAGTTGTGTCTTGATTAACACATTGCAGGGAAATATGGGAGAACTATTATTTAATTACTGCCTTCGGTGAATAGGTCGTCGCTTTTTGAAAAAGCTCTTAACTTCTATTATGTTGTGTCTGTCAAAATACAAAAAGATTGAAGAGAAGGAAAAGTTGTGTCTTGATTAACACATTGTAGGGAAATATGGGAGAACTATTATTTAATTACTGCCTTCGGTGAATAGCTCGTCGCTTTTTAAAAAAGCTCTTAACTTCTATTATGTTGTGTCTGTCAAAATACAAAAATATTGAAGAGAAGGAAAAGTTGTGTCTTGATTAACACATTGCAGGGAAATATGGAAGAACTATTATTTAATTACTGCCTTCGGTGAATAACTCGTCGCTTTTTGAAAAAGCTCTTAACTTCTATTATGTTGTGTCTGTCAAAATACAAGAGATTGAAGAGAAGGAAAAGTTGTGTCTTGATTAACACATTGTAGGGAAATATGGGAGGACTATTATTTAATTACTGCCTTCGGTGAATAGCTCGTCGCTTTTTAAAAAAGCTCTTAACTTCTATTATGTTGTGTCTGTCAAAATACAAAAAGATTGAAGAGAAGGAAAAGTTGTGTCTTGATTAACACATTGTAGGGAAATATGGGAGAACTATTATTTAATTACAGCCTTCGGTGAATAGCTCGCCGCTTTTTGAAAAAGCTCTTAACTTCTATTATGTTGTGTCTGTCAAAATACAAAAAGATTGAAGAGAAGGAAAAGTTGTGTCTTGATTAACACATTGTAGGGATATATGGGAGAACTATTATTTAATTACTGCCTTCGGTGAATAGCTCGTCGCTTTTTAAAAAAGCTCTTAACTTCTATTATGTTGTGTCTGTCAAAATACAAAAAGATTGAAGAGAATGAAAAGTTGTGTCTTGATTAACACATTGCAGGGAAATATGGGAGAACTATTATTTAATTACTGCCTTCGGTGAATAGGTCGTCGCTTTTTGAAAAAGCTCTTAACTTCTATTATGTTGTGTCTGTCAAAATACAAAAAGATTGAAGAGAAGGAAAAGTTGTGTCTTGATTAACACATTGTAGGGAAATATGGGAGAACTATTATTTAATTACTGCCTTCGGTGAATAGCTCGTCGCTTTTTCAAAAAGCTCTTAACTTCTCTTATGTTGCGTCTGTCAAAATACAAAAAGATTGAAGAGAAGGAAAAGTTGTGTCTTGATTAACACATTGTAGGGAAATATGGGAGAACTATTATTTAATTACTGCCTTCGGTGAATAGCTCGTCGCTTTTTAAAAAAGCTCTTAACTTCTATTATGTTGTGTCTGTCAAAATACAAAAAGATTGAAGAGAAGGAAAAGTTGTGTCTTGATTAACACATTGCAGGGAAATATGGGAGATCTATTATTTAATTACTGCCTTCGGTGAATAGCTCGTCGCTTTTTTTAAAAGCTCTTAACTTCTATTATGTTGTGTCTGTCAAAATACAAAAAGATTGAAGAGAAGGAAAAGTTGTGTCTTGATTAACACATTGTAGGGATATATGGGAGAACTATTATTTAATTACTGCCTTCGGTGAATAGCTCGTCGCTTTTTAAAAAAGCTCTTAACTTCTATTATGTTGTGTCTGTCAAAATACAAAAAGATTGAAGAGAAGGAAAAGTTGTGTCTTGACTAACACATTGTAGGGAAATATGGGAGAACTATTATTTAATTACTGCCTTCGGTGAATAGCTCGTCGCTTTTTAAAAAAGCTCTTAACTTCTATTATGTTGTGTCTGTCAAAATACAAAAAGAATGAAGAGAAGGAAAAGTTTTGTCTTGATTAACACATTGCAGGGAAATATGGGAGATCTATTATTTAATTACTGCCTTCGGTGAATAGCTCGTCGCTTTTTGAAAAAGCTCTTAACTTCTATTATGTTGTGTCTGTCAAAATACAAAAAGATTGAAGAGAAGGAAAAGTTGTGTCTTGATTAACACATTGTAGGGATATATGGGAGAACTATTATTTAATTACTGCCTTCGGTGAATAGCTCGTCGCTTTTTAAAAAAGCTCTTAACTTCTATTATGTTGTGTCTGTCAAAATACAAAAAGATTGAAGATAATGAAAAGTTGTGTCTTGATTAACACATTGCAGGGAAATATGGGAGAACTATTATTTAATTACTGCCTTCGGTGAATAGGTCGTCGCTTTTTGAAAAAGCTCTTAACTTCTATTATGTTGTGTCTGTCAAAATACAAAAAGATTGAAGAGAAGGAAAAGTTGTGTCTTGATTAACACATTGTAGGGAAATATGGGAGAACTATTATTTAAATACTGCCTTCGGTGAATAGCTCGTCGCTTTTTAAAAAAACTCTTAACTTCTATTATGTTGTGTCTGTCAAAATACAAAAATATTGAAGAGAAGGAAAAGTTGTGTCTTGATTAACACATTGCAGGGAAATATGGAAGAACTATTATTTAATTACTGCCTTCGGTGAATAACTCGTCGCTTTTTGAAAAAGCTCTTAACTTCTATTATGTTGTGTCTGTCAAAATACAAGAGATTGAAGAGAAGGAAAAGTTGTGTCTTGATTAACACATTGTAGGGAAATATGGGAGAACTATTATTTAATTACTGCCTTCGGTGAATAGCTCGTCGCTTTTTAAAAAAGCTCTTAACTTCTATTATGTTGTGTCTGTCAAAATACAAAAAGATTGAAGAGAAGGAAAAGTTGTGTCTTGATTAACACATTGCAGGGAAATATGGGAGATCTATTATTTAATTACTGCCTTCGGTGAATAGCTCGTCGCTTTTTGAAAAAGCTCTTAACTTCTATTATGTTGTGTCTGTCAAAATACAAAAAGATTGAAGAGAAGGAAAAGTTGTGTCTTGATTAACACATTGTAGGGATATATGGGAGAACTATTATTTAATTACTGCCTTCGGTGAATAGCTCGTCGCTTTTTAAAAAAGCTCTTAACTTCTATTATGTTGTGTCTGTCAAAATACAAAAATATTGAAGAGTAGGAAAAGTTGTGTCTTGATTAACACATTGCAGGGAAATATGGAAGAACTATTATTTAATTACTGCCTTCGGTGAATAACTCGTCGCTTTTTGAAAAAGCTCTTAACTTCTATTATGTTGTGTCTGTCAAAATACAAGAGATTGAAGAGAAGGAAAAGTTGTGTCTTGATTAACACATTGTAGGGAAATATGGGAGAACTATTATTTAATTACTGCCTTCGGTGAATAGCTCGTCGCTTTTTAAAAAAGCTCTTAACTTCTATTATGTTGTGTCTGTCAAAATACAAAAAGATTGAAGAGAAGGAAAAGTTGTGTCTTGATTAACACATTGTAGGGAAATATGGGAGAACTATTATTTAATTACAGCCTTCGGTGAATAGCTCGTCGCTTTTTGAAAAAGCTCTTAACTTCTATTATGTTGTGTCTGTCAAAATACAAAAATATTGAAGAGAAGGAAAAGTTGTGTCTTGATTAACACATTGCAGGGAAATATGGAAGAACTATTATTTAATTACTGCCTTCGGTGAATAACTCGTCGCTTTTTGAAAAAGCTCTTAACTTCTATTATGTTGTGTCTGTCAAAATACAAGAGATTGAAGAGAAGGAAAAGTTGTGTCTTGATTAACACATTGTAGGGAAATATGGGAGAACTATTATTTAATTACTGCCTTCGGTGAATAGCTCGTCGCTTTTTAAAAAAGCTCTTAATTTCTATTATGTAGTGTCTGTCAAAATACAAAAAGATTGAAGAGAAGGAAAAGTTGTGTCTTGATTAACACATTGTAGGGAAATATGGGAGAACTATTATTTAATTACAGCCTTCGGTGAATAGCTCGTCGCTTTTTGAAAAAGCTCTTAACTTCTATTATGTTGTGTCTGTCAAAATACAAAAAGATTGAAGAGAAGGAAAAGTTGTGTCTTGATTAACACATTGTAGGGAAATATGGGAGAACTATTATTTAATTACTGCCTTCGGTGAATAGCTCGTCGCTTTTTAAAAAAGCTCTTAACTTCTATTACGTTGTGTCTGTCAAAATACAAAAAGATTGAAGAGAAGGAAAAGTTGTGTCTTGATTAACACATTGTAGGGATATATGGGAGAACTATTATTTAATTACTGCCTTCGGTGAATAGCTCGTCGCTTTTTAAAAAAGCTCTTAACTTCTATTATGTTGTGTCTGTCAAAATACAAAAATATTGAAGAGAAGGAAAAGTTGTGTCTTGATTAACACATTGTAGGGAAATATGGGAGAACTATTATTTAATTACTGCCTTCGGTGAATAGCTCGTCGCTTTTTAAAAAAGCTCTTAACTTCTATTATGTTGTGTCTGTCAAAATACAAAAATATTGAAGAGAAGGAAAAGTTGTGTCTTGATTAACACATTGCAGGGAAATATGGAAGAACTATTATTTAATTACTGCCTTCGGTGAATAACTCGTCGCTTTTTGAAAAAGCTCTTAACTTCTATTATGTTGTGTCTGTCAAAATACAAGAGATTGAAGAGAAGGAAAAGTTGTGTCTTGATTAACACATTGTAGGGAAATATGGGAGAACTATTATTTAATTACTGCCTTCGGTGAATAGCTCGTCGCTTTTTAAAAAAGCTCTTAACTTCTATTATGTTGTGTCTGTCAAAATACAAAAAGATTGAAGAGAAGGAAAAGTTGTGTCTTGATTAACACATTGCAGGGAAATATGGGAGATCTATTATTTAATTACTGCCTTCGGTGAATAGCTCGTCGCTTTTTGAAAAAGCTCTTAACTTCTATTATGTTGTGTCTGTCAAAATACAAAAAGATTGAAGAGAAGGAAAAGTTGTGTCTTGATTAACACATTGTAGGGATATATGGGAGAACTATTATTTAATTACTGCCTTCGGTGAATAGCTCGTCGCTTTTTAAAAAAGCTCTTAACTTCTATTATGTTGTGTCTGTCAAAATACAAAAAGATTGAAGAGAATGAAAAGTTGTGTCTTGATTAACACATTGCAGGGAAATATGGGAGAACTATTATTTAATTACTGCCTTCGGTGAATAGGTCGTCGATTTTTGAAAAAGCTCTTAACTTCTATTATGTTGTGTCTGTCAAAATAAAAAAAGATTGAAGAGAAGGAAAAGTTGTGTCTTGATTAACACATTGTAGGGAAATATGGGAGAACTATTATTTAATTACTGCCTTCGGTGAATAGCTCGTCGCTTTTTAAAAAAGCTCTTAACTTCTATTATGTTGTGTCTGTCAAAATACAAAAATATTGAAGAGAAGGAAAAGTTGTGTCTTGATTAACACATTGCAGGGAAATATGGAAGAACTATTATTTAATTACTGCCTTCGGTGAATAACTCGTCGCTTTTTGAAAAAGCTCTTAACTTCTATTATGTTGTGTCTGTCAAAATACAAGAGATTGAAGAGAAGGAAAAGTTGTGTCTTGATTAACACATTGTAGGGAAATATGGGAGAACTATTATTTAATTACTGCCTTCGGTGAATAGCTCGTCGCTTTGGAAAAAAGCTCTTAACTTCTATTATGTTGTGTCTGTCAAAATACAAAAAGATTGAAGAGAAGGAAAAGTTGTGTCTTGATTAACACATTGTAGGGAAATATGGGAGAACTATTATTTAATTACAGCCTTCGGTGAATAGCTCGTCGCTTTTTGAAAAAGCTCTTAACTTCTATTATGTTGTGTCTGTCAAAATACAAAAAGATTGAAGAGAAGGAAAAGTTGTGTCTTGATTAACACATTGTAGGGAAATATGGGAGAACTATTATTTAATTACTGCCTTCGGTGAATAGCTCGTCGCTTTTTAAAAAAGCTCTTAACTTCTATTATGTTGTGTCTGTCAAAATACAAAAAGATTGAAGAGAAGGAAAAGTTGTGTCTTGATTAACACATTGCAGGGAAATATGGGAGATCTATTATTTAATTACTGCCTTCGGTGAATAGCTCGTCGCTTTTTGAAAAAGCTCTTAACTTCTATTATGTTGTGTCTGTCAAAATACAAAAAGATTGAAGAGAAGGAAAAGTTGTGTCTTGATTAACACATTGTAGGGATATATGGGAGAACTATTATTTAATTACTGCCTTCGGTGAATAGCTCGTCGCTTTTTAAAAAAGCTCTTAACTTCTATTATGTTGTGTCTGTCAAAATACAAAAAGATTGAAGAGAAGGAAAAGTTGTGTCTTGATTAACACATTGTAGGGAAATATGGGAGAACTATTATTTAATTACTGCCTTCGGTGAATAGCTCGTCGCTTTTTAAAAAAGCTCTTAACTTCTATTATGTTGTGTCTGTCAAAATACAAAAATATTGAAGAGAAGGAAAAGTTGTGTCTTGATTAACACATTGCAGGGAAATATGGGAGAACTATTATTTAATTACTGCCTTCGGTGAATAGCTCGTCGCTTTTTAAAAAAGCTCTTAACTTCTATTATGTTGTGTCTGTCAAAATACAAAAAGATTGAAGAGAAGGAAAAGTTGTGTCTTGATTAACACATTGTAGGGAAATATGGGAGAACTATTATTTAATTACTGCCTTCGGTGAATAGCTCGTCGCTTTTTAAAAAAGCTCTTAACTTCTATTATGTTGTGTCTGTCAAAATACAAAAATATTGAAGAGAAGGAAAAGTTGTGTCTTGATTAACACATTGCAGGGAAATATGGAAGAACTATTATTTAATTACTGCCTTCGGTGAATAACTCGTCGCTTTTTGAAAAAGCTCTTAACTTCTATTATGTTGTGTCTGTCAAAATACAAGAGATTGAAGAGAAGGAAAAGTTGTGTCTTGATTAACACATTGTAGGGAAATATGGGAGAACTATTATTTAATTACTGCCTTCGGTGAATAGCTCGTCGCTTTTTAAAAAAGCTCTTAACTTCTATTATGTTGTGTCTGTCAAAATACAAAAAGATTGAAGAGAAGGAAAAGTTGTGTCTTGATTAACACATTGTAGGGAAATATGGGAGAACTATTATTTAATTACAGCCTTCGGTGAATAGCTCGTCGCTTTTTGAAAAAGCTCTTAACTTCTATTATGTTGTGTCTGTCAAAATACAAAAATATTGAAGAGAAGGAAAAGTTGTGTCTTGATTAACACATTGCAGGGAAATATGGAAGAACTATTATTTAATTACTGCCTTCGGTGAATAACTCGTCGCTTTTTGAAAAAGCTCTTAACTTCTATTATGTTGTGTCTGTCAAAATACAAGAGATTGAAGAGAAGGAAAAGTTGTGTCTTGATTAACACATTGTAGGGAAATATGGGAGAACTATTATTTAATTACTGCCTTCGGTGAATAGCTCGTCGCTTTTTAAAAAAGCTCTTAACTTCTATTATGTAGTGTCTGTCAAAATACAAAAAGATTGAAGAGAAGGAAAAGTTGTGTCTTGATTAACACATTGTAGGGAAATATGGGAGAACTATTATTTAATTACAGCCTTCGGTGAATAGCTCGTCGCTTTTTAAAAAAGCTCTTAACTTCTATTATGTTGTGTCTGTCAAAATACAAAAAGATTGAAGAGAAGGAAAAGTTGTGTCTTGATTAACACATTGTAGGGAAATATGGGAGAACTATTATTTAATTACAGCCTTCGGTGAATAGCTCGTCGCTTTTTAAAAAAGCTCTTAACTTCTATTATGTTGTGTCTGTCAAAATACAAAAATATTGAAGAGAAGGAAAAGTTGTGTCTTGATTAACACATTGTAGGGAAATATGGGAGAACTATTATTTAATTACTGCCTTCGGTGAATAGCTCGTCGCTTTTTAAAAAAGCTCTTAACTTCTATTATGTTGTGTCTGTCAAAATACAAAAATATTGAAGAGAAGGAAAAGTTGTGTCTTGATTAACACATTGTAGGGAAATATGGGAGAACTATTATTTAATTACTGCCTTCGGTGAATAGCTCGTCGCTTTTTAAAAAAGCTCTTAACTTCTATTATGTTGTGTCTGTCAAAATACAAAAATATTGAAGAGAAGGAAAAGTTGTGTCTTGATTAACACATTGTAGGGAAATATGGGAGAACTATTATTTAATTACTGCCTTCGGTGAATAGCTCGTCGCTTTTTAAAAAAGCTCTTAACTTCTATTATGTTGTGTCTGTCAAAATACAAAAAGAATGAAGAGAAGGAAAAGTTTTGTCTTGATTAACACATTGCAGGGAAATATGGGAGATCTATTATTTAATTACTGCCTTCGGTGAATAGCTCGTCGCTTTTTGAAAAAGCTCTTAACTTCTATTATGTTGTGTCTGTCAAAATACAAAAAGATTGAAGAGAAGGAAAAGTTGTGTCTTGATTAACACATTGTAGGGATATATGGGAGAACTATTATTTAATTACTGCCTTCGGTGAATAGCTCGTCGCTTTTTAAAAAAGCTCTTAACTTCTATTATGTTGTGTCTGTCAAAATACAAAAATATTGAAGAGAATGAAAAGTTGTGTCTTGATTAACACATTGCAGGGAAATATGGGAGAACTATTATTTAATTACTGCCTTCGGTGAATAGGTCGTCGCTTTTTGAAAAAGCTCTTAACTTCTATTATGTTGTGTCTGTCAAAATACAAAAAGATTGAAGAGAAGGAAAAGTTGTGTCTTGATTAACACATTGTAGGGAAATATGGGAGAACTATTATTTAATTACTGCCTTCGGTGAATAGCTCGTCGCTTTTTAAAAAAGCTCTTAACTTCTATTATGTTGTGTCTGTCAAAATACAAAAATATTGAAGAGAAGGAAAAGTTGTGTCTTGATTAACACATTGCAGGGAAATATGGAAGAACTATTATTTAATTACTGCCTTCGGTGAATAACTCGTCGCTTTTTGAAAAAGCTCTTAACTTCTATTATGTTGTGTCTGTCGAAATACAAGAGATTGAAGAGAAGGAAAAGTTGTGTCTTGATTAACACATTGTAGGGAAATATGGGAGAACTATTATTTAATTACTGCCTTCGGTGAATAGCTCGTCGCTTTTTAAAAAAGCTCTTAACTTCTATTATGTTGTGTCTGTCAAAATACAAAAAGATTGAAGAGAAGGAAAAGTTGTGTCTTGATTAACACATTGTAGGGAAATATGGGAGAACTATTATTTAATTACAGCCTTCGGTGAATAGCTCGTCGCTTTTTGAAAAAGCTCTTAACTTTTATTATGTTGTGTCTGTCAAAATACAAAAAGATTGAAGAGAAGGAAAAGTTGTGTCTTGATTAACACATTGTAGGGAAATATGGGAGAACTATTATTTAATTACTGCCTTCGGTGAATAGCTCGTCGCTTTTTAAAAAAGCTCTTAACTTCTATTATGTTGTGTCTGTCAAAATACAAAAAGATTGAAGAGAAGGAAAAGTTGTGTCTTGATTAACACATTGCAGGGAAATATGGGAGATCTATTATTTAATTACTGCCTTCGGTGAATAGCTCGTCGCTTTTTGAAAAAGCTCTTAACTTCTATTATGTTGTGTCTGTCAAAATACAAAAATATTGAAGAGAAGGAAAAGTTGTGTCTTGATTAACACATTGTAGGGATATATGGGAGAACTATTATTTAATTACTGCCTTCGGTGAATAGCTCGTCGCTTTTTAAAAAAGCTCTTAACTTCTATTATGTTGTGTCTGTCAAAATACAAAAAGATTGAAGAGAATGAAAAGTTGCGTCTTGATTAACACATTGCAGGGAAATATGGGAGAACTATTATTTAATTACTGCCTTCGGTGAATAGCTCGTCGCTTTTTAAAAAAGCTCTTAACTTCTATTATGTTGTGTCTGTCAAAATACAAAAATATTTAAGAGAAGGAAAAGTTGTGTCTTGATTAACACATTGCAGGGAAATATGGAAGAACTATTATTTAATTACTGCCTTCGGTGAATAACTCGTCGCTTTTTGAAAAAGCTCTTAACTTCTATTATGTTGTGTCTGTCAAAATACAAGAGATTGAAGAGAAGGAAAAGTTGTGTCTTGATTAACACATTGTAGGGAAATATGGGAGAACTATTATTTAATTACTGCCTTCGGTGAATAGCTCGTCGCTTTTTAAAAAAGCTCTTAACTTCTATTATGTAGTGTCTGTCAAAATACAAAAAGATTGAAGAGAAGGAAAACTTGTGTCTTGATTAACACATTGTAGGGAAATATGGGAGAACTATTATTTAATTACAGCCTTCGGTGAATAGCTCGTCGCTTTTTGAAAAAGCTCTTAACTTCTATTATGTTGTGTCTGTCAAAATACAAAAAGATTGAAGAGAAGGAAAAGTTGTGTCTTGATTAACACATTGTAGGGAAATATGGGAGAACTATTATTTAATTACTGCCTTCGGTGAATAGCTCGTCGCTTTTTCAAAAAGCTCTTAACTTCTGTTATGTTGCGTCTGTCAAAATACAAAAAGATTGAAGAGAAGGAAAAGTTGTGTCTTGATTAACACATTGCAGGGATATATGGGAGAACTATTATTTAATTACTGCCTTCGGTGAATAGCTCGTCGCTTTTTAAAAAAGCTCTTAACTTCTATTATGTTGTGTCTGTCAAAATACAAAAAGATTGAAGAGAAGGAAAAGTTGTGTCTTGATTAACACATTGCAGGGAAATATGGAAGAACTATTATTTAATTACTGCCTTCGGTGAATAGCTCGTCGCTTTTTGAAAAAGCTCTTAACTTCTATTATGTTGTGTCTGTCAAAATACAAAAAGATTGAAGAGAAGGAAAAGTTGTGTCTTGATTAACACATTGTAGGGAAATATGGGAGAACTATTATTTAATTACTGCCTTCGGTGAATAGCTCGTCGCTTTTTAAAAAAGCTCTTAACTTCTATTATGTTGTGTCTGTCAAAATACAAAAAGATTGAAGAGAAGGAAAAGTTGTGTCTTGATTAACACATTGCAGGGATATATGGAAGAACTATTATTTAATTACTGCCTTCGGTGAATAGCTCGTCGCTTTTTGAAAAAGCTCTTAACTTCTATTATGTTGTGTCTGTCAAAATACAAAAAGATTGAAGAGAAGGAAAAGTTGTGTCTTGATTAACACATTGTAGGGAAATATGGGAGAACTATTATTTAATTACTGCCTTCGGTGAATAGCTCGTCGCTTTTTAAAAAACTCTTAACTTCTATAATGTTGTGTCTGTCAAAATACAAAAAGATTGAAGAGAAGGAAAAGTTGTGTCTTGATTAACACATTGCAGGGAAATATGGGAAAACTATTATTTAATTACTGCCTTCGGTGAATAGCTCGTCGCTTTTTGAAAAAGCTCTTAACTTCTATTATGTTGTGTCTGTCAAAATACAAAAAGATTGAAGAGAAGGAAAAGTTGTGTCTTTTAACACATTGCAGGGAAATATGGGAGAATTATTATTTAATTACTGCCTTCGGTGAATAGCTCGTCGCTTTTAAAAAAAGCTCTTAACTTCTATTATGTTGTGTCTGTCAAAATACAAAAATATTGAAGAGAAGGAAAAGTTGTGTCTTGATTAACACATTGCAGGGAAATATGGAAGAACTATTATTTAATTACTGCCTTCGGTGAATAACTCGTCGCTTTTTGAAAAAGCTCTTAACTTCTATTATGTTGTGTCTGTCAAAATACAAGAGATTGAAGAGAAGGAAAAGTTGTGTCTTGATTAACACATTGTAGGGAAATATGGGAGAACTATTATTTAATTACTGCCTTCGGTGAATAGCTCGTCGCTTTTTAAAAAAGCTCTTAACTTCTATTATGTTGTGTCTGTCAAAATACAAAAAGATTGAAGAGAAGGAAAAGTTGTGTCTTGATTAACACATTGCAGGGAAATATGGGAGAACTATTATTTAATTACTGCCTTCGGTGAATAGGTCGTCGCTTTTTGAAAAAGCTCTTAACTTCTATTATGTTGTGTCTGTCAAAATACAAAAAGATTGAAGAGAAGGAAAAGTTGTGTCTTGATTAACACATTGTAGGGAAATATGGGAGAACTATTATTTAATTACTGCCTTCGGTGAATAGCTCGTCGTTTTTTAAAAAAGTTCTTAACTTCTATTATGTTGTGTCTGTCAAAATACAAAAATATTGAAGAGAAGGAAAAGTTGTGTCTTGATTAACACATTGCAGGGAAATATGGAAGAACTATTATTTAATTACTGCCTTCGGTGAATAACTCGTCGCTTTTTGAAAAAGCTCTTAACTTCTATTATGTTGTGTCTGTCAAAATACAAGAGATTGAAGAGAAGGAAAAGTTGTGTCTTGATTAACACATTGCAGGGAAATATGGGAGATCTATTATTTAATTACTGCCTTCGGTGAATAGCTCGTCGCTTTTTGAAAAAGCTCTTAACTTCTATTATGTTGTGTCTGTCAAAATACAAAAAGATTGAAGAGAAGGAAAAGTTGTGTCTTGATTAACACATTGTAGGGATATATGGGAGAACTATTATTTAATTACTGCCTTCGGTGAATAGCTCGTCGCTTTTTAAAAAAGCTCTTAACTTCTATTATGTTGTGTCTGTCAAAATACAAAAAGATTGAAGAGAATGAAAAGTTGTGTCTTGATTAACACATTGCAGGGAAATATGGGAGAACTATTATTTAATTACTGCCTTCGGTGAATAGGTCGTCGCTTTTTGAAAAAGCTCTTAACTTCTATTATGTTGTGTCTGTCAAAATACAAAAAGATTGAAGAGAAGGAAAAGTTGTGTCTTGATTAACACATTGTAGGGAAATATGGGAGAACTATTATTTAATTACTGCCTTCGGTGAATAGCTCGTCGCTTTTTAAAAAAGCTCTTAACTTCTATTATGTTGTGTCTGTCAAAATACAAAAATATTGAAGAGAAGGAAAAGTTGTGTCTTGATTAACACATTGCAGGGAAATATGGAAGAACTATTATTTAATTACTGCCTTCGGTGAATAACTCGTCGCTTTTTGAAAAAGCTCTTAACTTCTATTATGTTGTGTCTGTCGAAATACAAGAGATTGAAGAGAAGGAAATGTTGTGTCTTGATTAACACATTGTAGGGAAATATGGGAGAACTATTATTTAATTACTGCCTTCGGTGAATAGCTCGTCGCTTTTTAAAAAAGCTCTTAACTTCTATTATGTTGTGTCTGTCAAAATACAAAAAGATTGAAGAGAAGGAAAAGTTGTGTCTTGATTAACACATTGTAGGGAAATATGGGAGAACTATTATTTAATTACAGCCTTCGGTGAATAGCTCGTCGCTTTTTGAAAAAGCTCTTAACTTTTATTATGTTGTGTCTGTCAAAATACAAAAAGATTGAAGAGAAGGAAAAGTTGTGTCTTGATTAACACATTGTAGGGAAATATGGGAGAACTATTATTTAATTACTGCCTTCGGTGAATAGCTCGTCGCTTTTTAAAAAAGCTCTTAACTTCTATTATGTTGTGTCTGTCAAAATAAAAAAGATTGAAGAGAAGGAAAAGTTGTGTCTTGATTAACACATTGCAGGGAAATATGGGAGATCTATTATTTAATTACTGCCTTCGGTGAATAGCTCGTCGCTTTTTGAAAAAGCTCTTAACTTCTATTATGTTGTGTCTGTCAAAATACAAAAAGATTGAAGAGAAGGAAAAGTTGTGTCTTGATTAACACATTGTAGGGATATATGGGAGAACTATTATTTAATTACTGCCTTCGGTGAATAGCTCGTCGCTTTTTAAAAAAGCTCTTAACTTCTATTATGTTGTGTCTGTCAAAATACAAAAATATTTAAGAGAAGGAAAAGTTGTGTCTTGATTAACACATTGCAGGGAAATATGGAAGAACTATTATTTAATTACTGCCTTCGGTGAATAACTCCTCGCTTTTTGAAAAAGCTCTTAACTTCTATTATGTTGTGTCTGTCAAAATACAAGAGATTGAAGAGAAGGAAAAGTTGTGTCTTGATTAACACATTGTAGGGAAATATGGGAGAACTATTATTTAATTACTGCCTTCGGTGAATAGCTCGTCGCTTTTTAAAAAAGCTCTTAACTTCTATTATGTAGTGTCTGTCAAAATACAAAAAGATTGAAGAGAAGGAAAAGTTGTGTCTTGATTAACACATTGTAGGGAAATATGGGAGAACTATTATTTAATTACAGCCTTCGGTGAATAGCTCGTCGCTTTTTGAAAAAGCTCTTAACTTCTATTATGTTGTGTCTGTCAAAATACAAAAAGATTGAAGAGAAGGAAAAGTTGTGTCTTGATTAACACATTGTAGGGAAATATGGGAGAACTATTATTTAATTACTGCCTTCGGTGAATAGCTCGTCGCTTTTTAAAAAAGCTCTTAACTTCTATTATGTTGTGTCTGTCAAAATACAAAAAGATTGAAGAGAAGGAAAAGTTGTGTCTTGATTAACACATTGTAGGGATATATGGGAGAACTATTATTTAATTACTGCCTTCGGTGAATAGCTCGTCGCTTTTTAAAAAAGCTCTTAACTTCTATTATGTTGTGTCTGTCAAAATACAAAAATATTGAAGAGAAGGAAAATTTGTGTCTTGATTAACACATTGTAGGGAAATATGGGAGAACTATTATTTAATTACTGCCTTCGGTGAATAGCTCGTCGCTTTTTAAAAAAGCTCTTAACTTCTATTATGTTGTGTCTGTCAAAATACAAAAAGATTGAAGAGAAGGAAAAGTTGTGTCTTGATTAACACATTGTAGGGATATATGGGAGAACTATTATTTAATTACTGCCTTCGGTGAATAGCTCGTCGCTTTTTAAAAAAGCTCTTAACTTCTATTATGTTGTGTCTGTCAAAATACAAAAATATTGAAGAGAAGGAAAAGTTGTGTCTTGATTAACACATTGCAGGGAAATATGGAAGAACTATTATTTAATTACTGCCTTCGGTGAATAACTCGTCGCTTTTTGAAAAAGCTCTTAACTTCTATTATGTTGTGTCTGTCAAAATACAAGAGATTGAAGAGAAGGAAAAGTTGTGTCTTGATTAACACATTGTAGGGAAATATGGGAGAACTATTATTTAATTACTGCCTTCGGTGAATAGCTCGTCGCTTTTTAAAAAAGCTCTTAACTTCTATTATGTTGTGTCTGTCAAAATACAAAAAGATTGAAGAGAATGAAAAGTTGTGTCTTGATTAACACATTGCAGGGAAATATGGGAGAACTATTATTTAATTACTGCCTTCGGTGAATAGGTCGTCGCTTTTTGAAAAAGCTCTTAACTTCTATTATGTTGTGTCTGTCAAAATACAAAAAGATTGAAGAGAAGGAAAAGTTGTGTCTTGATTAACACATTGTAGGGAAATATGGGAGAACTATTATTTAATTACTGCCTTCGGTGAATAGCTCGTCGCTTTTTAAAAAAGCTCTTAACTTCTATTATGTTGTGTCTGTCAAAATACAAAAATATTGAAGAGAAGGAAAAGTTGTGTCTTGATTAACACATTGCAGGGAAATATGGAAGAACTATTATTTAATTACTGCCTTCGGTGAATAGCTCGTCGCTTTTTGAAAAAGCTCTTAACTTCTATTATGTTGTGTCTGTCAAAATACAAAAAGATTGAAGAGAAGGAAAAGTTGTGTCTTGATTAACACATTGTAGGGAAATATGGGAGAACTATTATTTAATTACTGCCTTCGGTGAATAGCTCGTCGCTTTTTAAAAAAGCTCTTAACTTCTATAATGTTGTGTCTGTCAAAATACAAAAAGATTGAAGAGAAGGAAAAGTTGTGTCTTGATTAACACATTGCAGGGAAATATGGGAGAACTGTTATTTAATTACTGCCTTCTTTGAATAGCTCGTCGCTTTTTGAAAAAGCTCTTAACTTCTATTATGTTGTGTCTGTCAAAATACAAAAAGATTGAAGAGAAGGAAAAGTTGTGTCTTGATTAACACATTGTAGGGATATATGGGAGAACTATTATTTAATTACTGCCTTCGGTGAATAGCTCGTCGCTTTTTAAAAAAGCTCTTAACTTCTATTATGTTGTGTCTGTCAAAATACAAAAAGATTGAAGAGAAGGAAAAGTTGTGTCTTGATTAACACATTGCAGGGAAATATGGGAGAACTGTTATTTAATTACTGCCTTCTTTGAATAGCTCGTCGCTTTTTGAAAAAGCTCTTAACTTCTATTATGTTGTGTCTGTCAAAATACAAAAAGATTGAAGAGAAGGAAAAGTTGTGTCTTGATTAACACATTGCAGGGAAATATGGAAGAACTATTATTTAATTACTGCCTTCGGTGAATAACTCGTCGCTTTTTGAAAAAGTTCTTAACTTCTATTATGTTGTGTCTGTCAAAATACAAGAGATTGAAGAGAAGGAAAAGTTGTGTCTTGATTAACACATTGTAGGGAAATATGGGAGAACTATTATTTAATTACTGCCTTCGGTGAATAGCTCGTCGCTTTTTAAAAAAGCTCTTAACTTCTATTATGTTGTGTCTGTCAAAATACAAAAAGATTGAAGAGAAGGAAAAGTTGTGTCTTGATTAACACATTGTAGGGAAATATGGGAGAACTATTATTTAATTACTGCCTTCGGTGAATAGCTCGTCGCTTTTTGAAAAAGCTCTTAACTTCTATTATGTTGTGTCTGTCAAAATACAAAAAGATTGAAGAGAAGGAAAAGTTGTGTCTTGATTAACACATTGCATGGAAATATGGGAGAACTATTATTTAATTACTGCCTTCGGTGAATAGCTCGTCGCTTTTTAGAAAAGCTCTTAACTTCTATTATGTTGTGTCTGTCAAAATATAAAAAGATTGAAGAGAAGGAAAAGTTGTGTCTTGATTAACACATTGCAGGGAAATATGGGAGAACTATTATTTAATTACTGCCTTCGGTGAATAGCTGGTCGTTTTTTAAAAAAGCTCTTAACTTCTATTATGTTGTGTCTGTCAAAATACAAAAATATTGAAGAGAAGGAAAAGTTGTGTCTTGATTAACACATTGTAGGGAAATATGGAAGAACTATTATTTAATTACTGCCTTCGGTGAATAGCTCGTCGCTTTTTGAAAAAGCTCTTAACTTCTATTATGTTGTGTCTGTCAAAATACAAAAGAATTGAAGAGAAGGAAAAGTTGTGTCTTGATTAACACATTGTAGGGAAATATGGGAGAACTATTATTTAATTACTGCCTTCGGTGAATAGCTCGTCGCTTTTTAAAAATGCTCTTAACTTCTATTATGTTGTGTCTGTCAAAATACAAAAAGATTGAAGAGAAGGAAAAGTTGTGTCTTGATTAACACATTGTAGGGAAATATGAGAGAACTATTATTTAATTACTGCCTTCGGTGAATAGCTCGTCCGCTTTTTAAAAAAGCTCTTAACTTCTATTATGTTGTGTCTGTCAAAATACAAAAAGATTGAAGAGAAGGAAAAGTTGTGTCTTGATTAACACATTGCAGGGAAATATGGAAGAACTATTATTTAATTACTGCTTTCGGTGAATAGCTCGTCGCTTTTTGAAAAAGCTCTTAACTTCTATTATGTTGTGTCTGTCAAAATACAAAAAGATTGAAGAGAAGGAAAAGTTGTGTCTTGATTAACACATTGTAGGGAAATATGGGAGAACTATTATTTAATTACTGCCTTCGGTGAATAGCTCGTCGCTTTTTGAAAAAGCTCTTAACTTCTATTATGTTGTGTCTGTCAAAATACAAAAAGATTGAAGAGAAGGAAAAGTTGTGTCTTGATTAACACATTGTAGGGAAATATGGGAGAACTATTATTTAATTACTGCCTTCGGTGAATAGCTCGTCGCTTTTTAAAAAAGCTCTTAACTTCTATAATGTTGTGTCTGTCAAAATACAAAAAGATTGAAGAGAAGGAAAAGTTGTGTCTTGATTAACACATTGCAGGGAAATATGGGAGAACTGTTATTTAATTACTGCCTTCTTTGAATAGCTCGTCGCTTTTTGAAAAAGCTCTTAACTTCTATTATGTTGTGTCTGTCAAAATACAAAAAGATTGAAGAGAAGGAAAAGTTGTGTCTTGATTAACACATTGTAGGGATATATGGGAGAACTATTATTTAATTACTGCCTTCGGTGAATAGCTCGTCGCTTTTTAAAAAAGCTCTTAACTTCTATTATGTTGTGTCTGTCAAAATACAAAAAGATTGAAGAGAAGGAAAAGTTGTGTCTTGATTAACACATTGCAGGGAAATATGGGAGAACTGTTATTTAATTACTGCCTTCGGTGAATAGCTCGTCGCTTTTTGAAAAAGCTCTTAACTTCTATTATGTTGTGTCTGTCAAAATACAAAAAGATTGAAGAGAAGGAAAAGTTGTGTCTTGATTAACACATTGTAGGGATATATGGGAGAACTATTATTTAATTACTGCCTTCGGTGAATAGCTCGTCGCTTTTTAAAAAAGCTCTTAACTTCTATTATGTTGTGTCTGTCAAAATACAAAAATATTGAAGAGAAGGAAAAGTTGTGTCTTGATTAACACATTGCAGGGAAATATGGAAGAACTATTATTTAATTACTGCCTTCGGTGAATAACTCGTCGCTTTTTGAAAAAGCTCTTAACTTCTATTATGTTGTGTCTGTCAAAATACAAAAAGATTGAAGAGAAGGAAAAGTTGTGTCTTGATTAACACATTGTAGGGAAATATGGGAGAACGATTATTTAATTACTGCCTTCGGTGAATAGCTCGTCGCTTTTTGAAAAAGCTCTTAACTTCTATTATGTTGTGTCTGTCAAAATACAAAAAGATTGAAGAGAAGGAAAAGTTGTGTCTTGATTAACACATTGCATGGAAATATGGGAGAACTATTATTTAATTACTGCCTTCGGTGAATAGCTCGTCGCTTTTTAGAAAAGCTCTTAACTTCTATTATGTTGTGTCTGTCAAAATACAAAAAGATTGAAGAGAAGGAAAAGTTGTGTCTTGATTAACACATTGCAGGGAAATATGGGAGAACTATTATTTAATTACTGCCTTCGGTGAATAGGTCGTCGCTTTTTGAAAAAGCTCTTAACTTCTATTATGTTGTGTCTGTCAAAATACAAAAAGATTGAAGAGAAGGAAAAGTTGTGTCTTGATTAACACATTGTAGGGAAATATGGGAGAACTATTATTTAATTACTGCCTTCGGTGAATAGCTCGTCGCTTTTTAAAAAATCTCTTAACTTCTATTATGTTGTGTCTGTCAAAATACAAAAATATTGAAGAGAAGGAAAAGTTGTGTCTTGATTAACACATTGCAGGGAAATATGGAAGAACTATTATTTAATTACTGCCTTCGGTGAATAACTCGTCGCTTTTTGAAAAAGCTCTTAACTTCTATTATGTTGTGTCTGTCAAAATACAAGAGATTGAAGAGAAGGAAAAGTTGTGTCTTGATTAACACATTGTAGGGAAATATGGGAGAACTATTATTTAATTACTGCCTTCGGTGAATAGCTCGTCGCTTTTTAAAAAAGCTCTTAACTTCTATTATGTTGTGTCTGTCAAAATACAAAAAGATTGAAGAGAAGGAAAAGTTGTGTCTTGATTAACACATTGTAGGGAAATATGGGAGAACTATTATTTAATTACTGCCTTCGGTGAATAGCTCGTCGCTTTTTGAAAAAGCTCTTAACTTCTATTATGTTGTGTCTGTCAAAATACAAAAAGATTGAAGAGAAGGAAAAGTTGTGTCTTGATTAACACATTGCATGGAAATATGGGAGAACTATTATTTAATTACTGCCTTCGGTGAATAGCTCGTCGCTTTTTAGAAAAGCTCTTAACTTCTATTATGTTGTGTCTGTCAAAATATAAAAAGATTGAAGAGAAGGAAAAGTTGTGTCTTGATTAACACATTGCAGGGAAATATGGGAGAACTATTATTTAATTACTGCCTTCGGTGAATAGCTGGTCGTTTTTTAAAAAAGCTCTTAACTTCTATTATGTTGTGTCTGTCAAAATACAAAAATATTGAAGAGAAGGAAAAGTTGTGTCTTGATTAACACATTGTAGGGAAATATGGAAGAACTATTATTTAATTACTGCCTTCGGTGAATAGCTCGTCGCTTTTTGAAAAAGCTCTTAACTTCTATTATGTTGTGTCTGTCAAAATACAAAAGAATTGAAGAGAAGGAAAAGTTGTGTCTTGATTAACACATTGCAGGGAAATATGGAAGAACTATTATTTAATTACTGCCTTCGGTGAATAGCTCGTCGCTTTTTGAAAAAGCTCTTAACTTCTATTATGTTGTGTCTGTCAAAATACAAAAAGATTGAAGAGAAGGAAAAGTTGTGTCTTGATTAACACATTGTAGGGAAATATGGGAGAACTATTATTTAATTACTGCCTTCGGTGAATAGCTCGTCGCTTTTTGAAAAAGCTCTTAACTTCTATTATGTTGTGTCTGTCAAAATACAAAAAGATTGAAGAGAAGGAAAAGTTGTGTCTTGATTAACACATTGCAGGGAAATATGGAAGAACTATTATTTAATTACTGCCTTCGGTGAATAGCTCGTCGCTTTTTGAAAAAGCTCTTAACTTCTATTATGTTGTGTCTGTCAAAATACAAAAAGATTGAAGAGAAGGAAAAGTTGTGTCTTGATTAACACATTGCAGGGAAATATGGGAGAACTGTTATTTAATTACTGCCTTCTTTGAATAGCTCGTCGCTTTTTGAAAAAGCTCTTAACTTCTATAATGTTGTGTCTGTCAAAATACAAAAAGATTGAAGAGAAGGAAAAGTTGTGTCTTGATTAACACATTGCAGGGAAATATGTGAGAACTGTTATTTAATTACTGCCTTCGGTGAATAGCTCGTCGCTTTTTGAAAAAGCTCTTAACTTCTATAATGTTGTGTCTGTCAAAATACAAAAAGATTGAAGAGAAGGAAAAGTTGTGTTTTGATTAACACATTGTAGGGATATATGGGAGAACTATTATTTAATTACTGCCTTCGGTGAATAGCTCGTCGCTTTTTAAAAAAGCTCTTAACTTCTATTATGTTGTGTCTGTCAAAATACAAAAATATTGAAGAGAAGGAAAAGTTGTGTCTTGATTAACACATTGCAGGGAAATATGGAAGAACTATTATTTAATTACTGCCTTCGGTGAATAACTCGTCGCTTTTTGAAAAAGCTCTTAACTTCTATTATGTTGTGTCTGTCAAAATACAAGAGATTGAAGAGAAGGAAAAGTTGTGTCTTGATTAACACATTGTAGGGAAATATGGGAGAACTATTATTTAATTACTGCCTTCGGTGAATAGCTCGTCGCTTTTTAAAAAAGCTCTTAACTTCTATTATGTTGTGTCTGTCAAAATACAAAAAGATTGAAGAGAAGGAAAAGTTGTGTCTTGATTAACACATTGTAGGGATATATGGGAGAACTATTATTTAATTACTGCCTTCGGTGAATAGCTCGTCGCTTTTTAAAAAAGCTCTTAACTTCTATTATGTTGTGTCTGTCAAAATACAAAAAGATTGAAGAGAATGAAAAGTTGTGTCTTGATTAACACATTGCAGGGAAATATGGGAGAACTATTATTTAATTACTGCCTTCGGTGAATAGGTCGTCGCTTTTTGAAAAAGCTCTTAACTTCTATTATGTTGTGTCTGTCAAAATACAAAAAGATTGAAGAGAAGGAAAAGTTGTGTCTTGATTAACACATTGTAGGGAAATATGGGAGAACTATTATTTAATTACTGCCTTCGGTGAATAGCTCGTCGCTTTTTAAAAAAGCTCTTAACTTCTATTATGTTGTGTCTGTCAAAATACAAAAATATTGAAGAGAAGGAAAAGTTGTCTCTTGATTAACACATTGCAGGGAAATATGGAAGAACTATTATTTAATTACTGCCTTCGGTGAATAACTCGTCGCTTTTTGAAAAAGTTCTTAACTTCTATTATGTTGTGTCTGTCAAAATACAAGAGATTGAAGAGAAGGAAAAGTTGTGTCTTGATTAACACATTGTAGGGAAATATGGGAGAACTATTATTTAATTACTGCCTTCGGTGAATAACTCGTCGCTTTTTGAAAAAGCTCTTAACTTCTATTATGTTGTGTCTGTCAAAATACAAGAGATTGAAGAGAAGGAAAAGTTGTGTCTTGATTAACACATTGTAGGGAAATATGGGAGAACTATTATTTAATTACTGCCTTCGGTGAATAGCTCGTCGCTTTTTAAAAAAGCTCTTAACTTCTATTATGTTGTGTCTGTCAAAATACAAAAAGATTGAAGAGAAGGAAAAGTTGTGTCTTGATTAACACATTGTAGGGAAATATGGGAGAACTATTATTTAATTACTGCCTTCGGTGAATAGCTCGTCGCTTTTTAGAAAAGCTCTTAACTTCTATTATGTTGTGTCTGTCAAAATACAAAAAGATTGAAGAGAAGGAAAAGTTGTGTCTTGATTAACACATTGCAGGGAAATATGGGAGAACTATTATTTAATTACTGCCTTCGGTGAATAGCTGGTCGTTTTTTAAAAAAGCTCTTAACTTCTATTATGTTGTGTCTGTCAAAATACAAAAATATTGAAGAGAAGGAAAAGTTGTGTCTTGATTAACACATTGTAGGGAAATATGGAAGAACTATTATTTAATTACTGCCTTCGGTGAATAGCTCGTCGCTTTTTGAAAAAGCTCTTAACTTCTATTATGTTGTGTCTGTCAAAATACAAAAGAATTGAAGAGAAGGAAAAGTTGTGTCTTGATTAACACATTGTAGGGAAATATGGGAGAACTATTATTTAATTACTGCCTTCGGTGAATAGCTCGTCGCTTTTTAAAAATGCTCTTAACTTCTATTATGTTGTGTCTGTCAAAATACAAAAAGATTGAAGAGAAGGAAAAGTTGTGTCTTGATTAACACATTGTAGGGAAATATGAGAGAACTATTATTTAATTACTGCCTTCGGTGAATAGCTCGTCGCTTTTTAAAAAAGCTCTTAACTTCTATTATGTTGTGTCTGTCAAAATACAAAAAGATTGAAGAGAAGGAAAAGTTGTGTCTTGATTAACACATTGCAGGGAAATATGGAAGAACTATTATTTAATTACTGCCTTCGGTGAATAGCTCGTCGCTTTTTGAAAAAGCTCTTAACTTCTATTATGTTGTGTCTGTCAAAATACAAAAAGATTGAAGAGAAGGAAAAGTTGTGTCTTGATTAACACATTGTAGGGAAATATGGGAGAACTATTATTTAATTACTGCCTTCGGTGAATAGCTCGTCGCTTTTTGAAAAAGCTCTTAACTTCTATTATGTTGTGTCTGTCAAAATACAAAAAGATTGAAGAGAAGGAAAAGTTGTGTCTTGATTAACACATTGCAGGGAAATATGGAAGAACTATTATTTAATTACTGCCTTCGGTGAATAGCTCGTCGCTTTTTGAAAAAGCTCTTAACTTCTATTATGTTGTGTCTGTCAAAATACAAAAAGATTGAAGAGAAGGAAAAGTTGTGTCTTGATTAACACATTGTAGGGAAATATGGGAGAACTATTATTTAATTACTGCCTTCGGTGAATAGCTCGTCGCTTTTTAAAAAAGCTCTTAACTTCTATAATGTTGTGTCTGTCAAAATACAAAAAGATTGAAGAGAAGGAAAAGTTGTGTCTTGATTAACACATTGCAGGGAAATATGGGAGAACTGTTATTTAATTACTGCCTTCTTTGAATAGCTCGTCGCTTTTTGAAAAAGCTCTTAACTTCTATTATGTTGTGTCTGTCAAAATACAAAAATATTGAAGAGAAGGAAAAGTTGTGTCTTGATTAACACATTGTAGGGAAATATGGGAGAACTATTATTTAATTACTGCCTTCGGTGAATAGCTCGTCGCTTTTTAAAAAAGCTCTTAACTTCTATAATGTTGTGTCTGTCAAAATACAAAAAGATTGAAGAGAAGGAAAAGTTGTGTCTTGATTAACACATTGCAGGGAAATATGGGAGAACTGTTATTTAATTACTGCCTTCGGTGAATAGCTCGTCGCTTTTTGAAAAAGCTCTTAACTTCTATTATGTTGTGTCTGTCAAAATACAAAAAGATTGAAGAGAAGGAAAAGTTGTGTCTTGATTAACACATTGTAGGGATATATGGGAGAACTATTATTTAATTACTGCCTTCGGTGAATAGCTCGTCGCTTTTTAAAAAAGCTCTTAACTTCTATTATGTTGTGTCTGTCAAAATACAAAAATATTGAAGAGAAGGAAAAGTTGTGTCTTGATTAACACATTGCAGGGAAATATGGAAGAACTATTATTTAATTACTGCCTTCGGTGAATAACTCGTCGCTTTTTGAAAAAGCTCTTAACTTCTATTATGTTGTGTCTGTCAAAATACAAGAGATTGAAGAGAAGGAAAAGTTGTGTCTTGATTAACACATTGTAGGGAAATATGGGAGAACTATTATTTAATTACTGCCTTCGGTGAATAGCTCGTCGCTTTTTAAAAAAGCTCTTAACTTCTATTATGTTGTGTCTGTCAAAATACAAAAAGATTGAAGAGAAGGAAAAGTTGTGTCTTGATTAACACATTGTAGGGATATATGGGAGAACTTTTATTTAATTACTGCCTTCGGTGAATAGCTCGTCGCTTTTTAAAAAAGCTCTTAACTTCTATTATGTTGTGTCTGTCAAAATACAAAAATATTGAAGAGAAGGAAAAGTTGTGTCTTGATTAACACATTGTAGGGAAATATGGGAGAACTATTATTTAATTACTGCCTTCGGTGAATAGCTCGTCGCTTTTTAAAAAAGCTCTTAACTTCTATAATGTTGTGTCTGTCAAAATACAAAAAGATTGAAGAGAAGGAAAAGTTGTGTCTTGATTAACACATTGCAGGGAAATATGGGAGAACTGTTATTTAATTACTGCCTTCGGTGAATAGCTCGTCGCTTTTTGAAAAAGCTCTTAACTTCTATTATGTTGTGTCTGTCAAAATACAAAAAGATTGAAGAGAAGGAAAAGTTGTGTCTTGATTAACACATTGTAGGGATATATGGGAGAACTATTATTTAATTACTGCCTTCGGTGAATAGCTCGTCGCTTTTTAAAAAAGCTCTTAACTTCTATTATGTTGTGTCTGTCAAAATACAAAAATATTGAAGAGAAGGAAAAGTTGTGTCTTGATTAACACATTGCAGGGAAATATGGAAGAACTATTATTTAATTACTGCCTTCGGTGAATAACTCGTCGCTTTTTGAAAAAGCTCTTAACTTCTATTATGTTGTGTCTGTCAAAACACAAGAGATTGAAGAGAAGGAAAAGTTGTGTCTTGATTAACACATTGTAGGGAAATATGGGAGAACTATTATTTAATTACTGCCTTCGGTGAATAGCTCGTCGCTTTTTAAAAAAGCTCTTAACTTCTATTATGTTGTGTCTGTCAAAATACAAAAAGATTGAAGAGAAGGAAAAGTTGTGTCTTGATTAACACATTGTAGGGATATATGGGAGAACTTTTATTTAATTACTGCCTTCGGTGAATAGCTCGTCGCTTTTTAAAAAAGCTCTTAACTTCTATTATGTTGTGTCTGTCAAAATACAAAAAGATTGAAGAGAATGAAAAGTTGTGTCTTGATTAACACATTGCAGGGAAATATGGGAGAACTATTATTTAATTACTGCCTTCGGTGAATAGGTCGTCGCTTTTTGAAAAAGCTCTTAACTTCTATTATGTTGTGTCTGTCAAAATACAAAAAGATTGAAGAGAAGGAAAAGTTGTGTCTTGATTAACACATTGCAGGGAAATATGGGAGAACTATTATTTAATTACTGCCTTCGGTGAATAGGTCGTCGCTTTTTGAAAAAGCTCTTAACTTCTATTATGTTGTGTCTGTCAAAATACAAAAATATTGAAGAGAAGGAAAAGTTGTGTCTTGATTAACACATTGTAGGGAAATATGGGAGAACTATTATTTAATTACTGCCTTCGGTGAATAGCTCGTCGCTTTTTGAAAAAGCTCTTAACTTCTATTATGTTGTGTCTGTCAAAATACAAAAAGATTGAAGAGAAGGAAAAGTTGTGTCTTGATTAACACATTGCATGGAAATATGGGAGAACTATTATTTAATTACTGCCTTCGGTGAATAGCTCGTCGCTTTTTAGAAAAGCTCTTAACTTCTATTATGTTGTGTCTGTCAAAATACAAAAAGATTGAAGAGAAGGAAAAGTTGTGTCTTGATTAACACATTGCAGGGAAATATGGGAGAACTATTATTTAATTACTGCCTTCGGTGAATAGGTCGTCGCTTTTTGAAAAAGCTCTTAACTTCTATTATGTTGTGTCTGTCAAAATACAAAAAGATTGAAGAGAAGGAAAAGTTGTGTCTTTATTAACACATTGTAGGGAAATATGGGAGAACTATTATTTAATTACTGCCTTCGGTGAATAGCTCGTCGCTTTTTAAAAAAGCTCTTAACTTCTATTATGTTGTGTCTGTCAAAATACAAAAATATTGAAGAGAAGGAAAAGTTGTGTCTTGATTAACACATTGCAGGGAAATATGGAAGAACTATTATTTAATTACTGCCTTCGGTGAATAACTCGTCGCTTTTTGAAAAAGCTCTTAACTTCTATTATGTTGTGTCTGTCAAAATACAAGAGATTGAAGAGAAGGAAAAGTTGTGTCTTGATTAACACATTGTAGGGAAATATGGGAGAACTATTATTTAATTACTGCCTTCGGCGAATAGCTCGTCGCTTTTTAAAAAAGCTCTTAACTTCTATTATGTTGTGTCTGTCAAAATACAAAAAGATTGAAGAGAAGGAAAAGTTGTGTCTTGATTAACACATTGTAGGGAAATATGGGAGAACTATTATTTAATTACTGCCTTCGGTGAATAGCTCGTCGCTTTTTGAAAAAGCTCTTAACTTCTATTATGTTGTGTCTGTCAAAATACAAAAAGATTGAAGAGAAGGAAAAGTTGTGTCTTGATTAACACATTGCATGGAAATATGGGAGAACTATTATTTAATTACTGCCTTCGGTGTATAGCTCGTCGCTTTTTAGAAAAGCTCTTAACTTCTATTATGTTGTGTCTGTCAAAATACAAAAAGATTGAAGAGAAGGAAAAGTTGTGTCTTGATTAACACATTGCAGGGAAATATGGGAGAACTATTATTTAATTACTGCCTTCGGTGAATAGCTGGTCGTTTTTTAAAAAAGCTCTTAACTTCTATTATGTTGTGTCTGTCAAAATACAAAAATATTGAAGAGAAGGAAAAGTTGTGTCTTGATTAACACATTGTAGGGAAATATGGAAGAACTATTATTTAATTACTGCCTTCGGTGAATAGCTCGTCGCTTTTTGAAAAAGCTCTTAACTTCTATTATGTTGTGTCTGTCAAAATACAAAAGAATTGAAGAGAAGGAAAAGTTGTGTCTTGATTAACACATTGTAGGGAAATATGGGAGAACTATTATTTAATTACTGCCTTCGGTGAATAGCTCGTCGCTTTTTAAAAATGCTCTTAACTTCTATTATGTTCTGTCTGTCAAAATACAAAAAGATTGAAGAGAAGGAAAAGTTGTGTCTTGATTAACACATTGCAGGGATATATGGAAGAACTATTATTTAATTACTGCCTTCGGTGAATAGCTCGTCGCTTTTTGAAAAAGCTCTTAACTTCTATTATGTTGTGTCTGTCAAAATACAAAAAGATTGAAGAGAAGGAAAAGTTGTGTCTTGATTAACACATTGTAGGGAAATATGGGAGAACTATTATTTAATTACTGCCTTCGGTGAATAGCTCGTCGCTTTTTAAAAAAGCTCTTAACTTCTATAATGTTGTGTCTGTCAAAATACAAAAAGATTGAAGAGAAGGAAAAGTTGTGTCTTGATTAACACATTGCAGGGAAATATGGGAGAACTGTTATTTAATTACTGCCTTCTTTGAATAGCTCGTCGCTTTTTGAAAAAGCTCTTAACTTCTATTATGTTGTGTCTGTCAAAATACAAAAATATTGAAGAGAAGGAAAAGTTGTGTCTTGATTAACACATTGTAGGGAAATATGGGAGAACTATTATTTAATTACTGCCTTCGGTGAATAGCTCGTCGCTTTTTAAAAAAGCTCTTAACTTCTATAATGTTGTGTCTGTCAAAATACAAAAAGATTGAAGAGAAGGAAAAGTTGTGTCTTGATTAACACATTGCAGGGAAATATGGGAGAACTGTTATTTAATTACTGCCTTCGGTGAATAGCTCGTCGCTTTTTGAAAAAGCTCTTAACTTCTATTATGTTGTGTCTGTCAAAATACAAAAAGATTGAAGAGAAGGAAAAGTTGTGTCTTGATTAACACATTGTAGGGATATATGGGAGAACTATTATTTAATTACTGCCTTCGGTGAATAGCTCGTCGCTTTTTAAAAAAGCTCTTAACTTCTATTATGTTGTGTCTGTCAAAATACAAAAATATTGAAGAGAAGGAAAAGTTGTGTCTTGATTAACACATTGCAGGGAAATATGGAAGAACTATTATTTAATTACTGCCTTCGGTGAATAACTCGTCGCTTTTTGAAAAAGCTCTTAACTTCTATTATGTTGTGTCTGTCAAAATACAAGAGATTGAAGAGAAGGAAAAGTTGTGTCTTGATTAACACATTGTAGGGAAATATGGGAGAACTATTATTTAATTACTGCCTTCGGTGAATAGCTCGTCGCTTTTTGAAAAAGCTCTTAACTTCTATTATGTTGTGTCTGTCAAAATACAAAAAGATTGAAGAGAAGGAAAAGTTGTGTCTTGATTAACACATTGCATGGAAATATGGGAGAACTATTATTTAATTACTGCCTTCGGTGAATAGCTCGTCGCTTTTTAGAAAAGCTCTTAACTTCTATTATGTTGTGTCTGTCAAAATACAAAAAGATTGAAGAGAAGGAAAAGTTGTGTCTTGATTAACACATTGCAGGGAAATATGGGAGAACTATTATTTAATTACTGCCTTCGGTGAATAGGTCGTCGCTTTTTGAAAAAGCTCTTAACTTCTATTATGTTGTGTCTGTCAAAATACAAAAAGATTGAAGAGAAGGAAAAGTTGTGTCTTTATTAACACATTGTAGGGAAATATGGGAGAACTATTATTTAATTACTGCCTTCGGTGAATAGCTCGTCGCTTTTTAAAAAAGCTCTTAACTTCTATTATGTTGTGTCTGTCAAAATACAAAAATATTGAAGAGAAGGAAAAGTTGTGTCTTGATTAACACATTGCAGGGAAATATGGAAGAACTATTATTTAATTACTGCCTTCGGTGAATAGCTCGTCGCTTTTTAAAAAAGCTCTTAACTTCTATAATGTTGTGTCTGTCAAAATACAAAAAGATTGAAGAGAAGGAAAAGTTGTGTCTTGATTAACACATTGCAGGGAAATATGGGAGAACTGTTATTTAATTACTGCCTTCGGTGAATAGCTCGTCGCTTTTTGAAAAAGCTCTTAACTTCTATTATGTTGTGTCTGTCAAAATACAAAAAGATTGAAGAGAAGGAAAAGTTGTGTCTTGATTAACACATTGTAGGGATATATGGGAGAACTATTATTTAATTACTGCCTTCGGTGAATAGCTCGTCGCTTTTTAAAAAAGCTCTTAACTTCTATTATGTTGTGTCTGTCAAAATACAAAAATATTGAAGAGAAGGAAAAGTTGTGTCTTGATTAACACATTGCAGGGAAATATGGAAGAACTATTATTTAATTACTGCCTTCGGTGAATAACTCGTCGCTTTTTGAAAAAGCTCTTAACTTCTATTATGTTGTGTCTGTCAAAATACAAGATATTGAAGAGAAGGAAAAGTTGTGTCTTGATTAACACATTGTAGGGAAATATGGGAGAACTATTATTTAATTACTGCCTTCGGTGAATAGCTCGTCGCTTTTTAAAAAAGCTCTTAACTTCTATTATGTTGTGTCTGTCAAAATACAAAAAGATTGAAGAGAAGGAAAAGTTGTGTCTTGATTAACACATTGTAGGGATATATGGGAGAACTTTTATTTAATTACTGCCTTCGGTGAATAGCTCGTCGCTTTTTAAAAAAGCTCTTAACTTCTATTATGTTGTGTCTGTCAAAATACAAAAAGATTGAAGAGAATGAAAAGTTGTGTCTTGATTAACACATTGCAGGGAAATATGGGAGAACTATTATTTAATTACTGCCTTCGGTGAATAGGTCGTCGCTTTTTGAAAAAGCTCTTAACTTCTATTATGTTGTGTCTGTCAAAATACAAAAAGATTGAAGAGAAGGAAAAGTTGTGTCTTGATTAACACATTGCAGGGAAATATGGGAGAACTATTATTTAATTACTGCCTTCGGTGAATAGCTCGTCGCTTTTTAAAAAAGCTCTTAACTTCTATTATGTTGTGTCTGTCAAAATACAAAAATATTGAAGAGAAGGAAAAGTTGTGTCTTGATTAACACATTGTAGGGAAATATGGGAGAACTATTATTTAATTACTGCCTTCGGTGAATAGCTCGTCGCTTTTTGAAAAAGCTCTTAACTTCTATTATGTTGTGTCTGTCAAAATACAAAAAGATTGAAGAGAAGGAAAAGTTGTGTCTTGATTAACACATTGCATGGAAATATGGGAGAACTATTATTTAATTACTGCCTTCGGTGAATAGCTCGTCGCTTTTTAGAAAAGCTCTTAACTTCTATTATGTTGTGTCTGTCAAAATACAAAAAGATTGAAGAGAAGGAAAAGTTGTGTCTTGATTAACACATTGCAGGGAAATATGGGAGAACTATTATTTAATTACTGCCTTCGGTGAATAGGTCGTCGCTTTTTGAAAAAGCTCTTAACTTCTATTATGTTGTGTCTGTCAAAATACAAAAAGATTGAAGAGAAGGAAAAGTTGTGTCTTGATTAACACATTGTAGGGAAATATGGGAGAACTATTATTTAATTACTGCCTTCGGTGAATAGCTCGTCGCTTTTTAAAAAAGCTCTTAACTTCTATAATGTTGTGTCTGTCAAAATACAAAAAGATTGAAGAGAAGGAAAAGTTGTGTCTTGATTAACACATTGCAGGGAAATATGGGAGAACTATTATTTAATTACTGCCTTCGGTGAATAGCTCGTCGCTTTTTGAAAAAGCTCTTAACTTCTATTATGTTGTGTCTGTCAAAATACAAAAAGATTGAAGAGAAGGAAAAGTTGTGTCTTGATTAACACATTGTAGGGATATATGGGAGAACTATTATTTAATTACTGCCTTCGGTGAATAGCTCGTCGCTTTTTAAAAAAGCTCTTAACTTCTATTATGTTGTGTCTGTCAAAATACAAAAAGATTGAAGAGAAGGAAAAGTTGTGTCTTGATTAACACATTGCAGGGAAATATGGGAGAACTGTTATTTAATTACTGCCTTCGGTGAATAGCTCGTCGCTTTTTGAAAAAGCTCTTAACTTCTATTATGTTGTGTCTGTCAAAATACAAAAAGATTGAAGAGAAGGAAAAGTTGTGTCTTGATTAACACATTGTAGGGATATATGGGAGAACTATTATTTAATTACTGCCTTCGGTGAATAGCTCGTCGCTTTTTAAAAAAGCTCTTAACTTCTATTATGTTGTGTCTGTCAAAATACAAAAATATTGAAGAGAAGGAAAAGTTGTGTCTTGATTAACACATTGCAGGGAAATATGGAAGAACTATTATTTAATTACTGCCTTCGGTGAATAACTCGTCGCTTTTTGAAAAAGCTCTTAACTTCTATTATGTTGTGTCTGTCAAAATACAAAAAGATTGAAGAGAAGGAAAAGTTGTGTCTTGATTAACACATTGCAGGGAAATATGGGAGATCTATTATTTAATTACTGCCTTCGGTGAATAGCTCGTCGCTTTTTGAAAAAGCTCTTAACTTCTATTATGTTGTGTCTGTCAAAATGCAAAAAGATTGAAGAGAAGGAAAAGTTGTGTCTTGATTAACACATTGTAGGGATATATGGGAGAACTATTATTTAATTACTGCCTTCGGTGAATAGCTCGTCGCTTTTTAAAAAAGCTCTTAACTTCTATTATGTTGTGTCTGTCAAAATACAAAAAGATTGAAGAGAATGAAAAGTTGTGTCTTGATTAACACATTGCAGGGAAATATGGGAGAACTATTATTTAATTACTGCCTTCGGTGAATAGGTCGTCGCTTTTTGAAAAAGCTCCTAACTTCTATTATGTTGTGTCTGTCAAAATACAAAAAGATTGAAGAGAAGGAAAAGTTGTGTCTTGATTAACACATTGTAGGGAAATATGGGAGAACTATTATTTAATTACTGCCTTCGGTGAATAGCTCGTCGCTTTTTAAAAAAGCTCTTAACTTCTATTATGTTGTGTCTGTCAAAATACAAAAATATTGAAGAGAAGGAAAAGTTGTGTCTTGATTAACACATTGCAGGGAAATATGGAAGAACTATTATTTAATTACTGCCTTCGGTGAATAACTCGTCGCTTTTTGAAAAAGCTCTTAACTTCTATTATGTTGTGTCTGTCAAAATACAAAAAGATTCAAGAGAAGGAAAAGTTGTGTCTTGATTAACACATTGCAGGGAAATATGGGAGATCTATTATTTAATTACTGCCTTCGGTGAATAGCTCGTCGCTTTTTAAAAAAGCTCTTAACTTCTATTATGTTGTGTCTGTCAAAATACAAAAATATTGAAGAGAAGGAAAAGTTGTGTCTTGATTAACACATTGTAGGGATATATGGGAGAACTATTATTTAATTACTGCCTTCGGTGAATAGCTCGTCGCTTTTTAAAAAAGCTCTTAACTTCTATTATGTTGTGTCTGTCAAAATACAAAAATATTGAAGAGAAGGAAAAGTTGTGTCTTGATTAACACATTGCATGGAAATATGGGAGAACTATTATTTAATTACTGCCTTCGGTGAATAGCTCGTCGCTTTTTAGAAAAGCTCTTAACTTCTATTATGTTGTGTCTGTCAAAATACAAAAAGATTGAAGAGAAGGAAAAGTTGTGTCTTGATTAACACATTGCAGGGAAATATGGGAGAACTATTATTTAATTACTGCCTTCGGTGAATAGGTCGTCGCTTTTTGAAAAAGCTCTTAACTTCTATTATGTTGTGTCTGTCAAAATACAAAAAGATTGAAGAGAAGGAAAAGTTGTGTCTTGATTAACACATTGTAGGGAAATATGGGAGAACTATTATTTAATTACTGCCTTCGGTGAATAGCTCGTCGCTTTTTAAAAAATCTCTTAACTTCTATTATGTTGTGTCTGTCAAAATACAAAAATATTGAAGAGAAGGAAAAGTTGTGTCTTGATTAACACATTGCAGGGAAATATGGAAGAACTATTATTTAATTACTGCCTTCGGTGAATAACTCGTCGCTTTTTGAAAAAGCTCTTAACTTCTATTATGTTGTGTCTGTCAAAATACAAGAGATTGAAGAGAAGGAAAAGTTGTGTCTTGATTAACACATTGTAGGGAAATATGGGAGAACTATTATTTAATTACTGCCTTCGGTGAATAGCTCGTCGCTTTTTAAAAAAGCTCTTAACTTCTATTATGTTGTGTCTGTCAAAATACAAAAAGATTGAAGAGAAGGAAAAGTTGTGTCTTGATTAACACATTGTAGGGAAATATGGGAGAACTATTATTTAATTACTGCCTTCGGTGAATAGCTCGTCGCTTTTTAAAAAAGCTCTTAACTTCTATAATGTTGTGTCTGTCAAAATACAAAAAGATTGAAGAGAAGGAAAAGTTGTGTCTTGATTAACACATTGCAGGGAAATATGGGAGAACTATTATTTAATTACTGCCTTCGGTGAATAGCTCGTCGCTTTTTGAAAAAGCTCTTAACTTCTATTATGTTGTGTCTGTCAAAATACAAAAAGATTGAAGAGAAGGAAAAGTTGTGTCTTGATTAACACATTGTAGGGATATATGGGAGAACTATTATTTAATTACTGCCTTCGGTGAATAGCTCGTCGCTTTTTAAAAAAGCTCTTAACTTCTATTATGTTGTGTCTGTCAAAATACAAAAAGATTGAAGAGAAGGAAAAGTTGTGTCTTGATTAACACATTGCAGGGAAATATGGGAGAACTGTTATTTAATTACTGCCTTCGGTGAATAGCTCGTCGCTTTTTGAAAAAGCTCTTAACTTCTATTATGTTGTGTCTGTCAAAATACAAAAAGATTGAAGAGAAGGAAAAGTTGTGTCTTGATTAACACATTGTAGGGATATATGGGAGAACTATTATTTAATTACTGCCTTCGGTGAATAGCTCGTCGCTTTTTAAAAAAGCTCTTAACTTCTATTATGTTGTGTCTGTCAAAATACAAAAATATTGAAGAGAAGGAAAAGTTGTGTCTTGATTAACACATTGCAGGGAAATATGGAAGAACTATTATTTAATTACTGCCTTCGGTGAATAACTCGTCGCTTTTTGAAAAAGCTCTTAACTTCTATTATGTTGTGTCTGTCAAAATACAAAAAGATTGAAGAGAAGGAAAAGTTGTGTCTTGATTAACACATTGCAGGGAAATATGGGAGATCTATTATTTAATTACTGCCTTCGGTGAATAGCTCGTCGCTTTTTGAAAAAGCTCTTAACTTCTATTATGTTGTGTCTGTCAAAATGCAAAAAGATTGAAGAGAAGGAAAAGTTGTGTCTTGATTAACACATTGTAGGGATATATGGGAGAACTATTATTTAATTACTGCCTTCGGTGAATAGCTCGTCGCTTTTTAAAAAAGCTCTTAACTTCTATTATGTTGTGTCTGTCAAAATACAAAAAGATTGAAGAGAATGAAAAGTTGTGTCTTGATTAACACATTGCAGGGAAATATGGGAGAACTATTATTTAATTACTGCCTTCGGTGAATAGGTCGTCGCTTTTTGAAAAAGCTCCTAACTTCTATTATGTTGTGTCTGTCAAAATACAAAAAGATTGAAGAGAAGGAAAAGTTGTGTCTTGATTAACACATTGTAGGGAAATATGGGAGAACTATTATTTAATTACTGCCTTCGGTGAATAGCTCGTCGCTTTTTAAAAAAGCTCTTAACTTCTATTATGTTGTGTCTGTCAAAATACAAAAATATTGAAGAGAAGGAAAAGTTGTGTCTTGATTAACACATTGCAGGGAAATATGGAAGAACTATTATTTAATTACTGCCTTCGGTGAATAACTCGTCGCTTTTTGAAAAAGCTCTTAACTTCTATTATGTTGTGTCTGTCAAAATACAAAAAGATTCAAGAGAAGGAAAAGTTGTGTCTTGATTAACACATTGCAGGGAAATATGGGAGATCTATTATTTAATTACTGCCTTCGGTGAATAGCTCGTCGCTTTTTAAAAAAGCTCTTAACTTCTATTATGTTGTGTCTGTCAAAATACAAAAATATTGAAGAGAAGGAAAAGTTGTGTCTTGATTAACACATTGTAGGGATATATGGGAGAACTATTATTTAATTACTGCCTTCGGTGAATAGCTCGTCGCTTTTTAAAAAAGCTCTTAACTTCTATTATGTTGTGTCTGTCAAAATACAAAAATATTGAAGAGAAGGAAAAGTTGTGTCTTGATTAACACATTGCATGGAAATATGGGAGAACTATTATTTAATTACTGCCTTCGGTGAATAGCTCGTCGCTTTTTAGAAAAGCTCTTAACTTCTATTATGTTGTGTCTGTCAAAATACAAAAAGATTGAAGAGAAGGAAAAGTTGTGTCTTGATTAACACATTGCAGGGAAATATGGGAGAACTATTATTTAATTACTGCCTTCGGTGAATAGGTCGTCGCTTTTTGAAAAAGCTCTTAACTTCTATTATGTTGTGTCTGTCAAAATACAAAAAGATTGAAGAGAAGGAAAAGTTGTGTCTTGATTAACACATTGTAGGGAAATATGGGAGAACTATTATTTAATTACTGCCTTCGGTGAATAGCTCGTCGCTTTTTAAAAAATCTCTTAACTTCTATTATGTTGTGTCTGTCAAAATACAAAAATATTGAAGAGAAGGAAAAGTTGTGTCTTGATTAACACATTGCAGGGAAATATGGAAGAACTATTATTTAATTACTGCCTTCGGTGAATAACTCGTCGCTTTTTGAAAAAGCTCTTAACTTCTATTATGTTGTGTCTGTCAAAATACAAGAGATTGAAGAGAAGGAAAAGTTGTGTCTTGATTAACACATTGTAGGGAAATATGGGAGAACTATTATTTAATTACTGCCTTCGGTGAATAGCTCGTCGCTTTTTAAAAAAGCTCTTAACTTCTATTATGTTGTGTCTGTCAAAATACAAAAAGATTGAAGAGAAGGAAAAGTTGTGTCTTGATTAACACATTGTAGGGAAATATGGGAGAACTATTATTTAATTACTGCCTTCGGTGAATAGCTCGTCGCTTTTTAAAAAAGCTCTTAACTTCTATAATGTTGTGTCTGTCAAAATACAAAAAGATTGAAGAGAAGGAAAAGTTGTGTCTTGATTAACACATTGCAGGGAAATATGGGAGAACTGTTATTTAATTACTGCCTTCTTTGAATAGCTCGTCGCTTTTTGAAAAAGCTCTTAACTTCTATTATGTTGTGTCTGTCAAAATACAAAAAGATTGAAGAGAAGGAAAAGTTGTGTCTTGATTAACACATTGTAGGGATATATGGGAGAACTATTATTTAATTACTGCCTTCGGTGAATAGCTCGTCGCTTTTTAAAAAAGCTCTTAACTTCTATTATGTTGTGTCTGTCAAAATACAAAAAGATTGAAGAGAAGGAAAAGTTGTGTCTTGATTAACACATTGCAGGGAAATATGGGAGAACTGTTATTTAATTACTGCCTTCGGTGAATAGCTCGTCGCTTTTTGAAAAAGCTCTTAACTTCTATTATGTTGTGTCTGTCAAAATACAAAAAGATTGAAGAGAAGGATAAGTTGTGTCTTGATTAACACATTGTAGGGATATATGGGAGAACTATTATTTAATTACTGCCTTCGGTGAATAGCTCGTCGCTTTTTAAAAAAGCTCTTAACTTCTATTATGTTGTGTCTGTCAAAATACAAAAATATTGAAGAGAAGGAAAAGTTGTGTCTTGATTAACACATTGCAGGGAAATATGGAAGAACTATTATTTAATTACTGCCTTCGGTGAATAACTCGTCGCTTTTTGAAAAAGCTCTTAACTTCTATTATGTTGTGTCTGTCAAAATACAAAAAGATTGAAGAGAAGGAAAAGTTGTGTCTTGATTAACACATTGCAGGGAAATATGGGAGATCTATTATTTAATTACTGCCTTCGGTGAATAGCTCGTCGCTTTTTGAAAAAGCTCTTAACTTCTATTATGTTGTGTCTGTCAAAATGCAAAAAGATTGAAGAGAAGGAAAAGTTGTGTCTTGATTAACACATTGTAGGGATATATGGGAGAACTATTATTTAATTACTGCCTTCGGTGAATAGCTCGTCGCTTTTTAAAAAAGCTCTTAACTTCTATTATGTTGTGTCTGTCAAAATACAAAAAGATTGAAGAGAATGAAAAGTTGTGTCTTGATTAACACATTGCAGGGAAATATGGGAGAACTATTATTTAATTACTGCCTTCGGTGAATAGGTCGTCGCTTTTTGAAAAAGCTCCTAACTTCTATTATGTTGTGTCTGTCAAAATACAAAAAGATTGAAGAGAAGGAAAAGTTGTGTCTTGATTAACACATTGTAGGGAAATATGGGAGAACTATTATTTAATTACTGCCTTCGGTGAATAGCTCGTCGCTTTTTAAAAAAGCTCTTAACTTCTATTATGTTGTGTCTGTCAAAATACAAAAATATTGAAGAGAAGGAAAAGTTGTGTCTTGATTAACACATTGCAGGGAAATATGGAAGAACTATTATTTAATTACTGCCTTCGGTGAATAACTCGTCGCTTTTTGAAAAAGCTCTTAACTTCTATTATGTTGTGTCTGTCAAAATACAAAAAGATTGAAGAGAAGGAAAAGTTGTGTCTTGATTAACACATTGCAGGGAAATATGGGAGATCTATTATTTAATTACTGCCTTCGGTGAATAGCTCGTCGCTTTTTAAAAAAGCTCTTAACTTCTATTATGTTGTGTCTGTCAAAATACAAAAATATTGAAGAGAAGGAAAAGTTGTGTCTTGATTAACACATTGCAGGGAAATATGGAAGAACTATTATTTAATTACTGCCTTCGGTGAATAACTCGTCGCTTTTTGAAAAAGCTCTTAACTTCTATTATGTTGTGTCTGTCAAAATACAAGAGATTGAAGAGAAGGAAAAGTTGTGTCTTGATTAACACATTGTAGGGAAATATGGGAGAACTATTATTTAATTACTGGCTTCGGTGAATAGCTCGTCGCTTTTTAAAAAAGCTCTTAACTTCTATTATGTTGTGTCTGTCAAAATACAAAAAGATTGAAGAGAAGGAAAAGTTGTGTCTTGATTAACACATTGTAGGGATATATGGGAGAACTATTATTTAATTACTGCCTTCGGTGAATAGCTCGTCGCTTTTTAAAAAAGCTCTTAACTTCTATTATGTTGTGTCTGTCAAAATACAAAAAGATTGAAGAGAATGAAAAGTTGTGTCTTGATTAACACATTGCAGGGAAATATGGGAGAACTATTATTTAATTACTGCCTTCGGTGAATAGGTCGTCGCTTTTTGAAAAAGCTCTTAACTTCTATTATGTTGTGTCTGTCAAAATACAAAAAGATTGAAGAGAAGGAAAAGTTGTGTCTTGATTAACACATTGTAGGGAAATATGGGAGAACTATTATTTAATTACTGCCTTCGGTGAATAGCTCGTCGCTTTTTAAAAAAGCTCTTAACTTCTATTATGTTGTGTCTGTCAAAATACAAAAATATTGAAGAGAAGGAAAAGTTGTGTCTTGATTAACACATTGCAGGGAAATATGGAAGAACTATTATTTAATTACTGCCTTCGGTGAATAACTCGTCGCTTTTTGAAAAAGTTCTTAACTTCTATTATGTTGTGTCTGTCAAAATACAAGAGATTGAAGAGAAGGAAAAGTTGTGTCTTGATTAACACATTGTAGGGAAATATGGGAGAACTATTATTTAATTACTGCCTTCGGTGAATAGCTCGTCGCTTTTTAAAAAAGCTCTTAACTTCTATTATGTTGTGTCTGTCAAAATACAAAAAGATTGAAGAGAAGGAAAAGTTGTGTCTTGATTAACACATTGTAGGGAAATATGGGAGAACGATTATTTAATTACTGCCTTCGGTGAATAGCTCGTCGCTTTTTGAAAAAGCTCTTAACTTCTATTATGTTGTGTCTGTCAAAATACAAAAAGATTGAAGAGAAGGAAAAGTTGTGTCTTGATTAACACATTGCATGGAAATATGGGAGAACTATTATTTAATTACTGCCTTCGGTGAATAGCTCGTCGCTTTTTAGAAAAGCTCTTAACTTCTATTATGTTGTGTCTGTCAAAATACAAAAAGATTGAAGAGAAGGAAAAGTTGTGTCTTGATTAACACATTGCAGGGAAATATGGGAGAACTATTATTTAATTACTGCCTTCGGTGAATAGGTCGTCGCTTTTTGAAAAAGCTCTTAACTTCTATTATGTTGTGTCTGTCAAAATACAAAAAGATTGAAGAGAAGGAAAAGTTGTGTCTTGATTAACACATTGTAGGGAAATATGGGAGAACTATTATTTAATTACTGCCTTCGGTGAATAGCTCGTCGCTTTTTAAAAAATCTCTTAACTTCTATTATGTTGTGTCTGTCAAAATACAAAAATATTGAAGAGAAGGAAAAGTTGTGTCTTGATTAACACATTGCAGGGAAATATTGAAGAACTATTATTTAATTACTGCCTTCGGTGAATAACTCGTCGCTTTTTGAAAAAGCTCTTAACTTCTATTATGTTGTGTCTGTCAAAATACAAGAGATTGAAGAGAAGGAAAAGTTGTGTCTTGATTAACACATTGTAGGGAAATATGGGAGAACTATTATTTAATTACTGCCTTCGGTGAATAGCTCGTCGCTTTTTAAAAAAGCTCTTAACTTCTATTATGTTGTGTCTGTCAAAATACAAAAAGGTTGAAGAGAAGGAAAAGTTGTGTCTTGATTAACACATTGTAGGGAAATATGGGAGAACTATTATTTAATTACTGCCTTCGGTGAATAGCTCGTCGCTTTTTGAAAAAGCTCTTAACTTCTATTATGTTGTGTCTGTCAAAATACAAAAAGATTGAAGAGAAGGAAAAGTTGTGTCTTGATTAACACATTGCATGGAAATATGGGAGAACTATTATTTAATTACTGCCTTCGGTGAATAGCTCGTCGCTTTTTAGAAAAGCTCTTAACTTCTATTATGTTGTGTCTGTCAAAATACAAAAATATTGAAGAGAAGGAAAAGTTGTGTCTTGATTAACACATTGTAGGGAAATATGGAAGAACTATTATTTAATTACTGCCTTCGGTGAATAGCTCGTCGCTTTTTGAAAAAGCTCTTAACTTCTATTATGTTGTGTCTGTCAAAATACAAAAGAATTGAAGAGAAGGAAAAGTTGTGTCTTGATTAACACATTGTAGGGAAATATGGGAGAACTATTATTTAATTACTGCCTTCGGTGAATAGCTCGTCGCTTTTTAAAAATGCTCTTAACTTCTATTATGTTGTGTCTGTCAAAATACAAAAAGATTGAAGAGAAGGAAAAGTTGTGTCTTGATTAACACATTGTAGGGAAATATGAGAGAACTATTATTTAATTACTGCCTTCGGTGAATAGCTCGTCCGCTTTTTAAAAAAGCTCTTAACTTCTATTATGTTGTGTCTGTCAAAATACAAAAAGATTGAAGAGAAGGAAAAGTTGTGTCTTGATTAACACATTGCAGGGAAATATGGAAGAACTATTATTTAATTACTGCCTTCGGTGAATAGCTCGTCGCTTTTTGAAAAAGCTCTTAACTTCTATTATGTTGTGTCTGTCAAAATACAAAAAGATTGAAGAGAAGGAAAAGTTGTGTCTTGATTAACACATTGTAGGGAAATATGGGAGAACTATTATTTAATTACTGCCTTCGGTGAATAGCTCGTCGCTTTTTGAAAAAGCTCTTAACTTCTATTATGTTGTGTCTGTCAAAATACAAAAAGATTGAAGAGAAGGAAAAGTTGTGTCTTGATTAACACATTGCAGGGAAATATGGGAGAACTGTTATTTAATTACTGCCTTCTTTGAATAGCTCGTCGCTTTTTGAAAAAGCTCTTAACTTCTATTATGTTGTGTCTGTCAAAATACAAAAAGATTGAAGAGAAGGAAAAGTTGTGTCTTGATTAACACATTGTAGGGATATATGGGAGAACTATTATTTAATTACTGCCTTCGGTGAATAGCTCGTCGCTTTTTAAAAAAGCTCTTAACTTCTATTATGTTGTGTCTGTCAAAATACAAAAAGATTGAAGAGAAGGAAAAGTTGTGTCTTGATTAACACATTGCAGGGAAATATGGGAGAACTGTTATTTAATTACTGCCTTCGGTGAATAGCTCGTCGCTTTTTGAAAAAGCTCTTAACTTCTATTATGTTGTGTCTGTCAAAATACAAAAAGATTGAAGAGAAGGAAAAGTTGTGTCTTGATTAACACATTGTAGGGATATATGGGAGAACTATTATTTAATTACTGCCTTCGGTGAATAGCTCGTCGCTTTTTAAAAAAGCTCTTAACTTCTATTATGTTGTGTCTGTCAAAATACAAAAATATTGAAGAGAAGGAAAAGTTGTGTCTTGATTAACACATTGCAGGGAAATATGGAAGAACTATTATTTAATTACTGCCTTCGGTGAATAACTCGTCGCTTTTTGAAAAAGCTCTTAACTTCTATTATGTTGTGTCTGTCAAAATACAAAAAGATTGAAGAGAAGGAAAAGTTGTGTCTTGATTAACACATTGCAGGGAAATATGGGAGATCTATTATTTAATTACTGCCTTCGGTGAATAGCTCGTCGCTTTTTGAAAAAGCTCTTAACTTCTATTATGTTGTGTCTGTCAAAATGCAAAAAGATTGAAGAGAAGGAAAAGTTGTGTCTTGATTAACACATTGTAGGGATATATGGGAGAACTATTATTTAATTACTGCCTTCGGTGAATAGCTCGTCGCTTTTTAAAAAAGCTCTTAACTTCTATTATGTTGTGTCTGTCAAAATACAAAAAGATTGAAGAGAATGAAAAGTTGTGTCTTGATTAACACATTGCAGGGAAATATGGGAGAACTATTATTTAATTACTGCCTTCGGTGAATAGGTCGTCGCTTTTTGAAAAAGCTCCTAACTTCTATTATGTTGTGTCTGTCAAAATACAAAAAGATTGAAGAGAAGGAAAAGTTGTGTCTTGATTAACACATTGTAGGGAAATATGGGAGAACTATTATTTAATTACTGCCTTCGGTGAATAGCTCGTCGCTTTTTAAAAAAGCTCTTAACTTCTATTATGTTGTGTCTGTCAAAATACAAAAATATTGAAGAGAAGGAAAAGTTGTGTCTTGATTAACACATTGCAGGGAAATATGGAAGAACTATTATTTAATTACTGCCTTCGGTGAATAACTCGTCGCTTTTTGAAAAAGCTCTTAACTTCTATTATGTTGTGTCTGTCAAAATACAAAAAGATTGAAGAGAAGGAAAAGTTGTGTCTTGATTAACACATTGCAGGGAAATATGGGAGATCTATTATTTAATTACTGCCTTCGGTGAATAGCTCGTCGCTTTTTAAAAAAGCTCTTAACTTCTATTATGTTGTGTCTGTCAAAATACAAAAATATTGAAGAGAAGGAAAAGTTGTGTCTTGATTAACACATTGCAGGGAAATATGGAAGAACTATTATTTAATTACTGCCTTCGGTGAATAACTCGTCGCTTTTTGAAAAAGCTCTTAACTTCTATTATGTTGTGTCTGTCAAAATACAAGAGATTGAAGAGAAGGAAAAGTTGTGTCTTGATTAACACATTGTAGGGAAATATGGGAGAACTATTATTTAATTACTGGCTTCGGTGAATAGCTCGTCGCTTTTTAAAAAAGCTCTTAACTTCTATTATGTTGTGTCTGTCAAAATACAAAAAGATTGAAGAGAAGGAAAAGTTGTGTCTTGATTAACACATTGTAGGGATATATGGGAGAACTATTATTTAATTACTGCCTTCGGTGAATAGCTCGTCGCTTTTTAAAAAAGCTCTTAACTTCTATTATGATGTGTCTGTCAAAATACAAAAAGATTGAAGAGAATGAAAAGTTGTGTCTTGATTAACACATTGCAGGGAAATATGGGAGAACTATTATTTAATTACTGCCTTCGGTGAATAGGTCGTCGCTTTTTGAAAAAGCTCTTAACTTCTATTATGTTGTGTCTGTCAAAATACAAAAAGATTGAAGAGAAGGAAAAGTTGTGTCTTGATTAACACATTGTAGGGAAATATGGGAGAACTATTATTTAATTACTGCCTTCGGTGAATAGCTCGTCGCTTTTTAAAAAAGCTCTTAACTTCTATTATGTTGTGTCTGTCAAAATACAAAAATATTGAAGAGAAGGAAAAGTTGTGTCTTGATTAACACATTGCAGGGAAATATGGAAGAACTATTATTTAATTACTGCCTTCGGTGAATAACTCGTCGCTTTTTGAAAAATTTCTTAACTTCTATTATGTTGTGTCTGTCAAAATACAAGAGATTGAAGAGAAGGAAAAGTTGTGTCTTGATTAACACATTGTAGGGAAATATGGGAGAACTATTATTTAATTACTGCCTTCGGTGAATAGCTCGTCGCTTTTTAAAAAAGCTCTTAACTTCTATTATGTTGTGTCTGTCAAAATACAAAAAGATTGAAGAGAAGGAAAAGTTGTGTCTTGATTAACACATTGTAGGGAAATATGGGAGAACGATTATTTAATTACTGCCTTCGGTGAATAGCTCGTCGCTTTTTGAAAAAGCTCTTAACTTCTATTATGTTGTGTCTGTCAAAATACAAAAAGATTGAAGAGAAGGAAAAGTTGTGTCTTGATTAACACATTGCATGGAAATATGGGAGAACTATTATTTAATTACTGCCTTCGGTGAATAGCTCGTCGCTTTTTAGAAAAGCTCTTAACTTCTATTATGTTGTGTCTGTCAAAATACAAAAAGATTGAAGAGAAGGAAAAGTTGTGTCTTGATTAACACATTGCAGGGAAATATGGGAGAACTATTATTTAATTACTGCCTTCGGTGAATAGGTCGTCGCTTTTTGAAAAAGCTCTTAACTTCTATTATGTTGTGTCTGTCAAAATACAAAAAGATTGAAGAGAAGGAAAAGTTGTGTCTTGATTAACACATTGTAGGGAAATATGGGAGAACTATTATTTAATTACTGCCTTCGGTGAATAGCTCGTCGCTTTTTAAAAAATCTCTTAACTTCTATTATGTTGTGTCTGTCAAAATACAAAAATATTGAAGAGAAGGAAAAGTTGTGTCTTGATTAACACATTGCAGGGAAATATTGAAGAACTATTATTTAATTACTGCCTTCGGTGAATAACTCGTCGCTTTTTGAAAAAGCTCTTAACTTCTATTATGTTGTGTCTGTCAAAATACAAGAGATTGAAGAGAAGGAAAAGTTGTGTCTTGATTAACACATTGTAGGGAAATATGGGAGAACTATTATTTAATTACTGCCTTCGGTGAATAGCTCGTCGCTTTTTAAAAAAGCTCTTAACTTCTATTATGTTGTGTCTGTCAAAATACAAAAAGATTGAAGAGAAGGAAAAGTTGTGTCTTGATTAACACATTGTAGGGAAATATGGGAGAACTATTATTTAATTACTGCCTTCGGTGAATAGCTCGTCGCTTTTTGAAAAAGCTCTTAACTTCTATTATGTTGTGTCTGTCAAAATACAAAAAGATTGAAGAGAAGGAAAAGTTGTGTCTTGATTAACACATTGCATGGAAATATGGGAGAACTATTATTTAATTACTGCCTTCGGTGAATAGCTCGTCGCTTTTTAGAAAAGCTCTTAACTTCTATTATGTTGTGTCTGTCAAAATACAAAAATATTGAAGAGAAGGAAAAGTTGTGTCTTGATTAACACATTGTAGGGAAATATGGAAGAACTATTATTTAATTACTGCCTTCGGTGAATAGCTCGTCGCTTTTTAAAAAAGCTCTTAACTTCTATTATGTTGTGTCTGTCAAAATACAAAAATATTGAAGAGAAGGAAAAGTTGTGTCTTGATTAACACATTGCAGGGAAATATGGAAGAACTATTATTTAATTACTGCCTTCGGTGAATAACTCGTCGCTTTTTGAAAAAGCTCTTAACTTCTATTATGTTGTGTCTGTCAAAATACAAGAGATTGAAGAGAAGGAAAAGTTGTGTCTTGATTAACACATTGTAGGGAAATATGGGAGAACTATTATTTAATTACTGCCTTCGGTGAATAGCTCGTCGCTTTTTAAAAAAGCTCTTAACTTCTATTATGTTGTGTCTGTCAAAATACAAAAATATTGAAGAGAAGGAAAAGTTGTGTCTTGATTAACACATTGCAGGGAAATATGGAAGAACTATTATTTAATTACTGCCTTCGGTGAATAACTCGTCGCTTTTTGAAAAAGTTCTTAACTTCTATTATGTTGTGTCTGTCAAAATACAAGAGATTGAAGAGAAGGAAAAGTTGTGTCTTGATTAACACATTGTAGGGAAATATGGGAGAACTATTATTTAATTACTGCCTTCGGTGAATAACTCGTCGCTTTTTGAAAAAGCTCTTAACTTCTATTATGTTGTGTCTGTCAAAATACAAGAGATTGAAGAGAAGGAAAAGTTGTGTCTTGATTAACACATTGTAGGGAAATATGGGAGAACTATTATTTAATTACTGCCTTCGGTGAATAGCTCGTCGCTTTTTAAAAAAGCTCTTAACTTCTATTATGTTGTGTCTGTCAAAATACAAAAAGATTGAAGAGAAGGAAAAGTTGTGTCTTGATTAACACATTGTAGGGAAATATGGGAGAACTATTATTTAATTACTGCCTTCGGTGAATAGCTCGTCGCTTTTTAGAAAAGCTCTTAACTTCTATTATGTTGTGTCTGTCAAAATACAAAAAGATTGAAGAGAAGGAAAAGTTGTGTCTTGATTAACACATTGCAGGGAAATATGGGAGAACTATTATTTAATTACTGCCTTCGGTGAATAGCTGGTCGTTTTTTAAAAAAGCTCTTAACTTCTATTATGTTGTGTCTGTCAAAATACAAAAATATTGAAGAGAAGGAAAAGTTGTGTCTTGATTAACACATTGTAGGGAAATATGGAAGAACTATTATTTAATTACTGCCTTCGGTGAATAGCTCGTCGCTTTTTGAAAAAGCTCTTAACTTCTATTATGTTGTGTCTGTCAAAATACAAAAAGATTGAAGAGAAGGAAAAGTTGTGTCTTGATTAACACATTGCAGGGAAATATGGAAGAACTATTATTTAATTACTGCCTTCGGTGAATAGCTCGTCGCTTTTTGAAAAAGCTCTTAACTTCTATTATGTTGTGTCTGTCAAAATACAAAAAGATTGAAGAGAAGGAAAAGTTGTGTCTTGATTAACACATTGTAGGGAAATATGGGAGAACTATTATTTAATTACTGCCTTCGGTGAATAGCTCGTCGCTTTTTAAAAAAGCTCTTAACTTCTATAATGTTGTGTCTGTCAAAATACAAAAAGATTGAAGAGAAGGAAAAGTTGTGTCTTGATTAACACATTGCAGGGAAATATGGGAGAACTGTTATTTAATTACTGCCTTCTTTGAATAGCTCGTCGCTTTTTGAAAAAGCTCTTAACTTCTATTATGTTGTGTCTGTCAAAATACAAAAATATTGAAGAGAAGGAAAAGTTGTGTCTTGATTAACACATTGTAGGGAAATATGGGAGAACTATTATTTAATTACTGCCTTCGGTGAATAGCTCGTCGCTTTTTAAAAAAGCTCTTAACTTCTATAATGTTGTGTCTGTCAAAATACAAAAAGATTGAAGAGAAGGAAAAGTTGTGTCTTGATTAACACATTGCAGGGAAATATGGGAGAACTGTTATTTAATTACTGCCTTCGGTGAATAGCTCGTCGCTTTTTGAAAAAGCTCTTAACTTCTATTATGTTGTGTCTGTCAAAATACAAAAAGATTGAAGAGAAGGAAAAGTTGTGTCTTGATTAACACATTGTAGGGATATATGGGAGAACTATTATTTAATTACTGCCTTCGGTGAATAGCTCGTCGCTTTTTAAAAAAGCTCTTAACTTCTATTATGTTGTGTCTGTCAAAATACAAAAATATTGAAGAGAAGGAAAAGTTGTGTCTTGATTAACACATTGCAGGGAAATATGGAAGAACTATTATTTAATTACTGCCTTCGGTGAATAACTCGTCGCTTTTTGAAAAAGCTCTTAACTTCTATTATGTTGTGTCTGTCAAAATACAAGAGATTGAAGAGAAGGAAAAGTTGTGTCTTGATTAACACATTGTAGGGAAATATGGGAGAACTATTATTTAATTACTGCCTTCGGTGAATAGCTCGTCGCTTTTTAAAAAAGCTCTTAACTTCTATTATGTTGTGTCTGTCAAAATACAAAAAGATTGAAGAGAAGGAAAAGTTGTGTCTTGATTAACACATTGTAGGGATATATGGGAGAACTTTTATTTAATTACTGCCTTCGGTGAATAGCTCGTCGCTTTTTAAAAAAGCTCTTAACTTCTATTATGTTGTGTCTGTCAAAATACAAAAAGATTGAAGAGAATGAAAAGTTGTGTCTTGATTAACACATTGCAGGGAAATATGGGAGAACTATTATTTAATTACTGCCTTCGGTGAATAGGTCGTCGCTTTTTGAAAAAGCTCTTAACTTCTATTATGTTGTGTCTGTCAAAATACAAAAAGATTGAAGAGAAGGAAAAGTTGTGTCTTGATTAACACATTGTAGGGAAATATGGGAGAACTATTATTTAATTACTGCCTTCGGTGAATAGCTCGTCGCTTTTTAAAAAAGCTCTTAACTTCTATTATGTTGTGTCTGTCAAAATACAAAAATATTGAAGAGAAGGAAAAGTTGTGTCTTGATTAACACATTGTAGGGAAATATGGGAGAACTATTATTTAATTACTGCCTTCGGTGAATAGCTCGTCGCTTTTTGAAAAAGCTCTTAACTTCTATTATGTTGTGTCTGTCAAAATACAAAAAGATTGAAGAGAAGGAAAAGTTGTGTCTTGATTAACACATTGCATGGAAATATGGGAGAACTATTATTTAATTACTGCCTTCGGTGAATAGCTCGTCGCTTTTTAGAAAAGCTCTTAACTTCTATTATGTTGTGTCTGTCAAAATACAAAAAGATTGAAGAGAAGGAAAAGTTGTGTCTTGATTAACACATTGCAGGGAAATATGGGAGAACTATTATTTAATTACTGCCTTCGGTGAATAGGTCGTCGCTTTTTGAAAAAGATCTTAACTTCTATTATGTTGTGTCTGTCAAAATACAAAAAGATTGAAGAGAAGGAAAAGTTGTGTCTTTATTAACACATTGTAGGGAAATATGGGAGAACTATTATTTAATTACTGCCTTCGGTGAATAGCTCGTCGCTTTTTAAAAAAGCTCTTAACTTCTATTATGTTGTGTCTGTCAAAATACAAAAATATTGAAGAGAAGGAAAAGTTGTGTCTTGATTAACACATTGCAGGGAAATATGGAAGAACTATTATTTAATTACTGCCTTCGGTGAATAACTCGTCGCTTTTTGAAAAAGCTCTTAACTTCTATTATGTTGTGTCTGTCAAAATACAAGAGATTGAAGAGAAGGAAAAGTTGTGTCTTGATTAACACATTGTAGGGAAATATGGGAGAACTATTATTTAATTACTGCCTTCGGTGAATAGCTCGTCGCTTTTTAAAAAAGCTCTTAACTTCTATTATGTTGTGTCTGTCAAAATACAAAAAGATTGAAGAGAAGGAAAAGTTGTGTCTTGATTAACACATTGTAGGGAAATATGGGAGAACTATTATTTAATTACTGCCTTCGGTGAATAGCTCGTCGCTTTTTGAAAAAGCTCTTAACTTCTATTATGTTGTGTCTGTCAAAATACAAAAAGATTGAAGAGAAGAAAAAGTTGTGTCTTGATTAACACATTGCATGGAAATATGGGAGAACTATTATTTAATTACTGCCTTCGGTGTATAGCTCGTCGCTTTTTAGAAAAGCTCTTAACTTCTATTATGTTGTGTCTGTCAAAATACAAAAAGATTGAAGAGAAGGAAAAGTTGTGTCTTGATTAACACATTGCAGGGAAATATGGGAGAACTATTATTTAATTACTGCCTTCGGTGAATAGCTGGTCGTTTTTTAAAAAAGCTCTTAACTTCTATTATGTTGTGTCTGTCAAAATACAAAAATATTGAAGAGAAGGAAAAGTTGTGTCTTGATTAACACATTGTAGGGAAATATGGAAGAACTATTATTTAATTACTGCCTTCGGTGAATAGCTCGTCGCTTTTTGAAAAAGCTCTTAACTTCTATTATGTTGTGTCTGTCAAAATACAAAAGAATTGAAGAGAAGGAAAAGTTGTGTCTTGATTAACACATTGTAGGGAAATATGGGAGAACTATTATTTAATTACTGCCTTCGGTGAATAGCTCGTCGCTTTTTAAAAATGCTCTTAACTTCTATTATGTTCTGTCTGTCAAAATACAAAAAGATTGAAGAGAAGGAAAAGTTGTGTCTTGATTAACACATTGTAGGGAAATATGAGAGAACTATTATTTAATTACTGCCTTCGGTGAATAGCTCGTCGCTTTTTAAAAAAGCTCTTAACTTCTATTATGTTGTGTCTGTCAAAATACAAAAAGATTGAAGAGAAGGAAAAGTTGTGTCTTGATTAACACATTGCAGGGAAATATGGAAGAACTATTATTTAATTACTGCCTTCGGTGAATAGCTCGTCGCTTTTTGAAAAAGCTCTTAACTTCTATTATGTTGTGTCTGTCAAAATACAAAAAGATTGAAGAGAAGGAAAAGTTGTGTCTTGATTAACACATTGTAGGGAAATATGGGAGAACTATTATTTAATTACTGCCTTCGGTGAATAGCTCGTCGCTTTTTAAAAAAGCTCTTAACTTCTATTATGTTGTGTCTGTCAAAATACAAAAAGATTGAAGAGAAGGAAAAGTTGTGTCTTGATTAACACATTGCAGGGAAATATGGAAGAACTATTATTTAATTACTGCCTTCGGTGAATAGCTCGTCGCTTTTTGAAAAAGCTCTTAACTTCTATTATGTTGTGTCTGTCAAAATACAAAAAGATTGAAGAGAAGGAAAAGTTGTGTCTTGATTAACACATTGTAGGGAAATATGGGAGAACTATTATTTAATTACTGCCTTCGGTGAATAGCTCGTCGCTTTTTAAAAAAGCTCTTAACTTCTATAATGTTGTGTCTGTCAAAATACAAAAAGATTGAAGAGAAGGAAAAGTTGTGTCTTGATTAACACATTGCAGGGAAATATGGGAGAACTGTTATTTAATTACTGCCTTCGATGAATAGCTCGTCGCTTTTTGAAAAAGCTCTTAACTTCTATTATGTTGTGTCTGTCAAAATACAAAAAGATTGAAGAGAAGGAAAAGTTGTGTCTTGATTAACACATTGTAGGGATATATGGGAGAACTATTATTTAATTACTGCCTTCGGTGAATAGCTCGTCGCTTTTTAAAAAAGCTCTTAACTTCTATTATGTTGTGTCTGTCAAAATACAAAAAGATTGAAGAGAAGGAAAAGTTGTGTCTTGATTAACACATTGCAGGGAAATATGGGAGAACTATTATTTAATGACTGCCTTCGGTGAATAGCTCGTCGCTTTTTGAAAAAGCTCTTAACTTCTATTATGTTGTGTCTGTCAAAATACAAAAAGATTGAAGAGAAGGAAAAGTTGTGTCTTGATTAACACATTGTAGGGAAATATGGGAGAACTATTATTTAATTACTGCCTTCGGTGAATAGCTCGTCGCTTTTTAAAAAAGCTCTTAACTTCTATTATGTTGTGTCTGTCAAAATACAAAAAGATTGAAGAGAAGGAAAAGTTGTGTCTTGATTAACACATTGCAGGGAAATATGGGAGATCTATTATTTAATTACTGCCTTCGGTGAATAGCTCGTCGCTTTTTGAAAAAGCTCTTAACTTCTATTATGTTGTGTCTGTCAAAATACAAAAAGATTGAAGAGAAGGAAAAGTTGTGTCTTGATTAACACATTGTAGGGATATATGGGAGAACTATTATTTAATTACTGCCTTCGGTGAATAGCTCGTCGCTTTTTAAAAAAGCTCTTAACTTCTATTATGTTGTGTCTGTCAAAATACAAAAAGATTGAAGAGAATGAAAAGTTGTGTCTTGATTAACACATTGCAGGGAAATATGGGAGAACTATTATTTAATTACTGCCTTCGGTGAATAGGTCGTCGCTTTTTGAAAAAGCTCTTAACTTCTATTATGTTGTGTCTGTCAAAATCCTTTTGTTAATTTTGTTAACGAGATATAGGTAATATTTGAGCAAATCGTTACAGTAAACTGACTTCTATTAATTGCTAAACATTTTCTATTTTAAAAGTATATTACATCCCAGTTCCTGTGCAATACATATATTAGTACTCGTGCCATCAAAAGTCAAAGAAATGACATCAACCCCTGCCTCATGTACTAGTTGTTATGAAGTTATTTTAGTTTTACAATACTACTTTTAAAAAATGTAAGAAGGCATAGTTTACCACTAATACTGATCTATTCTATGTAATGACAAGTAGTACTGTACCTTTAACTATAAAAAAATTTAGAGGATTCCTTTCAGTTATTTTACATAATGTATCCGCATACGAAATTTCATGACGATACATACATGTGCTTGTAAATTATCTTACCCACATTTCATAGGCAAATACTTGTCTTTAGTGGTATATGTCATTTTTTCGATTTTGAACTTTATTCAGCTAGCCGAGTTAAGGTTGCGGTTCTGTGTGACCCAACGAAGAAGGCCTTCGAAACCAGTCGATATTAGTATTTTGAGTTGTATTCTGCTTTTAACGAAGGTATATTAGTTTTATTTCTTTAGCAGAAATTTGGGCCGTACATATTGATATTGGTTACTTGAAATAGAAATGTTTCAATAATTTATAAAAGCATTTTATGACTAACTTGATCGAATGCTTTAAAACCAAACTTTTGTCTTGCATTTTGATATAGATTATCATGTAAACCTAAAAAAAATGTACGAGAATGTCTATCAAATATTTTGTTATATATGATATGTTCGGCTACTGAGAAAAATGCCTGTGGGTGGCCCTGTGAATTTGGAAGGAAAAATATGAAGCATTATTGCCGCCTGGACATTAGAACAAGGTGGGGGCTGCCTACAAGTACTGCCGCTTTGTACGATGAAAGATAGCGCTGATAAGAATTTCGATTGAGGCTGGACCAAAGAGCTAGAATCACTAGAGGTAGCCTTTCCTTTCTTTAACCATCTTAAAAGCATGGCCAGTATGTCCCCCTTCGGTTCTATAAATGAGTGCCAGATTTGGCACGCTCGCGCTAGAACGGCACATTATAGTAGTTCCAGAAAATTGTAAAAGTGTGCCATTGTGGTAGTTTGTTCATTGTTTGTTCATTGTTGTACACAACTTTCTTTTTTCAGAATCTAAATCTAGGTATTTTTAAATCTCTAAAATATACAGGTTCAAAATGCGTGGATTAAGATTCTGCAATATTTTTTCTTCTTGCATATTTATTTTCAAATTTTGTTACGACTGTTTTAGCTTTATTTTTCAAATTGTCATTGCAAATTAATTTTAATTAATATTTCAGTTTTCTTTTATCATAAAACATAAATTATATCTATAGATAACATTTTGTTAATTTTGTTAACGAGATATAGGTAATATTTGAGCAAATCGTTACCGTAAATAGACTTCTATTAATTGCTAAACATTTTCTATTTTAAAAGTATATTTCATTCCTGTTCCTGTGCAGTACATATATTAGTACTCGTGCCATCAAAAGTCAAAGAAATGACATCAACCCCTGCCTCATGTACTAGTTGTTATGAAGTTATTTTAGTTTTAGAATACTTCTACTTTTAAAAAATATAAGAAGGCATAGTATACCACTTATACTGATCTATTCTATGTAATGAGAAGCAGTACTGTACCTTTAACTTAAAAGAATTTAAGGGATTCCTTTCAGTTATTTTACATAATATATCCGCACAAGAAATTTCAGGACGATACATATATGCGCTCGTAAATTACCTTATCCACATTTCACAGGCAAATACATATTCATATTACATACTAACAGAGTCAAATACATATCCGCACACACACAAGTACATATACTTATACGCACACACATAGGCAAACACATATACATATATGTACACACACACACAAACACACATACATATATGCGTACAATACATACATCTTGCGGAGAATATTTGAACTTTGTTCATGAGGTCTTAAAACATAATTTTCTTATCCCTTCTTTTTCTTTTTTTTTGCCGATTCACACCAAATAAAACATTAAAATAACTTGATATGAATGTCTCAAAAATTACCTTAACAGCAATGCGTTATCGCTAAACGACGAATTTAAAACAATTGTATACATATAGTAACGTCAAAATGCGAGGAAAGTTTTTAGAACAACATTCCGCATACTTCTTGTTTCATAATAAGCTGTACAATATGCGAAAAGCCTTTATTTACTTATGCCTTTAGTTATCAACTAGCCGAATACCCGTTGAAAATCAACAGTTTCGCAATAAGCAAAATTAATGAATATTGTCATTTCTTTAATAATTCGCGTTTCACATTTATTCGGCAAATCGAATATTTTAGTGTGCGGAATCCCCTAAAAAGAAAATATTCTAAATTTTAAATTGCTCACGTCTTCCTTTCGAACTATCTACCAGTACACCAAATTAAATTCTATATCTCATCCCGAAGTATACTATTTTATCATCTCCCCTTTCGAACATTTTTCTGTGGAGCACACCCATAAATGAACATTTTTGAAAAACTCTGTTCACCTTGGGTTCTTATCAGATGATTGGCCCATATACCAAATATCAAGCCTCTATCACATTTAAAGGAAGCGTTTCTCATTTATTCCGAAAATCGAACATTTTGGGGTTCGGCACCCCCTAAAGTTGGAAATCTAAAATTACACTCTTTCTTCCTTTTAAACTATCTACCAGTACACCAAATTTGATGTCTTTATCCTATCGTGAAGCATGTTTTTCTATCACTTCATATTTCGAACTTTTTTCTGTGTTGCACCCCCTTAAATGATCATTTTTGAAAAACCGTAATAATCGTGCGGTTTTTTTTATCAAATGATTACCCCATATACTAAATTTCAAGCCTCTATCACATTGTAAAGGAGGCGTTTTTCATTTGTTCGTCAAATCGAACATTTTAATATGCGGCACCCCCAACAATAGCAAATGTTGGAAAACTGAAATTGCACACTTTCTTCCTTTCTAACTATCTACACGCATACCAAATTTGAAGTCTCTATCTCATCGCGAAGCATGCTTTTTCTATCATTTCACTTTACGAATGTTTTTCTGTGGAGTACCCACCCCCCTTAAATATACATTTTTGAAAAACTCCATTCTTCTTAGGTTTTCTATTAAATGATTCGCCCATATACCAAATATCAAGTCTCTATCGCGTTCTAGAAGGAGTGTTTCTACGTCATTCCGAAAATCGAACATTTTTGTGTGCGACACCCCCTAAAGTAGAAAATATTGGAAAACTGAAATTGTACATTTTCTTCTTTCTAAACTGCCTACCCGTACACAAAATTTCAAATCTCGATCTCAGAAGTATGTTTTCTTATCAATTCACCTTTCGAACGTTTTCCTCTGAAACACCCCCTTAAAGGAACGTTTTTGAAAAACTGTAATCGTCTTGGGTGTTTTTATCAAATAATTGTTCCATATACCAAATTTCAAGCCTCTATCAAATTTTAAAGGAGCCGTTTCTCATTTATTCGGTAAATCCAACATTTTGGTATGCGGCACCTCCTTAAGTAGAAAATATTAGAAATCTGAACTTTTTTCTTTTTGAAATATTTACCCATACACCAAATATGAAGTCTCTATCTTATGGCAAAGCGTGCTTTCCTATCATTTCACTTTTCGAACGTTTTGGTGTGGAGCACCCCCTCTAGAGAACGTTTTCGAAAAATTCGATTTTTCCAGGGGGTTTTATCGAACGATCGAGCCGTGTACCAAATTGCAAGTCTCTATCTATTCGGGAAGTACCTAAAAATGCGTGACAGACAGACAGACAGACGGGCACTTGGCAATTAGTATATATAGATTACCAGTAATACCATTATTTCAAGCATAGTTCAAACAATCATTTTCCCGCTTAAACTCAACTGTCACACCATTGTTTACCAAATAAATAATGCTACAAAAATTTAAAACTTCTAATATTTTGTGTTTTAATCTTGTGTTTTAAGTGTGTTAATGAGGTTTTAAAACATACTTTTCCTACCACTTATTTTTCTTTCTATTTTCGAATCAGACCAAATAAAAACATATTAAAATAACTTGATATGAGTTATTTTATTACGGCCATGCAATATGCCTAAACTACGATTTGAAAACTATAATTTGTTTCCATAGAGACGTCAAAATGCGAGGGAAGTCAGCGAAGTACTGCATACCAACTTCTTTTATAATAAAATGTATACAGTATACCAAATGCAATGCTGTTATTAACTGAGGATGCTTTTATTTATAAATTTTATATGCAATTTGTTCGATATCAATCAGTTACATTTTCCAGTACATATGTCAAAGTGCACATGCACATTTATTGTACTAGATTTTTTTTAATATTTTGTATTGCCTAATTGCAAGTGTATTATTTCAGACGGTTAACTATTGTCTAATGCTCTTTATAAGTATATCAGTGTTTATTACACATGCGAAAAGGTATTGTTTTTTTATAAAAATGTTCTCATTATATTCAAAATTCCGTTATACCAAAAGTTTGTTATAAGGAAATCTCAACATGCTGTTATCGTTCACATACACGTAATATTTATAGACAAATAAATCAGAACGCAAGATAATTAAAATATATCTATAAAATGAAGTAAAAGAATATTTTTAACCCCGCGGGATACCGAAATTAAAAAAAATTAATTTCTGATATCCCGGGATGTAAAAAATACCCCGGATTGCAAACTTAAAATTATATCTTAGGAACCACAAACTATTTCTTGCACGCATCCAAAGCGCGTTGTCTCGCAGTTTCGTTTTACTAAAACCGCCAAATATCGCCAAATTGTAGTAAAACGCAGTTTAAGATGTTTTAATGAATATTTTTTTATAAGTACATTGATGGAATAATTTCTTCATGAAGCTCAGCAATATCTCCTACAATTTTTTTATCCTCCAAAGCTTAAGGGGAGCAGAAATAATTAAAAAAAAATATTTTTTCTTTCAAGGACGCTTTGCCATTCATCTCCTCCCATTGAACTACAGGGGAAACGAAACGCTCTGGGAGGGAAGAGTCCCTGTAGTCACATGACAACGGTTTCGGTGTTTCGTTAGGGTTGCCGAGGCTTTCTCTACTTGATTACTCCTCGAAGGGATGGACATGTAACCGACCGCTATTTTATTTCGACAGGCGCGTCTCTTTTACACACGTTTCTCCAAATTGCTACATCTCTTACACGAACAATGCTCAAAAGATCCGCAAATCAGCGGGGGCTCTGGAAATGGGTAGAACACCAGGAAAGGGCATTTTGTACTGCCTTCAGAGTGACTTCTAGATACAATACGAAGTATCTCATTAGCACATTGGTTATCTGAGATCGAATCTGTTTTTACTAAGAATCGTCACATGTATAATATTCTTTTTCGTTCGGAGATTGGACAGAATGGACCCACTCAGAAGGAAAGACTTTTCGAAGCTGTTAGCAACAAGCTTTCATTCATTTGATGTTTGTTGTAACTGAACTGACGTTAAAAATCTATATATTTTTTTATATACTTTGATTAAAATAGGCTGTTTTTATAGCCATACCATATCAGTTTTCTAATAGGTTTTCTACCATATCAGTTTTCTAATTTCCCAAGGCCCAAGACGGGTTAGCCCTATAAGATTTAAAATCCAAAGAATTAAAATATACACCAAAGGACAATGATATATAATAAATTTAGACATTCCATCTGTGATTTTTGATTTATTCTGAAAAACGAGTTCATTCCTGTGGCGGGTCCAGGACGGGCTAGCCCGATAAGATGTTGCATCTAAAGAGTTGAAATATACCTCAAAAGACAACGATATGCTAAACTTGAATTTTTAGCTTCTCCGTTCTCGAAATATTCCCCCAAAACGCGTGCATTCCTAAGGCGGGCCGAAGACGGGCTAGACCAATGAGGTGCAAAATCTAAAAATTTAAAATATACCCCAAAAGACAATGATATATAAAATATTTTAATTGATCTGCTTGAGTTATTTAAAAAACGAGTACATTAATATGTCGGGCCCAGGACGGACTACCCCGATACGGTTCAAATCCGAAAGTATTAAACTTTACCCCAAAAGAAAATGATATACTAAATTTTGAGTTTTAATTGCTTCGATTTTCGAGTTATTCTCGAAAAACCAGTACATTTCTATGTCGGGTCCAAGACTGGCCTGATAAGGTTCAAATCCAAAGACATAAAATATACCCTAAAATACAATGATATACTAAATTTAGATATTCTAGCAGCTACAGTTTTGGAGTTATTCTTAAAAAACGAGTACATTCTTTTGTTGGGCCCAGGATGGGCTAGCCCGGTAAGGTTTTAAATCCAATGAGTTCAGATATACTTCAAATGACAACAACATTCCAAACTTAGTACTTTTAGATGCTCCATTTCTCGAGTTATTCCCCGAAAACGAGTTAATTTTTAAGGTGGGTCCATGACGGGTGCGCGCCATACGGTCCAAAATCGAAAGAATTAAAATACACCCCAAAAGAAAAGGATATATTAAATTTAGATTTTCCACTTTCTCTGATTTTCAAGCTATTCTCTAAAAGGGGGTACAGTCCTATGGCGGGCCCAGGACGGGCTAGCCCGATAATCTTCAAAATCGAAAGAACTGAAATGTACCACAAGAGAAAACGCCATACCGAATTTCACGTTAATGTGATGAATGAACTTGATTATTTTGGACCTTAAACATTTGATCGAACACCAGATCAAGTTAAACAAACTTTTAAAAATATGAATATATCCCTAGCTCAATCTCTCTGAAAATCAAATGATCTTTTATGTATACCACTTTCAATAATCACACACTATTTCAGGCAAATTTTGCAATTAATTCCAAAGATATCGGTCATTTCATTTGCAGTAAATTCCCATTAGTTTCAATGCTAATGCCTTGGCTTTTGATCTTTTATACGAGAACATCTGGCAGTGGCGGTAGCCGTTTTTCACCTGGGTCGGCATACTATCTCTTCAAGGCACTGTAGCATTGCAGTTAAGGTAATTATTGAGTAATTCATATCAAGTTATTTTAATGTTTTGTTTTATTTGATGTGAATCGGCCCAAAAATAGAGAAAAATAAGGGATAGGAAAAGTATGTTTTAAGACCTCATGTACAAAGTTTAAATATTCTCCACAAGATGTATGTATTGTGCGCATATATGTATGTTGAAGACCCAGACCGTCCGACTCGTCCAGAGGACACGAGCAACCATTTGAACAGCCTGGCATATATGTATGTGTGTTTGTGTGTGTGCTCGTATGTGTGTGTTTGTCTGTGTGTGCGTATATGTATGTGTGTTTGTTTATGTGTGTACATATATGTATATGTGTTTGCCTATGTGTGTGCGTATAAGTATATGTACTTGTGTGTGGGCGGATATGTATTTGACTCTGTTAGTGTGGAATATGAATATGTATTTGCCTATGAAATGTGGGTAAGATAATTTACAAGCACATGTATGTATCGTCATGAAATTTCATATGCAGATACATTATGTAAAATAACTGAAAGGAATCCTTTAAATTCTTTTTTGTTAAAGGTACAGTACTGCTTCTCATTACCTAGAATAGATCAGTATAAGTGGTATACTATGCCTTCTTATATTTTTTAAAAGTAGAAGTATTCTAAAACTAAAATAACTTCATAACAACTAGTACATGAGGCAGGGGTTGATGTCATTTCTTTGACTTTTGATGGCACGAGTACTAATATATGTACTGCACAGGAACTGGAATGTAATATACTTTTAAAATAGAAAATGTTTAGCAATTAATAGAAGTCTATTTACGGTAACGATTTGCTCAAATATTACCTATATCTCGTTAACAAAATTAACAAAATGTTATCTATAGATATAATTTATGTTTTATGATAAAAGAAAACTGAAATATTAATTAAAATTAATTTGCAATGACAATTTGAAAAATAAAGCTAAAACAGTCGTAACAAAATTTGAAAATAAATATGCAAGAAGAAAAAGTATTGCAGAATCTTAATCCACGCATTTTGAACCTGTATATTTTAGAGATTTAAAAATACCTAGATTTAGATTCTGAAAAAAGAAAGTTGTGTACAACAATGAACAAACATTGAGCAAACAATGAACAAACTACCACAATGGCACACTTTTACAATTTTCTGGAACTACTATAATGTGCCGTTCTAGCGCGAGCGTGCCAAATCTGGCACTCATTTATAGAACCGAAAGGGGACATACTGGCCATGCTTTTAAGATGGTTAAAGAAAGGAAAGGCTACCTCTAGTGATTCTAGCTCTTTGGTCCAGCCTCAATCGAAATTCTCATGTACAAAGCGGCAGTACTTGTAGGCAGCCCCCACCTTGTTCTAATGTCCAGGCGGCAATGATGCTTCATATTTTTCCTTCCAAATTGACAGGGCCACCCACAGGCATTTTTCTCAGTAGCCGAACATATCATATATAACAAAATATTTGATAGACATTCTCGTACATTTTTTTTAGGTTTACATGATAATCTATATCAAAATGCAAGACAAAAGTTTGGTTTTAAAGCATTCGATCAAGTTAGTCATAAAATGCTTTTAAAAATTATTGAAACATTTCTATTTCAAGTAACCAATATCAATATGTACGGCCCAAATTTCTGCTAAAGAAATAAAACTAATATACCTTCGTTAAAAGCAGAATACAACTCAAAATACTAATATCGACTGGTTTCGAAGGCCTTCTTCGTTGGGTCACACAGAACCGCAATCTTAACTCGGCTAGCTGAATAAAGTTCAAAATCGAAAAAATGACATATACCACTAAAGACAAGTATTTGCCTATGAAATGTGGGTAAGATAATTTACAAGCACATGTATGTATCGTCATGAAATTTCGTATGCGGATACATTATGTAAAATAACTGAAAGGAATCCTCTAAATTTTTTTATAGTTAAAGGTACAGTACTACTTGTCATTACATAGAATAGATCAGTATTAGTGGTAAACTATGCCTTCTTACATTTTTTAAAAGTAGTATTGTAAAACTAAAATAACTTCATAACAACTAGTACATGAGGCAGGGGTTGATGTCATTTCTTTGACTTTTGATGGCACGAGTACTAATATATGTATTGCACAGGAACTGGGATGTAATATACTTTTAAAATAGAAAATGTTTAGCAATTAATAGAAGTCTGTTTACTGTAACGATTTGCTCAAATATTACCTATATCTCGTTAACAAAATTAACAAAATGTTATCTATAGATATAATTTATATTTTAGAATAAAAAAAAACTGGAATATTAATTAAAAATAATTTGCAATGACAACTTGAAAATGAAAGCTAAAACAGTCGTAACAAAATTTGAAAATTAATGTGTAAGAATAGAAAGTGTTGCAGAATCTTAATCCACGCATTTTGAACCTATATATTTTAAAGATTTAAAAATACGTAGATTAAGATTCTTAAAATAGAAAGTTGTGTATAACAATGAACAAACTACCACAATGACACACTTTTACAATTTTCTGGAACTACTATAATGCGCGACCTTGCAAAATCTGACGCGCATTTGTTGAACCGAAGGGGGATATACTGGCCATGCTTTTAAGATGACTAAATAAAGGAAAGGCTACCTCATGTGATTCGAGCTCTTTGTGTCTAGCATTCGGCCCCCTCCTGCTGATTGTGTCTTTCTAAGACACTGAACTGCATCCAAGTGTTATAACTTTATATTGTAAGATAACAACCTTTCAAGTGAATATCATAAAAAATTTTAGTGTATAAACATAGAAATATCAAATCTGATGTATAAACACCTTCACGAAACACTTAACATGACAAATTAAAAATATATACAAAAAGACTATATTTTATTATAGTTAAATACTATATTTTATTCATTGCCACACAGTTCAAATCAATAGCAACTAATCTACTTTTTGAGGAATTTCAAAAAGTTGATATTTTATACTTAGAATTTTGAAAATCTGTACATCGCTACGCAGTATAAGCTCAACATTAACTAATCTACTTGTTAATAAGTTTTCAAAGACATTTTATATCATACAAAATTGATATAATAGTATAGTAAACAAGAAAAAATACTCATCTCCACTCAGTGTAAATTCATTTATATCTAAACTATATAATGAGGGATTTGAAAAAGTTGTAATTTTAAAGATACTTATACTTACAGTACACTTTAAATTATACTTACAGTTCAATTTAAATTTTCTTTAAAGTTTCTAGAATTTTACAATTTAAAAATTTCTTCACAAAATTTAAAAATCATTTCTTTAGTTATCGGTTTAGTAAAACCATCAGCTCTATTATTTTTACTATTAAGAAATTTTATTTCAAATAGTTTCTTTTCAACTAAATTCCTAAGCAAGTGGTATTTGACATCAATGTGTTTTGTCCTATGATTTTCAATGGGTGAATTAGAAAAGTTTATGGCCGCTTCATTGTCATTCAATTTAATTCCAAGCTTTTTACATTCTCCCAAAATATTTTGCACCCGTACCATCTCTTTTGCAACTTCAGTTAAGGAAATATATCCTGTTTCCATGGTTGATAAACTGACATATTTATATTTAAAAGTCCTCCATGAAATTGGAATATTATGAATTTAAAATATCATGCTCCCTAATCCCACTCTGTCATCATGGTTGGCTGCAAAATGAAAATCAGAAAAGCACTTAAGATTTACATTTTTAATGTTTAATAAATTTAATTTCAAACCTCTAGTTTCATCTCCATATCCTAACAATTTAAGTAAAACACCCCAGTGCTTAATTCCTGGGATTTCTTGAAATTGTGAAAGAATATATACAGCATAGCAAATGTCTGGTCTAGTCCTATTTGAAAGAAATGAAAGGCATCCTAACAGACTTCTGTATGGTAAGATTCTCATTTGCTCAACTTCATTGCAATTAGATATATAGTCTGATTTATTAAGCACAACATTTTTTGTAATGGGTAAACTACAGATTGGATATTTACATTTTTAAATCAATCGTGCATTTTCTTTATGTATTGGTTTTGATGAATAAAACATTTATTTGGGTTTTCTTCAAATTCAATACCTAGCAATATTTTTATTTTGCCTAAAGCTTTGATGTCAAATTTTGATTTCAGTAGTCTACATACTGTAGGTACTTTTGGTGTTTAGCAAAACCAATTATGTAATCAACATATACAGATTAAGGTCAACCTCCTGCGGCAACCGATAAGTTTATGCCAACTTTGTGGGAGGAAGCACGGGCTACCAAATCTGCATTCCAGCGGAGCCGCAGCCAGGTCGCTGACTCGACGGAGACATTCACCGGGCAGAGGCCGAATGAACACCCTCCAAGCTCGACACCAGCCACCGGCCAGCCCTTGGCTCAGGCCATGAATAGGCACAGTCCATGGGCACAGTCACCTGGAAGAGTCGGGACCTGATCGTCTCACTGGTTCGACGGACAGTTCATCGTCGATCAGGTAACCCGATTAATTTTCCCCCTCAGAGGCGGAGGACCAGAGCTACAGAGCTAAGATCCGTACACCGCAATTAATGACTGCGCCCCCCGAGGGGGTAAATCAACATATACAATTTCCTGAGTACATCATCTAATTCAAAATACCATTCCCAGCCACTTTGATGTAAGCCATATATAGCTTTTTTCAGAAAACAAACACATGGATACCTTGCAAGGCTTGTCTGCTGATGGTTGCAGTGTTCTCTTGAATTTTGCAACTGCTGAAGGAAGCACCTCATCCACATATTGTCGTGCCGTCATTGTGCCTCTGATACGAACCAGAGATGACTGGCTATTAAAGCCACCCTAAACCATAATGCCACATTGTCGAGCAGTATAGCATTCAACAGTCACAGCAGGATTGGATTTGCTTCCATATCTCCTCCAGATTTTCACACGGTGACTGTCATTCGACAAACAGAACCGAGACTCGTCGCTGAATACTATCCTGTCCCATTCAGTTGTCTAAGATGTTCTATCCCGACACTACTGCAATCTCTCACGTCGGTGTCTTGTCATGAATGGCAGTCTTCGTAAAGGACAGTTTGAGTGCAAGCTGATTTCGGCCAATTATCGAGAAACTGTTCTCGCTGATATTGGAACATTCGATGTACCCTGCAAATTCTGTAGAATGCCGACAGTCGTCGTTTGTGGGGGGCCGCCACTACATGGCTTCAAATGCGTCGATCAACACGTGCTGATATATGTCTGGATGGAAATGTAGCACTGCGATGATTCACATGCTCTTCTTCAATCCATTTTCTCCAAATCCTTTGCACAGTGGATGCATCTACGTGTATTTCAGCGGCGATACGCCAGCACAGGCCTAAAATGAATCCCTCGCGTGATCGTCCAAATGCTGAAACTGACTTCAGCATCGTTGGCCAGGCATCTTCAACAACGCGTGTCTTCTGAAATGAAAACTGGCTCGGAAAACGAGTTTCCATAGGTGACAGAGAGTAACAACTGTTGGCTCATCTGCATTTCAATTCCTTTTATCCCGCGCTCTAATCATGTGACCTACTTGTATTTCAAATCATTTGCATATATCTACCAGCTGTAATTTGCATAATTATGGTATTGCATTTTCTATTGCAGGTATAGTGTATATTCAAAATGTTTTTCTGACATGGAAAGCATTTATCTAATTTCGGTTTATGATCCGAAAAAATAATAAATTTTCGACCTTCTAGCATATATTTATAATGCCAAATTGACAAGTAGATTGCAAGAAATTTTTGATCATAAGTGCTATAACGCTTTTTAGCTTCAGTTAACTTTCTTAAAAAAATGATAGTTTTGTAAAATTCTTTTACAATTCTGTTGTAAAATGGATGGATCGAATTGAGATACTGGGGATATGTCAATTGTTAACGACAGTTTAGCATCCTTTTTTTTTTAGGATGAGCTAACTTTGTAATCTGTATCATGTAATTCTTGCAGGCATTAAAAGCTTCTGTACTATCATCCATCCAAACTAGAAGTGGCTTTTTTTCATACTCTTAAGCAGGGATGGATTGGCACTATCAGACCATCTTGGGCAAATTATTTGTGTGACCCTTTATGCGCCAACAGCCATTGCCTAAAATCAAAGATTGTGCCCATTTTCAGACAGACTCATAGCTTTATGATTATCTTCAAAGACACGTAAGCAACTTATCGGCTCAAATGTGCCAAATAAATAAATAAAAATACTAAGGCACAATTGTAAAAGGCTTATAAGAAAATATAAATACTTTTCTGTGATTAAAGGGAAAATTAAATTGATTCTTAAAATAAGATCTTTGAAATGTAATCTCTTGACAGTGTAATCATTAGAGCCAAGAATATAAATTACAGAGTAACCAATAGATATGCCATCAAAAACAAAAGAGGAAATGTACTAAATAATCAGAAAATCATACAGTGGTTTAATATGCAGTGAGTCGAGAACAAGATGCCAAGCATAACTGAGGATCTGAACGGAATCAAAATTGCAAATAGAATAACGATAAATATAAATGAAAAGGGATTCATAAAGTAAAATATTACGGGAGTTATTGCAGCTAATTAAGAGAAAAGTCTTATCAAACATAGGATGATAGTTATCATTAATAACCAAATGGGCAAGAGCCGTGGACAGTTTTCTCTTATTAACATCGCGAGAATGTTCAGCTAAGTGCTAAACGAATACCGACAGTACGCTTAGTACTGCCAATGTAGAACTTACTTTCGGGAGATAAAAGGGGGGACCACGTACACCCAATGTGTCAGGCCGGAGTGTTCTACATTGGTAGTACTAAGCGTACTGTCGGTATTCGTTTAGCTGAGCATGCTTGTGATATTAAAAATAAAAAACTGTCCATGGTTCTTGCGTATTTGGTTATTAACAATAACTTTCATTCTATGTTCGATAAGACTTTTCTCCCAATTAGCTGAAATAACTCCGTGATATTTTACTTTATGAATCCCTGTTCATTTATATTTACCGTTATTCTATTTGCAATTTTGATCCCATTCAGACCTTCAGTTATACTTGGCGTCTCGTTCTCGACTCACTGGTGTTAAACCATTGTATGATTTTCCGGATATTTAGTACATTTTTTCTTTTGTTTTTGACGACATATCTGTTAGTTACCCTGTAATTTATGTTCTTTTATCATTTATGTATTTTATAATTAAATTGTGTTTTTTAAATGTATCGAATTTAAAATGATTAATATGCAAATTTTGTCTCGCAATTGTGGCCTGTCTATTAATCATACTTAATATTTCATTTAGTAAATTACACCATTTACAGGACAATAAAATATATGTTTCTGAGGTATTGCATGTTTTTGATTTAAAATAGACTTTTTACTTACATTATATATACTACTCACTATTGTTAAAGGAGTAAATGATTTAAGTACTTCTAACCAAAAAGAAATGGACAACATAGTTTAGTAGTTATCACTAGTCATTCTAGAGATATTGAAAGTTTTACTTTCCTACAGGAAGCGATACATATCTCGAAATAATGAAGCGAATTGCATAATAGAAGTATATAAAATTGGTATCAATAAAAATCCTATTGAGTTTCAGCGATTTCTAGTTATAAGAAAGCTTTAATTTGTGTTAATAAATATAAAAACTTTGACTTTTGACTAAAATATTTTATTCATAACAGATCATGAGTAGCTTCAATGCAGGCAAATCATAAGAAATATCTGAAAAATGGGAACTCTAAATAAAAATAAATCATTTTAGTTCTACGGCAAAGTACAAAAAATGTAATAACTGAAATATTACCTTTTAAAAGGTAAAAATTTCAAGAAATAGTTGAAAACCTATTGGACTAAATTGATATTAGATGATCTAAACCTCTGTTGCCAATTATTAAAAAACTTATTGTAAAATCACGTTACTGTATCAAATAGGTTTTTGTTCCGATTAATTTATTTACGCACAAAAATCAGCATGTTAATAGAAGCAAGCCGCATTTTTGTGATGAAATATCCTGGGACTTGTATGAACTATAGCTGGCTAAGTAGATTCTTCTAACTCAGTGCTTCTCAACTTTTGTGAGATAAATTACTTTTTTATAAGACGAGGGCCAATCACAACAAATTTACTTGTACATTTTTTTAAGTTCATACATTAAACTAACATAAGTATTAATAATTAATCATGGTAAAATTAATAATAATATAGGTAATATTTCAGTTGCCACAGACTTAATTGGTCTAGAAAGTTGAATAAAACACTTTTATGGAATTTTAGTCAAGTGATTCGAATATTTGACCAAAATTTTTAATCATGACTAAGACGTAATCAATTAATCAGTACAGCCTTAATTTTAAGACATATGATAGTCAAAAATGTCATGTAAAATCTGACTTTGTCATCTCCAAGGCAGTTTGAAACTTGAAATCAAACAAGTATTTACAAAAACTTAGGTAAACTTTAGTGTATATAAAGTATATATTGATTTTTGCTAAAGAAATTTTTAAAAATTACAAAATTCAGAAATTAAAATTAAAATCTGATCCTTTTTAAAGCAAAAACTTATCTTTACTATCATTTTCACACCTAACATTTAGGCAGCTGATAACAGACCATAATTATGTTGTATATGCAAAATACGTATATAGAGAGAAGATTGTATAGTTATATTATGAAATTAGTTTTATCATTCTAAAATGACGTTTTTTGTTGATGTTTTGCAATATTAAGAGTAAAGCTACCTGCCATTGATACACAAGCAAGTTATTTTCCAGATGTTTAAAAAATGGTATGTTATTTGTTTTGGAATATGTTTGTTGTTGTTGAGACCTAGACCGTCCGACCTACCAGAAAGGTGTAAGGTAACTGTTTGGACGGCCGGGAAGTGCCACACAATTTAGACCGAAACCCAGTGGGGGAGGCATCCACAGGGACCGTACCATCTTTCCCCTACCACCAACCTCTCGGAAGGACTTACGGACCCACATGTTTAACGTGATCGTACTTCGCATGAACACGGTAGCAGTTGTGACAGCGTGCAAATCCAGCGCGCAAACCACCGGGCTATCGCGCCCGAAAAGTGCCAACAGCACGCGGTGTTCCCAGGTGGTCACCCACCCAAGTACTAACCGCGCCCGATTCTGCTTGACTTCGGTGATCTAACGAGAACCGGTGTTTTCAGCACGGTAGGGCCGTTGGCCCTGGAATATGTTTGTTGAAAACCCAGACCTCCGACTCATCCAATGAACTGAAATTTTTGGTACTATGTGTTTATTATATAAAAGTAAATTTTGTTGAATTTGTATTTTCAAATAAAATTTTGTTTAAAAATCCAGTCTTTTTTTTAAATATCCTTTTAGTCTCACTTTTCTTAATCCAATGTGTGTCAGATTTGCACTAGCTAAACTTTTGCCTTATAGAAATAAGTTCTAAATCTGTAAAAATAATTTTTGTTTGCAAATGCTTATACGCTCAGAAAAGGTATTTTCAGCACAGATTAACAGTATACAGTTTATTGAAATTTTTAAATGAACATTATGTATAGAATTTTGAATTTAATGAACATAATTTTCGAGTGTTTCCACAACAGGAACGGAACCTAAAATAATATAATTAACCAGTCAACTCGATTAAACACTAGCTAGAGCAGTGTTTCTCAACTGCATCAATTATACCGGACAGTGAGAGATTCTCTTGGAATTTATCATTTTAGTTTCGTGAGCATGTTTTATGAATTAGATTATTTACATTAGCTAGAGCAGTGTTTCTCAACTGCATCAATTATACCGGACAATGAGAGATTCTCTTGGAATTTATCATTTTAGTTTCGTAAGCATGTTTTATGAATTAGATTATTTACATTAGCTAGAGCAGTGTTTCTCAACTGCATCAATTATACCGGACAGTGAGAGATTCTCTTGGAATTTATCATTTTAGTTTCGTAAGCATGTTTTATGAATTAGATTATTTACACTAGCTAGAGCAGTGTTTCTCAACTGCATCAATTATACCGGACAGTGAGAGATTCTCTTGGAATTTATCATTTTAGTTTCGTAAGCATGTTTTATGAATTAGATTATTTACATTAGCTAGAGCAGTGTTTCTCAACTGCATCAATTATACCGGACAGTGAGAGATTCTCTTGGAATTTATCATTTTAGTTTCGTAAGCATGTTTTATGAATTAGATTATTTACACTAGCTAGAGCAGTGTTTCTCAACTGCATCAATTATACCGGACAGTGAGAGATTCTCTTGGAATTTATCATTTTAGTTTCGTAAGCATGTTTTATGAATTAGATTATTTACACTAGCTAGAGCAGTGTTTCTCAACTGCATCAATTATACCGGACAGTGAGAGATTCTCTTGGAATTTATCATTTTAGTTTCGTAAGCATGTTTTATGAATTAGATTATTTACACTAGCTAGAGCAGTGTTTCTCAACTGCATCAATTATACCGGACAGTGAGAGATTCTCTTGGAATTTATCATTTTAGTTTCGTAAGCATGTTTTATGAATTAGATTATTTACACTAGCTAGAGCAGTGTTTCTCAACTGCATCAATTATACCGGACAGTGAGAGATTCTCTTGGAATTTATCATTTTAGTTTCGTAAGCATGTTTTATGAATTAGATTATTTACACTAGCTAGAGCAGTGTTTCTCAACTGCATCAATTATACCGGACAGTGAGAGATTCTCTTGGAATTTATCATTTTAGTTTCGTAAGCATGTTTTATGAATTAGATTATTTACACTAGCTAGAGCAGTGTTTCTCAACTGCATCAATTATACCGGACAGTGAGAGATTCTCTTGGAATTTATCATTTTAGTTTCGTAAGCATGTTTTATGAATTAGATTATTTACATTAGCTAGAGCAGTGTTTCTCAACTGCATCAATTATACCGGACAGTGAGAGATTCTCTTGGAATTTATCATTTTAGTTTCGTAAGCATGTTTTATGAATTAGATTATTTACACTAGCTAGAGCAGTGTTTCTCAACTGCATCAATTATACCGGACAGTGAGAGATTCTCTTGGAATTTATCATTTTAGTTTCGTAAGCATGTTTTATGAATTAGATTATTTACATTAGCTAGAGCAGTGTTTCTCAACTGCATCAATTATACCGGACAGTGAGAGATTCTCTTGGAATTTATCATTTTAGTTTCGTAAGCATGTTTTATGAATTAGATTATTTACACTAGCTAGAGCAGTGTTTCTCAACTGCATCAATTATACCGGACAGTGAGAGATTCTCTTGGAATTTATCATTTTAGTTTCGTAAGCATGTTTTATGAATTAGATTATTTACACTAGCTAGAGCAGTGTTTCTCAACTGCATCAATTATACCGGACAGTGAGAGATTCTCTTGGAATTTATCATTTTAGTTTCGTAAGCATGTTTTATGAATTAGATTATTTACATTAGCTAGAGCAGTGTTTCTCAACTGCATCAATTATACCGGACAGTGAGAGATTCTCTTGGAATTTATCATTTTAGTTTCGTAAGCATGTTTTATGAATTAGATTATTTACACTAGCTAGAGCAGTGTTTCTCAACTGCATCAATTATACCGGACAGTGAGAGATTCTCTTGGAATTTATCATTTTAGTTTCGTAAGCATGTTTTATGAATTAGATTATTTACACTAGCTAGAGCAGTGTTTCTCAACTGCATCAATTATACCGGACAGTGAGAGATTCTCTTGGAATTTATCATTTTAGTTTCGTAAGCATGTTTTATGAATTAGATTATTTACACTAGCTAGAGCAGTGTTTCTCAACTGCATCAATTATACCGGACAGTGAGAGATTCTCTTGGAATTTATCATTTTAGTTTCGTAAGCATGTTTTATGAATTAGATTATTTACATTAGCTAGAGCAGTGTTTCTCAACTGCATCAATTATACCGGACAGTGAGAGATTCTCTTGGAATTTATCATTTTAGTTTCGTAAGCATGTTTTATGAATTAGATTATTTACACTAGCTAGAGCAGTGTTTCTCAACTGCATCAATTATACCGGACAGTGAGAGATTCTCTTGGAATTTATCATTTTAGTTTCGTAAGCATGTTTTATGAATTAGATTATTTACACTAGCTAGAGCAGTGTTTCTCAACTGCATCAATTATACCGGACAGTGAGAGATTCTCTTGGAATTTATCATTTTAGTTTCGTAAGCATGTTTTATGAATTAGATTATTTACACTAGCTAGAGCAGTGTTTCTCAACTGCATCAATTATACCGGACAGTGAGAGATTCTCTTGGAATTTATCATTTTAGTTTCGTAAGCATGTTTTATGAATTAGATTATTTACACTAGCTAGAGCAGTGTTTCTCAACTGCATCAATTATACCGGACAGTGAGAGATTCTCTTGGAATTTATCATTTTAGTTTCGTAAGCATGTTTTATGAATTAGATTATTTACACTAGCTAGAGCAGTGTTTCTCAACTGCATCAATTATACCGGACAGTGAGAGATTCTCTTGGAATTTATCATTTTAGTTTCGTAAGCATGTTTTATGAATTAGATTATTTACATTAGCTAGAGCAGTGTTTCTCAACTGCATCAATTATACCGGACAGTGAGAGATTCTCTTGGAATTTATCATTTTAGTTTCGTAAGCATGTTTTATGAATTAGATTATTTACACTAGCTAGAGCAGTGTTTCTCAACTGCATCAATTATACCGGACAGTGAGAGATTCTCTTGGAATTTATCATTTTAGTTTCGTAAGCATGTTTTATGAATTAGATTATTTACACTAGCTAGAGCAGTGTTTCTCAACTGCATCAATTATACCGGACAGTGAGAGATTCTCTTGGAATTTATCATTTTAGTTTCGTAAGCATGTTTTATGAATTAGATTATTTACACTAGCTAGAGCAGTGTTTCTCAACTGCATCAATTATACCGGACAGTGAGAGATTCTCTTGGAATTTATCATTTTAGTTTCGTAAGCATGCTTTATGAATTAGATTATTTACACTAGCTAGAGCAGTGTTTCTCAACTGCATCAATTATACCGGACAGTGAGAGATTCTCTTGGAATTTATCATTTTAGTTTCGTAAGCATGTTTTATGAATTAGATTATTTACACTAGCTAGAGCAGTGTTTCTCAACTGCATCAATTATACCGGACAGTGAGAGATTCTCTTGGAATTTATCATTTTAGTTTCGTAAGCATGTTTTATGAATTAGATTATTTACACTAGCTAGAGCAGTGTTTCTCAACTGCATCAATTATACCGGACAGTGAGAGATTCTCTTGGAATTTATCATTTTAGTTTCGTAAGCATGTTTTATGAATTAGATTATTTACATTAGCTAGAGCAGTGTTTCTCAACTGCATCAATTATACCGGACAATGAGAGATTCTCTTGGAATTTATCATTTTAGTTTCGTAAGCTTTTTTTATGAATTAGATAATTTACACTAGCTAGAGCAGTGTTTCTCAACTGCATCAATTATACCGGACAGTGAGAGATTCTCTTGGAATTTATCATTTTAGTTTCGTAAGCATGTTTTATGAATTAGATTATTTACACTAGCTAGAGCAGTGTTTCTCAACTGCATCAATTATACCGGACAGTGAGAGATTCTCTTGGAATTTATCATTTTAGTTTCGTAAGCATGTTTTATGAATTAGATTATTTACACTAGCTAGAGCAGTGTTTCTCAACTGCATCAATTATACCGGACAGTGAGAGATTCTCTTGGAATTTATCATTTTAGTTTCGTAAGCATGTTTTATGAATTAGATTATTTACACTAGCTAGAGCAGTGTTTCTCAACTGCATCAATTATACCGGACAGTGAGAGATTCTCTTGGAATTTATCATTTTAGTTTCGTAAGCATGTTTTATGAATTAGATTATTTACACTAGCTAGAGCAGTGTTTCTCAACTGCATCAATTATACCGGACAGTGAGAGATTCTCTTGGAATTTATCATTTTAGTTTCGTAAGCATGTTTTATGAATTAGATTATTTACATTAGCTAGAGCAGTGTTTCTCAACTGCATCAATTATACCGGACAGTGAGAGATTCTCTTGGAATTTATCATTTTAGTTTCGTAAGCATGTTTTATGAATTAGATTATTTACACTAGCTAGAGCAGTGTTTCTCAACTGCATCAATTATACCGGACAGTGAGAGATTCTCTTGGAATTTATCATTTTAGTTTTGTAAGCATGTTTTATGAATTAGATTATTTACACTAGCTAGAGCAGTGTTTCTCAACTGCATCAATTATACCGGACAGTGAGAGATTCTCTTGGAATTTATCATTTTAGTTTCGTAAGCATGTTTTATGAATTAAATTATTCACAAGGTAAATATTGTAAAGAGAATAATTTTCATGAATGTGCCAAAATTCTCGGAACCTGAATGTATAACTAACATTTGTATAACAAATTGTCAGTGACCAAGACGTATTTCAATTTTATTATGAAGAAGATTTCTATCGTGAATTACAATAGATAAAGATTTTTCTCTCTCCATACCGTTTTGTTTTCAAACCAACATCAGTAAAATCAATTTAATAACACATTAATCCATTTTATACTAAATAATAATATAAATTTTTGGTGATAAGAATGGGATATGTCAATGAAAATCGGCACAAATTAATTTAATGATGTTGGTCTGAGGAAATTACAATATGCTATACTATTCCATTAGTCCAGTGACTGATAACTCATTTAAATTTAATTTTATATTTGTCAACATGCCACACTATACATATAAATGTACTAATACTCTTTATGATTATGGCATGATAAATTATTAATACTTATGTTAGTTTAATGTATGAACTTAAAAAATAATTAGTAGATATGTACAAGTAAATTTGTTGTGATTGGCCCTCGTCTTATAAAAAAGTAATTTATCTCACAAAAGTTGAGAAGCACTGAGCTAGAAGAATCTACTTAGCCAGTGTTCACACATGCCCCAGGATATTTCATCACAAAAATTTTGCGTGCATGAATTAATCGGAACAAAAACCTATTTGATACAGTAACGTGATTTTACAATAAGTTTTTTAATAATTGGCAACAGAGGTTTGGATCATCAGTATAAATTTGGCCCAATAGGTTTTCAACTATTTCTTGAAATTTTTACCTTTAAAAGGTAATATTTCAGTTAACAAAAATTCAGTTTTGATAGTATGATTAAAACGTGAGATTTAATTTGAAATTTTTTTTTGGGGGGGGGGGGGGGGGGGTTGAAAGTAAATACTTTGTTATTTAAAAGATACAAATCAGCAATGTGTTATACACGTTATATTATGATTATCTAACATTAAATGTCATTAAAAACATTTGTTTAATTAAAAAGGTTTTTAGCTATATAAAATTCCCACTTTTTTATTACTATAAAGGATGTATTTAGTATATTTAGTAAATATCTCAAATGTAAATAGTCATTAAGATGTAATTTCCATGTCAGAATACAGATATTTGCAGTGTTCTAACTTATGTCTTCTTCATTTTTAATAACATGCTAAATTATGAACACTGTGATGTACAAATTAGGCAGTAATAAATACCTACACACTTGTGCAAGTTAGTGTGTTTATTCAAAGTCATTTTTCTGTACGTATCAAAACCTCTAAACTGAAGTGGCACACCAGATAAAATTGAAAAATTAGAAGCAGCCTTTATGCCTTTTTTCATACCACCATTAACAGTAAAAATGATAGTTTACATAAAATTATTAAAGAAAATATTTTATAATTATTTAGTTAAATAGTTTTTATTTTGGTATGGTTCTAGGTTTAGAGCACTCGATGTTAAAAATGAAACTAATCTATAATTTTTCTTAAGTGTTGTCAAACCAGTAATTTAATCTACTATGATGTACAATACTTGCTGTAAATACAAGTAAATTGTTGGTAAAGGTCTCAAATCCAAGTTATTCAATTTTTGGACTTTGAGTATAAATGCCATGCTTTAAGAATAAAATATTTTACACTTATAGTTAAACTTTATTAAAAATGCCAAAAACAAATAGCCATATAAATTTGAAAACTACCTTTTACACTTGAATAAAACTAATCTACAGATCAATATAAAATCACTTCTATGATGGCATCATTCATGATATCACTTATTCAGCGGAATATTCCATAGAATTTGATTGGTGTAAAATAGTTTGATATTCTTTATATAAAGAATCCATATTTTATTTACATAGATGTCCTGTGAGAATCCTTTTTGAGGCGGCCCGTTTTGGCATCACTAATTGCTCCCCAAAGGTCAAAGATAAAGTCATCTGTGAAGCCAAAAGCTTCAAGATCGGAACTATCTATAGCTGTAACAAAATCATGAGGATTTGCTTTTTCCTTTCCAAGGTCCCAAATTTGAGTAGCTGCAAAACAATTCTCATTAGTCCATTAGTAAATCATTAGTAACTAATAAAATATATTTTAATTTGCACACAACACATCTGAAATATTTAAAATTGTATTTGCATAGGGATTAATATTATATTAAACTAGAAAATTCAAGTATAAGATTTAATAAGAAATGACAATAACTGCAGAGACAGGATGTATACATTTGAAAAATAAGCATTGGGATAGTTATAACATTTGATTCAAAGTTCAATTTGATTATAATTTTCATGATTACAATTGTAGAGGTGCCACCAGTACAGAAGTACAGAAAGCAATAAAAATTCTCCGAAAATAAAATATCTCCCTGCACTTCGGAGTACCGAGAGTTTTCCAGTTCTATATCTGGAAATTCGTTTACCCGCGATTGCAAAACCGGCGATTTTTATTGGGTCACGAGAGAGATAACCAGTGATTATTTTTCTCGTACTTTTGCAATCTATTTGCATTGGATGAAATAATTATAATTATTTCATATATGTAGACATAAACTACTTTTCAATTGAAACGTATGGTGAATGAAATGATGGTTTATTTTGCAGAAGTGTCACGAAAAGCGGCATTTGCACGCAATCTTCTGTATATTTCCTTTAATTGTGAAAATATTTTCTACATTTGAAATCGGTTTGCATAAACTAACATTTTCATAAGCTATTTTTCAAAAGTATTATTAATAAAATGAAGGGTTATTTTACGACAGTATTACGAATGTGTGGTCTGGGCCTTCGACTTCGACTTCGACAGTATTACGAAAAACTGGATTTTTACGCGATTCTCAGAATATTTCGTTTGTAAAAAATTTTCACATTTGTAATCTGTTTGCATCCACTATAATTTTCAAATTATTACTTGAAAAACGTGTTAAAAATCTGTTTTTCAACATATTAATGAAATGACAGCCTATTTTGAAGCAGTATGGCGAAAAACGGCATTTATGCGCGGTAGTCGGTATATTTCGTTTAATTGTGAAGATTATTTTCACTTCAGTAATCTATTTGCATCGACTAAAATTTTCATAATTATTACGTATTGTATGTAAAAAAAAATGTTTTTCAAACGTATAATTATGAAATGGTGGTTTATTTTGCAGCAGTATCGCAAAAAATTGCATTTGTATGCTATGTATATTCATGCATTTGTATGCTATATATTCTCCGTATATTTCGTTGATTTGTAAAAATACTTTTCACTTATGTAATCTGTTTGTATCGGCTATAATTTTCATAATTATTAAGTGCTGTGTATAAAAGAGCTATTTTTCAAACTTATTATTAATGAAATTGAACCAACCGTAGGCATAGATTTGTAGAAAAAGTTGGGGAGGGGGGTAATGGGTTCGAGGCCCCCTCCCCGGAATATTTTTCGCATTCTTTATATGAAAAACAACATATTGTAGTGGGGGGAGGGGTTTACAGCAGCTCCCTTTGAACCCAAAACCAAGATAATTCCAACTTTGCGTAGAATAATATGCATGGATATGTACCATTAGTATGTACAACCTAAGCAAATCATTAATTTAGGTGAGAAAATGCGGCCAAAGGCCACTAAGACTGACATTTAGTTCTAGTTATAGATAAATATCCCAGTTTTATTGCAACAAAAAATAGGTCTACAAAGAGAAAAAGAAAGAAAACAATATATGAGATTAAGAATGTTCTATTGCACGCTCATTTGGGACTAGGAAAGAGAATCTTACTACCTTTACGCAATGCTGTTATTTGTTACTCATAATTGGCAACGGTAGATCTCTACTTTTATCTTTAGCGAATGGCAACATTGCTCGTGCCATTTAATGCTCGTCTTGGTAGTACATTTGAAGAGTATTTTCAGGTATTTTTGTTTCTTATCTAATTTCTCAATCTTTATGCTCAGGGGGGGGGGGGGGGGTTCAGTCGGGACCACAGTACTGGGGCCCGTGAACATTGGTGAAGATAAAATATTTATTATAGAACATCTGTGTATGAATTTATAATTTTTTTCCTAAATTACTTGAAGATTGTATGATTTCCGAAATAGTCCAAAAAGGCTGAGAGAAGGTCTCCCTTAGTTCAATACAAGTCGTCTGGGTAGAGATAGATTCACAATGTCTTTATGTTTAACGGCAGAATCTGTAATTATTTGTTGTTAAGAAAGGCGATCCCTACTGGGAAGCAGGGAGCAGTTTTCTAGAATTGCACTGCTAAAATAGATACGTTCATAAAACTAGCGGGTAAGTTTCATGCATTCAAGTTTGTTTACAGCTCATGCCAATCACATCCAGCTGATTACTAAAACGCCCCTTGTCAACAGGTTTCTTTTGTGAAATGATAGGGATAGGGATTCTTCCCTCCTCGTTAACTAATTAACGACTCTCTTTGGTTCCACTGAATGCCGGGCTGTAGAAAGAAAAATTATAGTTTCTTTCTACTGGTTTAGCATGGCATGAACCAAAGCAAAGCTCCTTCCTTGAAGGCATGAACTTGCTTCCCACATTGATTTCAGTGATGTAATAGTCTATATTACTTTAAAGAAAGTGCAAAAAGCAAGTTTTGTTATCGGTGCTAATGCATCATTATTTTTAGATATCTTAATATTGAAACGAAGTTAATCTCAGAATAAATTAAAATTCATTTTATCACATTTCTATACTGCTTTGTAAATGTATTCCTTTAAAATAACTATAGTTAAAAATGTACAAAACTTCAGTCAAAATATTGCATTATTAAAGGAATATGAATGCTTTAGTGTTTATAATAATGCGTTTTTAAACTTTCACTTTATATTGCATGATTTTATGTTGGATTTATTAATTAGTAGAGAAAAACCATTGAAAGAAAAACTTCACACATTCTTTATTATATATTACATTTTGCCAAGACGTATCCTGGGAAGGAGGAGGAGGAAGATTTGGGGGTCTGCCCCCTCTCCCGAAATCCTAATTAGAAAAGGATTTTTTTATTATATGGGATCTTTTGTACATATTCATTTGACATTTTATCTCATAAATATCAGAATTGATACATTTTGGAAGGAATATTTTATGAACATAATGAATGAGTTTAGAACACATGACAATATAATTTTGAAATAACTTCATGTTTCCATTCTCTTAATGTAATTATAAAATTGAATGAGAAACAAATAATTAGTTATAAAACAGAAACGTTTTCGATGAACTTCATTTTATTAACGTTATATTGGCGGATTGTCCACAGGTGGGAGTATCTAGGCAGTTAATGTATTCACTGTAATTCAAAAGATATTCACTAAATTTGCTTGAAATTTGGTAGCTAGGTTGGTTAGGCATGACTTTGGCGCTGATTTGATTTTTGGAGAAAATCAAACAATAATAGTGGTACTTAAAAATCCGAAAAATGAGAAGGTTCTATTAAACTATGTATGTACTCTGTGAAGTAGTTCTAGTGCTACAAAATAAATAAAATGTTACTTCTCCCGCTATGCTGGTATAAATTGTTCTCAACACTATCATTTTTTCAATTGTGGCACGATACTTGGCAATTTGGTATTCAAATAGAGCTAGTTTACCATATGAACGATGAAATTCGATGAAAAACTGCACAATCAATGTAATTTAAAAAAATTAATTTTGTAATAGACTGATATAATACATTAAATCAAAAATGATTTCTATCGGTAAAGTTTTCAAAAATATCTCGATTAAAATCTCTTAGGATAATTTTAGTAGAGCATTTAGAAGATATACAAACATTTACTGCTAATTGTTAAAAAACGGTTTTTGTCAAAAGCAGAGAACTTTCCGTCTTGGGATTTTTCAGTGAGTCAAAATGATTGATGCACAAAAATGGCATGTATCTGAACATGTGCTGTTTCCATCTAAAAAGTTACGAAACAAATGAAAGTGGATTGTCTGATGAAATCCCGAGATATTTCGGACGTATTTTATTTGATTTATATGCTGTATATGCATGTTGATTGGGGATAATTCGACTATAACACTGATCATTTTTTTTTGTGTGTGTGGTTGTTGGCCACAGAAATGTCGCAATGCCATTGTTTTTACAAAAAAAATTTGAAGAATCAATTTCTCAGGATCTATTATAGATGATGCTTAGACAAGGCTTGATACGGATCGAGCATTAAATTCTGGAAGAGGGAGAGGGAGGTTCACTAAAGATTTTCATATCTAGTTCTTTCTACTCGTACATTTCTAGTTCAAAATTTTTCTTTTTCTTTGAAGCATCCATTTTCTAAGATTGGCTGTAAATAGAGCTTTGGAGATGGAAAGTAGAGGGATTGAGGGAGAATGTTTAATTTAGATTTTTTCTACTTCCGGTTCAAAAAATTTACCTTGCAGTATTTATTTCTTGGAATTGGCTACAGATAAAATTTAGGCGATGATTGATACAATCACATTTCGAAAAGGTTCGAGGAAATCACTAAGAATTTCAACTTCCGATTGTGGAAATGTGACTTTCATTTAAAAAATGTACATTTTCCTTGCACATATATATATATATATTTATATATATATATATATTTTGGATGAACTTAGATAATTACTGATATGGATTCAGCATCAAATTCCAAAGGAAGTAGGGAACCTCCTGAAATTTGGTTTTCTAAGGATTTCTACTTGCGGTTTTGTATCTTATGGTTCAAAATATTTCCATGAAATGTATATTTCGATTGACTATAGATAGAGCTTAGGTGATGACTGATATGAATTTAGCATCAAATTTCAGAGAGGGGATTCCCTAAGGAATTTTACTTTCAGTTCTTTTTCCAATTCTGGATAAGAAAAATTCATTTTCCTTCAAACATTTATTTCTTAGAATCGGTTATGGATAGAGCTTATGATGACTGATATATAGATTCAGTATTAAATATTTTAGAGGTTAAAAATTCATTATAGATATCACTTTCGATTAAAAATTAGTTTTGTACAATATCTATTTCTCAGGGTTGGCTATAGGAAGGGCTTATATAATGACTGATTCAGCATGGAACTCTGGAGGTGGTCACTAATGATTTCGACTTCTAGTTCTGGAAATGTCACTTCCGATTGTTCCAAACATGTGTATGACTATGCGAAATACGTATAAACATATTTATTGTAAAATGAACTGTACACACCACTTGCTATCATATGAAATGTCCTTCACGAATTTCTTATTTTTCAGTGATATAGTGGGAGGACTTTGGAACACTAATGATTTCGACTTCTAGTTCTGGAAATGTCACTTCCGATTGTTCCAAACATGTGTATGACTATGCGAAATACGTATAAACATATTTATTGTAAAATGAACTGTACACACCACTTGCTATCATATGAAATGTCCTTCACGAATTTCTTATTTTTCAGTGATATAGTGGGAGGACTTTGGAACACTAATGATTTCGACTTCTAGTTCTGGAAATGTCACTTCCGATTGTTCCAAACATGTGTATGACTATGCGAAATACGTATAAACATATTTATTGTAAAATGAACTGTACACACCACTTGCTATCATATGAAATGTCCTTCACGAATTTCTTATTTTTCAGTGATATAGTGGGAGGACTTTGGAACACTAATGATTTCGACTTCTAGTTCTGGAAATGTCACTTCCGATTGTTCCAAACATGTGTATGACTATGCGAAATACGTATAAACATATTTATTGTAAAATGAACTGTACACACCACTTGCTATCATATGAAATGTCCTTCACGAATTTCTTATTTTTCAGTGATATAGTGGGAGGACTTTGGAACACTAATGATTTCGACTTCTAGTTCTGGAAATGTCACTTCCGATTGTTCCAAACATGTGTATGACTATGCGAAATACGTATAAACATATTTATTGTAAAATGAACTGTACACACCACTTGCTATCATATGAAATGTCCTTCACGAATTTCTTATTTTTCAGTGATATAGTGGGAGGACTTTGGAACACTAATGATTTCGACTTCTAGTTCTGGAAATGTCACTTCCGATTGTTCCAAACATGTGTATGACTATGCGAAATACGTATAAACATATTTATTGTAAAATGAACTGTACACACCACTTGCTATCATATGAAATGTCCTTCACGAATTTCTTATTTTTCAGTGATATAGTGGGAGGACTTTGGAAAACTAATGATTTCGACTTCTAGTTCTGGAAATGTCACTTCCGATTGTTCCAAACATGTGTATGACTATGCGAAATACGTATAAACATATTTATTGTAAAATAAACTGTACACACCACTTGCTATCATATGAAATGTCCTTCACGAATTTCTTATTTTTCAGTGATATAGTGGGAGGACTTTGGAAAACTAATGATTTCGACTTCTAGTTCTGGAAATGTCACTTCCGATTGTTCCAAACATGTGTATGACTATGCGAAATACGTATAAACATATTTATTGTAAAATAAACTGTACACACCACTTGCTATCATATGAAATGTCCTTCACGAATTTCTTATTTTTCAGTGATATAGTGGGAGGACTTTGGAACACTAATGATTTCGACTTCTAGTTCTGGAAATGTCACTTCCGATTGTTCCAAACATGTGTATGACTATGCGAAATACGTATAAACATATTTATTGTAAAATGAACTGTACACACCACTTGCTATCATATGAAATGTCCTTCACGAATTTCTTATTTTTCAGTGATATAGTGGGAGGACTTTGGAACACTAATGATTTCGACTTCTAGTTCTGGAAATGTCACTTCCGATTGTTCCAAACATGTGTATGACTATGCGAAATACGTATAAACATATTTATTGTAAAATAAACTGTACACACCACTTGCTATCATATGAAATGTCCTTCACGAATTTCTTATTTTTCAGTGATATAGTGGGAGGACTTTGGAACACTAATGATTTCGACTTCTAGTTCTGGAAATGTCACTTCCGATTGTTCCAAACATGTGTATGACTATGCGAAATACGTATAAACATATTTATTGTAAAATAAACTGTACACACCACTTGCTATCATATGAAATGTCCTTCACGAATTTCTTATTTTTCAGTGATATAGTGGGAGGACTTTGGAACACTAATGATTTCGACTTCTAGTTCTGGAAATGTCACTTCCGATTGTTCCAAACATGTGTATGACTATGCGAAATACGTATAAACATATTTATTGTAAAATAAACTGTACACACCACTTGCTATCATATGAAATGTCCTTCACGAATTTCTTATTTTTCAGTGATATAGTGGGAGGACTTTGGAACACTAATGATTTCGACTTCTAGTTCTGGAAATGTCACTTCCGATTGTTCCAAACATGTGTATGACTATGCGAAATACGTATAAACATATTTATTGTAAAATGAACTGTACACACCACTTGCTATCATATGAAATGTCCTTCACGAATTTCTTATTTTTCAGTGATATAGTGGGAGGACTTTGGAACACTAATGATTTCGACTTCTAGTTCTGGAAATGTCACTTCCGATTGTTCCAAACATGTGTATGACTATGCGAAATACGTATAAACATATTTATTGTAAAATAAACTGTACACACCACTTGCTATCATATGAAATGTCCTTCACGAATTTCTTATTTTTCAGTGATATAGTGGGAGGACTTTGGAACACTAATGATTTCGACTTCTAGTTCTGGAAATGTCACTTCCGATTGTTCCAAGCATGTGTATGACTATGCGAAATACGTATAAACATATTTATTGTAAAATGAACTGTACACACCACTTGCTATCATATGAAATGTCCTTCACGAATTTCTTATTTTTCAGTGATATAGTGGGAGGACTTTGGAACACTAATGATTTCGACTTCTAGTTCTGGAAATGTCACTTCCGATTGTTCCAAACATGTGTATGACTATGCGAAATACGTATAAACATATTTATTGTAAAATGAACTGTACACACCACTTGCTATCATATGAAATGTCCTTCACGAATTTCTTATTTTTCAGTGATATAGTGGGAGGACTTTGGAACACTAATGATTTCGACTTCTAGTTCTGGAAATGTCACTTCCGATTGTTCCAAACATGTGTATGACTATGCGAAATACGTATAAACATATTTATTGTAAAATGAACTGTACACACCACTTGCTATCATATGAAATGTCCTTCACGAATTTCTTATTTTTCAGTGATATAGTGGGAGGACTTTGGAACACTAATGATTTCGACTTCTAGTTCTGGAAATGTCACTTCCGATTGTTCCAAACATGTGTATGACTATGCGAAATACGTATAAACATATTTATTGTAAAATAAACTGTACACACCACTTGCTATCATATGAAATGTCCTTCACGAATTTCTTATTTTTCAGTGATATAGTGGGAGGACTTTGGAACACTAATGATTTCGACTTCTAGTTCTGGAAATGTCACTTCCGATTGTTCCAAGCATGTGTATGACTATGCGAAATACGTATAAACATATTTATTGTAAAATGAACTGTACACACCACTTGCTATCATATGAAATGTCCTTCACGAATTTCTTATTTTTCAGTGATATAGTGGGAGGACTTTGGAACACTAATGATTTCGACTTCTAGTTCTGGAAATGTCACTTCCGATTGTTCCAAACATGTGTATGACTATGCGAAATACGTATAAACATATTTATTGTAAAATGAACTGTACACACCACTTGCTATCATATGAAATGTCCTTCACGAATTTCTTATTTTTCAGTGATATAGTGGGAGGACTTTGGAACACTAATGATTTCGACTTCTAGTTCTGGAAATGTCACTTCCGATTGTTCCAAACATGTGTATGACTATGCGAAATACGTATAAACATATTTATTGTAAAATGAACTGTACACACCACTTGCTATCATATGAAATGTCCTTCACGAATTTCTTATTTTTCAGTGATATAGTGGGAGGACTTTGGAACACTAATGATTTCGACTTCTAGTTCTGGAAATGTCACTTCCGATTGTTCCAAACATGTGTATGACTATGCGAAATACGTATAAACATATTTATTGTAAAATAAACTGTACACACCACTTGCTATCATATGAAATGTCCTTCACGAATTTCTTATTTTTCAGTGATATAGTGGGAGGACTTTGGAACACTAATGATTTCGACTTCTAGTTCTGGAAATGTCACTTCCGATTGTTCCAAGCATGTGTATGACTATGCGAAATACGTATAAACATATTTATTGTAAAATGAACTGTACACACCACTTGCTATCATATGAAATGTCCTTCACGAATTTCTTATTTTTCAGTGATATAGTGGGAGGACTTTGGAACACTAATGATTTCGACTTCTAGTTCTGGAAATGTCACTTCCGATTGTTCCAAACATGTGTATGACTATGCGAAATACGTATAAACATATTTATTGTAAAATGAACTGTACACACCACTTGCTATCATATGAAATGTCCTTCACGAATTTCTTATTTTTCAGTGATATAGTGGGAGGACTTTGGAACACTAATGATTTCGACTTCTAGTTCTGGAAATGTCACTTCCGATTGTTCCAAACATGTGTATGACTATGCGAAATACGTATAAACATATTTATTGTAAAATGAACTGTACACACCACTTGCTATCATATGAAATGTCCTTCACGAATTTCTTATTTTTCAGTGATATAGTGGGAGGACTTTGGAACACTAATGATTTCGACTTCTAGTTCTGGAAATGTCACTTCCGATTGTTCCAAACATGTGTATGACTATGCGAAATACGTATAAACATATTTATTGTAAAATAAACTGTACACACCACTTGCTATCATATGAAATGTCCTTCACGAATTTCTTATTTTTCAGTGATATAGTGGGAGGACTTTGGAACACTAATGATTTCGACTTCTAGTTCTGGAAATGTCACTTCCGATTGTTCCAAACATGTGTATGACTATGCGAAATACGTATAAACATATTTATTGTAAAATAAACTGTACACACCACTTGCTATCATATGAAATGTCCTTCACGAATTTCTTATTTTTCAGTGATATAGTGGGAGGACTTTGGAACACTAATGATTTCGACTTCTAGTTCTGGAAATGTCACTTCCGATTGTTCCAAACATGTGTATGACTATGCGAAATACGTATAAACATATTTATTGTAAAATAAACTGTACACACCACTTGCTATCATATGAAATGTCCTTCACGAATTTCTTATTTTTCAGTGATATAGTGGGAGGACTTTGGAACACTAATGATTTCGACTTCTAGTTCTGGAAATGTCACTTCCGATTGTTCCAAGCATGTGTATGACTATGCGAAATACGTATAAACATATTTATTGTAAAATGAACTGTACACACCACTTGCTATCATATGAAATGTCCTTCACGAATTTCTTATTTTTCAGTGATATAGTGGGAGGACTTTGGAACACTAATGATTTCGACTTCTAGTTCTGGAAATGTCACTTCCGATTGTTCCAAACATGTGTATGACTATGCGAAATACGTATAAACATATTTATTGTAAAATAAACTGTACACACCACTTGCTATCATATGAAATGTCCTTCACGAATTTCTTATTTTTCAGTGATATAGTGGGAGGACTTTGGAACACTAATGATTTCGACTTCTAGTTCTGGAAATGTCACTTCCGATTGTTCCAAACATGTGTATGACTATGCGAAATACGTATAAACATATTTATTGTAAAATGAACTGTACACACCACTTGCTATCATATGAAATGTCCTTCACGAATTTCTTATTTTTCAGTGTTATAATGGGAGGACTTTGGAACACTAATGATTTCGACTTCTAGTTCTGGAAATGTCAATTCCGATTGTTCCAAACATGTGTATGACTATGCGAAATACGTATAAACATATTTATTGTAAAATGAACTGTACACACCACTTGCCATCATATGAAATGTCCTTCACGAATTTCTTATTTTTCAGTGTTATAGTGGGAGGACTTTGGAACAATAATGATTTCGACTTCTAGTTCTGGAAATGTCACTTCCGATTGTTCCAAACATGTGTATGACTATGCGAAATACGTATAAACATATTTATTGTAAAATGAACTGTACACACCACTTGCTATCATATGAAATGTCCTTCACGAATTTCTTATTTTTCAGTGATATAGTGGGAGGACTTTGGAACACTAATGATTTCGACTTCTAGTTCTGGAAATGTCACTTCCGATTGTTCCAAACATGTGTATGACTATGCGAAATACGTATAAACATATTTATTGTAAAATAAACTGTACACACCACTTGCTATCATATGAAATGTCCTTCACGAATTTCTTATTTTTCAGTGATATAGTGGGAGGACTTTGGAACACTAATGATTTCGACTTCTAGTTCTGGAAATGTCACTTCCGATTGTTCCAAACATGTGTATGACTATGCGAAATACGTATAAACATATTTATTGTAAAATGAACTGTACACACCACTTGCTATCATATGAAATGTCCTTCACGAATTTCTTATTTTTCAGTGTTATAATGGGAGGACTTTGGAACACTAATGATTTCGACTTCTAGTTCTGGAAATGTCAATTCCGATTGTTCCAAACATGTGTATGACTATGCGAAATACGTATAAACATATTTATTGTAAAATGAACTGTACACACCACTTGCCATCATATGAAATGTCCTTCACGAATTTCTTTTTTTTCAGTGTTATAGTGGGAGGACTTTGGAACAATAATGATTTCGACTTCTAGTTCTGGAAATGTCACTTCCGATTGTTCCAAACATGTGTATGACTATGCGAAATACGTATAAACATATTTATTGTAAAATGAACTGTACACACCACTTGCTATCATATGAAATGTCCTTCACGAATTTCTTATTTTTCAGTGATATAGTGGGAGGACTTTGGAACACTAATGATTTCGACTTCTAGTTCTGGAAATGTCACTTCCGATTGTTCCAAACATGTGTATGACTATGCGAAATACGTATAAACATATTTATTGTAAAATAAACTGTACACACCACTTGCTATCATATGAAATGTCCTTCACGAATTTCTTATTTTTCAGTGATATAGTGGGAGGACTTTGGAACACTAATGATTTCGACTTCTAGTTCTGGAAATGTCACTTCCGATTGTTCCAAACATGTGTATGACTATGCGAAATACGTATAAACATATTTATTGTAAAATGAACTGTACACACCACTTGCTATCATATGAAATGTCCTTCACGAATTTCTTATTTTTCAGTGTTATAATGAGAGGACTTTGAAACACTAATGATTTCGACTTCTAGTTCTGGAAATGTCAATTCCGATTGTTCCAAACATGTGTATGACTATGCGAAATACGTATAAACATATTTATTGTAAAATGAACTGTACACACCACTTGCCATCATATGAAATGTCCTTCACGAATTTCTTATTTTTCAGTGTTATAGTGGGAGGACTTTGGAACATTAATGATTTCGACTTCTAGTTCTGTAAATGTCACTTCCGATTGTTCCAAACATGTGTATGACTATGCGATATACGTATAAACATATTTATTGTAAAATGAACTGTACACACCACTTGCCATCATATGAAATGTCCTTCACGAATTTCTTATTTTTCAGTGTTATAGTGGGAGGACTTTGGAACACTAATGATTTCGACTTCTAGTTCTGGAAATGTCACTTCCGATTGTTCCAAACATGTGTATGACTATGCGATATACGTATAAACATATTTATTGTAAAATGAACTGTACACACCACTTGCCATCACATGAAATGTCCTTCACGAATTTCTTATTTTTCAGTGTTATAGTGGGAGGACTTTGGAACACTAATGATTTCGACTTCTAGTTCTGGAAATGTCACTTCCGATTGTTCCAAACATGTGTATGACTTTGCGAAATACGTATAAACATATTTATTGTAAAATGAACTGTACACACCACTTGCCATCATATGAAATGTCCTTCACGAATTTCTTATTTTTCAGTGTTATAGTGGGAGGACTTTGGAACATTAATGATTTCGACTTCTAGTTCTGTAAATGTCACTTCCGATTGTTCCAAACATGTGTATGACTATGCGATATACGTATAAACATATTTATTGTAAAATGAACTGTACACACCACTTGCCATCATATGAAATGTCCTTCACGAATTTCTTATTTTTCAGTGTTATAGTGGGAGGACTTTGGAACACTAATGATTTCGACTTCTAGTTCTGGAAATGTCACTTCCGATTGTTCCAAACATGTGTATGACTTTGCGAAATACGTATAAACATATTTATTGTAAAATGAACTGTACACACCACTTGCCATCATATGAAATGTCCTTCACGAATTTCTTATTTTTCAGTGTTATAGTGGGAGGACTTTGGAACATTAATGATTTCGACTTCTAGTTCTGTAAATGTCACTTCCGATTGTTCCAAACATGTGTATGACTATGCGATATACGTATAAACATATTTATTGTAAAATGAACTGTACACACCACTTGCCATCATATGAAATGTCCTTCACGAATTTCTTATTTTTCAGTGTTATAGTGAGAGGGCTTTGGAGCACTAATGATTTCGACTTCTAGTTCTGGAAATGTCACTTCCGATTTTTCCAAACATGTGTATGACTTTGCGAAATACGTATAAACATATTTATTGTAAAATGAACTGTACACACCACTTGCCATCATATGAAATGTCCTTCACGAATTTCTTATTTTTCAGTGTTATAGTGGGAGGACTTTGGAACATTAATGATTTCGACTTCTAGTTCTGTAAATGTCACTTCCGATTGTTCCAAACATATGTATGACTATGCGATATACGTATAAACATATTTATTGTAAAATGAACTGTACACACCACTTGCCATCATATGAAATGTCCTTCACGAATTTCTTATTTTTCAGTGTTATAGTGGGAGGACTTTGGAACATTAATGATTTCGACTTCTAGTTCTGTAAATGTCACTTCCGATTCTTCCAAACATGTGTATGACTATGCGATATACGTATAAACATATTTATTGTAAAATAAACTGTACACACCACTTGCTATCATATGAAATGTCCTTCACGAATTTCTTATTTTTCAGTGATATAGTGGGAGGACTTTGGAACACTAATGATTTCGACTTCTAGTTCTGGAAATGTCACTTCCGATTGTTCCAAACATGTGTATGACTATGCGAAATACGTATAAACATATTTATTGTAAAATGAACTGTACACACCACTTGCTATCATATGAAATGTCCTTCACGAATTTCTTATTTTTCAGTGTTATAATGAGAGGACTTTGAAACACTAATGATTTCGACTTCTAGTTCTGGAAATGTCAATTCCGATTGTTCCAAACATGTGTATGACTATGCGAAATACGTATAAACATATTTATTGTAAAATGAACTGTACACACCACTTGCCATCATATGAAATGTCCTTCACGAATTTCTTATTTTTCAGTGTTATAGTGGGAGGACTTTGGAACATTAATGATTTCGACTTCTAGTTCTGTAAATGTCACTTCCGATTGTTCCAAACATGTGTATGACTATGCGATATACGTATAAACATATTTATTGTAAAATGAACTGTACACACCACTTGCCATCATATGAAATGTCCTTCACGAATTTCTTATTTTTCAGTGTTATAGTGGGAGGACTTTGGAACACTAATGATTTCGACTTCTAGTTCTGGAAATGTCACTTCCGATTGTTCCAAACATGTGTATGACTATGCGAAATACGTATAAACATATTTATTGTAAAATAAACTGTACACACCACTTGCTATCATATGAAATGTCCTTCACGAATTTCTTATTTTTCAGTGATATAGTGGGAGGACTTTGGAACACTAATGATTTCGACTTCTAGTTCTGGAAATGTCAATTCCGATTGTTCCAAACATGTGTATGACTATGCGAAATACGTATAAACATATTTATTGTAAAATGAACTGTACACACCACTTGCCATCATATGAAATGTCCTTCACGAATTTCTTATTTTTCAGTGTTATAGTGGGAGGACTTTGGAACATTAATGATTTCGACTTCTAGTTCTGTAAATGTCACTTCCGATTGTTCCAAACATGTGTATGACTATGCGATATACGTATAAACATATTTATTGTAAAATGAACTGTACACACCACTTGCCATCATATGAAATGTCCTTCACGAATTTCTTATTTTTCAGTGTTATAGTGGGAGGACTTTGGAACACTAATGATTTCGACTTCTAGTTCTGGAAATGTCACTTCCGATTGTTCCAAACATGTGTATGACTATGCGATATACGTATAAACATATTTATTGTAAAATGAACTGTACACACCACTTGCCATCACATGAAATGTCCTTCACGAATTTCTTATTTTTCAGTGTTATAGTGGGAGGACTTTGGAACACTAATGATTTCGACTTCTAGTTCTGGAAATGTCACTTCCGATTGTTCCAAACATGTGTATGACTTTGCGAAATACGTATAAACATATTTATTGTAAAATGAACTGTACACACCACTTGCCATCATATGAAATGTCCTTCACGAATTTCTTATTTTTCAGTGTTATAGTGGGAGGACTTTGGAACATTAATGATTTCGACTTCTAGTTCTGTAAATGTCACTTCCGATTGTTCCAAACATGTGTATGACTATGCGATATACGTATAAACATATTTATTGTAAAATGAACTGTACACACCACTTGCCATCATATGAAATGTCCTTCACGAATTTCTTATTTTTCAGTGTTATAGTGGGAGGACTTTGGAACACTAATGATTTCGACTTCTAGTTCTGGAAATGTCACTTCCGATTGTTCCAAACATGTGTATGACTTTGCGAAATACGTATAAACATATTTATTGTAAAATGAACTGTACACACCACTTGCCATCATATGAAATGTCCTTCACGAATTTCTTATTTTTCAGTGTTATAGTGGGAGGACTTTGGAACATTAATGATTTCGACTTCTAGTTCTGTAAATGTCACTTCCGATTGTTCCAAACATGTGTATGACTATGCGATATACGTATAAACATATTTATTGTAAAATGAACTGTACACACCACTTGCCATCATATGAAATGTCCTTCACGAATTTCTTATTTTTCAGTGTTATAGTGAGAGGGCTTTGGAGCACTAATGATTTCGACTTCTAGTTCTGGAAATGTCACTTCCGATTGTTCCAAACATGTGTATGACTTTGCGAAATACGTATAAACATATTTATTGTAAAATGAACTGTACACACCACTTGCCATCATATGAAATGTCCTTCACGAATTTCTTATTTTTCAGTGTTATAGTGGGAGGACTTTGGAACATTAATGATTTCGACTTCTAGTTCTGTAAATGTCACTTCCGATTGTTCCAAACATGTGTATGACTATGCGATATACGTATAAACATATTTATTGTAAAATGAACTGTACACACCACTTGCCATCATATGAAATGTCCTTCACGAATTTCTTATTTTTCAGTGTTATAGTGGGAGGACTTTGGAACATTAATGATTTCGACTTCTAGTTCTGTAAATGTCACTTCCGATTGTTCCAAACATGTGTATGACTATGCGATATACGTATAAACATATTTATTGTAAAATGAACTGTACACACCACTTGCCATCATATGAAATGTCCTTCACGAATTTCTTATTTTTCAGTGTTATAGTGAGAGGGCTTTGGAGCACTAATGATTTCGACTTCTAGTTCTGGAAATGTCACTTCCGATTGTTCCAAACATGTGTATGACTATGCGAAATACGTATAAACATATTTATTGTAAAATGAACTGTACACACCACTTTCCATCATATGAAATGTCCTTCACGAATTTCTTATTTTTCAGTGTTATAGTGGGAGGACTTTGGAACACTAATGATTTCGACTTCTAGTTCTGGAAATGTCACTTCCGATTGTTCCAAACATGTGTATGACTATGCGAAATACGTATAAACATATTTATTGTAAAATGAACTGTACACACCACTTTCCATCATATGAAATGTCCTTCACGAATTTCTTATTTTTCAGTGTTATAGTGACCCAGGCCGTCCGACTCATCCGAAGTTTTGAGCAGCTAATTGGGCGGCCGGCAGTGTTTTATTATATAAAATCTTGTACTTGATATATCTTATGGAATTCAACTGTGCCCCTAAATAATACAGAAAAAAGGGGGTACCCCCCCTTTATTTTTTTTATCTAGGACCCGCGGCTCGATTTGGTCCTCGGGTCCAAAATTGGATGTGAGGGGCCTGTTTATGCTTGTAGTCCAGGCAACAATAGTTTATAGATAAAATCTATCTCGTGTTTCCGAACCAAGCATTTTTTGTGTTCATTTCGATTAAATATTTGGACTTGAAAAATAATTTTTTCGAAATGAATAATTCTTAAGCCTAGTGCTTCTCCACGTGTAAAGCTTTAATGCTTGGTATTTTTTGTATTCTTCTTTTGGACTCCACACCATTGATATGTGTTGATTATCTTTAGCTTAATGAGTAGTATTTAATTTTCCTCATGATGGTTGTATTTATGTTTAATGCTTCTTTGTAATTTTTAGGTAATTTTTAAGTTAGTGCATTATGAGTTACAACATCGCTATACTCTCATTGGATTTTCATTTTATATTTTATTATATACTAGCCGCCTTTGGCGATCAGCCTGTTCGCTACCCTTGAAAATTCTGACCGTGGCAAACTCGCTGGCGCGACATACCAGAAAGGTGTAAGGTAACTGTTTGGACGGCCAGGAAGTGCCACCCAATTTAGACCGGAACCCAGTGGGGGAGGCATCCACAGGGACCGTACCCTCCTTCCATATTACATCTTACCACCAACCTCTCGGAAGGACTTACGGATCCACATGTTTAACGTGATCGTACTCCGCGTGAACACGGCGGCAGTTTTGGCAGTGGCGGGAATCGAACCCGGGCCTACCGAGTGCAATTCCCGCGCGCTAATCACTGGGCTACCGCGCCCTCCGCGACAATCTCTATATCTTTCTTTTTATTCACTCAATTTTTACCGGAACCCAGTGGGGGAGGCATCCACAGGGACCGTATCCTCCTTCCCTTACCAACAACCTCTCGGAAGGACTTACGGACCCACATGTCTAACGTGATCGTACTCCGCGTGAACACGGCGGCAGTTTTGGCAGTGGCGGGAATCTAACCGGGCCTACCGAGTGCAATTCTCGCGCGCTAACTTCCCGCTAACTTAAATTTTATAATGATCATATGCTATTTAAAATATGTATAAAATTAAAATATCCATAAATTCAAATATCCATTTAAAAAATCCATATCGTTCCATCAATCATCCATATCGTTCCACCAAATAATAATTTCCAATACATCACCACAATTCAATCCACCATAATTCAATAAAAATATCCGTATAATTAAAATATCCATTTAAAATATCTCGATGTATACAACACATATGCTAAGCTCTTAATTAATTTAAAACCGGAAGCGCGGTCTCCGTGGAAACGGGGACAAAACTTCTGCGGGGGGGGGGGAAGCCGGGAAGAACTTCTATAGCGGATTGGCGAGAAATTGAAAATCCTTAGTTCATTAAAATCGCGATCCTGTGGATATTTATAATTATTTCTCGACGATATTGGGCTAGTAAGAAAGCCAGATATTTGAGCTTTCTAAAAATGTAAATTATTAGTCGAAATTATGAGTAGTTTTTACGATGGGAGGATTTAAAATCGAAAGTTGGTTCTTTTGAACCGAAAGTGACTTTTGTTTTAAAATCTTTAAAAAATATTAGAAATCAAAATTGAGATTTGAAATTGATATATTTTTACTCGCAATTGTTTGCTCTTTTCGGTGGTGTGATTTGTTTTTTTCTACGACGTCTAGATCGTGGAGAAAAAAGGGCAAAAAACGGTTGAAGTCGCATAAAACATTAAATAACAAAAAAAATAATTAAAATTTTAAAAATCGGTTTCTACGTGTGTCCCCCTCCGGGTCTCCGATTGCCAAATTTCGTAGCTCTCCGACGCGCGGGCGCTGAACGTATAATGTATAAGACACACACACACACAGACATTGCCTTTTATTATTTAAGATATTATTGCGACTAATAATATAGGACAAAAATATTATAATTATTTATTAATTATGCAATTAAATAAAAATGAAAAATAATAAAATAAACTAAAAAAATTTGAAAAATAATAAAATCTGATAAGATACATTAACATTTAATGTTTTGAATTCTATTTTCGCTAAATATATGTAACTTAACCAGTTTGATATTACGATTTAAGCCCCTTATAATGGTGATAGTGGCATTCTCGTTTATTTATTTCATCTATGGATCACATGTATAGTAAGATTTTTCATCTATGCTTCATGTTCATATTCTGTTCTCTTTATATGGGTAATTGCCCTGTCTCGTACTCTTAACTCACTGGACGGGTTCTGTCTACTTACTATGATATATTTCGTAATATCTCGACTTTTTCATCTCGCACTCACACGCGTACGAGAGTTCATTTCCTATTTTTCTTTTCTTCAATTCTTCCTCTTTTGGTGTCTGTAGTCTGTAACTTACTATTGCCAAATCTGAAACAGGCATTTGTTTGGGTTAATTAGAATTAGATGCTCAGATCTAAAGATGAATTTAATTCTGGTTAATCTCCGATTTTGGGTCGGTGCTGTTCATTTCTTATATTGGCATAGTGGACTATATTTAATATTTCATGATTACTTGGAATTGGTTATTATTATTATATTTTTCTCTCTCTCTATATATATATGTTCCCCTTATTCCGAAGCTAATAATCCAGCTTAGCATGTATGTATATATATATATATATATATATATATATATATGTATATATATATATATATATATATATATATATATATATATATATATATATATATATATATATATATATATATATATATATATATATATATATGGTGTCCCAAAAAGATTGAAAAGCGCTTTTATTCTTTACCTGTTGGAGATAAGTGGGCAATTAAGGTAGGAAATACGTGGGCAATTAAGGTAGGAAATAAGACTACGTTAATGAAATAGTCCACCCATTCATTTTAAAAAAGTTACACTTTTTAAACTTTTATATGACCCCCTTAAAGAAATTTGGTCGACAAGAAAAATTTTATTTTTAATACAACAAGATCATTAAAATAAAAAACCGCATATTTGTATCTTTAAAATTGTTATATTTAATTGAAAATTTAACATTTTGAATAGGGACAATATATCAAATTAGAAATGCAAATTTGTGACATATCACAAGAAAGATAAAACTGGATGATAATACGAAGGAGACATTTTTGCGAATCCCGCGTAGGCTCATGATGCAATCACGGATTCTTAAGTACTTTTTCAATAATTAAGTACTTTTTTTTATCTAAACAATTTCCATCGTCAATTTGTTTATGATCCCTATTTTCACTGATGAAGCGAACAGCCTTTCACATGGTACGGAAAAGTGGCATAAGTCAGATTTTTTCCTTTATCATAATTCAGTTGATTTTAAAGATACAGATATGAGGGTTTTTTTAATGATCTTGTTGCATTAAAATTAAAAATTTTCTGATTGATCAAATTTGTCTAAGGGGGTCACATAAAAATTTAAAAAGTGTAACTTTTTTAAAATGAATGGGAGGACTATTTCATTAACGCAGTCTTAGTTCCTACCTCACTTTCAACATTTTTGCAATTTGCATTGCCCACTTATCTCCAACAGGTAAAGAATTAAAGCACGTTTCAATCTTTTTGGGATACCCTGTATATGTACAGGGTGTATATAAACTGATGGTCAGAACTGTAAGGGGTTATAGAACTCAACAAAACAGCAACTTTCACAATACAATGTGGGGTCGGAAAGCAACCAGCGAGCCGCGAGAGGGGTCTTTCTCTGGAGTGGATGAAACGTCGCGTCAAAATGGAGAACACAGTAAATCGAACCGTTGTATCGAAAAGTCATGAGGCACCTGACGCCGAAGGCGTCTTAATACTCGATTTCCTCTTTCACTTGTGCTGAATCTGTGACATTAGCTGAGTTGTCGTGGGTCTGTCCATAAGAGCACCCCAGAATAGGCGGGGCGTCATTTGGGTCCTGAAAAGGGACTGACGATGGCACTTGTTAGCGTGGCACGTGTTGGCGATGGCACCGTGACGGTGGCACGTGTTGAAGAAGATGCATGTGGTATTGGTGGAAGTATTCTGATCAACTTGCTGCTGGCCCTGAATACACTAATTCTGGGGGGGCTGGGGTTTTTTGATATCTGCGACCATCTTAATGATGCAAAAAAGTTTTGCCATGGGATTATCTTCAGAGGTTATGATTTTAAGGATGTTGTTTAATAAGTCCTGCAGGTTACTCAGATCGAAGCGTTTTTCTACCTCCTTAAAAAATTTAAGGAAGTCAAGAAATGCGTTCGAAGTCTGAGTGGGGCGTCAATTCCTGTGTCAGGTCGTGCCTGGGCAGAGTGCTCGCCGGTTTTTCCTGAGACGTCTCAGCACTCGCATGCACTTCCTGAACAGGGAGGATGCTTTTAGAAGGGAGGTGGGGGGGGGGGAAGTTTTCCTCACTAAGGTTTGGTGGGGGGGTCAATTCAGAATTTAGAAGGTTTTTTTTAGCGGCCTGGAACTTTTTACGGTTCCAGGGGTTTTGGGGGCAATGCCTAAAATTGGCGGGGTGATCTCCACCGCAGTTGCAACATTTTGCAGGTAACTCTCTCGATTTTTCACATTCCCTACTAGGGTGGCCTTCGCCACACTTTAAACAGCGAGGGGGGAGGGTACATTGATCACTGTGATGGTTGAAAAGTTGGCAATTATAACACATTTTGAAGCCTTTGCTTTTAAATGTTTCAATTTTAACCTGCATGTAGAGTATACTTTTTATCTCATGGATCCTCGCCCAGTCTTCTGTAGGCTCGAGACCTACCAGAAAAATGGGGAGGGGTTCCTATCTTTCCTATTTCTAAGTTGAGCAACTCTGATGACTTTGAATCCTTCACTAGCAAGGGAAGTTTTTACTTTTTCACTATCGGTATTGGACGGCTCCAGATGCCACCAGCAAAGGTTCTCCGTGAATGTGTGGGCAAGGATTATCCACGACCAATTAATTGGCCCGTATCAGTTACCAGACCGCCTAAACGGACAGAAGTACCTCACCTTTCTCCAGCAGGTGCTGCCAGATTTACTACGTGTTGCAAATCATCGAGTGATTATGTGGTTCCAGAACGACGGAGCGCCAGCACATTACACAAGGATTGGGCGGAACTACCTGGACATTGCTTTTCCGAACAGATGGATTGGCCCTGGTTATTATTTCGTCTCGTGGCCTCCCAGATCTCCCGATCTGTCCTGCCTGGATTTTTTCCTCTGTGGACAGCTAAAAAATGCCTTTTATGAGACACCCATTGAGTCACCAGAGGACCTTGCCGCCCGAATTAGCGTCGCAGCTGCAGACGTTCGTGAAATACTAGGAATCTTCCAAAGTGTACGCAATTCACTCCGTCGCCGCTGTGACGCCTGTCTCGCAGTTGGTGGTCGTTCATTTGAGCATTTGTTCCAAACATTTTGTCAATAAATTTCCATTATTCGTCTTCATTGTATTCGTCTTCACTTCACTCCATTTTGACGCGACGCTTCATCCACTCCCAGAGAAAGCGCCCTCTCGCGGCTCGCCGGTTGCTTTCCGACCCCACATTGTATAGTGAAAGTTGTTTATTTTGGAAAGTTCTATAACCCCTTACAGTTCTGACCATCAGTTTATATACACCCTGTATATGTAATATACGCTACGTGACAGTGAAAATGAGACACCAAGAAGGAGTGGGTAGAAAAATATGCAAATTGCAGGGTAGATGCAGCTCACCGACTTATGCAAATGATGTGAAATGCGCAGCTGTCCAGCTCACGTTGTGTGAGAATCAGGAAAGGAACCTGCAGAATCGGCAATAGTTGCGCCGCTCTGTCTGCCAAGGAAATCATTTCGAAATTTATTTTTGTCTCAGAAGAAACGTGTAGTAGTAGAGAATGCCAGGCCCCCTCCAACCGAGGCAGTTCCAGCAGACAGGCGATTTTACGAGGGGTATGGCGATCGGACTCAGAAGGGCAGGTTGGTCCATACGCCAAATCTCAGAGGACAGCCATCTACACGCGACCATGGTGCACAGGCTGTGGTGAAGATGGTTGGAACAAGGGAATGCGCCACGTTTGAGGGGTGCCGGTACAGCCAGCGCGACGTCAGCATGCGTGGACCGACGCATCCGCCGGCAAGCATTGGCGGCCCCCTACAGGCCACTTCCGTCGTCCTTTTGCAGTATGAGCAGGACGCCCTTGATATTCCCATATCGATCAGGATCATTGTCCGCTGATTGGTCGCAGGCGACCTGCCCTCATGACGCCAGTTAAAAGGACTGCCATTGACCCAACAGCACAGACAAATCTAACATTTCTTTGTTGCAAACGAATTCAAAAGAAGTAAAAATAATTTTATTACTGAAGCTATCTGTTATCGTTGGCTAAGATGGTCAATGAAGTCAAGAGATTGAGACTTTAGTAACAATTTTGCGTATTATATTCGGAGATCGGTTCAGAAGAGTATAAAACATAAAAACTATGTTGTTTACGAAAGACAGAGCAATTGGGTCTAATTGTGCTATGATTGCTGAAATTGCAATTTGTATCAAATGGACTTACTCGACATGTTTAAGCTAAACATAAGACATATTTTTGTTGTTTTGAAACTTTTGCGTCCGTGTGAGAAGGAGGACGTTTTAAAATATTTGTTTTTATCTTCAAAATCTAACATTTCTTTGTTGCAAACGAATTCAAAAGAAGTAAAATTAATTTTATCACTGAAGCTATCTGTTATCGTTGGCTAAGATGGTCAATGAAGTCAAGAGATTAAGACTTTAGTAACAATTTTGCGTATTATATTCGGAGATCGGTTCAGAAAAGAGTATAAAACATAAAAACTATGTTGTTTACGAAAGACAGAGCAATTGGGTCTAATTGTGCTATGATTGCTGAAATTGCAATTTGTATCTAATGGACTTACTCGACATGTTTAAGCTAAACATAAGACATATTTTTATTGTTTTGAAACTTTTGCGTCCGTGTGAGAAGGAGGACGTTTTAAAATATTTGTTTTTATCTATTTTAACACATTGTTCACAGTAGCATAGCGTGAGATTTTTGACTGTGGAGGCTGAAAATTTGGCAAAATTTTTGGTATTACAAGTTAAATTTATATTGGAATTCGCATTTTCATAAGTTTTATTTATTGGTGAATAAAATAAAATGAAACGTCACATGCCATATCCAATCATTGTCGTAAGTTACGCTGATTATAAAGGGTTGAAAATGGGGGAAAAAATAGCCACACCTTTCTGGAATCTAGCTTATAGTTCTAGCTTATCAGCCAGGACGGAGTTTTACAGGTGTGCGGCTCTAATATCATGATTCTTTCGATGCACGGTGAATGCTAGATGATTCTTTCGATGCACGGTGAAGGCTAGATGATTCTTTCGATGTACGGTGAAGGCTAGATGATTCCAGCTTGTAGATATGCGTTTTAATGGGAAAAATACTTTGAAACGTCTCATTTTAAGTAAGTGTAACAGTTTTCTAAAAAAAGGCATATATATATTCGCAAAGTTATTTAAAAAAATATAATAAATAAAAGTATCTTTAAATTAGATTTTAAACAAGGGAGGCTTAGCTTCTCAGCCTCAATGGACGATACGCCACTGCATTGTTGACCGGCAATTTTATGCAGAAGCTATCTCATGTCACCTGCTATTATTTCGTAATTGAATGTGGAAGTGAAACAATCTAAATAAACTTGAATAAACTTTATTTACACATAATGAATGGAAATGAAACGTTGGACATATCTTTGATATAACTTTTAATATTTTTGTTTGGCATGATAAACTGTATAGCAATCACCTACGTATGTAAGTGAATGTGGAAGTGAAACAATCTAAATAAACTTTAATAAACTTTATTTACACATAATGAATGGAAATGAAACGCTGGACATATCTTTCATATAACTTTTAATATTTTTGTTTGGTATGATAAAGTGTATAGCAATCACCTACGTGTAATGGTACACAACAGGTTTTGCAAATATTCTCGTTCCGCTGCGCTTTCCTTTTGAAAAGCATACTCAAGGACGTATCCAGAAATTTCATTTCGTTGGGTCCAAAGTATAGTGAACTTTCAATTCAAGAAAAAGTTTGAAAACAACTAACTAAACTTGACTAAAACTTAACTAAATTGATACTGGATCACAATTGAACGAGAAAACACAAGAGCACAGGCAAGGACGTATCCAGAAATTTCATTTCAAGGGGGGGGGGGTGTCCGGACCCACCGAACCCCCTCTATGAATACGTGCTTGAGCATACTCTACACGTTCTAGTTGGATTTATTTTTACGCCAGTGACTATTTTTTTCTAAAACGTGGTCTTTTAGTTGTCCTGAAAGCCTGAAAGGAAAGCCTGAAATCCATTGTAAGGAGAACCTTTCAGAAGTACGAGAAGAAGGTACTGTGCTGCATTCATTTGAATCTACAGTTACAAATTCCCTAGCCACTTCTAGTAGTTAGACCACCTTATACTTTTTAGACCACCTTATACTTTTTCGAAAGATACTGCTGTTCGCCAAATACTGATCTGCACGATCGACTCTTTTCATGTGTTTGTTGTATTCTATTATGCACGTAGGTTTAACTATATCATCCGTAGATTTTCTCTTTTGCTTTCCAGTTGATTTCATAGAGGCATCATGAATAGTTGATATCATACACACATACGATAAGTTGAAATCAAATGACCCATGCATTTATTTTTAAAAGGATTTAAGTCTAATTTAAATTTTATTCAGTCAGATTATCTGGCCCAATGAAACGTCTGAAATGCTAAATTGAAGCAAATTATAGTTAAGTACAGAATTTTTTTTTCTCTAGATAACTATTTATTTCATTTATTTTGCCTTTGTAGGTGCAACATTATTATATACATTATACAGACATATTGTAAGTTTTCAACTCAATTATCTTTATAAAAAAGAAAAAGAAATGTAGATTTATTTTTTGGGTCTGTTACCAATATTGAAAATGTCAACAAATTTCTCTTTTAAATAATTTCCGAGTTAAAATCTTGTATCCAGAATACAAACACTAGTCAGAGGTGTAAATTTCTATGCACACTTTATAGTAAACGTCAAATAAATGAAGAAGAAACTTGAAGAATGGATAACGAAAGTCAAAATTTATTCATATGTGCGTACATTTACACCCCACTAAATCCGTGCAAAAATATTGAGGCTTCAATAAAATTATTGGGGGATCAAAAAGTGCCACGAAGTCAGCGGTTATGGCGCAATTTTTCCTTTAGCTCTAAGCAAAAAAAGCTCTAGCCCCGCATCCTGCATCTTGGATGCAGGATGCGGAAAACTCCATTTTGTTGTGTAAAGTAAATATACGCTTGACATCGCTCACGCATTACTTGTATTGAAAATACCGTTTCATTACTTGGAGAGGAATGCTGCACCATTCCTAAATATTGTAAAATTATATGATGCTTAATATAAGGTATTCAAATCTTACCAAGCTCAGAGTCATTGATTCCCATGAAGGACTCCAGTAGACTATTAATTGTTTCTACTGCTGCTTGCACCACATCATTCGGCTATTGGAGGAAATATAAAATATCATTATGCATATATTTAATTATAAATTTTATGGAAACATATTTGGGAAACGTAGTCTACTACAGCAAAAACATTCAGTTAATTCCTGTGGCTGGATGCCCTAGCAAGAATGGCTGACAAAATATTAAAGGTTCCCTCTACATGCTTTGGGCTTTGGTACCGATCAGGGTAGTTTCGCGGCAATTCCTACACACTTTAATTGATCAAATTGCTGATTTTGCTTGAATAGCTTGAGCACAGATTAATATATACAGACGTTTCAGTCGTGTAACATCAGCGCCCTCCAGCTTCGACCAAATTTAGAGTTGGTGCACTTGGCGATAGTTAGAAATGGTCAGCGACGGTTTTCGCCAAGACATTCTGTAAATATAACCCTATTTGGCCCAGAACGAAAGACTTAAGGCGGGTTTACATTATTTACTTTGATTGATCACATTAGATGAACCACCGCGAGTGAAATCGCAGGATGAAACCAGTTCCGTTTATACGTGTTCATCCAAAGTCAGCTGCTCATTTCTTCCAATATGGCGGAAACTGAAGAAGTACGAATTATGTGCAATTTGGGATTCCCACGGCGCTGTTAAATTTTCATTTGCTCTGCGAAAGTGTGATATTAATATTAAATAATCAAGTTAGCAAGTGCTCCCGCAATATAAACTGTTATTTGGTACGTTAAAATTCGTCGAAAGGTTTTTGTACAATGCATACCGGATTACAAAAATAAGTAATTTTCCTTTGCTCTGCAAAAGTGTGATATTAATATTAAATAATCAAGTTACCACGTGCTCCCGCATTATAAACTGTTATTTGGTACGTTAAGAATCGTCGAGAGATTTTGTATAATGTATACCGGATTACAAGAATAAGTAATTTTCCTTTGCTCTGCGAAAGTGTGATATTAATATTAAATAATCAAGATAGCACGTGCTCCCGCATTATAAACTGTTATTTGGTACGTTAAGAATCGTCGAAAGATTTTGTACAATGTATACCGGATTACAAGAATAAGTAATTTTCCTTTGCTCAGCGACAGTGTGATATTAATATTAAATAATCAAGTTAGTACGGGCTACCGCATTATAAACTGTTATTTGGTACGTTAAGAATCGTCGAAAGATTTTGTACAATGTATACCGGATTACAAGAATAAGTAATTTTCCTTTGCTCAGCGACAGTGTGATATTAATATTAAATAATCAAGTTAGTACGTGCTCCCGCATTATAAACTGTTATTTGGTACGTTAAGAATCGTCGAAAGATTTTGTACAATGTATACCGGATTACAAGAATAAGTAACTTTCCTTTGCTCTGCGAAAGTGTGATATTAATATTAAATAATCAAGATCGCACGTGCTCCCGCATTATAAACTGTTATTTGGTACGTTAAGAACCGTCGAAAGATTTTGTACAATGTATACCGGATTACAAGAATATGTATATTTCTTGAATGAGATTTAAGTGCTAACCTATATTAATTATGTACGAAATGGAATTATATTTATTTGTCGTACGATACAAGCTAAATTACATAGTAAGCTGAATGTGCATTTAATATCATTATTTTTTAGGGTATGTTTGCTTGTTCTTGATTATGAAGAATTTTCTAAACTTTCTGGCAATATTAAGTATTTTATTCACCCAATATGAAATAAATTCTACGTCTCCAAATTCTCAATGAAATTAGTGTTTACCTACGTCGCAGGGCCCACACAAAGAGGGGTCAGTTGAGTCCATGGTACTGAGGCCCGGCGAAAGATAGGGGCCCGTGAAAGGGCATGGAGAAAATCGTTTTTACAGTATTATTTGTGCAAATGAATTTATAATAAAAATCCTTTGTGATACAATTGAGCATACTTTGTGCAGTTATAAAATTACAAATAAAGAATGAATAGAAAGCAAACTCAAGTGTTTTGAAACAGTAAATAAAACCCAAAGAATTGTAGATATTAAGCACGTGATACTTTAGGGAACTTGTTCTATTTTTTTTATTCCACATTTGTTGCAAAAGAATGAAAAAAAAACGACGAGGGGAGGGGGGGGGGCTTAGGCGTACAAGGAAGATGCCTTGTACGCTATCCCATCAACAAGGGATCAGAAAACTGGGTGAGGAAACAATAACTACTTCCCATAAATTGCCGGATTTTGAAGGGAGGGGAAGAACCTTTGCAAGGCACCAATTCCCAACAAAGAGCCTTCTTTGGTTCCCAAGGAAATAAAAATAATTGTTTGTGATTTAGCTTCCGAAATTTGTAAGCATTGAACTGATAAAATAAATGCCTTTGCAACAACAACAAAAATTAATCGCAGAGAGTGAGCACCGTGTCATTGGTCATCTCTTTGTCTAGAGGGAACCTTTTCACTCCCATACAAATGAGATAAGATCATATGGGAACGGTCAGTCTTCCCAAAGCAATTAACCCATGAGTCTACGGACTCTCTTTTGCAGTTCTGGGTATTTTAGTTGTCGATATTTTCAGCTCTCAAATTCTGTAGTAGATGGATGAAGGCTGAATATCGAAGGGGACTTCCTTGAAAGAGCTTTTGTCTAACAGAATGCCCCTAATCAAGGGTCATGTGCGTAATAACTCCTCTGGAAACAAAGTTGTTCAGTTTGTGTTGATGGGGGGGGGTAAGATCTCAGCATAAAGGGATTAAGAAAGTTATTTTATTTGTCAGTAATATTTTATCACCCATATAAATTCTGTAGTAGATGGTTGAAGGCCGAGTGTTGAAGGGGACTTCTTTGAAAGAGCTTTTGTCTAACATAATGCCCCCTAATCAAGGGTCATGTGCGTAATAGGTCCTCTGGAAACAAAGTTGTTCAGTTTGTGTTGATGGGTTACATCTCAGCATAAAGGGATTAAGAAAGTTATTTTATTTGTCAGTAAAATTTTATCACTCATATAAATTCTGTAGTAGATGGTTGAAGGCCGAGTGTTGAAGGGGACTTCTTATAAAGAGCTTTTGTTTAACATAATGCCAACTAATCAAGGGTCATGTGCGTAAAAAGTCCTCTGGAAACAAAGTTGTTCAGTTTGTGTTGATGTTGTTGAAACCCAGACCGTCCGACCTACCAGAAAGGTGTAAGGTAACTGTTTGGACTGTCGGGAAGTGCCATCCAATTTAGACCGGAATCCATTGGGGGAGGCATCCACAGCGACCCCTCCTTCCCCTACCACCAACCTCTCGGAAGGACTTTCGGACCCACATGTTTAACGTGATCGTACTCCGCATGAACACGGCGGCAGTTTTGGCAGTGGCTGGAATCAAACCCGGGCCTAACGAGTGCAACTCCAGCGCGCTAACCAAAGGGCTACCGCGCCCAGTTTATGTTGATGTGTAAGATCTCAGCATAAAGGGATTAAGAAAGTTATTTTATTTGTCAGTAATATTTTATCACTCATATAAATTCTGTAGTAGATGGTTGAAGGCCGAGTGTTGAAGGGGACTTCTTTGAGAGTGTTGAAGGGGACTTCTTATAAAAAGCTTTTGTCTAACAGAATGTCTCCTAATCAAGGGTCATGTGCGTAATAGTTCCTCTGGAAACAAAGTTGTTCAGTTTGTGTTGATGGGTTAGATCTCACCATAAAGGGATTAAGAAAGTTATTTTACTTGTCAGAAATATTTTATCACTCATATAAATTCTGTAGTAGATGGTTGAAGGCCGAGTGTTGAAGGGGCTTCTTGGAAAGAGCTTTTGTTTAAGAGAATGCCCCCTAATCAAGGGTCATGTGCGTAATAGTTCCTCTGGAAACAAAGTTGTTCAGTTTGTGTTGATGGGTTAGATCTCAGCATAAAGGGATTAAGAAAGTTATTTTATTTGTCAGTAATATTTTATCACTCATATAAATTCTGTAGTAGATGGTTGAAGGCCGAGTGTTGAAGGGGACTTCTTTGAGAGTGTTGAAGGGGACTTCTTATAAAAAGCTTTTGTCTAACAGAATGTCCCCTAATCAAGGGTCATGTGCGTAATAGTTCCTCTGGAAACAAAGTTGTTCAGTTTGTGTTGATGGGTTAGATCTCACCATAAAGGGATTAAGAAAGTTATTTTACTTGTCAGAAATATTTTATCACTCATATAAATTCTGTAGTAGATGGTTGAAGGCCGTGTGTTGAAGGGGTCTTCTTATAAAGAGCTTTTTTCAACAGAACGCCTCTAATCAAAGGTCTTTTGCGTAATAGCTCCTCTGGAAACAAAGTTGTTCAGTTTGTGTTGATGGGTTAAATCTCAGCATAAAGGGATTAAGAAAGTTATTTTATTTGTCAGTAATATTTTATTACTCATATAAATTCCATAGTAGATGGTTGAAGGCCGAGTGTTGAAGGGGACTTCTTTGAAAGAGCTTTTGTCTAACAGAATGCCCCCTAATCAAGGGTCATGTGCGTAATAGGTCCTCTGGAAACAAAGTTGTTCAGTTTGTGTTGATGTTGTTGAGACCCAGACCGTCCGACCTACCAGAAAGGTGTAAGGTAACTGTTTGGACGGCCGGGAAGTGCCACCCAATTTGGACCGGAACCCAGTGGGGGAGGCATCCACAGGGACCGTACCCTCCTTCCCCTACCACCAACCTCTCGGAAGGACTTACGGACCCACATGTTTAACGTGATCGTACTCCGCGTGAACACGGCGGCAGTTTTGGCAGTGGCTGGAATCGAACCCGGGCCTACCGAGTGCAACTCCAGCGCGCTAACCAATGGGCTACCGCGCCCCGTTTGTGTTGATGTGTAAGATCTCAGCAAAAAGGGATTAAGAAAGTTATTTTATTTGTCAGTAATATTTTATCACTCATATAAATTCCGTAGTAGATGGTTGAAGGCCGAGTGTTGAAGGGGACTTCTTATAAAGAGCTTTTGTCTAACAGAACGCCCCTAATCAAGGGTCTTTTGCGTAATAGGTCCTCTGGAAACAAAGTTGTTCAGTTTGTGTTGATGGGTAAATTCTCAGCATAAAGGGATTAAGAAAGTTATTTTATTTGTCAGTAATATTTTATCACTCATATAAATTCTGTAGTAGATGGTTGAAGGCCGAGTGTTGAATGGGACTTCTTTGAAAGAGCTTTTGTCTAACAGAATGCCCCCTAATCAAGGGTCATGTGCGTAATAGGTCCTCTGGAAACATTTAGAAAATCACATATCAAGTCGAAAACATAAAAAAGCATTATTAAATGATGAAGGAAATGTAGAAATTAAGGAATATGAAACTGCTTATAAATCCAGATTAAGATCATATAGAATTAATAATTGTAATAATATTAAAATCCCTCTAGAATTTTTAGAAGAGAAAAGAAAGGTTGTATTAGAAAAAATAAAGCAAATTTTGAAAGAATTTAATGGTATAAAGGTAAATTTTAAATTGTTTTGTTTGTATAAATTGAATGGAGAAATTCAAGAATTTACATTCAAAACTGAGAATCGAATTATATTAAGATCTAATGATTTACATACTTTTTATGATTATGTTATTGACAAATTAATAAATGAATCTGATGTGTTTATATCAAAAGGATCTGGTCTTGAAGAAATTAAATTTTTGGAATTGAGAATAAATAAGCTTGATAGGATCAAGTTATATTGATTTACTTGAAAACATTAAATCTAAACTAGCTATAATAAATGTAAAAAATAAAGATAATAAATGTTTTATGTGGTCTATATTATCAGCAATACATCCTGTAAAAAAATCCTCAAAGAGTGTCAAAATATGAAGAATATAAAGATGAATTACATTTTAAAGGTATTGATTTTCTTGTTTCATTAGACAATATTAAGAAATTTGAAAAACTAAATAATATATCTGTAAATGTTTATAGTTATGATGGTTCAATTAATCCACTTACATCCTGTAAAAAAAATCCTCAAAGAGTGTCAAAATATGAAGAATATAAAGATGAATTAAATTTTAAAGGTATTGATTTTCCTGTTTCATTAGACAATATTAAGAAATTTGAAAACTAAATAATATATCTGTAAATGTTTATAGTTATGATGGTTCAATTAATCCACTTAGAATAACTAACAATAAATTAGAAAAACAATTAAACTTGTTTTATATGAAAGATGAAAAAAATGATCATTATTGTTGGATTAAAAATATGAATAGTTTGATCAGATCACAAATTACTAATCATCATATATTTTTATGTGATAGATGTTTAAATCATTTTTATTCTGAGGAAAGATTAAAGATACATGTGGAATACTGTAAAGAGAAAGAAGCTGTCACAATTAATATGCCTAAAAAGGATGAAGTTATTCAATTTAAAAATCATGAAAGAAAAATGAGAGTACCATATACTATATATGCTGATTTTGAATGTCTCTTACCTAAAATTGATACACGTGAGCAAGATCAAACTAAATCATATACTGTGAAATATCAAAAACATGTAGCAGATGCATTTTGTTATTATATCAAATATGAAAATGAATACTTTAAATCTCCTGTTGTTTATAGAGGACCTGATACAATCAAAACGTTTGTATCTATGTTAAAAGAGGATACTCTTAAAATTGAAAAATTTATAGAAGAAAAAACTAAAAAGTATGAAAGTATTAAATCAATGATAGAGTTTGATGAAAATCATTATAAAAGAACTAATATTTGTCATATATGTGAAAAACAAATCTTAAAGGATGAAAAAGTAATTGATCATTGTCATATAACTGGAAAATATAGGGGTCCTGCTCATAATGTTTGTAATTTAAATTATCAAATTCCAAAATTTATTCCAGTAAAAATCCATAATTTAACAGGTTATGATTCTAATTTTTTATAAAGAACGTGGATTTGATAAATCAAAAATAGATGCTATACCTAATACTGAAGAAAAATATATATCTTTCAGCAAAAAAATAGGAGGTATGAAATTGAGATTTATAGATTCATTTAAATTTATGTCTTGCAGTTTAGATAATTTATCAAAAAACTTGAGACCAGAGAATGAAATAAATAGATGTCCTCCAAAAATAGGGAAAATGAAATATATTAAATACTTAAAATCAAAATTTAGAGAGACATCATTACATTTTCCTGATGATAAATTAGATCTCATTACAAGAAAAGGTGTATATCCTTATGATTATATGGATTCTAGAGATAAATACAAAGAAACAGAATTACCTTCAAAAGTTAAATTTTATAATAAATTGAATGAATGTAATATAACTGATGAAGAATATAAACATGCTCAACGTGTTTGGAAAGAATTTAATATAAAAAATTTAGGTGAATATACAGATTTATATGTTAAAACAGATGTATTAATTTTAACAGATATAATTGAAAATTTTAGGGATGTTTGTTTAAAAACTTATAAATTAGATCCAGATTGGTATTTTACTGCTCCTGGTTTATCTTGGGATGCAATGTTAAAAATAATAAATATTAAATTAGATTTATTAAATAATTATGATATGATTCTCATGTTAGAAAAAGGACTAAGAGGAGGTGTTTCTCAATGTTGTAATAGATATGGAAAAGCAAATAATAAATATATGAAAAATTATGATAATAGTAAAGAATCTAATTATTTAATGTATTTAGATGCTAATAATTTATATGGATGGGCTATGAGTCAATATTTACCATATGGAGAATTTAAATGGTGTAATGATTATGAAAAAATTATGTTAAACGTAAATTATGTAACAATAAAATAAAAGATGATTCTGAGAATGGATATATATTTGAAATTAGTTTAAGATATCCAAAAGAGTTACATGATTATCATTCAGATTTACCATTATGTCCTGAAAATAGTGTAACAAACAAAGTAAGTTATTAACAACTTTATACGATAAAGAGAAATATGTAGTTCATTATAGAAGTTTAAAACAATATTTGAAAATGGGTTTAAAGGTTGCAAGAGTACATAGAGTATTACAATTTAAACAATCGAATTGGTTGAAAAAATATATAGATTTAAACACTGAAATGAGAAAGAAAGCTGCTAATGATTTTGAGAAAGATTTTTATAAATTGATGAATAACTCTCTATTTGGGAAAACTATGGAAAATATAAGAAAACGTATAGATGTAAGATTATGTTGTAATTATGATCAAGTTAAAAAATTAATTGCTAAATCTAATTTCAAATGTAGAACTATTTTTGATGAAAATTTGGTAGCTGTTCACATGAAAAAAACAAAAATATTTTTTAATAAACCGATTTATGTTGGAATGAGTATATTAGATTTATCTAAACATTTAATATGTATGATTTTCATTATAATGTCATGAAACCGAGATATAAGGATAATATTAAGTTATTATATATGGATACAGAGGGTTTTATATATGATATTAAAACTTTTTTATATATGATATTATGACTTTTATGAAGATATGAAGTCAATGATTGATTATTTCGATACATCTGATTATCAAGTAAATAATCCATATAATATGCCTAGATGTAATAAAAAATTATTAGGTAAAATGAAAGATGAAAATAGCGGTGTGATTATGGAAGAATTTGTAGGTCAATATAGAACGCAGAATTTAATTAGAAGTAAGAAACATGAATTGTATTCAATTCAAGTGAGCAAGATAGCTTTATCAGCAAAAGATGATAAAAGATTTATATTTGAAGATGTAATTTATACTAGAGCTTTTGGACATTATAAAAATGCTTCTAAAAATAATTCTATATAAATGGATGAGTGTTTAGGTGATATTCGAGCTTTAAATTTTACAAATTCTGAAGAAATTTACTATTTGACTTATCTTTGTAAAGAATTGTATGGTTTGTATATAAAATATGAATTTGATCATACTGTAAAACTATTATCAGAAAGTTTTCAAAGGATGACCGTATTAATTGAAAAGGAAGAAAATGAAGATATTAAATTGAATGGATTAGGAGTTTTATATGTTATTTCAAAGAACTTATTCTATTGGTCATCTTAAATAAATGATTAGATTCCTCATAAAAGAGGTTATACAGATTATGAAGAATGGATAAATTTATATTTATAAAAAATGTTTACTAATAAATGGAAGAATTCAATATACTTAGAGGTTATCCTAAAACGTTTAAATTAAAAGATTTAAATCCTGGAAAATATGATCTGATATCATTGAGTAAAATTATTACTATATATGGAGATTCATTAATCGTAAAGTTAGATGTGGAAAATGAAGAAAAAGAGTATTACCTTGCGAAAAAACATGGAAAACTTTCTGATGATTCAATAAATAAAATTAATAAAGGAAGATTTATATTTAAGTATTCGGGTATGATTGATGATAAATACGAATATGAATTAGAGAAAGCTTAATCATTTTTTTTCATGCATTTTTAATTAAAATCTCTATAATTCAGTGGGGGTGCGTCACCCCCCACTGGATTTGCACCATAATGTATAAAATATAGTATATTATTTGTAATTATCATTTCTTTTTTATTAAACATATGTTTTGTAATTTTATATTTATAATGATTTCATTTTTTAATAAATTAGAGAGCTCAGGTCCTCTTTTTTCATATTTTTATAATTCTTTTTAATTTTATAAAAAATGTTTAGATTTAGTTAAAAATTTTGAGTTTTTTTAAAGATATCTATTAAATAAATGGGGGGGTCTCAACCCCACCCTTTAAAAACAGGGTATTTTTAATATATTAGAGGGTTTCCATTCATTTGGAGGTCCTCTTTTTCACGCATTTATTTTAAATAATTCACTGTGAAATCATACTTTTAATATGTATAAATCTAGCTTTTTAACTAAAAAAGTTCAGTAATTCACTGTTAAAATTTGGTCTAAATGTAAAAAAGGTATATATACACCTTTTTTAGCCATAAAAATCATGTTTTTAATATTAGAATGGAACGAGACCTTTTTTTTTAAAAAAAAGATAAAATAAGCTATAAAATCATGTTTTTAGTGTTATAAAAATGTGTGTGCTCATACGTGCATATATACACTACTGTGAATTGCTTGCTTCCAATGAACATTTCATCATTTTCACCTCTGCATGAATTATTCGTCAAGACGACGCTTAGGTATGTGAACTTTTGTTCTTGAAGTTATCCCACCTTAGTAGTTTTTATTTTGCCCTTAATAACCTATACATCCGTATGCAGCGACTTAAATTTAAGAAGCTCCAACACTTATCATGAAAAAAAAAATAAATCCAGTGACATTGATTAGGGTTAACCTTGATTTTTCAGATGAGAGTATGTCATGTTTTAGTTGTTAGCGCATTACTGAGAACCAGGTATTTTTCGCTAGTATTGCACTGACGTTTGCTTCGAATCTCCATGTTCTGTGGATATAATTTAAGTGTATATTGAAACGTGTGGGGTGATACTCTATATTTTAAGAGCTTGGGTGGTGAAAGTTTGTCTTTAACTTGAAAGTATCTGTTGCTTGGATACGAGATGAAAAGTTTTGACTATTGCATCAGGAACTTTTAAGTGTTATGAATTTGTAAATCAAACCACAATGTCATATTTTATCTAAACGCTTTTTGGATGTCAAGAAAAATCGCATCTGTCTCTTTTGGAGTCTAGATTGCATATACTCAACCTCTCTCAACAACTGATGTGTGGTTGAGTGTTTTGGCCTATGTCCGAATTGCTCAGGAATATTAATATATTTTCCCCTTAAGTATTAATTCAATCGACTCTAAGTAATTTTACAAAGTAGGGGTAATTGGTCTGTAATTGGCTGGTTGAGTGACGTCCTCAACTGACTTGTGCACCAGCATTATGAAAGCATTTTCCCATTCATTAGGGAAATACGTTAATTGTATAATCTGGCTTATTAGGAAGGTAATATAGAATGTTATACTTAGGGAGTAAATTTTTAACTGCACATTCCTGATATTGTCATGTCCTGGACTTTTACGATTTTTAATGCAATCCCAAACTTCCATAAGGGTGGTTGGGGTGATTTCAGTAGTAGTAAATTTTTGAAATAATTTAAAGTTTGGCTAACAATATGAATGGTTTTCAGAAACAGTATAATAACTAACAAGAACAAACTAATAAAATACAATTAAACCTCTCTTAATGACCACATTTTTCCGAAATGAATTTCAAACCAAAAATTGACATAATGTTAATTGTACCCCCATTAAGCGAATACGCGTCCCCCTCAAACAACCAGAATGTTGAACTCTTTTTCCTTGCTTCAATCACCTTCGCAGTTCCTACATCTGTCGCTGATCTAGCTCTCACGATACGAGTGAAGGTTGCGCATGTCCTGATGAAGAAGGCCGTTTCTTGCCTCTGAAACTGGTCGACCCTATTAGTTTGCATTGTATGCTGCTTTTAACGAAGTTATTTTAGTTTGATTAACCAGAAAGACATTTGGAGGACAAAGTTAAAATATTTTTCTTACATCGCAATTGAAGCGCTCAAAAGCCCAGGGCTAAGAATACTTCTCAATTTTTATTTGCAAGCATTTTATTGCTGCATGCGTTGTGTAATAAAATTAAATTTTACAATTGATAAAGCAAGTATTTATTGGATTCTTCTTTTAAGTTTAGGCGATCGAATTAAAGTTCATTTGATGCATATAATAAAATTCTTAAATAATATACAGTTTTTAATTTTATCTGACTCATATATAACATGAGTTTTGATTTATTTCCAAAATGCACTCCTGTTAAATGACCAGTTCTTGACTCTAGGTGGTTTCTTTCGATAGATTTTACTGTATTCATAAAATAAAATAAACTATCTCAACATACTGCTTTTTCGATGGTTGCTGGTCCTTTTGCCCGTAATCGAAGTGTTTCTTTTCCCGTTCCATAACTTCCCTTCTTGCTACCTCCTGTGGTACTGCTTCCACTTCGGGGCCCTATATGAGCTGAAAAGAGAAGTGAATAAAATAAAAAATAATTGCCTAAGTAAATAGGCAATAATGGATAATGTATAAAAAGGAAATATTTGACTAAATAAATAAGCAGTAGCAGATTAATAGTTGGGTTTACGCTAAATATTACTAGAGGGAGAGGGGGCTTATGACTAGTGTCAGATTCATTATAAAAATAATCAGAGGCGGAGCTTTGTTTGGTTGTGCCCCCTCATCCTCCGGTGCTGAAAACATTGCGCAACCTTTACCTCATTTTCCACTTAGCCTTCACGTCATGCCACTTCATTATTAAGAAACTTGTACTTTATTAGATGTAGAGTTTTTTTAAATTTTATTTATTCATAAATATTATTTGGTTATGAAATATTAAATACGTATTTTTTTTTTCTATTTAGCAGTCAAGAGTTGAAAAAAATAATCAAAAATTGTCATTCAGGTGCACAGAGGATTGCTCGACCATTTTATTATATTTTTATATTCCTACCATAGGTAGTACCATTTGTGTGTATACCAAAACCATTTTTAGTTTTTTGATTTGCCGCCATTATTGATCTGAGCTTATTTTTACTTGGCAAAATTATTTTTTTCTGGCTTTCCCGGAAATGACTAACTCGTTAACTATCCAAGGGAACTAAACAATCTCTTCCCCCTCAAAGCCGACATTTTGAGCTTTCAGATTCGGTATTTTGGTTGCATTTAGTAATAGACAGCAACTATGAACGCAATATCTTCCTTTTCAGAATACCAAGAGCTAATATTTTTCCTCACAGCTTTTAGCTCATCGAGAAAAAAAAATCAATTTTTAAAAACCTTTTCTACCTTGCTCAAAATTCAAAAATTGCATATTTTAAGGTAAAATATCTTGAAAAGGGGATCTGATAAAAATTTGAAATTTTTTGTGTTAACTACGCTGTGGGTACCCTATAAGTGGTATGAATTTCATTTTGTGGTTCAGTGTGGTTTTAGAATTATAGGGACTCAGAATGTAGTAGAAAAGCACTCTCAAGATAAACAAAAAGTTACGCATTTACACTATTATTGTGGGTAAATGTAGATTTATATACCCATTAAAAACAATTAGTTATATTATATTTTGAAATTTTATATATTGAACATACCTTACTTGTTATAATGCATACAAGATTTCACCTTCTGCCTTAAAAAGAAAACAAACTTCATTTCTGACATTTTTTAGCCTTTAATCAAATTATATTTGATGTACATGTTTGCTCTTTCTATTTAATAATCAAATTTATTTGCCCTACATTATTATAAATTATATTATTTACTAGTAGTATACCCGTTCTGTGTACAGAGCATAAAAAGAAACTTAAAATTTAGAATTATGTACAAATTCCTATAGCATTCTGAATGACATTGTTATTCAGAACATTCTATTAAAATATTTAATTTAATTTTCCTAAAAAGCAGTATAAGAATCTCTGTTCGCGCTATACAAAATTATCTTCATAGAAAGATCTGAAGAATAAAACATCCTGGTCCCGTTTGTAAACAAATTTACAAAAAATATAAGATTTGATCAATATATGCCAAAATGAAATCGCTATGAAATTGAACCAACATATGCCAAAATGAAAAATATGCTAAAATGGTATTAGAAGTATACTCGTACCATTTTTATTCTGGTTCAACAATTGGATAAAATTAATATATGAGTTTGAAAAATATTTGCCAAACAAATGACTTAAGAAATTGAAAATATCAATAATCCTCATAAACATTCAAGCAGAAAGTCATAATTGATATAATGGCAGATAAATTTCAATCTCATATATTAAGTTTAGCCAGTTGTTGAAACAGAATAAAAATGGTACGGGTAAGTTTTCTAATACTATTTTACCCAATTTCATAGCGATTTCAGTTTGGCATATATTGATCAAATTTTATATTTTTTTGTAAATTTGTTTACAAACGGGGATAGAATGTTTTATTCTTCAGATCTGTCTATGAAGATAATTTTGTATAGCGAGAACAGAGATTCTTGTACTTCTTTTTAGGAAAATTGAATTAAATATTTTAATATAATGCTTTGAATATAATGCTTGAATAATATAGGAATTTGCATATAATTGTAAATTTTAAGTTTCTTTATATGTTCTGTACAAAGAACGGGTATACTACTAGTAAATAATACAATTTATAATAATGTAGGGCAAATAAATTGATTAATTAATAGAAGAAACACACATGTACAGCCGCGGGAAAAAAAACGCCCCACCTTCTGTTAATCGAGCATCGTTCATCGTAAAGAAGCTTGAATGATACCATTCGATTAGGAATAACATCCTCTACAAATTAATGTGCGTAAAATTTGCATAAGGGGCCGTCTTCATATCTAAACGCGCACAAACTTTGAAATTTTCAATGGCAACATGCAATTTTATGTCACCCACAAATGACCCCCAAATTAGTCCAAATTCAAATTTTCACGACGTTTCTGTCTTTATATCCGAAGATATTCAATATTCCGGAAAATGCAATTTTCGGACCATATTGAAAAGCTCAATTTGAAGGGCGATGTTTCGTTGATTGACCACAGCACTGTTGTAAATTATTGAACTATAACTCTTGACATTCAGCATTATGGCTTACCAGTAGTAAAGAAACCTATTTTTCGCTGCAAAGCGGAGCGGCGGAACCGCGGATCTGCGCTGACGTCATCACCGGATGATGTCCTATGGGGTCATCTGCTATCGGCTTATCTTATCGTTTGATTGGCTTATCTGATATCTTATCAGATGACGTCATCTGTTGACATAGAGTGGGGTCCGATGATGAAGAAGACCTTGGAGGACATCTTGAAAGTTTTGGTGGCTCCCTCTGTTGGGAGAATGGGATAAGACCTTGGAGCACATTTTGAAAGTTTTGGTGGCACCCTTTATGGGCAGGTTGGAGAACTGTGGAAGATAAAAGGGAAGAATGGTTCTGGACCTATCTGGAATCGAACTTAGGACTCCTCGCACCGTAGGAGAGCGTGCTAACCAGTTTACAGACTGGGACTTGAAGGTAGACGGTGAATGGGGCATGTGTTGCCTGCTTATTCTTATTCGAAAAGTTGGGTACTTAGATTATTTTACAATCTTCTACGAATGGATTTAATGAGCGCAAATGAATTAGGTTAAGATACTTATTATTTTTTAATGAATGCATAAAATTTATTATGAAAAAATGGATTGTACTCATGATTCAATTTTAATAAAGAGGATTAATTTTTTAATGAAATGTGTTAGGTTTGGGAGTATGTTTTTTTATGGAATGCAGTGTATGTTTTGGAAAGTGTTTGAAGTTTTGGGCGGTGGTGGCTCCCTCTATTGGCACTTGCGCGCGTTAATGAAATAGATGCATGTTATTGAATTTTAATAGAATTAGGTTTTGTGTTAATGAATATTTTAATTAGAATTGGAGGTATTCGAACGGGGATTTAATATTCGTGGATGGGTTTCATAATTTTTTAGTAAAGAATTATTAATAGGTGATTATAAGTAATTAAAAATTAAGCAGTAATTAAAAATTAAGAAGTAATTAAAAATAGGGAGTAATTAAAAATAAGTAATTAGGAAAGAAGATCTGCTTTAGACTATGACGCCATCTTGTGAACATTGGACCGATGACGTCATCCTATGTTAGATCTTAGATAAGAACTGATAAGCTATCATTTTAGTATTGCAATTAGTGTGTATATCGTTCATTTCTAGTTTGGATGTCGGCTGATGAAGACCCCATTCTGTAAGTTATTTTCATGTTTTTGCTAACTATTCTTATATATTTCGCGCGATGTGGTAAACATATCCCCTAAAGTTATAAAAATAGACAAAATTTTCCTATGTATTTAATGTTAGTGTGATTAAAAATTATGAACTTTAACTAAGTTTGATACATATTTTCACTTTATGATTTCAAAGATGATAAAATAATGTAGAAATTCTCTCATGCAAATAAAAATTGCGTTTAGCACAATCCAATGTTGTAAAATTCACTGAAAATTACAAGTTCTAACCACTTCATATCTTATGTAATCTATTTGCACCCGACACTCGATTTAGATCACGTGATTGGACTTATGACGTGGCCCGATAAGACATTTCAACCCTGGGCGTTGCGTGGATAGGTTCGGTTCGTTCATAGCTGCGACAAATTTATAGTATTTTAAGATCTTAGCGTTTTAAAAATAAATCTTATACTGTAAATGTGGTACTTCGATGTTACTATCTAAAAATAATGTCTAAAATTTAAAGTATGCCATCACTCGAAAAGATAATTTCTAGTGGAAATATAGTGGAGTTGTCGATTCCTGCCCTGGATGAAACAAAATCTGTGGATATTGTCTCAGATGTGATTAATTCACACCCATCAAAGTTTGCAGTGGATTGGTTAGACACCTATCTTATGTCTTCCATAGCTCCAGCAGAAACATCTACCACTGCCAAATCACAAGTTCTCACCGAGGTCGGAAACTCATCTCAAGATCTGTTTTCTTGTGTTCTAACACACAGCGGAGTGTTGGGCCAACGGCCGTACCGTGCTGAAAACACCGGTTCTCGTTAGATCACCGAAGTCAAGCAGCATCGGGCGCGGTTAGTAACTTGGTGGGTGACCACCTCGGAACGCCGCGTGCTGTTGGCCATCTCGGGTGCGGCATCCCCGTGGTTTGCGCGCTAGATTTGCACGCTGCCACATATGCCGCCGTGTTCATGCGGAGTACGATCACGTTAAACATGTGGGTCCGTAAGTCCTTCCGAGAGGTTGGTGGTAGGGGAAGGAGGGTACGGTCCCTGTGGATGCCTCCCCCACTGGGTTCCGGTCTAAATTGGGTGGCACTTCCCGGCCGTCCATACAGTTACCTTACACCTTTCTGGTAGGTCGGACGGTCTGGGTCATCAACATCAACACAGCGGAGTGTTATCCTCCACTACAGAATCTGTTTCCACTAGATCAACTTCTTCAGATTCCGTGTAAGATGCGCTCCGTCGTTGGCATTTAGGTTCTGGTTGTTGTTGTTGTTGTCGTGTCCCTAACATTACTTAAGGAAGAATGAGTGCACTGCTTTTGTTTAGTCTAATGACCCGGGGCACCCGAAGGTAGAAGTCTGACTTCTGCCCCAAATAAGACATTACAACATCCATGCCCGCAGGCGGGACTCGAACCCGCAATCTGGCAGCCGAGCCATCACGAGGAAACGCCTGCCTCTTTGACCGCTCGGCCACCACATCGGCTTAGGTTCTGGTGTCTATGTATATTTGAAACTTCGCCATGAGAAGCTAAAAGTGTATATATGGAGATATATCTCTAACGCACGAAATGAACTATTGCCTACGCGTGAAGGGGTTACATTGTCACCTGTTACTTGGAGTAAATTTTCACAAAAATTGTGGTCGTTCAATATTCTATATGCGGATACCTCTTTCGTCAGTCGTAATGAGTTTTTCTGTTTCAATAACAATGGAAAACTACATTTAAGGAAGATAATTCAATTATATGATTCAAAATTTTGTCTAACACAGTGTCATATTTCCTTAGATAAAAATCAAATAACATGTTTAATGAATTGTGTTAACAACATTAGTATGAAACTTCGAGAAAGTATATTTATAGACTGGCTTCCTACTCAAATTTTAAAATTAAAGGACACTATATCCTTTCTACCACTAGCTATTTGCGACAAAATATTTGCATTCGAACAATTAATCTCTTGCAGTCATGACAGTGTGATGTGTCATGTAAGAAAAGTTTTCAAATGTGTTGGCTGTGTTGCTCAAATCGAAGATTAAAGTTACCACGAATGTCTTTACAGCACTCCATTAGAAATATACAACAGTGTACATGAACAAGTACTTCTAAATCTTGATATTAATAACATAGCAAAAAAAGTTTTGTTGCGTGGTGAGGAAGTCTTTTACTGGTATGATCGAAATTCAAATCAGAGGACTATGAATGTGCGATAAGGAAATTATTTTAACTTGCTTGTTTAAATGTGCAATAAATAATGGTTAATGTGTATTTTATAAATAATAGATTCATTAAACGGATTTTTATCTTTGAAACTGAACATCTTATTTACGTTCATCATCTCATTTTTAACATGTTCTATTTAAAAATGCTATGTGCTCGTATGTTATGTATCCATACATTCAAGTGTAACAGGTTTGCTAATATCGCTTTTTAAAATAAAATATAAACAAAATTTAAAAATAGATTTATTCGAATCATATCAAATGTCTACAGTGTGAGTTTCGTAATGAAAGATATTTACACTTTACAGAGATTAATTTATAAAATTTATGTTCAGTGTTAAAATTCTGAAATTATACACCCTTATTCATTAAAAATAAATGCTAAGTTTTGTTCCATTCCCTAAAAGTATAAAGATTCATAAAGAATGTGGTGTTTCAATCTCTAAGAATCGGTGAAAATTCAACCCTAGTTTCCTAAAAGTCTAAGAAGTTGGGATTTATTTCGTAGGAAGTGTAAAATTTGTCGTAGATATCAGTTTAGTCCTGTCATTTTCCACGTGTTGTTAGATATGTACATTCAAATGTGGGCATTCATTAAGAATTGAATGGTTTTATGGTGCACCTACAGCCGCGAAATCATGATATTCCTATTTGTATGTCAATAATGTCTCTTATTAAGATATCAAAACTCATTGCATGTTTCTTTTGAAGTGGTAATTGCGTATCTTTCATATTTTAATGTTATTACAATGTACTGCACTCTTTCATTTAAATTTAATGTTGACAATCACATATCCTTAAAAAATCGTTAAGTGTTATTCTATTCCCCTAAAATTCGTGACAGTTTTAAAAATATACCGATTTAAGGGCTTTAGATGTTGTTGTAACATTAAAAACATATCTCTTATTCGGTAATTATCCACTAAGTATTGTGCCATTTTTGTAAATTTAATTAAAATATTATAATTTTAAGCAATAAAGGAGTCTTAGGCCTATGTAACATTAAAAATTCACTCTTACTTCCCCAAACATATGCTAAGAACCAAACAATTCACTAAAATCGTGAAATTTTAGGGTCTTAGACCTCTTGGAATATCGAAAACACATACTTCTAATTCCTCGAACATGCACTATGTGTCGAGTAATTTTTGCTAAATTTAATTTAAATGCCATAATTTTAAGCGATAAAGGAGTCTTAGGCTTTGTGTAAGATTAAAAAAAAACTCCTAGTTCACCAAACATTCGCTAAGAACCAAACAATTCGGTAAAATAGTAACATTTTTGGGTACACCCATGTCTGTGAAAATGCTCGATTCGTGTTCCTTAGCTCGTTAAATTCTAAACCTCGGTGTTAACATTACATCCATCGCTTTAAAAATGGTTAAATCGTATACAATGCACTATATCGTTAAATTCATGGATGAGATACACTATTTCACGCTTTACAGTTAAATTTACCTCATTTTTATAACTCATTGAAAATTCATTAATATCCCAGCGTCAAAAAATAATAATCACACTGTATATTCCGTAAATATTTGATTTTTCATATTGAAACCTATTATTTAATTAAAAAAAATATAATCACTATTTTAGCACAGAACCTAATTCATGATCATCGTCCTTAAAATTTAACTCATTTTTATAACTCAATTAAAATTCATTCAATCATTTGTAACTTAGCGGCAAAAATTAATGATCGTCGCTAACATCATTTAAACTCTAACACTTAAAATTTGTCACAATATTCAATCAAGGCCAACGGCCGTACCGTGCTGAAAACACCGGTTCTCGTTAGATCACCGAAGTCAAGCAGCATCGGGCGCGGTTAGTACTTGGTGGGTGACCACCTCGGAACGCCGCGTGCTGTTGGCCATCTCGGGTGCGGTATCCCCGTGGTTTGCGCGCTAGATTTGCACGCTGCCACAAATGCCGCCGTGTTCATGCGGAGTACGATCACGTTAAACATGTGGGTCCGTAAGTCCTTCCGAGAGGTTGGTGGTAGGGGAAGGAGGGTACGGTCTCTGTGGATGCCTCCCCCACTGGGTTCCGGTCTAAATTGGGTGGCACTTCCCGGCCGTCCATACAGTTACCTTACACCTTTCTGGTAGGTCGGACGGTCTGGGTCTCAACAACAACAATATTCAATCAGTAGTGTCTTAGCGTTAAAAAAATTAATTAGCAACGCACTTAACATAATTAAAACGATCCATTCATATCGAAATTATCCAAGTACCCTAAAACTCATTAGTCCTCTATTCAATTAAAATTCATTCACTCAATGGTATTTTAGCGCCAATTTTTTTCTAATGTATAACATGCATGTATCATTTTTTTTTAAAAGTAGAAAATCGAACATATCCTTTCTCTGTAGAAATGGATCGTACGATTTTCGAATACATTACATACTATTTTCTAAACTAGAAACGACATACACTCATTTTTTTTAATGTGTCACATGCATGTACTATTTCTACGTAGAAATGGATCTTGCTATTTTCTAATACATAACATTTTAGATTACTCTTTAAAATAACCCAGTATACAATCAAAAATAATATGGATTCCATTCTTTGGACTTTTAGAAGATTTTGGTAAGATGTCACACATTTGCTCCATACATATGTATGACACATCTGTGCACAACGTAGTGGTTAGCTTGTGAGGCTCTCAGTACTTTGCATTTACCTATTTTAAAATATCTCCCAAGTATGGCATTCATTGATGAATCAGTGCACCTATTTATTTTAACCACTTCCTTAAATATAGCAAAGTCTTGAATTCTCCATTTCCCATATATTTGAAAAATCAATACAGACATTTTTCGTAGCTAAAAACAGTCGAAACGGATTCAGCAGGTTCTGAAACTTGGCATAAAAAATCACGTGGCACACACAATCATTCTGAAAATAGTCGAGTCGTATTCAGTGAGTATTATAACCTGGCATTAAAATCTCACAAGGAATGTTTGCTGCGAAAATAGACATTCAGTGTGATTTAAAACAGATGAAATTTCGCGTTAACTATAGGCGTTTCATAACAATTTTATGAATATCATTAAAAAAAATCTGACAACATTCCCAGTAAAATTAAAAAAAATTGTCGAAACGTGTTCAGTAAGTATTATAATATGCCATTAAAATTTTGCAGACTTTTAAATCAGGTCAGTCAAATTTTGGCTGGTATACGCACACACTTCTTCTAAAAGGGTCAAATCCTGTTCTCGAGTAGTGGTAAAATTTATAACATTTTTTGTTAAAAATGCGATATGCTATTTCACTATGGAGTGTTAGAAATCACCCGATGCTTTAAAAGTCATCCAATGAGCACTGGCTTACCACAAAAATTAATGATTTCGTTAAAAAGTCCTTAAAATTCAATGATGAACGGCCATCTTATCGTAAAAAAAATTATCTTCGTTCAAATACTTAAAACATTTATGAGCGTGAAATAATTCTTTACAAAAAATTATGAAACCCATCCATGAATATTAAGTCCCCGTTCGAATACTCCCATTCTAATTAAATTATTCTTTAACACAGAACCTAATTCTATTAAAATTCAATAACACGCATTTATTTCATTAACGAGCTCAAGTGCCAATAGAGGGAGCCACCACCGCCCAAAACTTCAAACACTTTCCAAAACATACTGCATCCCATAAAAAGAATACTCCCAAATCTAACACATTTCATTAAAATATTAATCCTATTAAAATTCAATCATGAGTACAATCCAATTTTTCATAATAAATTTTATGCATTCATTAAAAAAATAATAAGTATCTTAACCTAATTCATTCGCGCTCATTAAATCCATGCGTAGAAGTTTGTGAAATGATCTAGTACCCAACTTTTCAAATAAGAATAAACAGGCAACACATGCCTCATTCACCGTCTACCTTCAAGTCCCAGTCTGTATACTGGTTAGTACGCTCTCCTACGGTGCGAGGAGTCCTAAGTTCGATTCCAGGTAGGTCCAGAACCATTCTTCCCTTTTATCTTCCACAGTTCTCCAACCTGCCCATAGAGGGAGCCACCAAAACTTTCAAGATGTGCTCCAAGGTCTTATCCCATTCTCCCAACAGAGGGAGCCACCAAAACTTTCAATATATCCTCCAAGGTCTTCTTCATCATCGGACCCCACTCTCTATGTCAACAGATGGCGTCATCCGATAAGATATCAGATAAGCCCATCAAACAATAAAATAAGCCCAAAGCAGATGACCCCACAGGATGTCATCCCTTGATGACGTCAGAGCAGATCCGCAGATCCTCTTTGCAGCGAAACATAGGTTTCTTTACTACTCTTACCTCACAGCCAAAGGGTCGCAGGTTAGATTCCTGCATGAGAGGTTGAGCATTTTCATGGCTGGGTGTGGTGTTGTCTTGTGTGTGTGTGTTGTTGTTGTTGAGACCCAGACCGTCCGACCTACCAGAAAGGTGTAAGGTAACTGTTTGGACGGCCGGGAAGTGCCGCCCAATTTAGACCGGAACCCAGTGCGGGAGGCATCCACAGGGACCGTACCCTCCTTCCCCTACCACCAACCTCTCGGAAGGACTTATGGACCCACATGTTTAACGTGATGGTACTCCGCATGAACACGGCGGAAGTTGTGGCAGCGTGCAAATCTAGTGCGCAAACCACGGGGATACCGCACCCGAGATGTGCCAACAGCACGCGGTGTTGTGTGTGTGTGTGTGTGTGTTACTAAGGCAGTGGGCCTGTAATGGGTAGAATTATGTGAGCCTCAAATAGGGCACGATTATTAGGGGTAAAAAGCCGTACTGGGTTCGTTGCTTAAAACTAATGGGGCATTCGTGCCAAGGTCAATAAAAGAAAGAAGAATGAAATGTTTATTTTCAAATGTTATTTTACAATGCTCTTTCAAGAGCAATTTATGAGACTAACAAATATCTGCTTTGTAATACATAAATAATCGAAAATAAATTGAGAATAAAATTATAGAATCATTTTACCTTTGAATAAGAGGTTCTTAGGTTGTTGTAATAACTATCATACTAAACAGCAATTATACAAATTCGTCTTTTGATATAAAGCTATGTGTTATGGTGTTTAGTATCACATAATTTTATAATTTATTATTGTTTTATATAAATATTTTTTATTATAAATTATCACATTTTGTGGGCGATTTCAACTCGCAGTAGCTCCGGAACTATTAATCGACAGTAACATAAGTAGATCCCATTTATAACAATACAAGTTTTAACCCTTTAATACAGTACCAGAATTGACTTTATTAGGTTGCATCTATACAACTCTGTTTATAAAGTTTTTTTTAAAACTGGGTAAAAATAAATGCCCGGTTTTTTAAATAAAGTTTAACTTACAATTAATATAACTTTTTCAAATTACTCATTTTTTAAACTAATATATGACCCCTAAAATCATCGTGATGCTGAGTATTTAAACATTTCGAAAGAACTAGAGGTAGGAAATACCTAGAATTTTACATAAACATTTAAAAAGTCTTTGTGAATCGATTTTTATCAAAACATGTCCAGGTTTGTATTCATATTTTCGATTATTGATTTCATGATTAATATTTCATATTTTTTCGATTATTGATTTCATGATTAATATTTCATACAAACAATTATTTCCCCAAAATTAAAAATCACGTAAATGTGTTTGGGTTGTTTAGTAGTAATGTCATACAAATAATCAGAGTGAGCAGATAATTATTACAGAAGATATGAATGGAAATCTTGGAAACTAATTTAACATTAGGAGCTCACAATTTTACATACTCACAACTCAGAAACGCTTCACCCAAATAACTTGAAAATTGGTATCACAGGTTGAATTTTGCTCTAGATTCGAACTATGGTGTCAAACTTGGGTGTTGCCATTGAAAATTTTAAAGTTTGTGCGCGTTTAGATATGAAGACGACCCCATATGCAAATTTTACGCACATTAATTGCTATTCCTAATCGAATGGTATCATTCAATTTTCTCTACGATGAACGATGCTCGATTAACAGAGGGTGGGGCATTTTTTTCCCGCAGCTGTACATTAAATATAATTTGATTAAAGGCTAAAAAACATCAGAAATGAAGTTTATGTTTCTTTTTAAGGCAGAACGTGAAATCTTGCATGCATTATGACCAGTAAGGTATGATCTATATATAAAATTTCAAAATACAATATAACTAATTGCTTTAAATGGTATATAAAACTCCATTTACCCATAATAATAGTCTAAACGCATAACTTTTTATTTACCTTGAGAGTACTTTTCTACCACATTTTGAGTTTTCGTAAGTCTAAAACCACACTGAGCCATAAAATGAAATTTATACCACTTATAGGGTACCAATAGAGTAGTCAACACAAAAAATTTCAATTTTTTATCCGGTTTCCTTTTCAAGATATTTAACCTTGAAATATGCAATGTTTGAATTTTTGGCAAGTTTAGTGTTAAAAAAGTAGAAAGGGTTTTGAAAAATGGATCTTTTCGATCAACTAAAAGCTGTCTTCCTCCAGTTTGTCAGGGAAAATATTAGCTTTTGGTATTTAGCCTTTCTGGCACCAGAAAATGGCGATTTTGCCATTCATATTTGTTGAATTTAAGTCTATTTTAAGCATATTAAACTAAAAACTAAATGCAACTTAAATACCTATTTTGAAAGCTCAAAATGTCTACTTTTAGGAGGGAAAATATTGTTTAATTATCTTGGATAGTTATCGAGTTAAAGTCATTTCCGGGAACCCCAGAAAATCCGAATTTTGACCCACCCCGGCAAGTAAAGATAGGCCCAGATTAAATATGGCGGTATATAAAAAAAGTAAAAATGGTTTTGGTATACACACAAATGGCACTAACTATGGTATGAATATAAAAAAATAATAAAATGGTCAAGAAACATGCTGTACTTAATTCATGTGGAATGACTCAAAGGATAAGATAAATGTATAGAATAAGTAACAATGAAATGTACAGTAAAATATACTTGTGCAATATATTTACATAGCCTCTATAAAATAGTACAATACAGCCTTTTAGAAAAAACAAAAAATGGATTAAATACATTTAAAAAATACATAGTCTTTTACAGAAAAACTAAAATTTCTTTTTTCAGTTTTTGATTCATCAAATGAATTTATAATTAAATTCAATTTGGGAAAAACGTAAAACTACGTATCCCATCCTCGATGTGATAAAATTAAATTGCCCTTTACATTTTTTTTCTTGTTTCTTCTGATAACTAGCGCTCCTACAAACCTTCTTAATATTGCATCCCCAAAAACCTCTAAATCTCCTGCTAATCCCCCGCACTTACAGGGGTGCTAGTCAGTAACTCCGCCACTGAAGGTAATGAAAGTGAAGCTTTGGGGCCTAGAGCAGAGCGCCAGGGGATATTATCCTGGTATGTCCGCTCCGTGGCAGTAACCGATTGCGGATGTATATATATAAATATAGAGCATGGGCACGTGAATTTTGCCCTTATGTTTCGAAAGCAAAATATTCGTATACTTAGCAGTACGGAAATTTTCATTATATCTGTATTAACGGTTATTTTAGAAATCTACAATCGCTTATCCCTTAATGATCTATCTAGATTATCTTATTTCATAGACATTTTTTAATTTACCGGAAAATAAGTTATTCACTTTCAATAAATATATATATATATATACACGAGTTTTTTTTAAGAAAATTCGTTATGTACCTTTCCGTTCTAGAACGGAGAATTAACAAATTGCTAATAAATATATATCCACTGAAAAGCCAGAAAAACTGGTACAGTCGGGCGTATGCAAATAATGGAGGTATGCAACCAATCAGCGTAGCACGATGCGGTCGATAGTGCGTATATAAGAAAACAAGGGGTCTGAGGAGGCTATTAGATCGGTTCTTGCTGCTACAATGGCAGGTTATCAAGATTTAAGTGATTTTGAACGGGGAGTAATAGTCAGCGCACGAGAGCATTTCTGAAGTAACGATGAAATTTGGATTTTCGCGCACGACCATTTCAAGAGTGTACCGAGAATATTAGGTTTCCGGTAAAACCTCAAATCTCCGGAAAAAGTCCTTGACAGAACGGGATCATCGACGGCTGAAAAGAATCGTTACACGAGATAGACGTGCAAAAGTCCCTCATATTGTTGCGGATTTGAATGAAGGACCATCAACAAGTGTCAGCGTAATTGATATTGATTTATACCTCATTGATATTGATTTATATCTTATTGGCTCTACACGATATTAGGTAGGTGTACCAGTTTTTTTGGCTCTTCAGTATATGTACATACTACGTAAATGTACGCTATCTAGTGACTACGGTAAAAAGTGTTGTCTTGTTGGTAGAAAGAACCTATGTGGTTTGACAAGAGGCAAACAATCGGATGCAGCAAATCGTCGACGTCCAAGCCAGCCGTCAGATTGTCTTGCAGTACAACTAGAGGTGATTGTCTGTTCCACGAGACTATCCCACCATATGTGCCGTTCAATAACGAATTCCACACACGTATGCGGCGGTGAGAGAGAAGGCTAATATTCCCCCAACGAGCTCGGCACTACAATGGATCGAGGCGGCTCTGCTTATGTTGAGGAGGCAGGAGTAGACGCCTTAATAGACCGAGCTCGGCACTACAATGGATCGAGGCGGCTCTGCTTATGTTGAGGGGGCAGTAGTAGACGCCTTAATAGACCGAGCTCGGCACTACAATGGATCGAGGCGGCTCTGCTTATGTTGAGGGGGCAGTAGTAGACGCCTTAATAGACCGAGCTCGGCACTACAATGGATCGAGGAGGCTCTGCTTATGTTGAGGGGGCAGTAGTAGACGCCTTAATAGACCGAGCTCGGCACTACAATGGATCGAGGCGGCTCTGCTTATGTTGAGGGGGCAGGAGTAGACGTCGACATCTTCTGCCAGCCGTCTCCGAATACTATCCCTTGATACAGGATGCATGGAGAATGGCAAATGTAGTCCATTTGCTATCCTGGTGTGGCCGTCTTCTCTTGACCACTTGTCTATTTGGGGCGTCCTGAGTCTCTTGGAGGGTTACACGTGCCTTCTCTGATCCACTGCTGCCAACACCAGTGGTGCAGCGTCCATTGAGGCTCAAAAGCTAAGCCTCCCTGTTGAAAATATAATTTAAATATGCTTTTATTTATTATATTTTTTTAAATAACTTTGTAAATTTTTAGAAAAATTTTACTTTACTTACTTAAAATGAGACGTTTCAAAGTATTTTACCGATTAAAACGCATATCTAGAAGCTAATATCATCTAGCCTTTACGGTGGATTGAAAGAAGCATGGTCTTAGGACAGCCCGGCTGTTAAACTCCGCCTTGGCTGATAAGCTAGAACTATAAGCTAGCTTCCAAAAAGGTGTGGCTATTGCATCCCCTTATTTTCCACCCTTTATAAACAGCGTAACTTATGACAATGATTGGAAATGGGACGTGACGTTTCATGAATGAAAGTTTCTTGGGTAAGACTAATGGATCCGCCATTAGCCTTACCCAAGTTCAACATGGTTTTATCAATCAATCATCGCAGAAAAAAGTCATATGTAATACTAAAATATATGAGGCATTTTCCATGAATAATATGATATTCACCTAAATTTAAACAATATCAAGACGAAGAAACACACTCATAATGACTACCATTAAACTTAAGTAGTTAGTGAAGTAGACTTAAACACAGCAACAATATGGCGAAGCATCCGTTTGTGTATTTGGGAGTTTTAGAAGGAATCAATCGGATTTCCCTTTAAAAATCACGTTACACGAGAATCTCGGTTAAGCAAAAGCCATTGATCATTTTCTAGCGGATTTTTAGCATATTGTGGTTAAGATATTTTGAAGGTTTCAAAGTATAGTACTTGTAAAGAATTAATATACAAAATTGTTTAAGAACATTGTTGACTACAGGGATTTTCAACTAAGCTTATGTTCCAGATATATTTCTCACCCATTTTCAGTGCCCTCCTTTGAAGTGCTTTATTTCGATAGTTCTAGTTGTTTATATTTACAAAACTTGATATCTTTTTTCTGTCACTTGCTAATAATATTTTAATATATTTCTACATCATACAAAGGTGCCTGTAAAACTTTTTCCAGGGAACTCAAGCACCTGATGTGCAACATCGACTGGCTTGATGCTCGCTTCTGTTATATTGAACGTCCAAGGACAAGGGTGGATGGGTGAGCCCCCCCCCCTTCCTTTACCTCCCCTATAGACTACCATGACTTTCTATTTAATAAAATGATTGTAAAAGTTCATCTAATTTAGAAATAAGAAAACATTTTAAATGTTATACATCTTGTATGTATTCATCTTACATAGGTAACATTTTAAAATCTCATCCACCATCCATTTCATCCACTCTTTGCATTTTCATGTAAAATTATTTTATTTTATTCATCAATAAATAAAAGGTATTGAAATAAAACTTATGAAAATGCAAATTCCAATCTAAATGTCACTTGTAATACCAAATTTTCAACCTCCCCAGTCCAAAATCTCACGCGACGTTACTGGCCAACACCAAGCAACTAGCATATCGCTCCGACAAAGATGGCGATTGATACGTCTGTTGGACCAACCAGCTTCCCTTAGGCCTATGATGCGACCTCTCTAAATTCGACAATTGTTCGTAGCGCCGTCGAGTACGTCTCAAAGGAATCTTTGCACACACCTTACAGTATCAAAGCCGAAAATCCAGTTCCAATTGCCCGTGAGTGAGAACATCGGTTGTTTTAAATTCTGCACGCTGATTTGGTCTAATGCACGTTACATGAGCCCTATAACATCATTGGTGCTGACAATTTTATCATTTGCATGCCGAGCAATTTTATCATTTGCATGCGGCTGTAGCTCAATTTTTTTTTGCATTTCGAACTTTATCGTTTAATTTGCATATCTGAAAATTCGATGGAGTTACAAATCTCTAAATGAATTAGTTACTATTCGGCAGCATGCAAAGTTTTATTAGGAAATTATTTTGTTTTTTACTAATAGTTCACTTTTAGAAAATATACTTTCATTTTATTTGAAATATCTATGTCTAAAGATTGGCTATAAATAGAGCTTCGATAACAACTCATTAAATTTTGAAGGATTCATTAAGTATTTCCATTTGTGATACTCCCTGCTCAAAACATAGAGTTCTTCGGATTTACTATAGACTGATATAGATTCAGTATTATATTCCAGATGGAGCAAGGATTTTTATTTCCGGTTCTGAAGATGCCAAAAAATAATGAGCGGAAAGAATTTTCTTAGGGCGATACACCTATCAAAGAGTCTGTCGATCATATAGTACTTATATATTATATTTTAGAAAATTTAACATATTAGTCTTTTAAATATATTATATTGACATAATGTAATGCATAATAAACAAAATATGATCCAGATAATATATGTTAAAAGAAAATGCATTAATACGACAAAAGCTTAATATTAAAGTTATTAATACAATTTAACAATATAACGAAAATATGACTCACTCGATGCATAGCAAACAACTGCGAGCATAACGAAAATGTGTCGCGTCGCTCACTGGTCTGAGTGGGGCGTTGGCGGCCGTTACTCTACCCGTCTCAATTGTCACGGTACTATTGGTGGAGTTTAACTTTTCGTTATGCTCGAATTTCCATTAAACGAATTTGCACTATCGTCACTTCAAAAATTCATTTTCCTTCGCTTGATCACAGAGCTTAGATAATGACTTATATGGATTCAGCATTGAATTTAGGAGGGTTCACTAAGGATTTCCGCTTCTCGTTATGGAGATGTCACTTCCGGTATTTCAGAAAATTCGCATGATTGTAAGAAACAACAACAACAAGAAGAGTGCAAAAAAGTATAAAATGCTTAAATGAAGTGTCTCATTTTAAAAAATGCCGACAGTATTGATTAAAAGGAAAAATTTCCTTTTTTGAGCAAATATGTTACTTATAGAAGCCAGCTCTCAGAGGTTCTATTAAATAGGGATCCTGTTGGAATGTCTTTAAAATGCTTAAATGAAGTGTACCACCACTTGTCACTATAGGTAGGCTCATTAAAAAATGTTTGTTGAAAATATTGATTAAAGGGAAAAGTTTCCTTTTCCTTTTGATCAAATATGCTACTTACAGAAGCCAGCTAGCTCTCAGAGGTTCTATTAACCTTAGTGTAAATAGGGATTCTTTTGAAATGTCTTTGAAATGCCTAAATGAAGTGTACCACCACTTGCCACCATAGGTAGGCTCATTATAAAAATGTTTGTTGACAATATTGATTAAAGGGAAAAATTCCCTTTTTTTGAAAGTTCAAATATGTTACTAACAGAAGCCAGCTCTTAGATGTTCTATTAACCTTAGTGTAAATAGGGATCCTTTTTGAATGACTTTTAAAATGCTTAAATGAAGTGTAGCACCACTTGCCACCGTAGGTAGGCTCATTAAAAAATGTTTGTTGACAATATTGATTAAAGGGCCGACGTGGTGGTCTAACGGTCAAAGGCAAGCGTTTCCTCGTACTCGTTCGACCGTCGGGTTGTGATTTCGAGTCCCACTTCAGGCATGGATATTTGTGTTGTTGGCCGCAATGTGTTCCCACCCCCACTGGAGCGCTGGGGCAACATCATATGGCGGTTAAGAGGTTCACGGCTCTGGATGATGTATAGGCGAAAATGAAAGAGTCAGTGCCTGGCCATTGGGGAAAAAATATTGATTAAAGGGAAAAGTTTAATTTTTTGATCAAATATGTTACTTACAGAAGCCAGCTCTTAGAGGTTCTATAAACCTTAGTGTAAATAGGGATCCTTTCGGAATGTCTTTAAAATGCTTAAATGAAGTGATGCCACTTGCCACCATAGGTAGGCTCATTAAAAAATGTTTGTTGACAATATTGATTAAATGGTAAAATTTCCTTTTTTGAAAGCTTAAATATGTTACTTACAGAAGCCAGCTCTTAGAGGTTCTATTAACCTTAGTGTAAATAGGAATTCTTTCGGAATGTCTTTAAAATGCTTAAATGAAGTGTACCACTACTTGCCACCATAGGTAAGCTCATTAAAAAATGTTTGTTGACAATATTGATTAAAGGGAAAGTTTCCTTTTTTTGAAAGCTCAAATATGTTACTTACAGAGGCCAGCTCTTAGAGGTTCTATTAACCTTAGTGTAAATAGGAATCCTTTCGGAATGTCTTTAAAATGCTTAAATGAAGTGTACCACTACTTGCCACCATAGGAAAGCTCATTAAAAAAATGTTTGTTGACAATATTGATTAAAGGGAAAGTTTCCTTTTTTTGAAAGCTCAACTATGTTACTTACAGAAGCCAGCTCTTAGAGGTTCTATTAACCTCAGTGTAAACAGGGATCCTTTCGGAATGTCTTTCAATTGCTTTGCAACTTCAAAATGCCGGCAACCAACCATGGAGACATCATTAATTTTTTCTATGTGGTCCCCAACCTGGAATGAAAAATAAATTTTATTTCAGATATTTCCATATCATTTTATGCATATAAAGCTAGATATGTTAAATGAAAAGCGGGACACCATATAAAAATTGTTAAATAAAAAATAAATCCTATTACATTTACAATCCCTTTTTTATGCATCTTTATTTGCTATATAATAGATTTCTCACAATTCATCTTAAAAACTCCTCTCCAAAGTTTCGGGTCTAGAGTACCGAACCGAATAGAGCATGGGCACAGCCTTCGAATAAAATGAAATAAATTCCCTCTGTGGGGAATGATGCTATGAAAACCTTTACTTTCGAATAACTCATGTTCTAATCACACGAAATACAAAAAGCATTCTTAATTCTAGTTTGTGCATTATGGATCTACACAGAAAATATCATAGCCAACGGCTCTACAGTGCTGAAAACACCGGTTCTCGTTAGATCACCGAAGTCAAGCAGCATCGGGCGCGGTTAGTACTTGGGTGGTTGACCACCTGGGAACACCGCGCGGTGTTGGCACATTTCGGGCGCGTTAGCCCGGTGGTTTGCGCGCTGGATTTGCACGCTGCCACAACTGCTGCCGTGTTCATGCGGAGTACGATCACGTTAAACATGTGGGTCCATAAGTCCTTCCGAGAGGTTGGTGGTAGGGGAAGGAGGGTACGGTCCCTGTGGATGCCTCCCCCACTGGGTTCCGGTCTAAATTGGGTGGCACTTCCCGGCCGTCCAAACGGTTACCTTACACCTTTCTGGTAGGTCGGACGGTCTGGGTCTCAACAACAACAACAGAAAATGTCATAGAGGTACGTACGTTTATTTTTGAGGTATTGTATCTAAATCTCACATACAGACAGACATCTTTCCGAAAATGTTCGACACGCATTCAGGGGATTTTTAAACGTACTTTCCTACCAGAATCTTAAATTCGAAAAGTTTCGGGAAACAATACTTTTTTGTAATATTTTATTAAAATTAAAATAATTATCGGGATCGTATAGCAATTACATTTATTTTCGGGGTCGTATAGTAATTACATTTTGTTAAAAGGGGTCGTATAGTAATCACATTTTGTTAAAAGGGGTCGTAAAGCAATCACATTTTGTTAAGGGGGTCGTATAGTAATTAAGTGTTGTTCAAAGGTCATAAATAAATTAATAATACTGACTGAGATATGTGTGTGGTTTACGTGCGTTTGGAAATTTTATGAGCATGATTGCTGAGAGCGAGTGGATCAGAGAATATATTTTACATAACTTTATACATAGTGCCTCAAAGAATTTTTAAGACTGGAGCTAGATGTACAGTGGCTCCATTAGTGTAATCGCGCATGTGTGATAAATCTCGACCGTCTGCTGGCGCACTGCCAAAACTTCGACGCATTTGCTGAACTAACTCGAAAGATACGGCCGTTCATTAAAGAAGTAAAATTTTTTTATGTTCAATTATTGAGCTGTAATTAAATTTAACGCAAACTTGGTAAAAGTGCCTCGGAAACGTAGCAATTGATGAAACAAGTCTACGATGAGTTTTGTTTAAGTAGACAAATGTTTTCCTGTGGCACAAACGTTTTTTGGACAGGAGAGATACGCCAGAAGATAAGCATACCGGAAGACCAAGTTCATCTAGGACACCTGAGATTATTGAAAAAGTACGTGATTTCGTGGCAAACAATTGCTGTGCGTCACTAAGAATTATGGAAGAGTCGTTAAACATCAACAAAGAAACGATTCGAACCATCCTGCATGAAGATTTGGCAAAAACAAATGTTACGCCGCTCAAAATTGAAATCTTGAACGCGTAACAAGGTATCGCGAACTTAAGACTTGTAGTACAGTCAGTAGGTATGGAAAAAGGGGCTTGCCGTGCAAAAGGTGGAGTAGAAGATTTTATTTTTTGTATTTGTATGTATTGCTGCCAACATGAAAAAAACAAGTTATCCAACATGGCCGACCTCGGGAGAAATTTTGGCAGCCAAAAAACTATGAAATTTTACGACTTTTTTTGATTTTTTCAAAATATCTCAGAAACGATCGACTTTTGCGATTCTTTCTCAATATAAAATTTAAAGATAATTAAATTTCCTACAATTTTCACAATTACAACTTTTTTATAACACGAATAGTAAGTGTGCTACAGATTTTTGAAAGTTAACATTTTTTTCTCAATTTGATAAAACTCAAAATAAAAATCGGTTTTATTTTACTCTTAATTTCTATTTACTTCTCCTCCAAATGCACAACACTTCTTTTGATTATATTGTTGATGCGTAAAATATTGGATGCATGAAAAGGTGTCGGAGGATGGGGAGGGAGATGGGAAACGTAGCCAGTTGGGGGTGGCCTTGAGGAATGGCGGCTGCTTCACGGCTGAAAGCGAGATAAGCCATATTACTCACAACCTGCACCAATAATACCTGTCTAATGGGTATTGCTGCAAAATTTAGATAAGCCTTGTGTGTGCTCGAATGTAAGGGACCCACAGCAAAATTATGGGTTCAATATTTTCGTATAACAACACTCCTCAAACAGTTCACTGAGGCTGAGCGTACAGGCAACTGGAAGCTTCATCTTGACTCCATTCAAAAAGCACTACCATTTTTCCATGCAGCTGGCCATTTCTTATACGCCAAAAGTGCGCATCTCTACCTTCAAGACATGTTGAAACTAGAACAATTAATAGACCCAACTGAATTTCACGACTTCTCCACTAAAGGGAAGTTCACCATAAGACGCTTCAATAAGTGCTGGTGTGGAATTTCGTCTGACCAGACCATTGAACAGACACTTATGAGGAGTATGAAAGCCTGTGGAGGGGTCACACGTGGGAGAGGATTTTCAGACGGTGTTTTGGCAAAATGGACTTTGGCAATGATATTCATGCAAAATTTTTGTGATGAAATTGAACAATTCTGGGATGTACATTATGAAACCTCAGAGCAGCATGTGGACATGCGAAGTTCTCGTATCGACAGAGACAGAAGTGACTCAATTAGACTGCGAGAGTTGCTTTCTCAACATCCCCCCTTTTCAGACATTGATGCCATAATGTCATTAAGCAGTGCTATTGTTGGAGGAGCAGATGTAAACTGTCATTTGGCTCAAGAGGTTGGCATGGAAAGGGTTATGACAATGGTCGCTCATGGGAAATTTTAAAAATGTGACCTTCAAGAGGAAAGACAAGGTTGTAACCCTTGCATCGGTTGTCAGTATTATTAAAGCAGGAACCCTCAAAGTAATTGCTATTGATCCGCTGACACTTTTCCAAAAATTGTGTCTTTCGAAACAGTCTGATGAAGACTTAAAAATGTTTTTTACTTATGAACTTGCACCCTACCCGATATCACTTTTCTCCGAAGAAGGCATACGGAAAGGTACAAAGTCTTCATTATACATGGCTTTCATCCCCAGTCTATTGCAAAGAATTTGCAGGGAAGAAACAGTTTGCTGTTATAGATGGAGGATACCTCCTACACAAAGTTATTTGGCCTCAAAATGCTTCCTTTGCTACCATAACTAAACATTATTCTTCATTTCTTAAGAGACATTATGGATCGCGAGTTGTGGTTGTATTCGATGGGTATCCTGCACGTACTGGCACCAAAAGATCTGAGCGATTGCGGCGTATGAGGATGCACCATTCCCCTGAAGTAATCTTTGAAGTGAATACGATCAACCAAGTCGCCCAAGAAAATTTTTTGGCAAATAATCAAAACAAGAGTCGTCTGATCGAACTTCTGAAAGTCAATTTTGAAGAGGGTGATATTGAAGTCAAGCATGCTCAAGAGGACGCTGACTTACTGATCGTCAACACTGCCATTTCGAAGGCAAAAGAACTTGAAAATGTGATCGTAGTTGGGAAGGATATCGATCTGCTAGTTCTGATGACAGGGTTAGACCAGTCATTCAGCAACTTATTCTTTCTTAAGCTTAGGAGAGGGAATGCTGGCAATGTGTTATTTTCAACTATATCATTTAAGTTCGACCCAGGCAATATCCTGTTCATACATGCATTTAGTGGATGTGATTCCACATCAGCCATCTTTAGTCAAGGCAAAATTAAATTGTGCAAGATTGTCAACAAATCGCCTGAAGTGAAGAAAGTCACTAAAACATTCATGGATCCACTCAGCAGTCACGATGACATAGCTGCAGTTGGAGAAGAAATTCTGAAAACATTATACACAGGCGACATCCATTCCGACCAATCCTTGAACACTTTGCGATTTAATATGTTTGCAAAATCAGCCTCCAACAGAAAAATAAATCTCGCACGACTACCACCTACGTGCGATGCTGCACGCTACCATTCCTACAGGTGCTACTATCAAGTTCAAAGCTGGTTAGGCAATGGCACCAACCCGGAGGAATGGGGTTGGGCGTGCAGCATAGAAGGTCTATTGCCTGTTGACACAAAAAGAAATTCAGCATCTGAGAATCTTCTGAAGAGTGTGTCTTGCGCTTGCAAGAAAGGGTGTAGTGGAACCTGCTCTTGTCGCAAGGCAGGTTTGAAATGCTCCAGCAAGTGCAAGCACTGCAGTGACATGGGGTGTGACAATGTCGTACCAATTTCATCTTTGGCTGATACTGAAGAGGAAGATGACTTACTCCACCAGCTCTTGGAACCACTGCAACACGTGGATGAACAACTTGAGGATGACAACTTCCTTCCATCTCCGACGGTTGCTGAACCCGAAGAAGAACACACATCTTCAAAACGTCTTCGAAAAAGGTAAATATGCATGTTTTCAGTTTTACTTATTAATTTACTTTCTTTAATTGTTTCAAACCTGTATGAATCTTGTAATTTGTATATAAATGTGAAATTTCTGCAATTTGTGTTTTTGAAGATAATTATTTGTTTTTGTACTTTAAACAAGTTTGGCCATTTGTGGAGATTATTTAAATTTAATTTGGTGCATTGGTATTATTATTCATTATGTTAATGCATTATACATAGAAAATTAGTTGAATTACAACACACACGTCTTGAATTTTTGCTTATTAATGCTTTATTATTATTTCGCTTATTATCACCCCCATATTTATTCATTCACATTCAAATATCGCTTCTCTGTAGGTAGAAAATCAGAATAAAATGTAGTGAGAAGTATAATATATGTTGCAGTTGTACAATATGAACATGTGCTGTTATTGGGATCTGATCGAGTCGTCTGCGAAATGTGAGGGGGAGAACTGTGACTGCGGGGTCAGGTGGGCAAGGGGTGTTAATGCGTTTTCTTACTAAGTAGAGAAAAAATGTCAGATTTTAAGAAGCTGTAGTGCGCTTACTATTTGTGCTATAAAATAGTTGTAATAGTAAAAATTGTAGGAAATTTAATTATCTTTAAATTTTATATTGAGAAAGAATCGCAAAAGTCGATCGTTTCTGAGATATTTTGAAAAAACCAAAAAAAGTCATAAAATTTCGTGGTTTTTCGGCCACCAAAAGTTCTCCCGGGGTCGGCCATGTTGGATAACTTGGTTTTTTCATGCTGGCATCAGTATAAACAAATGCAAAAAAAAAATCTTCTACTCCACCTTTTGCAAGGTACAATGTATCTACTGACTGGACTATTGTTATTTTACAGCAGGGGCAGATGGCAAATAGTGGAATGTGCTTTTGCTTAAATCAGAGCCTAGGTGCGACGTTATGATGTAAGCACCCCTATCAGTAAGAAAGCGCTTAACGCAGGGCGGCTTTAAGATGGAAGAGGCCTAGTGCTATAAAATATGTAACGTAAGAAAAGGGAATTATTCTACTGCCAATAAGTATGACTTGCGCAACTATAGTAGAATGGGGTTTAGAAATCTGTCCGAAAAGTGTCAGTGTGAACGCACAATAACGGGCGTACTTTAATGGCCTGAGGGAGCGAAATCTCTCACGACCGCGATAAGGCAGAAGGTATGCCGATTCAGAACATTCAGAAGTGATCTATCATGCCACACGCCAAACGTCGTCTTATCGCCAGTTCTGGTTTATTCTGGCTACACCTGCAATTGGAGGGGAAAAAATATTGTTCAGAATTTGATTGCATATCAGATTGCGTAAGAGAATGTCTCCGACTAATGTGGTTTTCAAGTAATACTATTAAAATACATGTATTTAAGAACTTTGTGTACTGCATACGGATTGTTTGAAATTAGTTAAAGAAATGTTCGACATATATACATATAATTTATTATTTGAATAAAACGATTCTATGAGAGATTTCGTAGTAAATATATGTGTAGAATCCGTATATTATTCAATTCTTATATAGTACAAGAATCCGTAACGAAATTTGAAGATTATTTGAAAGGAGGAAATATTTGGCATTATAAAAATGCAAAATTTGTAACATTTTAAGGAAATTTGCTTAACATTTTTCAGTTTGTGGGAGCAATGTTGCTTTACGACACACATAGGATAATGTAGTGTTTTTGAAGATGTGTTCTGCGGGGTTTTGCGACGTGATAGTTTCAAGAAAAGTTTCTTAGAAAATTAAAATCGGGTAAAATTTTAATGCTTTTATACTTTCAAATTATTTTAATTTTAAATATTTTATTATTAAATAGAAGAATTTTAAATGTTATTGGACAATAAATAAAAATATTTCCTAATTTAAATATGGTAAACAAATATCAAAATTAATTGCACTTTGCATTTAAAAATTCTCTGGTCAATTACATTTTCAGCAACTTACGTACGTGTAATCGTTCATTCAATTTAGTAATGTATTTTACAATTATTTTTACGTCTAAGTTTGGCAAAATTGAAATTTTTGATACAAAATATTATAAAAATATGAAAAAGCCTTTATGCAATGGAAAGTGATGTGTACACTTCAATTTCGAAAGAACTATTAAGTATTTCTATACATTTAACACACTTATTTCATACAGTCATATGAATTATTGGAAAAACCAGAAGTTACATATTCAGACCAGGAAATCCTTAGTGAACCCTACCAACCCTTCCGGAATTCAATGTTTAATCTATATCAGTCTTCATCTAAGCTGTACCTAAAGCAAAGTCTGAAAAACAGATGTTGAAATGAACATGTAAATTTTTGAATATGAAGTGACATATCTCTCTCCAGAACAAGAATTAGAAATCCTTCATTAACCCTACCTCCTCCGTAATTTTATGCTGCATTCATATTAGCCACTATATCTTTTTAAACATCTAAATCCTACGAAATAGATGCTTAAAAAAATTCGTTTAAAACAATGGCAAATTGTAAAATTTTCCCACCAAAATCTGCATTTCAAAATTATTTAGAGTAAAATTATATTATTCTTTTTGTACACACATGAGATAAATTGTCTGTGACTTACAGTTCTAAGTAGGTTGTGAACAATATACATTTACACTCAGTTTTATCCGTCATACAAATGGATCTAATATAACAATTATGGATACAAAGGACTAAATCTATATAAATAAAATTGAAAATCTGTCTGTCTGTCTGTCTGTCTATCTGTCTGTTTGTCCCATCATCACGGGAGAATGGCTGAACCGAATTTGATGAAATTTTGTGGGTAGCTTAGAAATAGCCCCACTTAAAATTTAGTCCATGTTTTGAGTTTCTACGACCAGTGGTTCTCGAGATATTAGTAAAAAACGAAATTTTCGTTTGTCTCATCATCACGGAAAAACGGCTGAACCGAATTTAATGAAATTTTGTGGATAGCCTTGAAATAGTCCCCCATAAATTTTGTCCAAGTTTCGAGTTTCTAAGACCAGGGGTTGTCGAGATATTAATGAAAAACGA